>CM045448.1:30548348-31223348 GCA_024666655.1 Dascyllus trimaculatus
ATGTTTGACTGAAAGAGCCAGGACAAGCATGCTGGCAAACAGCACTGGCTGCTGAGGAAAAATAACATAATGCTCATGTAATGTACCCACAGAGATTTAAACTTTGCTTTTGGTCCTCAAAGAAAGATTTTCTTCTATGTAAGCAGGCTTTAAAATGTAGTACACATCTTTTTCTTCACCAGTGCCATAGCTATGTAATGTTTGCATGGAAGTTACAATGTGTTTTCTGCACTCAGGACAGATTTTATGTGGGTTTTTGCAGCATTTATAGCTTTTGAGAATAGAAAAGTCTTCTAATATGTGCCCTGGAAGTTTTGATCACTTTGAAGTTTAATGATTTTATGTCTCTGTGGCATCACTCAAACCCTCTGTGTGGTGTTCCCTTAAAAATCTCATTATGTTCCCTGAGGAGACTGTGCCAGATGTGCCAAACAGCACCAAACAGTGTCCCTGCAGGGTGAGAGCAGCTTCTTCCTCTTACCAGATGTGAATGCAGCTGAGCACTCCGAAGACCAGTCCGAGGATGAACGCCATGGGCACGGCCAGCAGCGTGGTCAGCAGGCGGTAGAAGATGAATTTGACCAGCTCGAAGGCGGCGTGGCTTCCTATCCACACTTTGTCGAAGCTGTGCGTGGAAATGGGCTCCGCGATGACATCCTCAAAACCGACCTGTCACATTAAAAAAAAAAGAAGTCAGGGTTCAAGCAATTATCTTTGGAAATGAGCAGTAAGTCTGGCAGCAGGCTGTTTGGAGATGATGGATTTAACGCGCAGGCGGCGACTTCCAGGTATTCATGCGGCAGATTACCAAACTCACCGTTTGTTCCCGATAACAAAAAGGTTACAGTGAGGGTGTAAAGTTAGTGATAATTCATCTGGACAGCTGATACCTTCGGTGGTTTCACTTTTACAGAACCATTTCACACACTGCACCGACTTTACCTTCAGATGCGCGTTGACGTCGTTCGGATCTCGGTCCTGCGCCGCCGCGTACACCTTCCCCTGCTTGGATAGAATGGGCTCTATCGACCTGTTGAACTCGTCTTCGTCCATAATTATACTTGTGTCCGATTTCTCCTTCTCTAGACCCATGTTGTCGAGTCAGACGGTGCAGGGAGAGCAGCTGGTGACGGTGCGCTCTGCGCTGTGCGCCGGACTGAGCGGCACCCCGCCCCGTGCGGAAAGCAGCGCAGCGTGGGGCAGAGGAGACACAACAAGCTCCAAGTCCTTTCCCCAGACCGTTTCATGAGCTCAGTGATGAGAGACGCTACTGTGCAGAGAACTGGCCTCCGGTCATCTTCGCCCCACAGTTCTCAGAGCTTGGTGCCAGCCAGCTGAACACACCAGCCGTCTCCAGCCATGTGATTAAGTGGGATGAAAACCTGCACATCTATTTTTGTTCCTATTTCACAGCTGAGAAACCAGTATTTGTGAGAAGTGGTTTGTTAGATGAAGGCATTCTTTATCTAACATCATGTTTAGGAAAATCTAACACCTGTACTTGAATTATGGTACAGAAAACACCAGTTAACAATCCCCCCAGGCCTTGTTTTGGAAAGAAACACCCACATGTTTATTCTCACCACACTTGGTAGCTATAAAAGCTGCTTATTATTGTTGCTGTAGCTGAACACTCCGCTCTACCTGTTGAGCTGATTTACCACACATCTTTCTTTGGTTTTTGGTTTGCGTGGATTTATTGCAGTCTGGCTGTTTGATGCTCTGAACCCACCGACCAGCCAACATTGTTAGAATAGCTGCAGGTCTTCAGATGTCTAAATAGGAACCACAACAGGAAGGCATTTTCCCCCGGCAGCTGGTGCTTCACATGGAGATGATTTAGAGTTTCAGAGGACAGAGGTCTGACAGGGTGACCTCTCAGCAACATATTGTATCTGCTGATGATGCTTGGAAATTGATTGTTTGAGATTGTTATAAGTTAATAAAAAGGTACAGATTCATTATACAGTTTGTTTTCAGGAGTGTGTGGCCATATTCCTCTTAGTAGATGTGTGATATTGGAGTCAAGTTTTATTAAAATCTATCATATTGTTATGTATGTATAATAATAATAATCAGAGGGGTTGGGGTATAGAAACATTTTAAAACACGGGAAGTTCTGACATGCAAAATGAAGAAGACACAATTCTGATTTGGTGTTACTTTTAGTTCAGCAGTTACACTGAATACAATTAGTGACGATGTTAAAAAGGTCACATCTCCTCAAGTTGTCTCCTTCCATTGAAGCCACGTTTAGGTGGACTGAACTGTTTTATCAGAGGCTTGTTGAACTGAATCAACTTGCAGCCATCTGTTTGCCTGACATACACATGGCTGGGTCACAAGAATCCAGCCGAAGACTGTTCACTAAGTAACATTTTGAAAATAGGAAACATGGCCTCATAGCTAGGTCAAAGTATCAGATTGTTATACTGAACAAGAGGAGCTTTCTCAGCATCAAATCAAAAACACTTGATGGAAACTGTATTAGTTTTGTCCACACTGGGATCCCAAAAGGGAGCCCCCCATCAGAAGATCCATAAGTCAAGCTTTGCTAACTGTACCATCAATACACATGGTGAATTTCACAAGACTCCAAACAGCAAAAGTCCAGTCAAAAGCGGGATGTCTAGCCACGGATCAGAGGAAGAACAGGTCTCTGAACCACTTCTGGGCTACAACATAGCAGCATTTCACAATGGCTAATGGAAAAAAGTCATGATTGCTGATGAATCCAGGTTAGAGATGATCAAACCCACAGAGAAACATGCTGATTCATCAGCTCATCAACTCCACCCTGATCGTGAGGAAATAGCTCTCCATTCTTCAGAGACCTGCTCCACCCTCTGATTGACATCTCTGTGGAGAAGGATTCATACTGCAGCAGGATAATGAGCCCAAACACACCTCAAAGCTTTGACTTGAAGACCAAGGAGTGCTGACTTTCATGGATCTTCCACCACAGTCACCTGACCTGAACCCCACTGAACATTTTTGGGGCTCCTGACATGACAAGAAGCTCTTTGGGACATTTTAGGCAAGTCTATGGCATTTCAAGTGCTGCTGTCACTGAAGCAAAAGGTGGAGGGCGGTCAGGGTGTGGCATCCCAAATACTAGAACATTCTGACATTTCTGTACATTGTTGATAAATAATATTAACAGAACATGTAAATTAGAATCAATTGCATAAGTCAGACTTCTATGTCAGACAACAGTGTATTTAGTGCATAAACAAGTGAAGTAGTGCTGCTACTGTGGAATCTGCACCGTGTGTGTCGATACATCTCAGTCCGATTCTTTATAACGAACAAAAACCTCTGGAACTGATTAGAAAACCTCAGTGTGACATTTTAAAATCCTCTAAAAGTAAATATTTTAGAGATTTTTCTAAGCATTTATTGTTCCTACTGCTGTCAGAAATATGTACTTAGTGAAAAGTACAATATTTAGCTTTGAAGCATAGTGTAAAAGTGTCTTCAAGTCTTCAAATACCCGTAGGCTACTTAAGACTTGTATTTACAGAAGGTGCAGTAATTTGGTAGCAGAGAGGCCTCGTCTCTTTATATTTTGGATACCAGTGTTGCCAAGTAAACAGTGGCAGAGGCAGCTAAACCCCAAAGACACTTATTATTCACTCATATCAATTAATCCAAATGAGAGTGAAAACAAAAGCTTAAAATGTTCTCTTGTCTTTTTTTTTTTTTTTTCAGATCTTTGCCGAAATATAAAAATATAAGTTTCAGTTCTTTGGTTGAAGTTGAACTCTGCTCAAGTGAATGCACACTTTTCCTTCAGAACACCTCCATCCCTGCAATGTGCTTGTCTTACTAGAAAACCAGCCTGCCAGCTGTCCTGCACTTTGCATGTCATTTGTTGATGTGGCAGGTCCAGCATCCTGCCCATCGACGGGCAACTTGTAAACAACAAACCTCTTTTGTTTGGCCTGGAACTGACACAGAGAGACAATCAAAGTAGGCCAGGGCTGTGAGAGACAGCAAAGCAGCAACACAGCAGGACAAGAGCAGAGGGATGCTGAGCATTCAGAGCAATCAGAGGGATCCCTGGCTGTGAACACAGCGACAAAGCAACACCACAATCCTCCTGGATTAACACACACAGGGCGATTCTGACAGACAAGCATTCAGCGAGGGGAGGGGTGGGCTGGCCTGAGGGTGAGGAGGGGTGAGAGGACAGTGTTGACATGAGAATATGTGAGTGTGTGAAAGAAAGAGCAGCAGAGGAAGTTGTTGCCTTTGGTTTGTGTTACAGTTTGGATACCAGTGGCATGAGGAGACTGTAACAAGATTTTAGTGCCGTCAACAGCAGAGCCTAATAAGGATGCAGATGTCGGTCTGTCCAAAATAAGTACTGGCTCAGTGATCACAACATTTAGAACGTAATGATTTAGTCTGACAGTTTTGCATGGACCACCATCTAATTAAAGTCTTTGATGCACATTAATGGACCCCAGAGGATGGTTGGTATCATCTATGAACATGCTTATAAAAACTGGGATAAATTACACTCCAAAGAGAATAAATTCTCAATCAACCCTCCTCTTATGCCAGCCTCAGGCCAAAATATCAACTTTGTACAAAACATTCCTTATAACTGAAGTAGGTGGGATCACATTAAAATCTTTTCAGATCACATTTATTCTCCCCAGGGGATGAACCATTCTGCTTAATAACCCCTTTTTCTCTTATCTTTTTCTGTCTTATAAGGGCAAACTTTACATTTTAGTGTCACCAGTGCATTTCCAAAAATTACAGCATTATCATTGTGCCTTTTAGTTGTTCAGTATACGAGATAAGTAATTACACAAAAAATCATCTCTCAGTAATTCTACTACTTCCAAGTTGACCAACAGAGTATTTCCTCACATGAACAATCAAAAACAAAACATTTAGACCATATTAAAAATACAGGTCCCACCGTAAATACACTGATGATCACTGAAACTACACTGACTACACCTCTGATTTTCATTTAACCATTTAACATGGTTATAAAATGACCTGTGATTACCGTAACTTTCTTGATTTGGGACCTAGGGTTTATGTCTATCTGCATATGTGTGCCATAGCTCCAAGTGAGGAACAATTGCCAGAGAAACTAAACAATCTGACTGTAAGACTTCACAAAGATAAATGAGGATACAGGAAGATTGATGACCAACTACAAATCAGTCCACACTGTTGCAGCAGTAATCAGGAGGTAAAGAGTGAGCCATAGTACCACTAATCAGAGCTGCAGTGGTCCTCATCCTAAAATGATGCCATGGACAGTGCACTACTTGACAGCACGTAGACACAAAACTTTAAGATGAAATTTTGCTTCGGAACATGAAAAGGAGCACATTAGGAGCACATTTTTGGTCAGATGAGACCAAGATAAATTTGTTTGGTTCAGAAGGGGTACGGCATGTTTAATGTGAACCTGGCCAAGAAGTGAATGCATAGTCCTGACAGTGAAGCACAGAGGGTGGGATGTAATAATGTCGGGCTGCATGAGTGCATAAAGTGTTGGAGAGTTGACATTTATGGATACAGAATACTGGAATACTGGCTGATTCCCAGAAGCTTGACAGATAAGGAATATTCTAACATTATAACGCTCCAAAGCACACTCCCTAAAACCATACAAGAGTTTCTAAAGAAGAAAAAAGTGAAAACCATGACCTCAATAGGTACGTTGCCTGACATCAAACAAACATTTAAATCTCAGTAATGAGAAGTGTACTGACTTTTGTTGCATTGAGTACTCACTGTGAGTCCTGTGTGAACTGTTAGTTTCTAATTTTACACAAGAACTAATACCCTACTGTTCAACATAAAGGTATCACAATTAAAGCGATACAGTCATTTGATATTTAATTGCTACTGCACAGAGGTTTACAGACGGTGTTGTACTCCAAATTACAACTCAAATTGCATGTGTTACTTTGTTTAGCAAGGAGCTGAAGAAGTGAGACAGGACTTGGAGTTGACTGAACTCGCCGGTTACAACCACTGTGCTGTGATTACAAATAGCTGCATTGCATGTTATATCAAAAGCACTTCACACACCTGCACACACAAAGTTTTAAAGGACGATCCCTCTGAAACTTCTACTGTAAGTTCACTTCAGTAAACACATGTGCAGTGGAGATTATCAGCTCATGAGTAAGACAGAGGAGACTTATATCCCTGAGGGCAGCTGATGATCTCCTGGTTATCGCTGCTGCTCTGTGTTTCCTGTTTTCATAAAAATCAGTGCAGCTAATAAAAGAAATTATTGAATGAAAAAATGCTTCTTATCGTACTTTATTTGTTTTCTTTGGTTTATTTCTGCTATTACCAGTAAAGTAGTTCTAGCATGCAGGTGTTTCTTGTTGCTGCAGCTCCACCTCAGACATCACAGGCTGACCTTCCTCTGGCCTGCGAGCCTTTCAGTCCTGCAGGTTAATATTTAACGAACACACCAAACAGCCACAGGACGTCCAGGCCAACATTCCCTGGAGGTCTGTGTCCTGATGTGGAGTGGCGCAGAGTGCTTCCGCTGACTTCATGAGGAACAAATGCTTATTTGTCCAGGAGTTTCCAGAGGGAACAATGATATCAGCGCACCCGTAGCGAACAGGGATTTCCTGCTACACCCAAAGGACTCTCATCTCGGTGCTCTGAAGCACTCATCACCTTGAGGACAGCGAGGCGAAAGGTGTGTGTACGTGTGAATACAACCTGAGCTCCTGTTTGCACTCGAGCTGGGATGCTTGTTTATGTACATTACATGTGTGCATATCCTTGGTTGTGTTTGAGTGTGTAACTCCATGTGTGTGGGGGTTAATGGGAAACACTCAGACTTTCCTATACTCTCTGTTTTGGGGTGTGTTTTTGCATTCCAGCACTTAGATTTATTAAAGTGCTCTGTCTTAATCTCAGATTCCATCATACAATAGTTTCAAAGGCCAGTAATAAAAACAAACGAGAACAGAATAGAAGCAACTTCATCATAGAAAACAGCAGATCCCATCTAAAAGCCTGTTACAACAACACTTTTTTAATAGTTACTGCTATCTAAAGCATTTATTCTTCCTTTCTACAATTTGATGTATTAAAGAAAATTTTCCTAAATCACAAAAATACTTGTGTCTTGATAATTTTGTCGATAATAAATCAGAGATTTGGCTGCGATTGGAGTCTAACCAGAAACTCTGTGTGTGAAAATGTATGATGAATGAGCCCCAGACGACTGTACCTGTGAAGCCCAGATTTCCACCACTGTGAAAAATGAATATACAACATGTCAGGTCAAACTTATGGAGGAAGCTTTTATTTGATGGAACAGGGTCGTTTTGCAGAGCCGCAAAGGTTGTGAATGCAGATAAACAAGCCATAGAAGCAAAGCCTGTGTGACGGTCTGTGTATACATACATACATACATACGTGCGTGTGTCTATATTTGAGTGAGAGCACACACATACATGTGGTGTATGCGTTCTGTGATATATTTATCTATGTTGTGTTTGTATGAGGTTGTCTGTTTAATGTAAATCCTGCCATCATTCAGGTTGTGAAGACCTGCAGAGTGGTATGCATGTGTTCTGTGTGTATCTACTTCAGTCAGGCTTGTGTATCCTCTTCTGGCTGCACCCTGAGGCTCATGGACTTGATCCCCAGTTCTCTCTGGTTACACCAGGCTTGTGAGGAGTGGTGCACCAGCCCAGGGTCTGGCATGCCCAGCAGCCAGTTTTAGCTTTTCTCGAATGCTGTCGCCTGTGCCAGTGACTCATTCAGAATTCTTTCCAGTAATAATGAATATTGCTTCCTGGCACAGAGCAGCTGGTAAAGGATTGGGTCTGTTTAACTAAAGAAAGTGATCCTAGCTGAATCAAACCAAGGCCTTGCATGCATCTGTCTGCCACAGAGGGGTAATATTTACAGATAAGCAAGAACTCCTCACTCATAAGGGCTTGAATCTAATTTAAAGAATGATGAAACATACAGCCAAAACAATAGAGCTGTGATAAATATAGGAAAATATATGTGTGGGCCTACGCAAATGTACACATAAGCATGAAGAAACTAGAATAACATGCCCAGTCCTGCTACAACCCTACCGACATGCATAGAACAGTATCAGTATCACCTTCCACGCTCTGCACTTGCATCTCCTGTTTTTCCTGGCAAGTTAACAAGCAGTAGTTTAAATTGTTGCGCTGTCTAGTTAACTCTTCACTGGGTCATTGTTCACGGCCAGAAATGCAGCGAGTCCACACCCCGGGACAACGTAACCCGAGAAAGAGAAACTAGAGCTGCCATGAGGTGGATAAATACTGAATGCACAGGAAAACAACATGCTGAGGCTGAGAGGAATTATATGGGGGATGAAGAATACAACATACGCCTTTAAAATATGTGCTGATATTTTGCAATAGGAGATGATTGGATCTCTAATCAGCACCAGTAATCAGCCCGTTTCTGGGCCTCTTACATGCCACTAATTGTAACCAAACTTTTTGACACAAGCACATACAGTGAGATGCTCTGTGAATCGAATTTGCATCATGTTTCATAAGATAGAATGCAACACTGCTGGTGTTGAAATACGACTGAGTTGCTTAATGTTATCCAGACACTGATCATTTTCCATTGGGTGCAACAGCAGAAAGAATATTTGGACATATTCAGGCTAAAGGTAGCAGCAAACAACACTACGCCTGAACATCTGCATCCCTCTGTAATGTGATTTTAGTTTATGGTACATAGAGCTCTATGATGACCAAAGCATCACATTTAAACAGCATGTGGAAATTTGGTCTTTTAAAGTAACAAGTCAGTCAAAAGAGTTCCACAGATCCAGCATGAAAAATCGAAGCCCATGTGGTGTTTATACCGTTGTCTCTGCACCTCTCTTCCTGCTCAGCCTTCAGATGTGGTGGACGGATGGAGAGATGAAGGGGGGGAGAAGGAGGATATCGGTTTTGGAGGGAGCAATGTCCTGACAGGCCCCGGCATACTGAGGCACTGACTGTCACATTTGTTCCAAAGAGGGTGGAAAAATTTCACAACAGGCTTGAAAGCCCCTCAAACCATTTTCCAAAATAGCCCAGATCAGTCTCGCAGTATGTCAAACAGCACCTGTAAATTTTCTCAGAGTCACCTGTCCCTCTAACTGTGCCTGTAAATGTTGCTCTGGGAATTTTTTTGTGCGGTCAACGGTAGGACATGCTTCTTCTGGCGTTTGACCCAGAATCAGGTGTTTTGCAATTCAAACGAGCTCTGTGACTTCAGAGCTCACCTGGCTGTCTGCGAGTCTCAGCTACTTTTTGCTCAGGCTCTTTTTGTTACTGATAAAATGATGCTTCACAACCTAACAAACATTCGGACAAGCTGTGGCTCAGTTGCTCGAATGTCGGGTACGATAACATCTCAACTCCTGGTCCATTTGTGAGAAAGGGGAGGGATGGGGAGGGTGATGAATGTTTGGACTGCGGAACATTCTTGCTAGCCAATCTGTCAATGACGAAAAGGACCTGCTGTTTTTCAGGAAGTTCCTTTGCCTATTGAAGATACATTGACTGAGCAATGACATGTGGACACCATGAACTTAAACGACAAGATCTTTGGGTTCTGGAAAAATAGCAGTAGAAGAACGATTGACCAGGATCTTGACATCTTTACTGTCTAACATCCATGCAGCATCTACACCCACCTGAAAAGGGACATCAGGGTGATATTTGTTTGTAGAAATCTGGACTAAATTTGGATGGATACCCAACTCGACACCAATACACCCAATAAATGAACAAGTTTAAGCCCAGAAGTAATCGTGGAACAGTCAAACAGGTTGCCTTGATGCTCATTGGTTGCCCAGGTGACACCATTTCCTGCTGTTTTGTAGGAAGTGATTAGGCACCATCTGCTGCCATGAAGAGCGCAAAGCAAACATCATAAAAGCTGATGGCAGCAGTTTGTGGTGGCAGTATGTTCTTGATAAACCTGCATGTGTGTGCCTGTCAGACAGGGCATGTATGGAGCTGGGTGAATTCTATAAATGCTTCCCTCAGGGTGAGTGGTTTGTTATTGGTTGTAGTGTAGGTATCCCAAGTAAACCAAAGCTAATTCATGCAGAACATTCAGCAGGCCGCGGTCATTAACCTCATCAACCTCGAACATGTGTCTCTTACTGTGTTCCAGTGCATTTTGTTGCATTGATTTATGGAAAATATTTTTTTCCCCTAAGCAAGTGATTGCAAGGTTTCCTACTTAGACTTGTTTAAAAGGGGTTTTGGACCAAAGGCTTTCTTCCCTGAGAGTTTACTATGTTTGCTGAAGCTGCTGGTAAACCCAGATGCAGCCCAGAAAAACAGAAAAGCCTCTCCTCCACCTCAGAATATCAGTTTGGGGTCCAGTGAGGTCAGGTCTGCTTTTACCAACTGGTTGTATTTGTCATATTAGTGTCATGTGTGATTTTGGACAAGAGGAACTGAAAATGTATTAATCAAAACATATAAGGATGACCCTCATTTAAATATGGTGCTACGTTATGGCATGTCATACATCCAGGTGTCATTTCTGTCCTTGCAGTAACCAGTCATAGAAAATGTTCCATGTATATTGTTATGACCCAATGAAACCCACCCATCAACCCAAAATGAAAATGTAGCTCGTCACACTACTTGATTTTTAGTCCAACACTTGTGATGATTAAGGGTTGACTTGTCTCTAAAGGCATTCACACTGAAAAAGTGTACATTGTTCATACAGAGTATTGTGTGGAGCTGTGAATGAAACCATCCACCAAACAGCACTAAAGAACAGGCAGCATTGTAGCTTTGATCACAGTGGAAACTGTTGCTGCCAGGAAAACATCTGAATAGCTTTTTCATCACCTTTGCAGTTTGTCAGGTTTTTGCGGCAGTCTCTTATGTCATCACCCTAAAGGGTTAAAAATGGAAAATATTACCTCACGCTGAGCAGGAGAACTCTGTACACCTGCCACTGCTTTCTCTCCCTGCTGAAATATAAACACCCCGAACAGCAGAGTCCCCAGGGAGGAAGATGATTGCTCATGTCTTTAGCGTATGGGTTATTATGCTCGTATTTAGTGAAACTACAAAGTCACTAATGCAAAGAGAAAATAGCAACAACATCATTTGAGCAGCACTCCCTCTAATCTTTTCAGTAACACCCTGTCATCCAAGGGCTGATAGAGATTTCACGCCTTGTGCCAAAGGGATGTAATTTCCTCTCACGGATGGCAGACGAGGAATTACTCTCTTAAGTGATGAGTGTTGGCTCCAGCCAGGTGGAAGACACTGATGTTTTTCTTCCACCTTGAAAGTGATTTTGTGGCAGCGGATCACGTGAACATGAGGGATGACAGCACTGGAAGGTATGCAGAGCAGCTGTTGGGTCATGTACAGTGCTACACTGGTACATTGTGTCTAGTGTTGAGTAAGCCAGAGCTGACACCGAACAACTGGCAGCCTTTTGAGCTGTTTTAGTGAAAAGCATTTAGACATGAAAACAAAAGGAAAGTGAATCTCTAGGGTACAAAGTGTCCTCTTTCATTCTAGGAAACATAAAATATTGATCATTGATGTGATGAGAAAAGAGAAAGGTTAAAGCTGATGATGTGTGATTATGTGCACATTCATAAGTGTTTTCCCAACGACTCCAAATGCAGGACTTAATAGCAGATAACAATGAGTTACTAGAGAACTGACTGGGTGTTTCTCATCACCTATCAGAGAATGAATGTCATCGACGAAGGTCAATTCATTATAATAGATTTTGATTGAATTCAGTTTTACTTATTTGGCACCAATTCACAGCACAAGTAATCTCAGGATCCAAGACCCTTCAATATCAATGACTCCCTGTCAGAAAGCCTTAGTGAAGAAAAACTCACTTTAATGTAACCAATGTCTGTATATCACCAATATATCATTTCTCTACAAGTCACGTCATTTGAAGCTATTATTTGACTGAAGTCATGTTGTACAAATGTAATTACTGTTAATAAAAGCAGTTTGCTGTCTTTGCTTTTCCGCACAGATCCAGAAATCTTTAAACTTATTCACTGGTATAGACTCTGTTTATTAAATTTGAAGGTGTCTACATCTCTTATGTTACAGAAAATGACATGGATGTGAATATAAATGTATAAAGGGTACTAGCAGCTTCTCAGTAAAATGCTTTACTTCACTTTTCTATTTGCAAAAACATCAAACAGACCGAAACAGGACAGGACATGGAAAACAAAGGTGGAGCACAAGGGTGGAACATGGACATAAACACATGTGACAGTGGTAACATTGAAATGACTAAAGCTTTACTTAACCTGCAGAAATACATGAACAAGAGGTGATGATGAGGTAATCATGAAGTAATTACACAGTATGATGTATCACTACTCCAGGGCTTGGAAAATAAAGCAACTAATGTTGGAGTAATTACTGCAAATGATTAATTACTGTTTTGCGCTACTCAGTGTTTGGAACAAAGATGACAGATTTACTGATAATCATGAACTATTACCTGATGATGATACATTGTCTCTCAGTTGGTTCTTTAGTGATTTATAATTAACTACTATATAGTATCGGATCAGGACTTATTGGGAAAGAACAACACCTCAGGTTGTTCTTTATTAATTCCTCATTGGCACAATGTGATGTGTGTATTTACTAAAGTGCACCCAGAGGTATTTCTGCTTGTTGCATCAAGCTCTGCTTTGGTAAATGAAGGCAACACACAACCTGTTGTATTTAGTTTAGGTAAGTTATTCATTTCTTAATAAATCAACAAATGAACAAAGGACATACAACTACAAAGAAAGACAGGGGCTGGGGGTGCTGCCAGTTCTGGGTAAACTTAGCTCCCAGCCAAAGCAAAAGACATGGACAGCAACAGCTCCTGCTCCTAGTCTGTGTAACATTGGGGAACAGGTGAGCTACTGAGCCTGGTGCACTTTCCAACCAGTGGAATGAGCACTTCAGTACAACAAATCCAAAGTGGCTCAAAGCTATGAGGAAGTAAGCGACTACAGAACACCCAAAGACAATGAGCAACCACCAGCAAGTAATTATAGAATACAAAAAGACGCCGAGCAACCACTAGCAAGTGATTACAGAAACGGGAGACACAGAGACGAATGGCGCATGATAAATCACAGCTGCTCTGACTGACAGATCTGGTGCACTTTTAAATCAACCATAGAGACTGCTGCATCCTGATTGGAGCACAGGACTGGAGCTCCAGGCCAATCAGCCGGGATGAGAGGCAGGATGTGGAACAATCACGGGCATCGTCAGGATGCATTTATAAAACAGAGTCAAAAAGAGTTTGCCGCGAAGGTTGGGGGCTGCAAGGCCATCATGGGGCGTAACACTGCTGCAGCCTTTCTTAGCCTGGTATGACATGCAGCTTATGGTGACTAATATTATGTAATGTTAGCAAACCTTAGAAAGGCTTTGTTGCCTTAAAGATTAATTTTTTTAAACTTATCTATTATGCAGCTGTTATACCGTCTTCTATCATTTACTCTACCACTATCCTATAATTATAAATCATGGTAATAGTGGCCACTGTTGACCTGAAGTTACATACATACATACAAACAAGTAAAAGCACTCATTATGCAGAATGGCCAACTTCAAAGTGTTTCGAAACATTTGCTGTTAACCTTCATTTTAATGTTACATAATAATGTGAAACATCAGACTACTACATTGAAAATGGATAGATGTTTGACTTGACATCATTATGAATGCAACGTAAGTTTAGTATGTAAAACTCTGCAAACAGCACAAGTATAATGCTGCACAAAATGTATTTTCCAGCTGTGTGTGAGGGCAGTGCAGCTTCTTTCAGTATCAAAACATGGCTTATCAGACCATCTCATCATGTCTCCAGCTCCGATCTAACTTGTCCTAATAGAAAAGTCATCACGCCTAAATGTCAGACTTCATCTGCAGACAGTCAGGCCTTTGTGCAAACTGAGTCAGGGTTGAAACTGTTTATGAAACCACTCAGTGGCACAGCTGCAGATTTTCACAATACTGTGGACATGAATGGTGCCAACTCTCGTCACTGTTGTTCCATATCGCTTGGTATTTACGCAACTGCTGCCAAAAGATACTCTGTGCAAGATCCACTGCCCGTCGCCTGTCCTTGTGTGGCACAAAAGATCGTCTTTGTGGCCGATGCATAATGAGGCCCCTAAAACGAGTGGTTGACATGTTAATTCGAGACACAGCACAGCTCCAGGACTGGAGTTAAATTGGTTAATGGTGACGCCAAAATAATACAAAAGCTTATTGTTTGCTGTTTGCTCTGCACACCCAGGAGATGTCAGCACTTATAGATATAGCATATATTTGTCTGGCTAAATTTGTCAGGTAAAGATATTTCCACTGTCTGGTCCAGTGGGACATGGCCAAACAAATAGTACCAATCAGAATACTGACATTTAGCTAAAGTAAATTAATAAATAAACAAGTACGTTTTGCATAGTCAGTCATTTATTCTACTGTACTGCCTCACCTCATACCCATTAAATTTGATATTGTCTTTAACCAGTTTGTTGTTAATAAAATCTGTGTTACTGGTTTTACTATTACAGTGTTTAAAATAATTGTTATGTCTCAGATGTGTTTGTGTCAGACTGCTTTACTGTTTTCATTTGTAGCGTGTTATCACCAGCTTGTCAGCCGCCTGTGAGTGTGAGAGGTGCTGTACAAATACAGTTCCACTCACTGACTGACTGATCATTACCCACTTAGCTACTTGATGTGCTGTGTTCCAGTGTTCCCTTCCAGCTAAGATAATACTGCTCTCTTCTTTGGTGGTGAGATGGGAAACAGCCCTGCATCTAAATATGAAGGGAGGCGTCTCTGTCCGTATATGTGTGTGTCTGATCTTCCATTTGATTATTTAGCAATGGCTGGCTTTGTCGGCATCAGCTCTGCTCCCCAGGCACACCAAGCCTTTTTTTTTAAACCAACGAAACACACACACACACATGCACAAGCTCTGTTTAGTGAGTGTATCCTTAAAGCTGTTCTCTTTTTAAAACAGTGATGTTAACTCTTTTTGCATTTTTGCTTATTATAACAACACACTCACAAGGCAAATCGCAAGAAGTCATGTTAAATGTCAACCTATGCATATGATATCAATCTACATAATGTCATTTATCTGTATCGCTGTCTCAGAGCTACGGTGCTGAATCATTCAAGCTAAATGTTGGCAACTTGAATCAGCTGACACACCCCATTCCTCTTGTGCCAAATGACCAAGTTGCAAGCCCTATTGGGGCTATTCCAAATGGACACATTTGAAAAGGTCACTACACTGGTGTGTTAGAAACATGGACTCCTTTCCAGTAATGGACAGAATGGACACATTTGTATATCAAATTAAAACTTCTATTTTGGCAGTGTGATGATGAACATTATAGATAGCCCCAAATCAAGTGTCATTTTAGGCAGTACACAAAGTCCTCCAATCTAAACGGCCACATTGGTCACTTGTACCTACCTGATTTGGCTGAAGAATGTATATTAAAGATGGATTTAGCCACTGTGTCTGAAAAGAGAAGCCAACATGGAACATGGAAGTCACCCTGCATTCACAGCCAACAGAGGTCGACTCCTCTGGTGGTAAAAATAAGTCAAGTTCTATAGACGTCAATGAGAAAACAACACTACTTCTGTCTTAGTTTATCAGTTCATTTAATATTATCCAAATGAGTTTATAGTCTTAATCGTGAGTTTCAGGTCTCCTTAATACAGCTTCATGCTTATTTAGTAAATTATGGTCCCATTTAGAGGAAAATAGATGATAATATGGGATATGTTTCAGGGTGATAGTTGTGATTGAAAGCTATGCATAGCATCCTTGAGTTCTCATTTCGATCCCCCCTCTAACTATTTTCAAAAGGCCGAGATAGCAATGGCCAAATTCCAAAATCAAGTCTTCAAAATGGTAGTCTACAAACCAATGGGTGATGTCGCACCAACTATATTCCAAAATCAAGTCTTCAAAATGGTAGTCTACAAACCAATGGGTGATGTCGCACCAACTATATTCCAGAATCAAGTCTTCAAAATGGTAGTCCACAAACCAATGGGTGATGTCACCCCAACTATATTAATTTTTTATGTACAGTCTATGGCTGCAGTATCCAAGTGAGTCTAGCATTTTCTTGGGTTGTTTCCTTGCCCTCTAAATATTAGTAAATGATGTCTTTTTTAGGCCTTCCTGCAGAATTCTGCATAATGAGACAGCTCCTGAGATTATGCTGGCCTCATGTCTTCAGCCACCAACAGGCAGTAACCTCATAGAACTGAATAAAAGGGCTGCACATTTTTAATGCTTCAACATTCATTTCTGAGCAATGCTTTAGGACTGTGACAAAAGAACCAGAGGAATGCACTGAGTAACAGGAGCAGACTGGAGGAGTATTTTGAGGGCACCTGGGCTACTCAAATGCCCATTTCATGTCACATGGATGTCCAGTTTGATTGAAAAGGGGGGAAAAACAGCATCAGAACGCTAACATTTGTAATACATAACGATGTGCCACACTGTAGGCTTTCCAGGAATAAGGATTCTCTCCGTCACTCCGGAGGTTCCCGCTTCTTCTCACAGAAAACCTTACTCATGCTTTCAACCCTGACACAAACACAGGCTGGGCTGCCACGCCCAGCTCTTCCATGAGAATCAGCACATCCCTTTTAAGACCGACACACACACACACACACACACACACACACACATCTGCAGCAGCCCACGTACTCCATCCCAAACCACAGCAGTTCTGACTGGAAGCTCTGAATAACAGTTTAAAGATGTCTGTTTTTTTCTGTCTTTTTTTAGCCCTGTATGCTCCATCACCCTCCGTCAGGCAGAGGAATGCAAGGGCTTGGCTTTTACTTGGCAAAAACAAGATTTGTGGAACTACGCAACTGAAGAATATAGCAAACACATTACAGTTATTTTCTTTGACAGATGTGCTGTCACTCATTTATGTGTGGTGTGTGGTTGTTTACATCGAAAGCAATCGCTGCGATAATGGAGCAGCAGACAAAAAGAGGAAAAGGATAGATTTACTTTCAATACAGCTGAACAGAAAATCCACCCACAGTCATTATGTTCAGGTCATGTTAGGCTGGAAGCCATCGGAGCATGGGCAGGTGTATCACATGCATACTGCAGAGAGACAAAGACATTCACAGCTACAGGCAATTTGGAGGTTTCCATTTCACTTGACCTGCATGTGTTTGGACTGTGGGAGGAAACGGAGGCACCTGGAGGAAACCCACACAGGCAGAGCATCAGTGCTGAAGTTAAAACACTCTCAGACACTTTTGT
The DNA here is from genome assembly GCA_024666655.1 of Dascyllus trimaculatus. Lineage (NCBI taxonomy): Eukaryota > Metazoa > Chordata > Actinopteri > Pomacentridae > Dascyllus > Dascyllus trimaculatus. Next base: position 30,565,716 of record CM045448.1, read on the forward strand.
CTAGTGGGAGCAGACAGTTTTGGAGATTTCTTCTGTCATCAAATCACCAACGTACAAAGGAGATGAGGGCGACATTAGTCAGGTGTGCTATTGGCTGAAAAGAATATCAGTATAGAATGATTCTGCAAGACCTTGGCTTATGTTGTTCTTTACATTTGCAGTGCCTGTATTTTACAATATTCTTGACTCTGCAAAACTACAAACTGTTGTGTGGTTAAGGTTGGGGAAAGTTAGTGGCTATGACAAATGAAATACCATTAAAGTAAGGCAATAGAAACACTTGGCTACGGGCTTGGGAAAGATTATGGTTAGGACATGCTACATGCCAGTAAACATCAGCTGTACCTTTCTGCCTTGCTGCATATTTGTGACATTATGTCCTCTGTTGACACTGAATGTAAATCACAAGGTAAACTACAGACTAGCTTGCTAAATGTTTAATGTGTGATTAAGATTCTGTTTTTATTCTTCAGTTTGGAAGCTGAAAAAAATACAAATGGCACAAAATAAGATATAAATGTAGATAACTTACAAATTATAGGAAAACCTGACATAAAGCGTCTTAGTAGGCTGTTGGGCCACCAGTTAGCACCAGAACAACATTCTTGAAAAAGATATTTTGTCATTTCATATTTTGTTGATGGTGCTGAAGAGCTCTGTCTAACACGTTGGTCCAAAATCTCCAATATGTGATCAACTGTGTTGAGATCTGGTGACTGTGAGAGTCACAGTATATCAGTCCCTCCAGGATTTCACAGGCGTTTTTCCAGATTGTTGCTCCTAAAATGCCTGAATTCGCGGCAGCTTTCCTAAAAAATTGCGATGAAAATTGCAATGTTTTAAGTGTATTTGTTGCAATAAAATTGCGGGAGACAGTAAAGAATTGTCAAAAAGTTTCATTTTTTTTCTTTGTTTTGTATAATTCATTAAAAATGTTAAAAGTTTAAAAAGTTAATTTCACATCCTGGCACACACATGCTCACACACATGCTCACAGCTTGTCACATCAGTTAATTAATCTAACTGACCTTCATTCTTTCAGTGCTGCCACAGATCTGGATGCAACAGCTTCATCACGGTGGTTTGTCTGGTCTGTGGTCCGCTGGTTTCACCCATTCTCCTGATATGTTTACGGTAGAAAAATGTTTGTCAATCGATGAATTTCATTTGTGTTCCACCTCAATATTCCACGGGGTGCAAAACAGTTTACCTCCGCTCTCGTGAAGAACATCAGGGAATTGTTTTGCAGCAGTTTTTTTGCATAGGTAACTGTATCTACAAACCATAAACAAGGAAGTGAATTCGATGACGTACGTGCATTACGTTTGCGCTGGGGACTGCTGTGATTGGTGGAACTCACAGGAGGCTGGCCAAAGTTGCGGAAAAGTTGCGGTGATTGGACAAAATTGCAAGGTCGCGCAGAATTCATGGAGATTGGATGAATTTGCGTTAATTGTTGCGATTGCAACATCGCGAATTCCTGGAGGGACTGTATATGATTCACATAATCCTTATCAAACCATCCAGTGACCCCTCATGTCTTATGGATGGAGGTATGGTCATCCTGGAAGAGACCCCTCCCATCAGGATTGAAATGTTTAACCAAAGGATAAAGGTGATCACTCAGAACACCTTTGTACTGATTTGCAGTGAGCCTTCCTTCCAAAGGGACAAATGAACCCATTCCACATCACCAAAATCTCCCCACAGCACAACAGAATCACAAGTTCTTCTCACTTCAAGTTTTTCCTTTCAGTTTGTTCCCTGTGTGAAAGACATTTATGTGAATCGTGAATTGAATTGTCATTTCCATGGAAGCCACTGATCCATTTTTTACTGCAGGAACTTGAGGGTCATTTTAGGGCAGCTTGAACCTTTGAACACATTCCGATTACTTTGCAGAACCTCTTTAAGGTGCAGATAAACCTTTGGAAATCCAAAGTTTGCTGACTGAGTGAGGTTCTCGCTTGCCTCCATAAGCCTCATCATCCTCAGCACAACAAAGTTACTGAGTTTTTCTGTTATTGTGATGGAGATTGCTGCTATGGTGACAAAGAGCTGAGTCTCTTACTGGGTCAGTGGTGCTGTGGATAAACCTTCACAACTGTTGACTGTACTGTTGAGCAGGTAAGATCCTATACACCTAACAAATGTTATTGAGTTTTCTGAGTAACCAACAGTGTTGATAACAGATGGATCAGAGTGCATAGGGGGGTCAGTAACGCTGCAGATAAACCTTTTAAAAACACATTCTTGACTGACTGTGTAAGGCTCCCTGCTCTCAGTGTGCTGATGTATTCTCATTCCTGAGGTACGTCCACCACACCTGACACACACATGGAGGGTGTGGCGAACTGAGGAGCCACGAGCCAATAGACATGCTTGCTGGCTGACACACACGCACACACACAGAGCCTCCCCGGTAGTTTTCCACAGAAATCTAACCTCATGATGTGAATGATGCTTTCACACAAAATGGCCACCACTGGACAGCTTTCAAAACAGCACAAAGCTTTCTTTTAACACGTTGGGGGGAACTCTCTGCTTTTAATGATGCTACTTTGTGGCAGGATTTCCCCCTTGAGACAGAGCATGCGGCTCAGGCCACTTTCACAAATACAGCGGCGCATTGTCTTTGGCTGTGTGCACACACTTGACACTGTTGTCAACTTTTTTTTTAGTAGTAGATAAAATCTGAGACGTTTGCTTTAATGCTCATCCAGTCATTTTAGTATGTGCAGGTATTTGACTTGGTGGCACTGACCCAGAAACATATTTCAGTACATTCATGGTATGGTAAGAGATGTCCTTGGAAACTGTTGACACTTTGTGGATGTGTGGAGAAAACAAGGACTTTGAAGCACGTGAAAATGAATGTAAAGTTCTGAATCAGTGTGAGGAGATGTGGAATTCGATGTTGAGCGTAACTGTTAAGGTTGTCTCTGTAGTGTGAGGTGACTGCTCTTACCATCACCTGGTGGAAGTTAGAATGAATGAATGGCTCTGAAACGCCTTTATTAAACCTCTGCAACAACATTTATTCAACACGTTTCTTCCTACCAATATCAACACATCAAATCCTGAGGAAAAACACTGATGGAGACTTGAGCTGATACAGCGGAGACTGGAAAGTAACAGATAAAAATGAATGATTTGGATAGAATTGACAGTGTTCCTAAATGGGATCAAAGAATATCTAGAATTTTAACCTGCAGAGCAAAAGGACTGCACAGGTTATATTCCACTTACTATATTGTGTATGCATACCTTCCAGGTTTTGTATGCTTGAATGGCTTGGGAAGCCCAGTTCATTGCCTGGGTAATGTTGATGATAAGGGCAAGTATCTGGTTCCCATTTCATCCAAATGGTATGTTGTGCTGAGGAATCTCCCTGTGGTAGAGAACTGGAAGGAGCGGTTGCTATGCTGCGAACAGGCGGTTGCCATGTTGGGAAGCAACCACAGGGCCAGTCAAACAAACATCCCTTCTCTGAGTCACAGGCTGCCTCCCCCCTCCTCTCCCCAGTCCACGGAGTTCCCTCTCTAAAATCGTCCTGACTCGTCTGTAATTATGCCTGATTTCTCACTCACTCACTTTCAGTTCCTCTCTAATCCTCCTCCCTCTCCACGTTTCTCTCCCGTCAACCACGCCATCTGAGCCCAGACACTGCCCACTCTGTTACCTCCTCTTGCCGTTTCCTAGCTCCTGTTCCCTCAGCTCCCGTACCGTCGGGCAGGTTTGACAAAACAGCTCCTGGATGATATTTTTAGGGGGTCGCCCCCTCCCATTTTCTTTCCACCTTGTTCCACAAACAAGCACTCCACTCCACTTCTGGAGGAAAACTCAATTCGCTCACTCATTATGGCCTCATCTGGCACACATAGTTCAGGCTGGTGACCAAGTGCAGCTGTTTGTTTTGCTTTCTTCACCAACAGACGGCAAGATGAAGACCAGATCAGAGCAGTGTGGTGCCATGTTTAAAGGCAATCCACTGCCATTTGGACTGAATCTTCATAATGATTTTGGGATGCCAGTTTGAGCGTCTGCTGTAGAATGAGCTTAACAAGATGTGAGGAATGCAAGGATCAAATGCTTCATGGAAAAGACAGATGGGAGGGAAATACATCATTTACTGCACAGGATGAAAACAGGCATGAACAAATTCTAAATTAATATTTGTTAAAGGAGTATGCAGCTTGTCATTTAATTATGTAAAACTACATTTCAGTGCCCATTTCACTCAAAATACACAAACACAAACTAGAGCTAAGTGTCTGCAGCAGGAACTTTCACTGTGAACGTTTGAGGAGCTCAGTTCTTTTATAGTGTTGCTTCTTGCAGACTGGTCCACCCTCCAAATGTCCTTGTTTGAGGGTGCAACAGCTAACATGTGACTGCTCAGGAACTTTTACAGAGGGGCTTGTGGTACTGAATGTTCCTGACTGGTCAAATGTGCTTTACAATATGCTGAATGACTGCCAGCATTAAAAACCTGCAACTGTGAACTGTGAAGTTTGTATGGTTTTTATCAGTGTATTTTGATACAAAAACATCGAGCTGCAGAAGAAATCCATGAGAAACTAACATGTTTATTTTGTACTGTGTTGCAGGAAAATGACATTGTAAACTACTTTTGCTAATCTTTGTGGTGGAAACACACATAACAAAGGGATGAAGGAGTCTTTAGTTCCACCCAGAGTTAACAGACACTTCACACAAAAAGTTCTGGGGACTTGTAGTGGAAACTGATCTTACTGTGATTCTGCTGTAACTGTGTTCATCATGCTCCCTGCATACAGTCCACTGCTAGGTACAACCTAGAAACCACTGACAGGTGACGTCCATGATATTGGTCATCTCATTACAATGCAATATTCGGCTGGGAAATCTTTGGTCCTTGTATTCATGTAGATGATACTATGACATGTAGCACCTACCTAAACATTCAGTAGCTTTTCTCTGCAGGCGTGAGATACAATATGCATACACAGGAACATAGCTAGGCTTTTAGTTGGGTTATGTTTCCATTGTGATGTAGGATCCAACAGCTTCAACCCTGATGTTAACTCTGAGTGCACAAAAACAATAACAAGGAGTAGTTACTGTTACTCTGGGTCTATGAGTACCTAGAAAATAGAACAATGGAAGTTGGTTATGTTAGTCTTTATAATCAATATTACGTTGTTGATGGTGATGTTGGAGAGAAGAAGACTGTTTCTCAACAAGGACATAAAGAGGGCAAGAACATGGTACTTGGTGTTCTCTCTGAGTTTAAAAATAAATTTTATCTTCTCTAAATTTACCCAATCAGAGCTGAGACTTGCATTACAATGTTTTGGGGCGACTCAGAAGTACCTACCCTGAAGAAGGTTCTTGTTACTCTCCTGGACACAGCTATGAAAAAGGTTCTACAGTGGTTGGAAGATGCTCAAAGGGCTAAAATGGCTTGTAAATTCCTGCAGTGGAAAACAGCATATTGTTGCAGATTAACCCCACAAGTCCATGAGGGTGAAGAGCAGCACAAGGAACATGACAAAGAGCCCAAGGTATTGACCTGGTCTCCATGCTCCCCAGATCCTAATCTGATCAAGCACCTACAGAATGTGCCAAGACAAGTCCAATCCATGGATACCCAACTGCACAACCCACAGGTCCCAAAGGATCTGCTACGAGGGTACCTCCTAAAGTTCTTGGTCTCACCAGAAAAACATCACAGGAGAAACATAGTCTATTTTAGCTTCAATGCATTTGCTCCACCATACATTCAGGCTTTGCTATTCCTTAGTGGAAGAAGGTCACATTTTGACTCTCCAGATTCTCCTCAACAGTATGGATGACTTCATCATTATTCTGAAAACGGTGTCCATGCAAGTGGGATTTCAGTTTGGGAAACAGAAGATAGATGGTGCCAGCTTGGGTGAGTAATGAGGCAACAGTTCAAAGCCACATTTGGCTGCTTCTGTCACCAGTGCTGTGTGGACGAACACATTCTCTTAGTTTGCTTCAAACATTTAAGTTTTTGTGGACAGGGATTTAAGGCTTTATAGCTCTGCCCCAAAATGGGAGTTTCTAAGACTAAGAACGAGTATCCTTGTACAGACCTCCCAGTGCCAGACACCACAGAACATGTCCAGAACTCCCTTGTCTAATGCCCAAAAGATCAGATTGGAGCTGTTTTGTTGACATGAGAGAGACCTACACAGCATAAGGCAGGTGGCGTTAATGTTGTGGAATATTGATGTATTTTAACTTGCACGTAATCCAAATGTCGCCCAGCAGATCTTTAATATGGCTCAATAATTAAATTACAATTCCATTTGTTGTGCTTTCTGGATGAAAGGCCCTTATAGACATGTCACTTAAAAAAACAGTCAACCTCTGACAACTTGAACGGATATTAATTAAAATTTGTGCAAAAATGCAGATTATTGCTTCAACTTCCATTATGTATTATATCATATTTACAAAGGATTTCAGCATTGTTGCTAGGTATCATCAACACCCTTTTAATTTCAGAGAATTTGCCAGGATGTTCAGTCTGGACTGTTTACCTCCATGGTTGGCAGCAGTCTAAGGTCAGGGGTTATTATATGACACGCAGTCAGTGTTCCACCTCACTGTCATCCAGCCTTTGTGTTTGAGGGTGGTACTCTGGCCTTTTGAGTCTCATTGTTACATGTGTTTAGCCCGGAAACATTCCTGGAAAAAAAAAAAGAGGAGTGTAACACAGAGCAGCAGATATGGGACCACACACTTCCTCTGTTTAGGAACACAACCTGCAGTGCTGGTGGGAGGATGGGCTCGGCTCAGAGTTCACACAGTGACTTTTCACAGGAGGAGGAGAAGGAACAGCAGGAGGAGAACGAGAAGGAACTGTTCTGTCATGATGCAGCCTTACAGGGGTGTGCAAGGTGTCTGGAGAGAGACGCTGGAGATAAGAGAGTGACGCACACACAGCTGCACTTATCTACTCTTAGAAAGTATCAAAGCCCATCCTGCTAGCAAATATGCACAAATGTCAGGAATGAAAAGAAATCATCCTCAAATTCTGAGGTACCATCTCTTAACTTGTAATTTGTGGTCTGTTTTAGTAATAAGTCATCATTCTGCAACTCACCTCATGTATATTTTATGTATATTTTGCATTTTTGGCATCAGTAGATAGCAGCAAGTAATGATTGTGAAGGTTTCATCTTCTCGATCATCAACACTGCAACCAATCAAAAGTCAGTGGTCAAAACCATGGCAGCCTGAATAACAATAACTCCTGATAGTCAACTAGAAGACAGAAATGCAGAACAAATGCAGATGAAAAGACAAGTGCCTCCAGGAAGGATCTAAACCTGTTTTCTTCTGCTTTTCTCTTTCTGTGGTACACCATCTTTCTGTCTTTTTTTTGTCTCTGCAGGTTTCACGGGTTTTTGAATGATACAGTGGTTGAGCCATTGTAAGAGGAAAAATCATCGCCTAAGGACATAGACAATGTGACAGAACTGTGCTGACAGGCTGACTGGCAAAGTAAAGGAAGGGAGTGAGCTTTAAATTTGGGTGTGGTCATTTACATAAGGAGCCGACCACAGGCTGATATTTACATATGTGTGAACTGAATATTTAGGTAGTTAAAGACCTGGGAAACTCATGAAAATATCATCTAGTTAAGCAATCTTAAAGGAAAAAATACATTGTTGTAACATATTCTTGTTATATTACTCCACATTTGTATTGAAATACCAACTAACATTTGAATGATGACATTTTGATGAGATGAGAGGTCACACAGACTTGCTATACATTCAACTCCACCACATATGGTGATTGAAATCTCACATCGGCCTTGAATATAATATGTACTTGCCAAAATTAGATTTGGACTCCACCATGGAAACTATGAAACTACTGACACACTCTGTATGCATTTATATCACACACAGCTGCTGGAGAAAGAAAAAGAACATTAAAATGTACATTAGCATGGCTGCATACCTGACAAATCTGCAGACTAGACACACACTGCTGTAGGGGATTTATTTCTGCTGTTAAATATTGCTTCTAAATTTAAAAGCACACAGAGAGAATAACTCAAAGATGCTTGTATGCGGCCTGAACAGTATCTCTATTGGAGAACAAATTACAAAGAATCATTGACGGGATGGCTGAGCAAAGATTGAAAGTCTATAAGCTGTTTTTGGAGAAGAAATACTTTTGTTTCCTGCAAACTCTGAGTAGAGTTTATCCTTGCATGGGTGTAAATGTTTTTGTATGGACCGGTTTCCAGGGTTTGGGCTGGGTTTTGGAGGTAAAGTTCAAATTAGATTGAGGACAAGCTCAGGTTTGGAGATGCACGAGTAAGAAAGTTGGGAGATACATGGAATATTAAAGGAAAAGACTCCTCAAATTCTCTGCCCAGGGTGTCAACAACACTCCTAAACATGTAAATGCAAACACTATTGATTGCTTATGTATGGACTGACACTTTGCTGCATGCATCAGGCCAGTGGTTTGAAAAGTAGGGGGGATGGTTATGAGATGATTTCTAGGAATTAAATATAATGCATTTTAGCCATAATTGTTCCAAACCATAAAAATAGTAGATACATTTAGAATAAAACCATGTAAATAAAAACACGTCATCAGCTTAATAATTTTGCAGATGACAGCAACAGTGTTGGAGTTTGTTGCTTGTTCCGCTCACAGAGACGTCACCAGTGAGTCTGCTGCTGCTACGTACTGTATGTTTACCCTGTTTGACAGTTTAAACAGGGAGATTCCTTTGACTGACGTATTTTGCGACTGACCTTTAATACATCATAAATCAATCAATCAATCAAACAATCATAAAAATAATGTGATGTTGGTTAGGCTGTTGTGTTCCTTTGTGCTGCCATTAGGACCATGTTTGGATAGTCCTGTTAGTGTGTGTGCACAGCTGCATGCAGCATTCGTATGCTTCAACCACCAGCAGGGTCTAAAGTCTCTGACCCCGTTATTTTAGAGGTCTGGAGATGAAAGATTTGGAAACCCCTGAACCAGGCTACCAATTAGATATACAAAGGGCCTCCTCGGTGGAGTTTATCAAAACTTTACCAGAAACGTAGTCAAACCCACATGATTACACACAAAATGAAAAGAGCTGTGCATTGTGGTGGGAGGAACATGAATCAAAAAGACTTCTTTTTGAAAAGTGGTTGCTGCTGTTCCCCTATTGGTCATTCCATGTCAAATCATCAGGGACCTTCTGCTCGACCATCTCTGATCTGCCTGAAACATATTAACTGTCCGTTGATCTGCTTTTGGCATGGCTTTTGGCAGGCTGAAATTTTTGTTTAGAGGGCAATATCTCAGAAACTATTAAAGATAGAAGTGTGAGATTTTTACTGTTGCATTATTGGATGAGTAGACCACATAGTCTTTGATTATGGGTGAAGTAAAATATGAGAAAATATGAAGCAGGGACATAAAATGGGACTTCTAACAAACAGAGGGAGAGGTATCACATTAGATAACTAAATTACAATAACACCTAAACCTTACCTTTGTAAAGATGATTTTATTCCTAACAATATGTCTGATAGTGTCAGTGCTCTACACTTATATTTCTTCAGTGCAGCTCAGTATAACTTATTGGTAATAAAAAGTATACTGTTCCTAGCATATACCACCCCTGCAGCCTCTTCTAGCTGGACAAAGGCACGTGCCATGCCAGAAAAACTGCTCAGAAATGACTCAAGGAACACGACAAAGAGTCCAAAATATTGACTTTTCCGCAAAACTCCTGAGATCTTTATCCATTTGAGCATCTGCGGGATGTGCTGGAACAAGTGTGATCAGCAGAGGCCCCACCCTACAACCAACAGGACCCAAAGGATCCAGTGCCAGACAGCACAGGATACACCCAGAGGCCCATTTTCCCGAAGGGCCAGACTGGTGTAAATGTGTGGAGAAAATTTAAAGTTTCCAGAAATTTTCAAACTAACCCTCCCAATGAAACCATGCATTTTAAATGATGCTACATATTTGTGTAAACACCCACCATAAACCTGTTATGACTCAGCTCCTCGTTCTTTCCACTCAGTGTTTTGTTTAAACGGTTGGTGAGGCATTAATCAAAGGGATTCTTGCATTCTAAAGTGCAGATGTAAAACAGCAGCAAACTAAAACATTCAGCTCCTTTTATAGAAAACATTCTTTATGCCTTTGTCATACGAAAATTAACTCCAGCAGTCATGCTGCACATAGACACTCGACTTCAAATTGTGTATGACAGAGTGTTTCTTTAGACTGTCTGCTATTTTTAGAGCTGATGTCCGCACTTCACGTCTCAAACTTTGTTTCACTTTGAACCCCAAAGGTCACAAACAAGCTTCTCGTGGGATCAGAAGAAACTAGAACAAGAAAGGCAATCTGTCATCTTCTGGGCAAATAAAAATACACTGGTTCACATCCAAAGACTTAACTTGATTCATTTCAGCCCAAAGTGTTCATGTGTTTTGGTTTGGGTGACAGTCATCCGCCTGTAACACTGTTACCGAAGAGACAGCAGCCTCCAATAACAACAGATGGACTCTCCAGGTCTTCTGCTTGAACGTGTTTGGTTCTCACGCTGCAACTTCAACCTCTTTTGGAAAATATCTTTCAAGCTTTTCTCATGGCACTTTAGGCTTACTGCCATCAGTTCTGTCCTATTTGCGCTTAATGGCTCCCAATAGAAGCACTTTGTATAACTCATGAAATCACAAGCAAAACAGTTTGTGACTGAAGGAACTGAACTTTTGACAGTCTGGTTTCCAGAGGGAACCTTTTAACATGAGACTTTCCTGTTGCCGCCAAATCACTCAGTGAGGAGCACACATCACATAACAAAGTGCATGCATCAGATATTTGGTAGCTCCTGGTAACAAAACCGATCACAGGGCATGATACAAATGATAGTAAGTCATTGACAACTAATTATGAAGTTACCCATAATGCACAAAAGTTGCTGAGTGATACAAAATAAACAGAAAGAGAGAACATAAATAATTCCTCAACACACTGATATTTGGAGGATTGATGTTTCTGCAGGGTTGATTATTTCTGTTCAGCAGACCAGGTGGTGTATTATTGCTGCAAGGCTGCCGAATCAGAAGAAGTCAATGGCCATACCGCCTTGTGGATTCCCAATCCCGTCAGACCTCGGAAGCTCAGCGAGGTTGGGCCTGGTCAATACCTGGATGGCAGACTGTGAGGGAACACCAGGAAGCCTGGGTGGATGCAGGGTGACAGTGAGTGGTTGGTGGTGGTTGGAGGGGTCGATGGTGCAGACTGGCAGCCTGGCCTCCGTCAGTCTACCCCAGGTCAGCTGTGGCTACATATGGAGCTTTCCATCATTGAGTATGGAATGAATGTGAATGTGCATTATTATTATTATTATTATTATTATTATTATTATTATTATTATTATTATTATTATTAAGTCAATCCATTATTCAAAGTTTACTCGTAGTCTTATACTCATAGTTAATTCCACTACAGTGGCAGTTCCTCTTACATTGTGACTACTGAAACCTGATTGAGAGGTTAGTGTATATTAATGTCTAGTAGCTGCACAGTGTAACCATATGTCGATGACACAGCTCTTTGTTTTCCAATCTAAATTAATTCACCAGCAAAATCCTATAAATGCAGAGATTTTCCACCTTTCTGGAAAAGATACTTAAGGTCTAAATATTACTTTTAAAAATTGTTATTAAAGTTTTAGTGCAGTTATAAGTACTGATTTATTGCATACACTGCTTCCAAAATGTATTGCCAAAAATCCTGCTACTGGGTCTGGATGTGATGGACAGCTGCAGACAGATAACGCCTGTCCGGCAAACTGAATGTGTACATTTGAGAAGCATTATATATTATGCAGGGCTGCATGGTGGCTCATTGGTCAGCAGCGTCGCCTCACAGCCTGAAGATCCCTTGTTCGCGTCCCGGTTAGGACGCCTGGGATCTTTCTGTGTGGAGTTTGCATGTTCTCCCTGTGCAGAGTGGGTTTTCACTGGGTTCTCCAGCTTCCTCCCACAGTCCAAAAACATGCTGAGGTTAACTGACAATTCTAAATTGTCCGTAGGTGTGAATGTGAGTGTGCTTGGTTGTCTCTACATGTATTCCTGTGATAGACTGGCGACCTGTCGACGGTGTCCCCTGTCTTCGCCCGAGTCGGCTGGGATGGACTCCAGCCCCCCCGTGACCCTACAGAGGATTAAGCGGTGTACAGATAATGGATGGATGGATGGATATTATGCCCCTAAAATTGGCCTGCCCTACATTACAACCTGCTTTATAATCTATTTTACTCTAAATGGGACCATAATTTACTAAACGAACATCACGCTTTATTGAAGGAAACATGAAACTAGTAATTAAGAGCTTAAACACATTAGAACAATATTCACAAAGGTAACTCGTCAAATGAGAAGTAGGCTCATTTTCTCATATGCCTCTTTACAATCTCACTTCTTCCTGCAACCAGAGGAGTCGCCCCCTGCTGGCTGTCAGAAATAATGCAGATGTAAGACACTTCCCCGTTAATTCCACTTTATAGGTGGACATGGAGGCTATGTCCATCTTTGATATACAGTTTATGGCCATATAAAATGGTAGGTACAAGTGCCTGCTATGGTTGTTCAGGTTGGAGGACTTGCTGCACTTGTTTACAGGTGACACAAATGATTTGGGGATGACCATATTGTTTATCTTCAGTTTGAATTCAAGGTTTAAACACAGATCCCAGGGTCACAGCACATATAGAAGTTTTAATTTCTCCCAAATGCCATCTTCTCTGTCATGACGGCAGTGTGTGGCTCAGCTGTTCTACACAGCGCATAACACACAGTTCATTTGCTACACTTCAGTTAGGTAGTTAAGTTTAAAACACTGTGCCTCAGATGAGCTCACCCCTCAGGAATCTCACATCTTCTCTTTCATCTGTCTCGCTCTCAAACAGAAACACACACTCAAACACAGAGTCATACTGTGCCAGGGATGTCAACATTGTGCCAAAGAGAGACGAGCCTTCCTCAACAGGCAGCTCAGGAAGTAGTGTAAGGCTGATAACGAGGGAACGGGAAGGGGGAGCGTTACACACTCGAGTGCTCATGCATTTGTATCCGAGTGCACATTAGCCATAAAGCCTTGGATAAGCAACACAAGCGGTCCACCTAAGGCTAATTAATTACCACCAGGAAGTGCAGGATTTGTTTTCTTTGCGCAGCTGAACATGAAATTAGAGGCGTTATCTCAGCCTCTCAGGCCCCCGGTCGCCACATCTGACAAGATGCAATGGCATTTCTGAATTGATCCCTGTAGGAAAACTCAGGTCAGAGGTCAAGCAGTGGAACAGCAGCTGTTGGGCTGGCAGAGGTGTAGAGTCGGATATGATAGCAATACTGTAAGTGTTAGACAATTTGAAAGCAGAGGAGGGAAACTCTTACTACCATAAAGTTATTAGACGACTCACCGCCTACATCCTAGATTTGTTCAGCATTACAAACACGTCCGACCATTTACATCTCTACTATTCTTTTGTAGTAGAAAATAGGGGCGTCAGCTTCCTACCTAGCTAGCTAGCAACCCAACCACAGCCAGTCAAAAATATATGAATGCAACTCTAAATAGTTCCTTAAATTCCATGTGCATATAGGGTGGACTGTTGACAAAAAACAACAAATCCCTTAATAAAAAACCCACAACCTGTTCATTTGTTTTCTTTGTGTTGGGCTAAAATGTAAACTGATGAGTGTAACTGTCCAAGGTTTCCTATACGATATGTGTGTGTACAGATAGCAAAAGCTAAATTAATGCAATAATCACTTAATTTGACATAACAGCTGCATTTGTTATCTGAATTATTTAAACATTGCAGCATACTCGCCATTCAGTCTGTTTATTATTCATAATGCATCACTAAATAACTGGACTGAAGTGAAGCCTGATCATATGAATGATGTTTTGTGCTCTAATTTACTTCAAAGGCATATAGTAAGACTCATTAGTGCACAGTAATTAGATTTGTGCTGTTTCCTGCTCAACTCCTCCTCCATTCTTTCCATTTCTTGCTAAGAGCCATGTTTATCTGTTTATTACCAAATCATATTAACTGCTGGGCGGCTTAATAAAAATTTTATATGCCTTATAGGCCATAATGCATAAAAGAACTCGAGTAGAAGAACATGATCAAACTTACAGTATTGTATTATATATAAGAATTGTACCCAGTTGCGGTTGAAGTTAATGAGAATTTTAAAACACTTTAGACAACTTTAACTCTCCACATGTTTGCGCACCGGGTCCCAGAAATGGGCAACCTTGCAGCAGGACTTCAAAGTCAACCAAAACATTCAGTTAGTTCATAGAACTACTTCACAGCACAGAGGATGTAAGCAAAGTGGCTGCTCCCTCCTCACTCCTCTCTAATGTTTCTGCATCTTCACCACTGTCCTCATCATCATCTGCAGACTGCTTAAATGAATCCACTCTATCTTAGCACACCTTTATTCTTTCTCTGGTATCTTCTTTGCACTACCGGCTAACGGTTTTGTCTTTCTAACCAAGTTTCGGCACTAACTGCTTGTGGGCAGCTTTCATTTGTGATCGTAGCTACTGCCTGCCATCAACATGACCTACCTAATATCAGTATATAAAGATCCATACAATATTAACACTGGGATTAGGAAAATGGAAAATTCCCAGCTTTCTGATGGTCAGTATTCATCTCTTCATCGTTATAATAAACTTTAAAATGCATTTCCATGACCTATCAAAGTGTAATTGTTGTAGCTTGTCAAAGTTTTCTCACCACAAAGCAAAGGCATCAGTTTTTGTGCTGACAATCAGAAAGCTTTGGAATTTCCCTGGGATTAATTTTTTTTAAACTGATATTCAATAGTTGTGCAGTAATGTTAGCGGTCAAATCAACAGCCGTCATAACCGTGCTGAGGCTGTGGGTGATGTTGGGTCAGGTGGTCTCATTCACCCATGGGCGGCTGGTGAACACTAATGGCCCTCTGTGTTGCTCTTTGTGCAGCCTGTCAGCCTTTGCTCCATTAACTGTCCGTCTGTCTCTGCAGTTGTTTTGTTCTCCTGTCATTTTTCAGCCTCATTGCTCTGCTTGTTACGCTGTCACTTCTCCATTTCTATCTCTCCATCACACTTTCACACCACTACTCACTCACTTTTTTTCCTCTCCCATACTCTCAGCTCCACACTCTTTATTTCCCGCCCTTCCTTTTATTTTCTCTCTGTCCCCTCTTCCTCCTCTTCCTCCTCGCTGCTAACCTCAGCAAACCGAGGTGTAGCTGCATAGAAGTGTCTATATAAAGCCTCCCTCACCCCTCACCCTCCCTGCGCACACCCCTCTGCCCTGCCTTCCCACAATCCTCTCTGCCTCTCAGCCCAACTGACCGACGCAGAGTTTCCTGGCCTCGGTTCAGGAAATTGCCGCTCCAAAGAAGGAGGAGGAGAAGAAGGAGGAGGAGGAGGAGGAGGAGGATGGAAACTTAGAGACGGCTACTTTGCCTTGGATACAATAATAAAACACACATAAACACACACACACACACACTCAGAGGCTGCAGGAGAGGATGCACACACTGCCTGCCTTTGTAATCAGGCAAGCTGTCTGGATGTCTCTGTTATCGGGACATAGTGTGGGAAAATTTAGACACTCGAATGAACAAGGGAAGGAAAGGCAACATTTTGGAGGCCTTCCTCTCTCTCTCTTTCTCTCATCTTCGCTCTGTCTCTCATCCCTTTCATCACTCTTCCTTCCATGAATTTTCACACATGAATTCTGCATCTTTTCTGACTCCAGCTTTCTGTTAAAGTAAAGGCTTTTTATTCCCTCTAACAAAGGCCTTCTTTGTATTAATGGTAAAACTGACAAATTTCAACCCAGTACAATTTACAGGTTTAATATTAAAAAAGTAACCTGAGGTTTCCTCTGGTAAAATTTGCAATCCCATTTATTTGAAACCATGCAGGTCTGAAAGGAGCTTCTTTGTCTTCATCCCTGCCTTCAGCTGTGTTGTGTCACTTGCCTTCTCCGTTTCTTTTATAACAGTCTCTCCGTTTCTCTTCTCTCTCCCTCTTTGCCAAAACGTTCTTTCTCCTGGTCTTGTGGTCCTCAGTGGTGAAAGAGAAATTGCGCCTTTCCTCTCTGGTGCTCCTCAGTTCTGGTGACTCAGTCTTGCCTCTGAGTAACAGAGTTCCCTTCTTCCTCACTGTAGGACCAGCCAATGTGGTGTGTATTGTCTCAGCATGTGTGTGCACACATGCTAACACCAGATCTCCTGAAACAAAAACTGTCCAAGCGATAAATTTATATTTTAAAGCTGGTAATATTTCACGAGGTGTCACATTTGGTGTTACAAAGGCTTCCAAAGGCTTCATACTATATTGGTTTTTCTGTACACTGGAGCATTTGATCAAATATCCTTGAGTCTTATCATCTTTTGTGCCTACAATTCAATTACAAGAGTTTCATTCTAATCTAAACACTGGAACGTCCTTTTGCCACCCTGAATGCCCCAGATAATTTTTTCCACTTTGCTACAGTGTTGATATTGTGTGTGTTTGCGTGTGTTTCACAGAATCTTCTTTTGTTCAAATACTATCTAGCTTAGGAACAAACTGGATGTCACATGAGTTTGAGACACAGAGTTAGTCTCACTACGAGCATTGTGGGCTGTGGCAGTGCTGGTAAATGGGAGTGCCCTTCAGCCAGGCATCCAGCAGCGTCCGACTGATGCCAAACGGGAATCCTTGTTCCTTCCCACGCCATGCAGTCCTGGGTACACACTTGGCTTCTGAAAAACTGTCACACACATGCAAAACCAAGGACAACCACTGTGCCACAACTGTCATCGTGCACACATTCCGTCTTATAAAAATACAAAACGATTGCCAAAAACACGCATCAACGTTTGTCATGCACAAACAGAAGTCCACAGAATAACTCAATGAGCAACCCACACACACACACACACTCACCAGCTCACGTACACACATGCTGACACATTCACTGTAAAACCACAATGCAGTGAGCCAGAATGCTCTGCAGATGACGTACGCCCTGCCATGCCACAAATACCCCCTCCAAGCTTATTTTCTGTCAACACTGGTGTCTCCCCTTTTACCTCTAGTTGTAACTTGTTGGTAGCAGGTTGCTATGACAACACTGGGTTGCTATGGTACGGAGGTTACATAACCTCCTCCTCCTCCCAACATGGCTGTGTGGCTTTGGACGGAGGCTGGATGGGTTTGGAAACTCTACTGGGCTCTGGAACAACGTGGCTGACAAAACCTCCACAGAAAGAAAGAGTAAATGACAAGCTCACTGCTGTTTTATAGTTTGCAGTTTTGATCCAAACTGGCCCAGATGGTATTTTTAACAGAGCGTGATTCCAAAATGAAAAATATGCTTGTAGGAAAAATGATGTGACAGTTTCAAACCAAAAACAGATGAGTGCCAAAGTAGCAGTCTGTAAAATTTGGTGGTACTTGAGTGGATTTTAGAGGATCTACAAGTATTATGCTCCTGTTAATAGAAATAGAACTAGAAATTTGCCTTGTAGAAGAAGCCAAAGACAGAAAATGAGAAATTTTTCTGGAAAACACTCCTAAGAACCAGAAGCTAGCAGTCGCACCAGCCAGGAACTTGGATACTCTTGATAATATGTTGAAAATTTGAACTATATTAGTTGTCCGGCAGCTCTAAACAATTGAGAACTACATTAAAGCAAACAAGGCAATACAATAATAGTGGCTTAATGAACAGCCACTATCTGAACTTGAATTACAAGCAAAACCAAAGCAGATAGTGTTTGTTGTATCAAAGAGGTTTGTTGGTGAAGTGTAAACCTGCAGTGTGGATCTTTAGTGTCCCCCTTCTGCTTAAAACAAAGACCTTGAGTTTATGTCTCTATCGTCCACTGCTTTGTTTTATACACCGTTATCCTTCCCTTGGGTGAAGAGTTTCTTTTCTTCTGGAGCATCAGAAACTTTCCTCATGGCTTTCCTGCTCCGCCACACTCCCAGTCGCTGTCTTTATCTCTGGTTAACCAATCACTGCTGGTTGACTTAAAACTCATCTCTAGCGTGGGGACGTCGCCACAGACACTACATGTAAAACTCCAGTGATCTGTGAGATACAGAGAGATTTACTCAGCATGTATAGGCTTAATCAGCAGTAAGTGAACCCATTTGGTAAGAGCTGGAACATAATGGGCGTTCACACTTTAAGCAACGCGTGCAAGTCAGCGGTCGATTGGTCAAAGACAGATCCAAAAGCAAAGCACTTCCCATTGCAGCTTATTTATTTTGCCCTTAAAGTACTTTCTTGCTGATGCCAGACCTCAAAGACTGAAGTAAAATGTGTAGGCTACATAAAACAGGTTCTATCTCTGGACTGTATTGTTTTTATTGGGAGCCTACATTTAAAAATCCTGAGCACTTCCAAACTGGAGGACATCACTGGGCAGTATATGTATGCTGGAAGGGTTTCCTCTATAAATGTCCTTTACTGCAACAGAAGAATGTCGGAATCCTTACAGCACAAAGTGAGCTGCAGCTTTGTGCTTTCATCAGCTAACAGAGAGGAAAGAAAACCTGACAGACAAACTACCTGAAGCATGTGAAACTACTCATTTAGTAAAATAATGTTGTTAAAATGTAATCCATCTGACTGTATAAAGGACACTCATGGTAGGACTTTAGGATGGTTCTATATCAGGAACGCAGCAAGAAAAGGCGAGAGGCTGGAAAGACTAGCAACGTTGTCTGCCACATCTGAGGGAATTCCGTAGGATGTAGGAGAGTTTGTCAAAAGCCTGACAGGGAAACCCTATCATCCCATGAAATTCCTTCCAAAGCCTCTCACCACAAACTCACTCACACAGGAACACACACACACACACACACACATTCACACATACATGCTGAAATGTACAAACATATGCATTCATCAGGCTCTCACACACTCGCTCTCACACATGCTCACACACACTTACTCACACACACAATCGAATCCAGCACAACCTCATGCTAGACAGCAGATGTAAGGGGGGAAAGCCCATGGAAAAAAACAGAGAGAGGCGGCAGATTAGAGAATGGGAACGTCACCATCCCTGCATGAGTGAGGACACCCCTGCGGCCACGTGGTGCAGTCCAGATGGGAGAGTGAACTACGTGATGGAATATATTTTGTGTGTCTGGACACGTATTGGTCAGGAGCAGGGATTTCCTCAGTCTGTTATTGGAACTCTGCTAATGGGACTTCAGTTGATGTGTGTAAATCTGTCCATGAGCCCGGTCATGCAAGCACACACCCTCATCCTCTGGCTCACGGAGCCCAGTGTCAGAGTATTGTATGCTGCCTGGTAGCAATGAGGATATGACGGCATGTTTTGGAGCTTTGGATGTGAAAACGATACCCCAGAGAGTGTTCTCTTGTTACCCAAATAGGCCTCAGCTGGCTGCTTCCGTGTATTGTCACCAGAAGGGGGGAGGAGGGGAGGGGGATACAGTAGAGGGGCTTGGCAAGGACTCCCCCAATAGATTTTCTTCAACAGCTTAATCAGGAGGGAAAATATGAAAACATGGTGGGGGAAATGATCCCAGAGGGTGTAAACTACACTGTGTACTTTTTCCTCTGAGCTGACAGGGGAAGCCCTGTCATAGATTACTAAGAAAAGCTTCGGTATGCTGGACAGACTTTCCTTGTCCTTGAAAACAATCATTGCAGAACAAGCTGTGTCTTACTGGCATGGCAGGGCTTCCTCTAAAGGATACTGTAGAAGTAATGCATATATGAACCTTTTGGTTTAGGTTCCAGACCTGCAGCTTCATTCAATGCATTTACTTTAAATAATGTTGCGTTAATTCAACTATGGGGGCAGAAAATACCAGGCTGATGATATTAAGATTCTAATCATTGAGCATATCACAACTCATGATGCCAAACAAATACCATGGCTGACTAAGAGAAACTGTCTCTGTATGGCAGACGTTATATGAACATTTGCAAAGTTCGAACAAAATGGAGGAGGATAAATGACAGACAGGAAACCTTTTATACTCCCATATTGAGTGACTTCCTAGCAGCAGCCTTTGGGGCTGACAACTGAAGCCAGCATAGACCTGACAAAAGCTGCAGTTCTTCAAATGTCCACTTGAGGCTGGCTCCTAAGCAAGTAAATCATCTCCATGTAGACCTCCATGTTTAAAATGTCATTTTTGGATTAGCTGGGAGTCACGAGGAGTCTGCCAACATGAAGACAACAATAGCCACCACACTCAGCTTTGAACCACCATGCAGGAGACCTATAGGGGTCATCCCATGGAGGGTTCATCCATCGTTATACACAGTTAATTATGGTATGACACCTAATATTTGTAAGTTTCCAGCTTTAAATTAGTGTTAGAGAGGATCTTCCAGCTATGAATCGTTACCTGTGATGCCTACTAGCTATTAGGTATGGCTGCAAATAATGGTTCAAAATAAGACTTGTGGTGCATTATGTGATATGGGAGCATCAGATGTGGGCAAGCCCACATGTGGTCTGCGTCTCGCTGTCTTGTTAGTGGAGCAGTTGGCCTCAGGCCCAGATCAGTCTTGCTTTCTAATTAATTCACTTACTGGGTAAATCTTATTGTGCTTATGATCAAAGTGCAGCCTGCTGTCCCCAGCTGACCTGCCTATTTACCAAATGTTCTTCCACGGAACAATCAAACATCTGGAGTTAATGTGGAGGTTTCCATTGCTGGGTAATGTCTGCTTTTATTTTGAGTAAGGGCAGGGTTTAGGGGAAAAAGGATTGCCTATCTGCTACTATAGATTAAACCATAAGTTAAGATGTGTATTTTCTGCCAGCACTGATCTGTGGAACATTAAATAACCTCTCTAAGTACTGTAGTCATGGGGTTTGTATTGGAATAAATCAGACACAGAAGTTTTGGTTATGTTTAGGAGATTTTGGAGTTGTTCTTGTCAGGCAGTGCAGACACACATGACACACATTCACTTCTTTTCTAGGCTCTGTCTCACGGGGCTCGTCATATATTGTTGTTTTCAAATGCCATTATTTTCATCAGACATAATAACTGCACTGTATTTGTTAAAGGAGACTCTGGAATTCAAAACAATGTGCATCCAGATCACAGTCATCCTCGGGGCTCTGTGAGGATGCACTGCGCTGCTAAGAACTAAATATCATCATGCAACCTCATAACGGCATCTTTAGCATGTTTAGACGGTATAGTGGTCACTATTTTGGTTTAGTAAGTCAGAATGAAGCTGATGGGTTTGTCATTAGTTTGGGAGATATTTAGTCAAAAACCAAACTTCTGGATGAAATTAAGGTTTGACTTGGAGATAAATACGATCAAGAATAAATGTCAATAGGACACATCATCTGTCAGTGTTTCATTGCAATCCATTGATTATCTACAGTGCCGTGAAAAAGTATTTACCCCCTATTTATATTTATTAAATATTAGACAGACTGAAAATTAACCCCACAAAACACAAAATGCAGCTCTTGAATGATGATCTATTAAAGATTTATTGAAAACCTATATCACCCCTGTGAAAAAGTAAATGCCCCCTAAACCTCATAACTGGTTGATTCACCCTTGGCAGCAACAACTGCAGATAAATGTTTGCGATAGCTTGTGATCAGTCTCTTGCATCACCATGGAGGGATTCTGGCCCACTCTTCTCTGCAGAACAGTTTTAATTTGGTAACATCAGATGGTTTTCCATCATGAACTGCCCTGTAAAGCTCTTTCCACAGCATCTCAATTGGATTGAAGTGCAGACTTTGACTTGACCACTCCTACACCTTAATTTTGTTCTTTTTGAGTCTCTCAGAGGTGGACTTGATTGTGTGTTTAGGGTCATTGTCATGCTGCAGAACCCATTTGTGTTGAGCTTTAGGCCATGAACTGATGGGTGGATATTCTCCAGGAGGATTTTCTGATAGAGAGCAGAATTCATAGCTCCACCAGTTAAGACAAATCATCCAGGTCCTCAAACCATCACACTACCACCACCATGTTTCAGTATTGGTTTGATGTGACTTTGACTCATCAGTCCACAGGATGTTATCCTAAAAGTCTCAGGGCTCATCCAGATATATTTTTTTGCAAATGATGGATGAGCCTTTATGGTCTTTTTAGTCAGGAGTGGTTTGCACCTTGCGACTCTCCCATGGATGTCATTTTCATCCAGAGTCTTCCTTAATGTAGAATCATGTAGACGGACCTTAACTGAGGCCAGTGAGGCCTGCAGTTCTTTTGATGTTTGTCTGGATTCTTTTGTGATTCCTGGATGTAATGCTGATGCTCTCTTGGACAAATGTTGGTAGACCGGCCACTCCTGAGAAGGTTCACCACTGTTCCATGTGGAGTCTCAGAGCCTTAACAATGGCTTTGTAACCCTTTTCAAACTGATAAATGCCACTGACTTTGTTTGGCATCTGTTCTTGAACATAATATTAATGTGCTGCTTTTTGAGACCCTTTAGCTACTTCACTGCCAGGCTCATTGAATCGAAATCTCACTTAAATAGAACCTGTGTGGCATTGTGATCATAAGAGTGGCTCGTCAAACTGACCCCAATTGCCAAATAAATTTGGTCATTTGGTAGATTGGTAGTAAGGGGGAAATTACTTTTTCACATAAGGCAAGATGGGCTGGACAGAATTTCTCCTCCAAAAAATAAAATAATCTAAAAACTGCATTTTCTGTTTTCTTGAGTCATTTTTTTCTAAAATTAAAATTAGTTTGATGATCTGAAACATTTAAGGGTGACAAATATGCAAATATAGAAGATTTCTGTAGGGGGGGCAAATACTTTTTTTACATCACTGTATGTATCTGAATCTGACCCACAGTGGCCAAAAATAAAACCTACAAGAAATTCCGACAGAAAATAAATATAAACTAAACCAAACCCAAACTAACTAAAGTCTACACAAAAATAAGAAAGACATCTGCTTTAGTATGATAACTGACCTTTTTTCCTACCTCTATGATTTGTCTTGATATCGTTATACAGATTTAAGATGTTGGTTAATCAGTGGAGCAGGTGTCAGACACTGCAAACTTTCCAAGTTAAATGAGCAACTGTACTTGACATGTACCTTGAATGGTGGAATGCAGGGAATTCCCTCAACAGGAGAAAGTAAACAGCTGAAACAATAGAGCGGAGATAATATCACGGAGGCTACGCTCGCCTGCTCCAGTTTGCTGGGTTCATCTGGAAAAGCTGGGGAGTGGCAGAAACACCCACATATACACAATATGTGTGAAGCTTTTACACACACGAGCATATTCAAACATTCATGCACACATTCAGGATGCATAAACAAGAACAAAGACACATTCACCACCTTTTGCATGCAGGTACACACACACACACACACACACACACACACACACACACACA
This sequence comes from Dascyllus trimaculatus, assembly GCA_024666655.1. NCBI lineage: Eukaryota > Metazoa > Chordata > Actinopteri > Pomacentridae > Dascyllus > Dascyllus trimaculatus. The sequence continues at coordinate 30,589,189 of CM045448.1, forward strand.
CACATAGTAACACAGATTGTTCACACCCTGCGTGGCCTGAGCACTCAATACACAGGCATGTGTGGCCTCAGTGACCGCAGGAAGAGCTACAAGCACTAATTCCTTCCATGGCTCCATGGTGCTTTACATTGTGAGCAGACACAATTTATTACAGTGAGAGGGGCCAAGTGTATTATCCAACAGCCACACAGAGAAATACTGAGGCTCCCGTTTGGGTGTAATGTTAGAAGACAAATGGTAAGGGCTCTGCTGTTAGTAACAATCCTAACACACACACACAGGGGGCTCGATGTGGGAAAACCACAGCGAATGAGACCATCGCACAAATAGTGGCAAGTGGTTATGCACAATTTGCCACTAAAGATCTATTGATGCTCCTTCTAAGCGGCTATGACGGACATCTGCTGTCAATTGCAAAGATTCTGTTGTTATTTATCAAGAGCAATATAATGAATACCAACTCTTATTTTGAAAAAAAAGTATGCAGTTGTGTATGATGTATGTGCAGCCGGTACGTGTGCTGAAGTTAACCGAATGAGTTGTGCTCTGCGCTTGCCCAAAGTAGCTTGACAGTCAGGGAGAGCGTTCAAATAAGACTTGATTGTGCTTCCTTGTGGGCAGCACACTGACATCTGCAGACACCCTGGGTGTGTTGTTACTACTATTTAATTATACTACTCTTGTCTGTTTAGAGTCCATCTGAGTGAATCTGTTCCATACATGCACAGCAGATGTGAGTTAGCTGCCATGTCAATGCACATTTTGGCCGACACATGGATGCCTCACAGACCTGGGAGCAAGTCATCTGTAAGGGTTGACGAAGGTCTATGTGGCGGAAATGTTGTCATCTACCCAAGTCAGTTAGATTTCATGCTTACTCCATCATGGATGTCTGCGTGCAGCCTGGACTTTTTTGTACGCCACAAGGGCAGTAGTGGGCATGCTCAGCAGTAGTGTTCATGCATAGAAAATATATATATTGGACCATCTATGCAAGTATGGAACTGAGTCCTCCCTGCATACTCCAAGTGGAGAGAGTAGTGTAACAACAACTACAGATATGGAGTATTGATACTCATTTTCAGTGTGTCCATTGGTAATGCCAACATGTTGGAGAATGGAAAACCCAAATTCCAGGCTTAAAGCTGTCCTCACCTAAGATTGACAGACGTGTTTTTTTCTATAATGTGTTGTTGAGACCAAGGGAAAAGTACGAACTACAGCGGAAGACACAATAGTGTTAAAGACCATGATTGCAAATGTTATAGTTTTCTATCAAATGTTCATGTGCTGTAATTTCACTGTGTGTCCATTCAAATCTGCTCATTAGTCTGCACTGCAACAGCTGCATCATCACCACAGCTGTCCACCTACTGATAGCGATATGTTAGCGGGTTGGTGAACTGCCCAGACCATCCCTAAAGCAGGATGTGGAATATACAGTACCACCAGGAGACAGAGGGAGGAGGGAGGATGCAGAGATATTCATTATGGGAATGGATTAGGGCTTGCATGAGTGTGCCTGGGGAATACCTTTTATAAAAAAGTCAGAGGGATTACAGAGGAATGTTTCATTGGCGTATGTGGTGAACTAAATCAGCACGTTTCAGCTCAAAACACTAGTTTTCTCTAAATCACCAGCTGCCAGACCGATGTGTATACAGCAGAATCACAGAGAGAGGGAAACACATTTGCTCTTGGGGTTGGAGCCAAAGAGCAGCAGTAACTCAGGAGGCATACAGCAAAAGGTGGAATGTCTACAATGGCTGCATTGTCTGTGTTTGTGCTTATGTGTGTGTAATGCACATACGTAACCTACGCCAGGTACACATGTGTGATTTCCATGCTTCTGTGACTGTGCTTTCATACCTCAGTGACTTTAATTGAGTCCAATCACGGAGGGAGAGTCCCACTTCAACATCAATTAGTCCGTGACATTGTGGAAAGTGTGTTTGGCTGGCTCAATAGACGCCTGTTTTCAGGGACACCACGGGGCTATAAAGGGCCTCAGAGCGCTGTCTGTCTGTCTGGACGGCTGGTTGGGAAACACATGACCCAGTCAGCGCAGGAGTCTGACAGGGCCTCCCTAATGCTGATCTGGGGTCCAGATCAACACATGAAGCAATTTGTCAAGTTGAGTGAGAGCTATTTAGAGAGAGGAAACAGTTTTTGCACTTTAGCAATCAAGGACATAAATACAAAGGAGTGCAAACAAATTCACATTTCTTTTTACAGCCTGGGTCTCATTTCTGGAGTTCTGGCTTTTATTTATTCTTCATATCTATTTCTAACCATAACACTTACTCGTTTCCTGTGAACCCAATTATCTCAACCACCCATTTGGAAGTGAAAACACAGGGAGTGAACATGAGAGTCCATTAAAATCTCGCACTACAAAGTAAAACTGCAGGCGAGCACAAGTACAGCAGGTAAAACTGTTCTTCTTGTTTATACAAGATAGTTTAGGTTATCATTTTAACAATCACATTATATTATATCTCCAAAAGATTCAATACATTCAGACTGATGGCCTTTAGGTTGAAGCCTGTCTGACTGATCCTTTCAAGAAGTCATAGCTGAATGTGCCAATGCTTACAAATGTAACTGTTCAGGTAACATTTTACCATAAAACCCAGCAAAATATGCCCCAAGTAGTGTAAGACCAGAGTTTTCCATTTAATAGATACAGGTTTAATAACAGTAGTTGTCTGCAACAATCTATAGTAAAATAAAGGGAACCTACAATTTATGTGACGTCCTTCATTTCAGAAAAGAAGGTTACACCGCCCCAGAGATTAAAGTTTACTGCAACTATGATCTGTTTTCCTTCTCTCTGCAACGGCTTTGTTAGTAAATGAATAGTTAAAGCTGTTGTCTGTGCAGGACTCACACTGCCTTGAGGAAGTTATGCAGCTGAGAAAACTGAAAAGAAGAGACAAGCTCAGGTCTGCCCATCAAGCCTGAATGTGTCCTGATTGAATGTGATTACCTAACTCGCAAGGAACGAGAGGTGGGATGAAAAACGCTGCCAAGAGACAGCTTTTGATACGTCTCATCTTTATTAGAAAAATAGCACCTCTCAAATCAGGAAGATCAAAGCTGGCAATTTCACCGCACTGCCTTCAAAGTTTAAACCCTCTTGGCCCGAGCTTTCATACTCTGACATCGATGTTTTTCATTTCTGCCACACTAGAACTAAAATATACTGTCCTCATGCGTGTGCACTTCTTAAGGTCGGAAGTCCAACTCAGTTTTGCATCAGTTCCAGTACAAAACCCTGCTTTCACCCCAGATAACTCCAACATGCTTTCTTCACCTGCTGAGAATGAAAGCTATGCAAGACGAAGCCAGTGTTTGGCATCGCAGTGTTGACAGATGATGCAGAGCAGGTTGGTCCAGATGAACAGACAGCCAGAGCTCATCCCATGAACATATAAGAGACCATGTAAACATAGGAGGCATGCCTAGAATGGGAGGCTGGAGAACCTGCAGTCACATAGTTGACAGGACTATTACAGGAGCAAAGTAAAGATTTAGAGTTTCTGAAACATTAAAATGGTGAATAAAAGGACATATGAAGTAAAGTATTCTTTGCTTGTCTCATTTTGATCTACATGGACATGGCAACCTTTCTACTGCAAATTCCTCAGTTAAAGGTGGTTGTTGAAAGAATGTGGAACATAATGTTGAGACTCTGACCATGTGCTTATTATCATAACTCTGATGATTCAGTTCATATTCTCATCTAACACCCTTATGTAATCATTTCATGTGTGAGAACTGATGTAGCTGAGGAACCTGCGATAGCTCAGCTGTCAGAAAGCAGGTTTGGTAGCAAGGAGATTGCAGATTTAAAACGCCTGTGCGTGTACTTGTTGAACATGTGCTTGTTGTTGCACTCCAAGAAACACACATTACTTCATAAATCAACCAGCTGATTCCAATCCAATGCCATGGAAGTAAGGGCGGTTGGAGCTGATGGATTTGTTGTCATCCACCTTCACAGCTCAAAGTAACCTGGACCCCGTTCAACTGTTGAGTCCTTGTTTGGATTTATCAGGGACCTTCCCTTCGTCCTTACAGCCATGGGTGACCCTACCAAGCTCCACACGGCATCGCTCTCAGGACCACAGGACCACACAAGCTTATCCATCACAACAGGTGGCAATCAATGAAGAAAGCACCAGCTTATATGACTGCATTACTAACAGGTGAAGTGAATAACATTGATCATATTGGTACTATGTAATGTTCTGATGGAAAACCTTGGATTTTAACATCCGTGTTGATGAGACTTAGACACCCAAATAAACATTGTCCCACAACAAACACACTCCCTCATGCAAATGGAAATCCCAAATGTCACTGGCCTACCCCTGCAGGAAAATGCACCCCACCACATGGAAACAACATCAACCAATCAGGAACATGTTGAGGAACATGACAATGGCCCAACATGTTGATCTGACCTCCAAACTTCCAACAGCCCATTCTGATCAAGCATCAACAGGATGCAGTGGAACAAGTTTGATTGACAGAGGCCCCACTGAACAAGCCAGAGTACCCAAAGGATCCACTGGTCCAGTGTCCTGGTTCCAGACCCCATAGGACACCCTGAGAGGTCCTCTGGTCCGTGCCCAATGGTTCAGAGCATTTTGGACCACATAAGGGGGACCAGGACAATATTAGGCAGGTGGTCATAATGTTATGTGTGATTGGTGTATATAAGATGGGTGAATCATTTAAACCATGTGAAATCAAATGAGAACTTGTTCCTCGCCTGTTTCCAAAATGGATCTTGTGGCTGAGATGATAATAAAATTAATTCTGGAAAATGACTGCAGATGAAGAAGAGCTTGCTGTCTATATGTAAAGGGATAAAGGCCTGACTGAAATCAGGTCATTCTGGATCCCCTTGGGGAAGCAAAATTAGTCTGTGCATATGCTCCGCAGCCAGGGGGACCGAAATTGAGCTGCTGACTGACAGGAAGCCTGTTATGAGATAGAAGTCAAGGGCACAAATTATTCTTTTGAATAAAGACATATGAGCTTAAATGTCACTTTGCTGTCACTATGACAGACTGAACAACTACTGGACAGTTAACTAAGTTAGTAAGTAAAGTCTAAATGCATCCAAGTGTTGATGGATTGAACTGGATGTGAACCAGATAAACTGAAATCTGTTGCAGTTTGAGATGCAAATGATAAACTAATAGGGTCTTTCTCCTGTGATGATGGCACCTTTAGAGACACTGCTCCAAGGTAGAAAAAAAATATCTTCAAGCATCCATTCAGGAGAATCATTTGCGTGAAAATCTAAAGGAACGATTCTGGAGGAACCTTAAGGACAGACTGTTTCTATTATAGTGCTGAACTCGGGGTAAACCACAAAAATACCGCAACTTCCACTTATACTTGTTAAGTTTGTCAAAGTTCAAGGCTCCGTGCTCATTTTATAGTCTTTGTTTTGCTGATATTTTCTATGACAGGAATGACTAAAGTGTGCACTAACAGCATTCCCATGAAAACATTCTTTCAACAAGCACAGACCGGCACACAAGACAACACACAGAGTGAGTAAGTCGGGAAGTCACGAATATAAGCAGCACTGAAAACAAGCCGATCATTTTGATGGAATAATGTCTCAGGGTTACATCCGCAAGATGTTCAGTGAGCAGCCATGTAATTATGAAAAATTAATCTCTTATACAGACGTTAATTCAGACACTTCTTGTGCCAGGAAAATGAGCCGGCCCGCGGAGACATATGAAGTAATTACAGCTCTGAGAGTTTCCTACAAGGGTGGAGTGAGATAGAGTTTAATCTATGTCTTCTTATCTGTGTGTACATTTCTCTCCATCTGCCAACAAACAATTGATGAATGAGTAAAGTATTGCACATTTGTTTTCTTTGACTCGCTTATCCACCAAAGGCAGTGGTGCAGGGCTGCCCGTGGAAATCTTTGCTCACTCAAACAAGAGACGTGTGGATTTTGGCACGGACCAGTAGCGAGGAGTGTCGGCGTGGTCAAGGGCCAAAGGTCGCAAGGTGAGAGCTGGGCCAGCACTGACACCGACTTCACCGTTCGCTCATGGAATTTGTAAGAGGATTTGCGGAGGGATAAAGCGAAGTTTGTTTTCGTTGTTCTTTCTTCCATTCTGCTCCATTTCTGCTGACAGGATCTCAAATCAAATCAATTAGATGGATGGCGGTGAGTACTGCTAGGATGCTTCAACATGTCTCCTCGCCTCAGAAGAGTTTACTTTAATAACGCCTGAAGGACGAATTCTACAGTAGGCACAAAAAGCAGTAAACTAACACACATGCACTCAAAGCTTTAGAGTAAGACAACTCAAAAAGAGCCAAAACACAGTGTTCCCCAAAAGATTTTCACAATAAACATTGTCGGACGTTGGATATGCAACATCAATCTGGTAAAGTGACGGCATTCTGTTATTCCGACACAGGTCACCAAAATGTTAATGCTCTTCAGTGCTTCACTCACACATACCACCACAGTGACAGAGACGTCCATGGTCTGCATGCTATATTTGCCATCAGTGAAAGATTTGCAGAGACATAATGTATAATGCATGAGTTCAGGGTTTTCTTACTAGGAGACGAACTTGAATGTGTTCCGAGTGATTTTTTTTCATCTCATGTTATTGTTGTTGAGGGCCTTCTCCAAGATAATCATGCTTTTCAGAGGGCTGAGCAACTCACAAAGACTTGTGCCATGTTCAAAGTGTTGAAAGGTGAAAGCTAGTAGGATCGTCGTCGCAAGTTTTACGGAACAGGTTGCTCATTCAGACCAATTCCAATGCAAGGAAAAGAGAGCATGTCCGAAAGAGATTTAAGAGTGCTGCAGGTTTGAATGACTGAAGACCACTTTCTAATGTTAATAGGAGCGATAAAAAGTAGTTACAATAAAGCTGCTGCATTATATCCACAGTACCAGAGATGAAAGAACAAACGCCTTCTGTAATTGCAGCAACTGCCACATCACATTTGCTGCTCACTCACATTGAGGAGGTTGATTGGGACTAAGAAGACACCACAGCTCTGAGCTTTCACTTTAGCGTTAGGGTTGCAGAGGACAGACTTAGAATAAGGTACAGTTTAAGATACACATTAATACTGAGACAAGTTCTGTGTGTGTCACTGGGAGGAGACAGAAAAGAGGAAAAGAGGAATCAGAGGAGGAGTATAGTTACAGAGCAATCCAGCAGGACCCATCTGTAAACATGACTCCCTCCTTACCACCTGGCTTGCTGCACACACACACACACACACACACACACACACACACGCACACACAGACATACCCTGGGTTAAATAGCTTGGCCTGGAACCAGATGAAGCTCCTTACTGATCTGTGCCAGGCCTGATGATGCATGTGAGGGTGTATTTTACCCAGAACAAGACAGAGAGCGTGTGTCTGTGTGTCTGTGTGTCTACATTTGTCTGTATGTTATGTATATCTCAGCTCATTTTCACACTGGCTTGTTTGCTTTGAATCTACACCAGGAACTGACTGCCACCCATTCTTCTAATGCCTCTGGTCTGCTTTCACACGTTTACTGCTGTTTCCATTCATGATGCTTTTGCTTCCTTATCAAAGTGCAGGTGTTTGCTAGTGTTACCAGAAAACTATTGTAGGGCTGATTCTTTTAAATATAGGCAAAACAGTCAATGTACAAGTGGGCAGAGCAGGGTCCTGTCCCAGGGTTTTCTGTTTGTTTGTTCTAGTTTATTTATTTTAACCCTGAGTTTCTCATCTCAGGGTCAGTTAATTCAGAGTTCAGGTTTAGAGACAGAGTTAGTTAATCCTGCTTTTTTGAACTAACCTCAGGTCTGTCTAAACGTACCGCAAGAAAGTGAACAACAAGTGACCCTAATCCACCACCTCTCCCTAGAAAAATATCATGGGGAATCTGGTTAAATGTCATTTTCCAATACATCTGTAAGGCATTTTAATACCAGAAATCCACGACTGATGTTTTCATGATGAGTTTTTTAGAGTTTACAAAGCTCTGATGTTACTGGAACATCTTCTGTTCAGACTCAGTTTCCAAAAAACGATGTCCTCTAGTTAAATATCAGTCATTTCAGCCCAAACAAGAGTGATTTTTTTTTATTCCACCTAGATCAGTGAGAAAAGCTTATGATTTAGTCAGTCAGTCAGTCGAACACCAGAAATGTGTGTGTCAATAAGATTGTCAATAAGATTGTTGACAAAGTGGATACTTGAGAAGTTAGTTTGCGAGCTACAGTAATTGGACAGTTAGCCTGAACACGCTAGTTAGACGGTACATGTTCAAACTATCCATCCACGGGGAGGTGGGGGCTGGAGTGGAAGGCAGGGGACACCCTGGACAGGTCACCAGTCTATCACAGGGCTACATATAGAGACAGACAACCAAGCACACTCTCATTCACACCTCCGGACAATTTAGAATAATCAATTAACCTCAGCATGTTTTTTTGGACTTTGGGAGGAAGCTGGAGAACCCAATGAAAACCCACACTTCACAGGGAGAACATGCAAACTCCACACAGAAAGATCCCAGGCCCTGGCCGGAACACGAACAGGGGATCTTCTAGCTGTGACGCGACGGCGCTAACAACCGAGCCAACAGATGACATGTACTGAAGTACTAGAAGTCTACCATAAGTTTGCCACACATCTATATGAAAATATAACCTTTCTGCATATTTACAGCAAATGGGCTAAGGTTAACCACACCTGTTTGCCAAAAACTCAAAGTTTTTGTAAAGGTAGGCCAGAATTAGACATAGTCTATTTGGACAGCAATGCCGAGATAGTCTGTTATATGAGAGCTTCTGGTGGTTGAAAAGTATTTTTTGTACCTAAAATCACAAAAGGAAAAAGTGGAAGATGTTCATTTCTACAATACTAGCCTGTTAGCTACAAGCTCAGCCATCAAAGCAAAGTCATAATTTTTTATGAAGGGTGTGATCAGTTTTGTATTGACACTGCAGGAAATAATACCTATTTCAAGGTAAGACAGCTTCCATTGCTGTACCTCCTTATTTGGCCATACCGTCTTGTGGATGCCTGATCCCGTCAGATCTTGAAGCTAGGCGAGGTAGGGCCTGGTCAGTACCTGGATGGGAGACCATGAGGGAACACCAGGAAGCCTGGGTAAATGCAGTGTGAGAGTGAGTGGTTGGTGATGGTCAGAGGGGCCGATGGAGCAGACTGGCAGCCTTTCCTCCGTCAGTCTACCCCAGGACATCTGTGGCTACATATGTAGCTTATCACCATGGAGTATGGAGTGAATGAATAATGCAATGTAAAGCTTCTTTGAGTGTCTAGAAAAGTGCTCTATAAAAACCAATGCATTATAATACGGGTGGCTGTGGCTCAGATGGTAGAGTGAGTTGTCCACTGACCGCAAGGTTGACAGTTCAATCCCCGGCCCCTCTGCATGCCAATGTATCCTTGGACAAGACATTGAACCTGAAGTTGCCCCCAATGGCAAATTAGCGCCTTGGCAGCTCTGTCACCACTGGTGTGTGAATGTGTGTGTGAATGGGTGAATGTGAAACACATTGTAAAGTGCTTTGGATACCACTAAGGTAGAAAAAGTCGCTATATAAATGCAGACCATTTACCATTTATAATACATGGCTGTTTAACATGTTAAAATGGTATCTACCCAAAAGCACAGTGTGGATTTACTTTGCGTCAACAAGCGAATAAACCATATTTCCTGAGTGCAAGAACCCCAGAGCTAAACCTTGATGGAGGTGGCTGGGGGAACCCCCTTTATCTTCACCACCTCTTCCTCCTCCTCCTCTTTCTCCTCCTCCTCCTCCACCTCTCTTGTACTCTTGGTTAAAGTGTATCAGAACCAGCCTAGATACTCACAGGGGGGAAAAACACACATGTGAGTATAAAAAAAGAACCAGCAGTCAAGTTTTATGACCATACAAGGCAACCTCACATTCCTGCCCCGGACATTTACGGAGTCTTAAAGCGGGGCCTGGTGCTTGCCAAAACTTGGGAGGAATTCTTATCAAGCTACAGTACGGGAGGCATTTACTGTTTTTTCTGTTTAGTTTTTTTGCTCTATGGAGGGAGTTATGGGAGCATGATGAGTGGTGGAAGGAGGAGTGAGTGTATATAAAAGGTTAATGGGAATGAATAAGGGTGGAGAGAAAATGAGATCAAATAGACATATGGGAGTGTGAGTCTGGAATGAGAAGTTTCCTCTTAAAGGCCTACTGAGTGATCCAGTGGAAACATGAGGTGTGTGTCGGTGATGGATCTATCGAGAGAGTGTCTTCATTTTATACACTTAAAATCTGATTGCATATATTTCACTTTTCCACACCTTTTCACCTTCTGGCTTGTGATGCAAATACATCTTATACTATGAGTCGATAATGTTACACTTGTAAAGTTTTATTAATCTAAGTTCTTTTTTGAAATGATGTCAGAGAGGTCATCATTTTATTTCATATATGGGGTCAGTAGGTTAATATGTGTTGGTTTAGGGAGAGATTCTGGTATGCCAAATGAACTCCCACACACCGAAGCACACACTCACATACATCTCGTCAGTATAAGAGAGAGTGCTGTTCCATGTCATGAGTTAAGAGTCTCTTCTGTGTGTGCATCTGTGTATATGTGGAGGATTTTTTCCACCACTCTGTTCTGCTCTGCCTGGCACAGCAATGGATTCTCCTCATTATAACCAGATGACGAATCAGATGCACGAAAGCCTTCGTGTGTATGCATGGGTCCGACTGACATGCATGCATATATACATAGATACAGTGTCCATGTCTGTATCCACACATGCACACAGTTATAAACATCCTTACTACTACTGACTATTAAAGTCATGCTCTTCTTTTCAGTGTTATACTGTATTTCTACATGCCTATAAAAAGTATTCACCACCTTCTCCTCTTTCATTGCATTTCAACATCAAATCATTGTTAAAATAATAATAAAAGAATCACTATTTAGTAGGCGCACCTTTGGCCGCAATTACAGCATTGAGCCTGTGTGTCAACCTTGATCAGCCTGTGCAGTTTTACTTTGCAAAGCTATTAGGTTCCACAGGAATTGTGATTAAACAGCCACAAATTCGTAATTGCATTTAGGTCTGGGCTCTGACTCGGCCACTCTGAACATTCATCTTGTTGTCTTTTTGCCTGTCTAGTTTTAGATGTATGGTTTTGGGTCAGGATTTCCCTATACTTTTCTGCATTCATTTTACCCTCAACTTTCAAAAGCCTGCCAAGCAGCATTCCTGCATCATGATGGTGCCACCACCATGCTTCTCAGTTGGGATGATGTGTTTGGGAAGCAAAGGTTAGCGGTGGTTCTGTGAGTGATGGATTTGTAAAGAGGCTAACATTTGCTAACATGGCAGCTTTTAACTTATGTCAGACACAGGTTTTTGACAGGATTTGTCAACTATGATGTCCCAAATGTGCCAGTCTATAAAGAAATGCATTATTTTCCTTTCAGTTTTTTTGTCAGCATCACATCAGGCAAAGGTTACATTTATATGTTTATGTCTTAAACCCTTGATTTTAGAGCCCTGTCTGACACAAAACTGTTGTAAAAAAAAAAAAGAACCACACTGTAGGGGAACTAAGGAAGCACAGATGATGGGATGTTGGAAGGCTCAGCTAGATTTTCTCAGCTGACAAGCTTGTTGACCATTAGTGCAGGGGCCAAGTGGTCCCCGGCCATGTAGTTCTATGGGAAATAAATAAACTTCTAATAACTTCAGGGTCCTGGATGGCCAAGTAAAAAACAATGTTTTAGAATTCCTCTCACACAATCACAATTGTAAACAAGTTGCACCCTGAAGCAGGGGGCACAAAACTGTCGGACTCAGATGTGTCCAACATCTGCGACTTCAGTTTATTGTAGTCTTGCTGAGCAGAGCCAAGTCAAGATTTTGAGCTCAAGTTCTGCAATTTTAGTTATTCAAGTAAGAGCACAAGATAAAAGTCATATGTCATGTTTTACACACAGTATGCAGCTTCCATAACAAATTCCCCATGTGTAAAGATTAAATTATAGACACTAAAACTAAAGCAAAACTTCAGGAATACTCTCAAAATCTACATTTTTAAGAGTTGTAGATTTTCAGGCCAACTGCTGTTTCCTTTAGAGGAAACCCCTTCTTTAAACAAAGTCAAAAGTCAGAGTTATGTAAAACTAAAAGGCCAGTTGAATGTGTAAATGGCTGAAATGAGTCATGCACATAAAGTAATGATGCATTCAAGACCAGATACTGCTCCCTTTGTTCTCAGAGGGCTGCTGTTATCCGGCACTAAATTAAAAATTCCACAATGACATTTTGGATTTAGAGAAAAACTGGTGCATGTGTGAAAGCTAAACCCATGTGAATCTATTGTTAATGCTGAGAATGAAATATTATTAGATCATCACTCTGAGTGCCCTCTAATCCAGAGAGAGCGTCACCGTCACCTTGTCGTACTGTAACCCTGAGTGGAGTCCTGATTACCTCTGTGAGAAGTCTGCTGCTTTCTCCAGCCTCCAGCTCTGGGAGGAGGAAGAGTGTGGCTGACAATGGCAGGAAAGGGAAACTAGTAAAGTGAAGTCTGGCTGCAGCCACGGCATTAGTAGCAGTGAAGGATTATTCTTGACATCATTAACTGCAAATACCTTGTAAATGTTGCCTTTTTTGATTCGTGCTGTGCCGCTGGTGGAAATGGTGTAACGATGTCGCTGCAGTTCTGCTATTTCTGCTGGCATTACTGAATTTAGGTTAATCTAATTTCGTATTTCAAAAAGGCTGCAGTTTGGAGTTTTGATTGCAATGAGAACACAACAGCAGTACAATACACCCATACAGTTTACTTTCTGATACACAGGCAGCCATTTCCACAGTAACCATGGTGACTGTTTATCTTATGACATTTTAGGGTCACTTGACGTATATTTGACTTAACAGATGACCAAACACAGAATAGGCTCTCTCTTAAACATAGTCGTAAACAGTATCACAGAGTAAAGAGATCATATTTCAGATGACTCCGAAGACAACATTAGCAGCATGCTGAACTGAAACAAATATTGCCAGCTGCAAGACAGAGGCCTTACCTGGTGATTTAGCATAAAAGGCAAACAGGAACAAGGAGATTCAGAGTCTGTATGGTCAACACAAACTGAATATGTCTTGTCTCTCAAAAATTCTCGAGACCTTGAGATAGTTCCTGCACTGAAATGTTTGGAGCCACAAACCTGTGGGTAGCAGAAAGCAAAATAAAAACAAGGTGCTTATCGAAATCAGACAGGTTTTGCATGCAGGGCTGAGTTCTGGGTGGTGTTCGCTCATTGTAATGAAACCTGCTCCAGCCGTACATGTGCGCTATCATCTGTTTATTGTGCTCCACCTGCTTGTCCTGTAGACTTTACATTAGGGGTGGGCAATCCTGGTCCTCGAGGGCCACTATCCTGCTTGTTTTAGATGTTTCAAATGATCAGCTCATCATCAAGCTCTGCAAAAGCCTGATAAGGATCCTGATCATTTAAATCAGGTGTGTTGGAAGAGGGAAACATCTAAAACATGCTGGATAGTGGCCCTCGAGGACCAGGATTGCTCACCCCTGCTTTACATCAAGGTGACATCACTCATCTGACCACTTTCCTGTTTTGCTTTATAGTCTACAAACTCTCCAAGAGTGGCTTGGAGACTGATTTACGGTTCCATATTTGAATAAACGACAACAGCTGTGTGCAGTGACATCCCAGAGTCTTCGTGTCACTGAAGTTGCCAGGTAACCAGGAGAGGCCCTGCGACGCCGGGTTAGATTTCTGTTTGCGTATGGACTAAACAAGTAGGATACCATGTGTTGTGTGAGGACACACTAGATTGTCTTAGCACAATATGCTAAGGCAAGCTAATCACCTCCTGTCTCAATACCTGTCACACACACATGCACTCAGAGTGATACTGATCTTCCCATTCCAGTCTTGCTGAGAAAAAGTGTAGTTACCAAGAAACTGATTGATCCTGTGATACATTCATGATCCATCCTCGAGGCAAATTTACACCAACTCATTCTCAGCTTGTCAGGTTCAGTGTTTGACAGCTCCCTTTTCACTAACCTATATTGTTACTTTTAATATATGCTATAATTTAGCCTAGTGATATGCAGGATAACATGCTGAGTTGAGATCATAGACTTTATGCAAGATGGATGAACCCTTTGTGGCACCACCCACAGCTGTCCTGAAGCAAGGGTTTGAAGCTCAGGGGTGCCTTCAGCCACCACCATCTCTGCAGCACCTTGACTCCTCCTAACTCCTGTCTGATCCAAAAATGAGCACAGAGGTGACGTGTCAGTGGAGCTGAGGTGGGCAAACATCTCTGGGCCACGGTCACTTAAAGTGGCCTCAGGCTTTATTATACATACATTTACGCCTTTATAGCTTTTATAGCTTTTATATATAATTACCACAAAAATTCAGTCTCTCTTCAGTTGTCATGAAGTCAGCCACAGACACCTAATCCATGCTTTGTACCAGGTGGTAAACTTGTTTATTTCTGTAAAGTCTTAACATTAGGATCTATGGGGCTTGACTCATTTCAGAGCTGGTCTGAAGTGGCCCGTCCACAGAGCTGCAGATTTTGGTACTTCATTGCTGGCTTTGCTGCTTGCCGAATCCTCTCTTATCGCTAATTTGCCTTCAAGAAATGAAAACACAATCAAGACGCCGAAGCCTATCTGAGCTGCTATGGCAACATCAGCTTCCTGGCAGTTCATACTGTTTAGATTTCCTAATCAAGAATGTTGACTAATTGATGAATGCTACAAATACTGACTAATGTTCCCAAAGACTGAAAACAGTGGAGCCACCTGTCTGTGTAAAATGATGTTATTAGTAGTGTGTTTTCACTGGAGGGACTACATTGTTACAAAGTAAGACATGGCTTGGCTATGAAAACTTTGACGAAGTGTAAATTGAAGGATGACTGAAGTTGCCTGTTATATAACATGCTTCATTTGTAAAGTTGTAAACGCTGCTGCCATCTGCATTTTTAAAATGAGAGTTTAAACCTTATGCACTCTTATTCTAAAAATGGATACAGGATGAAAGACCTCTGTCAGCGCTGACACATACTTTGGCCGAACAGACAGGATTGTGGCCAGAGCTGTAGAGATGGAGCTCTGTTAGACATTTGCTTAACAGGTGCTTCCACATTGTCAGGCAGACGTTTTTAAACCCTCAGATCATTCCTACAGGCTTTAAAAGCCCATTTAGTCCAACACCAAGGCTCTAATTTATAAAGCACATGGCCATAGGAAAGAGTGACTCCTACTGGATGCAACAAAAAATGTGAGACCCCAAAATGAGCCCTAAAGATGAAAGACGATTTTTGAAGAAGTCTCTTAGATGAAGATATTAAATTTTAGGTATGGCTTTGTTCCCTCTGTCCTTACTTTTCTATCCTTCCTCCTTTTTCCTTTTCCTCTCTTTCGGTGCCCATGCATGGAAGCTTATAGAATGTTCAACAGTAGCACTAAACTCTGTTCCCTACTTCACTTTGAATACTATTCAGTCCCTCCAGGATTTCGTGGGTGTTTTTTTAAGATTGTTGCTCCTAAAATGCCTGAATTCGCGAGAGCTTTTCTAAAAAATTGCGATGAAAGTTACAATGTTTTAAGCGTATTTGTTGCGATAAAATTGCGGGAAACGGTAAAAAATGTCAAAAAGTTGCATTTTTTTCTTTGTTTTGTGTAATTCATTAAAAATTTTAAAAGTTTAAAAAGTTAATTCCACATCCTGGCACACATGTGTTCACACACACACGCTCACAGCTCGTCACGTCAGTTAATTAATCTAACTGACCTTCATTCTTTCAGTGCTGCCACAGATCTGGATGCAACAGCTTCCGTCACGGTGATTTGTCACTGCTCAACAAACATAAAAGCTACAAATACCCATGGAGTAAAATGATGAATACGAAGTCAAACCATTTAAAAATAGCTTTTAAGTTGTGTCTTTGCTTCGCCTCCTCATCTTTGCTAGCATTGCCTTTCTCTCTGGATGGTTTTTGCATGAAGAACACAATAAAAGTCTTGGTGCTATATGATCCACACATCAACCAAAGTATCTGTACGGCCTTTAGAAGCTGACGGAGAGAGAGAGAGACACTGAGATCAGGGAGGCAGAGAGGAAAGTTGCACATGGAAGAAGTAAGAGTAAATTATTTCTTAAAGGAAGGAACAGAGCTGAAAGGTGAAAAAAATTCACGTCAAAGCTCTCCTGTGAGAATCATAGTGTTCTAGGGTAGAAGGAAGACCACAGAAACTGGAAGGAGAATAGGGACAGTGACAAGCAGATTCAGGATCACAGAGACCATCTCTGACATAGAGGAGGACTGAGGGTACCGGTGCATAAAAACACAAGACGGCAGAGAACGTGAAGGAAACGGAGAGGAAAAAGGACAAAGGAGACGCAGGAGCAGATTTGCAGGTTGGATGATCAGAGAGTAGAAGGAGGACCATAACAAAGAAAAAGAAGGTAGTAAAGGATTGGAAATAAAAGCAAACCCAGGAGTCCATCAAGTAAAACTGGCAACTACATAAACCAGACTTGACAGTCTTCCAGTTACCTAAACTAACTTCCTTTCTGAAAGATAATAGCAGCTTTTAAAAACCAGCTCTGCTAGTGACAAAATGCTGAACTCTTTGACTCACATTTCTGGTCTCGTGTTTTAATTAGAGACCAGAAACTGCAGTTTGTCTGCTCCTCGTTACAGATTCTTTGATTCTACTGAGAGGATGAACACTATTTTTCCTCAGAATATTCCCTTAATGATGATGGTGAAGAGCACCTATGATCAAACACTCAGCAACCTCTTGTGCTCTTATAGGAGAGACTCTTTAAAACTAATTCATTCATGGGTTTTGTTTATTTTGTTAAAACCTACCACCAGAACAGCTCTGACCAGTCAGGCCATGGACACAGGACCTCTGCAGGTGTCACCGGCACGTTGGAAGTGGATCCTTTGGGCTCTGTGGGTTGCAGAGTGGGGCCTCCATGGATCAGGTTTGTTTGTGTGGATACTTGATCGTATTGTGATCTGACTAAACTGGAGGCTGGTTGCCACCTCGGGCTCCTTGTTCTCTTTGTTGATCCGTTCCTAAGCAGTTTTTGCAGTGTGGTGCATTGGACTGCTGGAGGAGGCCACTGCTGTTGAAGAGGGCCTTGTGTTTGGTCTGGAACGATGTTTAGGCGGGTGGTATGTGAAAGCAGCATCCACATTAATGGATGAAACCCAAGTTTTCTCAGCAGAACATTGTGTTTGTCACGCCCTCCACCTCTGCTGGTCTCTAGTGTCAGTTATCTTCCCTCCTCTTCCTTTCCCTCTTACCTCTCTCCCTATGCTGAGTTTCCTCTAGGAGGGCATATGTGTAACAGGTGGCGAGGACAAGTGGACAAGAGTGGCAGATAATCATCTGATGAGGCGCACCTGATTGGGCCTTCCAGCTGCACCCACTCTCAGCCTGCTGCTCCTAAGCTGCCTCCAGTCACCCCTCGGTGAAGAACCGTGAACCATTCTCAGTCAGTTGAATGCTCCAGTTCATGTTCAGGCTGCTACCTGCTTCATGCTTGTAGATAACCTTGTTCTCTTTGTGTACAGTTGGACCACCTGCCAGTCATAGTGTTCCCTCCAGACACCAGCTGCATTAGTCTGTGTCACCCTTCACCAGGATACTCACCTTCTGGAATCACCTGCTTCAGTCCATCCACCATTCCACTTCATCCAGTCGACGCCGATCCAACCACACCTGTCCGCCATGTTCCCAGAACATCTCCACCAACCTGTCGTGCTCCTTCCCCAATCCTTCAGTAATACTTGGTTAAGTTATTTAACTCTTGTCCATATTTAGTCTGTTCACCTTGTTAGTTGTTGGCTAACTGTTGGGGCTCGTTTGAGTTGTTCGTTCATTAGTCTGTTTTCACTTCACCTGACTTCCTAGTCAACATTAGTCTGTTGTTATTGCCAAGCTTGACTTCCTCGTCAGCCCTTGTCTGTTGTAAATAGTTTGTTCTATGAGTTCATTGCCACTCTCCTAGCTTTGTTGTACTCAGTCCTGGTTAGTGTGCTTTTCTGTATTCGTGCTGCTCACTTATTAAACCTTTAATACTGATTCCTGTCTGCTGTGTTTCCTGCCTTGCATCTGGATCTCTGAACCGTACTTAACTTAACGAAATGATCAGTGCTATTCACTTCACCTGTCAGGGGTTTTAATGTTGTGGCTCATAGATCTACTTTCTTTAGCCAAGTCCCTCACTTTCTGTTTCTAAGAGTTGATTGGACGATATTGGAAATTAATTTGAGGGTCACAGCATTAAAGCTGCAGTTGGCAGAACTTTGGAAAAGCCAAAAATGGCAGATTTGAAAATATACAGTCCTTTTCCTGCAGCTCTTTCCTCCCCACCACAGACCGGAGCTTCAAAATAAAAGTCAGCATTTGTGTGGATTTAAGGATTAATAGCCCAACTTCCCATTTTTAATCTAATTGCATACCACATCCTGCTATTTTAACCATCATGGTGAGAAGTCATGTGATTGGCTGAATTTCCTGTCACTTGGACAACTTTCTAAAGCCTGAAATCGGAGCCAGGAGGAGGTGCAAAAGGCTAGTTTTTCTAGGAGAGAACTTGGATTAAGGTGGAAACTTTGTATGGCATTTTTGCCCAGTAATGCCGAAACATGCTGCCTAACCCAGCTTTAAATGATTCCTTTCCAGGTTCCCTGCAATTAAGTTGGGTTTCATGAAAAGGAGTTCCCCTGAAGAATGTTTACTGTGACATCTGTTGGTTATCCACATTAACCAGGACATGACAGACATCTCAAAACCATCTGCACTGTGACATACCGCTGTTTTTTTAATTTACTTTTGTGGGATTGATGTAACACTTTAACCTTAGAAGACAGGCAGGGCCCATGGCTTTACTGGAAAATTACTTGAGTGGTTTTGAAGGAGATGTAGAGCAACTGAGTTTGAGCCACACAGCTTGTTTGACTGTACCATTAAACATGATCGCTCCTGTTGTCTGCTGGATCATACCAGGCCTGCTCCATAATGGCATTCCATAAAAATGAATCATCCCGGCGCTCTGCCTCCTCCCTCACAGGAGGAATGTGGGTGGTGAGTTATCAGAGAGCCTGGCATTGATACCAGCTGTGTTAAGAAGACTGCCATGATGTTTCTGCTCATCTTCCTTTATACAGTGCATCTGTGTCTAACCTGGATGAGCCAGAACTGGATGTACTTTGCAGCTGAGAAGTATGAAGCCCTCACCTTTATCTGCCATTTGTGGAATCTAAAAAAACAGACTACATTTGGTTTATAATCTGACAAAGTGTATTATTCTGTACATTTAGGAGGGCACCGCTGTTTTCTGTAGTCTCAGTATCATAGTGATTAAACAGTTCTTTGCATGCCTGAACTGCTCTCTTATATTATGTTTCTAGTGTTGCAGGAATGTTATCGAGGGACTCTGACTCTTTATCTCTGCTCTGGTTCTTCCTTGCAGTAGTTCAGACATAATTATCATATAATAGGTGGTTTTGATTTTTGCAGTCAGGACAAGAAGTAAAGAATGCGAGCTGAAATCATCTTCAGAAGGTTGCACCTAACCCCCATCTGGGACTGTCTCATCCACTGTGTAGGAGACATTTCTGGACAGCTCTCATAGAACAGATCAGGGAAGCAGCTGAGCATTGCACTCTGAAGTTCAGTAGCTAACCAGATGTGCAACTGCTAAACGGACCAGCTAGCGTTCATTGTCAGTTGTCTGTGTTGTAAAGCTGGAAAATAGTGTTTGCATACATTAGTGGTAAAGCCTATGGACTGGGCTTGTCGTTTCTCCTGTGTCTATTGGGGAAAAATGATCACTACAGCTGCAGAGGCTCATCTCATTTCACCATTTGCAGCCTCCTCGTCTCTTGTACGCCTGCGTGTGTTAAATACAAAAACAATCTGTACATTCTCATCACATTATGGCCCGTTGTAAATTGAGTTATGAATAAACACTTTCATGCACACCTTATATTCATAAAACACAGCAGCAGCCAGGAACAAAGCAATGGACAGATGCTGCAGCTGTGCCACACGTCATATTTAATAGACTTCACTGTTAAACAACAGGTCAGAGGTGGGGATGCCTCAACTTCTCTCTGCTTGCATCTCTTTTAAGAGGGACCAAGAAATGACAAGAGGAGTTGAGGAAAGGAATCAAGTGTGTACAAACCTGCAGCATTACTCGTCTTGACCTGGGTTCTCTGATGAGGGTTTGTTGGTTGCTTCTCAATATAAAGAAGGCTGTGCTTTGGAGGTTGTAGCTAAACCTTGGAACTCTCTCCTTTTGGATTTAGGATCTGTGGACAGGCACCTTTTCAGAGCAGCTCCCCTGCCGCAGCCTTTCCCCCACTTGCATTTGGGTTTTTTTTTCCTCCATCCTTATATTTGAATTTATATTTTGTGACGTGTCTTTTATGTTTTGATGTCCGTTGCTTTATGTCTTTGTGTAAAGTACTATCTGATATTCCACTCTTGAAGGGGGCTGTATAACTACAGCTACTTACTCCTTTGTCCTCCTAGTGTCAACATGAGCAAGTGCACTATATGATAGGTAAACATGTGCAGTTTTGCATTTCCATTGTTAATCAGAAACAAACATTAATTCTTGGGGCAGTGGTGGCCTAGTGGTTTGTGAAGCGAACTTGTTACTGGTGGGTCGCCGATTCGATTTCCTGAACTATCAAGAGGTTGAGGTGGGAAGGGAGAGTGACTGCTTGTCCCAGTCACCTCCCTTGACCAAGGCCCTTAACCTGACTGCTCATAGGGCGCTGCACCTCAGCAGCCCACTGCTCCTAGTATGTGCAGTTAAGGTTAAGGTTAACTATGAATAGGATGGAATGCAAAGAAGGAATTTCCCCAAGGGGATCAATAAAGGTTAGATTAGGTTCGATTTGGTAGCTATTTCTTAACTCTTAGCCCCATGATAGTAGTTTACAAGGCAGTGAACCGAGGATTTCACTTCAAGTTTGCTTGTCAGTACGATACTGGTTGGAAATTTAGACAAAACAAGTTCACAATCAAGAGATCCATAATATCGCTAGATTTAATCTGGATATCCATCCTGTTCAGGAAAACTGGAGAACAAAACAAGACAAGTAAGTGTGGTCTACCTGAGAAAACTGGTACAAGAGGGATCTGGGAACCCAGGTGCAGACACAGAAGCAGGCAGACAAGCAGGTGGAGTTTGCAAACAAAGTTTCTTTAATAAGGACTATAACAAAAGTAGATACACCAAGAGGAAACTAACTGGAAGGGAAAACAGAATGAGTAACCAGACGACTAACCAAAAGGGGAGAAAACTACAACAAATACCGCCATAACAAATGAAGTGAAACCTAAGACCACAGAAGATTTAATTTAATTACACTAACAAAACGGGGACATAGGGAGCAGACTAAAATCTACACAAAAAGATAAATCAAACTGAGGGGGAAAGAACAAAATGGGATAAGCCAGACTAAATTCAAAAGATGTACAAAACTACAAAAACTAAGGAATAACTCAAACTGCACACGGCAGGCTGGGGGCAGGATCTGGGCAAAGAATGTGTTGCAGAAGCAGAAAGTTCTGGTGGTGGCAGTCGGGGAAAGGCAGGCAGGAGACATAGTGAGGACCGGCAGGAAAACAGAGTTGAATTGTCTGTGGTCTGGTGGAGATGGACTGAATGAACCAGAGCTTTTATTGAGGGAGGATGATTAGCCACAGGTGAGTCGATTCTCACAGCTGCCTCCAATCCCAGCAATCAGGAAGCCTTCAGGCAAGGCTGGGCTGATGGTGAGGGAGAGAGAGTGAGGGCAAGGGAGAGAGAGAAAGAAGAAAGAGAGGGAGAAAGAAAGAAAGAAAGGAAAAGAGGGAAACGGGCTGAAACAGGGATCGTGACAAAGACAGAAACATTCTCGTGAATTCATGTGAATGCTGCAGCTGCTCCGTAAAAAAACTTGAGTGTTTTAACGTTTGGAATTGTCAGGGTATTACTCCAGTGAAAAACTTGCTCATTGAAAATTAACAAAATATAGATGCTTCAAATTTCTGTGTCCTAATTGTGAATCATTGCTCTGTTGTAATCCATACACAAAACCAGAAACAGAGTCCTACTCAGTTGCAAACAGTCTCTGTGTTCCATGTGGCGCCTCCACGCTGCTCCATCCCAGCTGAGGGCTGTGCAAGCAGCAAACTCAGATTCCAAGTAACTTACCAAGTCTCATCTTGATTTAATCTCTTATCTCTCTTCATATGACTCTGACTCACTGTTTACATATTGGATAGAGTTTGCATAGATGCTGCTCTACATTTAAAACGGGGATTTATGACATGGATTCTCTGAGTGCAGGCTCTAAGTATGATTTATAAGAATCAGATCCTCCACAGACTTGATTCAAAGAACTTAGAGACATTTTAAGGCAGCAGCTCTGGGTTGGACAGAGTTGGAGCATATCAGGAAAAGAACAGCAGTAGTAAATGTCACCCCGCCACTACACGGACACAGATGTGGGTGTGAAGCTTGTTGCAACTGGTTCTATGGCCAGACTTTTGACATAATGTAAAATCCAGTGACAAATGAACCACAATGCAAATTCCTTTGTTAAACTGCAGCACAATGCAAATGCCAGTATATGGAACAAATCACATGCAAATTCCATCAGGCACACAATATCACAGGAAGGCCCTGCCTCTCTCTCTACTGCTTCCAGAGTTTTGAAGCCATTTCTTAGGTAAGATACATCTACATTCTTATTCTTAGATCAACAGTACAAGTCTAATGTTAACAATGTCCTGGCTTCCTGTGACGGAAGAACTGGAAATGCTAGGAATCTGCGAAATGAGGAAAATTAGAGAAAGGACACAGGAGGATGTTAGAGAGGGGTTATGACTGTGTGATCTTGGAGCTGGCCAGGCGATTCGGTCACATCAGGTCTGGTAGAGTTGTGGCTGAAAGAGGGGAAATAGCAGCGCAGCTTTGGGCTGACTGCCATTTAAGACAATGGGCCTCCTCAGAGATGGAGCTTCCTTGAATTGTGTACAGTTTCCACATCGTGAATGAAAACACAAGCACCTCAGTGGTGGTTTTTCCATCATGGCCACCCTGGTACAGAGTTCCCATCAGAGAGTAACAGGTGATGCGTCAGAGAGAGAGAGTAATATAGGCCCTGTGGGAGTCCCAGTGAGCAGTATGGATAATTGAAGGTAGTGTAAGCTTTGGACTGCAGACAGTGCTTCACCCACAGGACATAAATACAGGAAGGTCAAAGTAGCAGTTTAACTGCTGTCAGTTGGATCATTTCATGTACCTGTTCAAAATGTTACTGCACACTGATCACAGTCTGCATACTATGGCATTAAATTACAGTACAGATGCCGTATGGAATTGTGATTCCACTTACATGTCTATTAGCAAATGCCCTGCACATCCACACAAGTGGTTTCAGTTTTACAGATGAACTATCTGCTGATTGGATAAGAGACATCATGCACAAGAGACGCGCATCAACAGGAGGAGCACCAGACTAATGATGGCTGTGTTCCATTTAGTGTGTGTGGCTGTTGTGCATGCTGACTTGCTGCAATGGTTTGTTGGGACATGTCATGGAAGGAAGCTGTCATGAATGTGATTATTTACACCTGTGATTTTCCTGCTGGCACATCCAAATGTATGCTGTGAAAAATCTGAACCTCGCTTTGGTAGACCGGCCACTCCTGGGAAGGTTTACACTGTTCCATGTTTCTCCATTTGTGGATAATGTCTCTCGCTGTGGTTCTCTTGAGTCCCAGACCCTTAGCAATGGCTTTGTAACCCTCCAGACTGATGAATGTCAGTGACTTTTGTTTCACATTTGTTCTTGAATCTCTTCAGAACGTGGCATCATGTGCTGTTTTTTGAGACCCTTTAGCTGCTTCACAATACCAGACAGGTTCTATTTAGTGATGTTTAGATTCAACAAGCCTGGCAGTGATCATATGTGAGTATGGCTGTTGAAACTGAACCCATCTAAGGGGGCAACTACGTTTTCACATAAGGCAAGATGGGCTGGAGAGCATTTTTCCTTCAAAAAATATAAAACCATCTAAAAATGACATTTTCTGTTTTCTTGGGTTGTCTTTGTCTTACATTAAAATTACTTTGATTATCTGAAACACTTACAAAATATGCAAAAATAGAGTAAGCAGTGTATAGATAATGGACGGATGTAGGGGAGGAGAGCAAATACTTTTTCACAGCACTGTGTGTATATTTTTTTTCGCCAGCAGCTGTAGTCAACTATAATCACTTACGTGAAGTTAAGAGGCCATGCCACTAAGGAAATTTGATTACCACAACTGTCTACATCACCAAAACTCGTAATTCAAGTTGTTGTATTTCTCACTGACCCAGCAACACAATGAAAGAGGTGAAATTCATGATTGCTTCTTGGGACAGACATGTTTAAATGATTCCATCATTAAAAAAAAATTATGATCTGTAGTAGCCATTGGAAACTAAAGACTGCCATGATGTGTATGGGCTTTACAGGTGTATGTAACCTTTTTTACACTACTGCATACTGCGTGGTTCAGGGACTGTGGTTTAGCGATTGCACCTTGACTTTAAAAAATTAAAATCTCGCAAATCAGTTTTTTTTTGTTTGATTGTAATACCTTTGGTGAGAATATCACATTTAGATATTTTGGCTAAATTGCCCAACTCTACTATACATAATTACACAAATACAGTTGATCCTCAGGATGTAGCTATTAGTACAATTATTGAGGAAAAAACAATTTAAAGTGCAGTTTATTGCTTAAAAAGTAAAAATACATGGAACAAAAATATTGAAACAGAAAGGTTAAATGTGATACTCTGTGTACTGTGCTAAACCTGCTGCTCTTCCTACACAACAGCTGGACAGAAAGCAGTGAACAAGCAAAAAGACATAAGCCCTGACAGAGGCACTGCGAACATCAGCTTTTGGAATAAAGTCTGTCTATTGCTTAAAGACTCCTTCTTTTGACAATTCCTAATCAATTACTGAGTAAAAATACATATTTGATGTAATATATTATTTGTTTTTTTTCTCTCATTTTTAATGAACACATTTTATTTTGCTTGTAATCTTTATTTATCAGTAGCTTTATATTTATACCCAATACTATAGACCACTTTCTTGGAGCCAATGGCAATCTAATTAGAGAACTAATAATGAACGAAACATCCGTACATTCAAATGCAGCCACGCAGGAGTCAAACATTTGAGCATATCATGTCAACACCACAACAGACAGTTGTTTAATCAATTCTTTATCACTATCTTAACCAACATGAAGAAATGTGAGGAGGGTGGTGTTAGAAATAACTGTTAGATAACACCACTTAATTGAATCTCATAAACTCTTCCCTAATTTGGTCTCCAGGAAGCCATTCACACTGCTTTGCTCCTTTAAAATACTATGGAAATACTACTACTATACAACTTCAGTGGCTAATACATATACTGTTGTCAGATCTGGGGCAAATTCCAAGTCTCTCACTAAAATCTAGGCAGTTCAGTTTAGTCAAGAACCTTAAATTAGCTACAAACTTTAAATTTTTCATTACTGTTATAATTTCATTTCAGTCAACCCCAAACCTGCTAATATTGCTTGTAATACTGATGCATAGAGAAGAATGAATATCAGTAGTTTTTTTTGTCTGAAGGCTACAGTATAAAGTGGCACAATAAATCAGCAGTAGGTTATTTAGGGATGGAACAGCACAAATACTAAAGTCACCGGTTTAACAAAAACATTTATCTCATCTGTAAATAAAAAAAACAGTGCAACAAAATCAACAAAAAACTCTTAGGCTAAAGACAAAAATGGACAGTAGAAGTTAGGGCAACACTGCGGCTTTCCATGGCAGACAACAAAGAGCATCCAAATACTAAAGGGCTCACTGTTATGGTAAATCTCCACATCAGAGGTATCAGACACTCTATTTCATGTTACACAACCACAAGCTATCTCTGCCCTTGTGCAGCTGCAGTGTTTGTTTTCTTTGGTCTGGGTTTAGTTTTAGCTGAACCCATCCTGGTTTCACAAGTGGTCATGGAGAAGATGAGGGAGTTGTTTTGGCCCTCTAAGCCATGGTTTTCTTCTTGCACTCCACCGAGCAGAAGAGGAAGTTCTGCACCGCCATGAAGCGTTGGCCGATCAGGCACTTGGAGCAGCCGGAGCACTTGAAGCACTGCGGCTCGGCGTGCCAGTGATGGTCACCGTAGGAAACTCTCTGGGCCTCAGGATCCACCGCATTCTGGCAGGCTGAGCAATTCTGGGAAGATGGAGGACATGATGTAAAGTCACATAATCGCCTTTTAACTCAAATATTTCACATCTTTCGATTTTTCACTATTTATTTTTTGCTTTATTTAATTTGCTTAATTTATACTCAAGTATTTTCTTCTTTTCTTTGTACTTTCCTTCCTGAAACACTCTGTCAAGCTCCACTGCAGACACACAACATGTGTAAGTAAAATTCACAGAAAAAGATCACTGATGTCAGAGTTGGGGCAATTTCAACAACTTTTAGAGAAATTACTAAAAACTAATAAAGATTTTCTGATCTTTTTATATATGTATATTGTATGTGTGACAAAAACGCAATTAGTACTAGGACACAATAAACTTGAACAAAAGTAGCACAGTGAAAAGAATACCCTTTGAATATTTATACACTTTAACATTCACAAGTGAAGCCAAGTAGGAAGTTGCATCACACATATAACACATTGTTGGCTTTAGGTGGCCAGCATTCGGGTACAATCACTCTCTTTTATAAGTTTTACACCAAGGTCTGTTGTTCAACTTGTACAAAGCCCTTTGCCTGGTGACGTGTGACCCATAGAAATCTAGCTTTGACTGAAGGCAAATACCACATTTCAAGCAGGTCCGCTACAGTGCCCTCCAAAAGTCGGTTAACAGTACAGTGACAATTGGTGCTTTTGCTGCTTTAGGAATTTGAATATGAGGCTAAAATACAATGTGACAAATGAAGTAGTCCTAGAGCTATGAAGGTCTAAGACTGCTGTGAATTGACTGGCAGCATGTTAGGGTTGTTGTCTTGCAGGACAAAGGTCCAGTCAATAAGATTGGTGGAATTATTTTCCACATAGAAATAAAATGCAGGCTGTTTTTCTCTAAGAGAAAGTTCTGTGGTCTTCATGTTGGTGTATACATTCTTGTTCCAGTTGCAATATCAATAAATAAAAACATAGACTGAAATGAGAGCTAGACAACCATTGTACCTTTATGTGTCAACAATCCTTGCAAATGCACACTTGGGCAACAAGTTCCACCAGTCAGTCAGTTTTGAACTGATTTTAGGACACCTGAACATCAGAGCAGTCGACACAACCTGGCCATTTCTGTTAAAACTGCCATTAAATGAAGATTGTTAATCACTCCTTTAATTTTCTGTTCTATTCTCATTATCTTTGTATTATATTCTGCATTTTTCACTTTATTTTTTTATATTATTGTGACATGATTAATGTGACATAGTACACTGTCCAAAGTCCTATGCATGATGAAAGCATTTATTCTCAGGTAAATATCCTGTACATCCCATACGTGTGTATCTAAGACACATTTCCTGTACATTAGAACAATACTGATTTTACTGTCATTAGGGCCTCACAACCTGAGAACACACACTCAGGGATCTGAATTGTGATTTAGACAACAGCTTTCAACAAATAAATACTAAGGATCTAAGTATACTAAAGAGCCAAAACAGTATGGCCACCCTAATAAGCTATTGGTCCTTTGTGTGCAGCCAAAACAGCTCTGACCTGCGGAGACATGGACGCTACAAAACCTTTAAAGGGAAGGGTGCCCTGTGGTATCTGGCACCAAGATGTTAGCAGCAGATCCTTTGGGTCACTACTGGTCAGACTTGTTCCAGTACATCCATTACACTCTGTCTCCTCTTCTTACTACTGTCATTAGGTGCTCACCACTGCTGACAGAGAGCAACCCCTTGCCCTTTCGGAGCTGCTCCTACCCAGTAGTCCCCCAGTAATAATTACTGGCCCATGTCAAAGTCACTGAGGTCTTTTACCTGTGCATTTCTTCTATGTTTATTATGTTGACTATTAGAATCGACTGTTCACTCACAGTCTAAGACATTGTTGTAAGAAAACGAATAATATATGTTACTTGCTTCACCTGCAAATGTTCATAAAGTTCTGACTCATCAGTGAAGATAAACAGTGTAAGAAACACAGATGAGGAAAGTCTCACCACAGCATAGTTTTTCATGTAGCAGGGTTTGCAGACAGGCTTGTCATTCTCCATAACATATGTCTCTCCAGCCAGGATGCAGTCACAGTCGAAACAGCAGAAGTGCTTAAGATGCCAGTTCTGGCCCTCAGCCTGAGTGTACTCATTGCTGAAGATCAGCTGTGGACAGACACGAGTACAGATTGAATGAGTCTCAGTTATGACATGTGCCTGTATAATCTGAATTTTGTCACAACACAATATAGAAACAACATTTAGACTTAAAAAAACTACAAGAGGGTTTTCACATCCTCTCGCACCTCATCACAGCCTGCACATCGCGGCTTCTCGCTGTCTCCATAGTGGCGTCCGCAGTACATCTTGCCTTTCTTCCAGAAGTAGATCATGTCAACCAGGAGTTCATTACAGGTGCAGCACACGAAGCATGCTGGGTGCCACAGCTTGTCGTAGCCGGCCCGCTCAGCATAGACAGCTGGCTCACCCGTACGCATGGGCTGCTGGCATTGATGGCATGACTTGAAGGGAAAGAAGAGAAGGACAGAACGTTGGTATGGTTGTGGATTTAGACTATACTACCAACAGTAACAGCAGATATGCACCAAAGAGCAGATATGTACCATTATATGGGTATGTACACATAAGAAAACAAACCAAAAAAAACCCAAAATAATCAGTTACATCCTGTCTTGAAAGGGTTCTTATGGGTCATTTAGTCCTAACAAATAATTATTATGCATTTCCAGTAATTCTCAATAGGTTTACACAAAGGGTAATATCACTCTCTTTGATTCCATTGAAAACTCAAGTAGAGCCTCCTTTGATTTGACAAAAGAAACACTTTATCTTTTGGCCTTTGATCACTGTACTCCTTGAATGAACACAGAATTACAGCTGCTGTAACCTGGACATGGTGTTTTAATTAAAATGAGATGACTGCTGTTAGGTGAAGACAATAAGTAAGTCAGGAGAGAAAAGCAAGCTATTAACAGTGTGCTGTTGTGGATGCTATGAGGAATGAAGGGGCATGCTAAAACACAGAGCATGAGAATGAAAATAGAAGAATAATTGAGGAATATGAAAACTCTGGGGAGTTTATAATAGAAGAAAAGAAGACAGCAACAAGAAAAAATACATGGAGAACAGAAAAAAAGAAGCTTAACATGAATGATGTTGACTGGTGATCTCACTTCAGCTCTGCTTGTCTTGCACAACCAGTGCTGCTTCTTGTTTCAGTGTTAAACCAGTTTAATACATGAGCAACAGAGAACTGAAAGCAGAAATAAATCTTTGGAATCCACACAGGAAGAATTAACTAACTGCATGTGGGTATGATGAGAAAAACTTCAGCTGTGACTCATGCTCCACTGTGAACTCTAATGAAATCACTACCCATCATCCTAAATAGGGAAGGCTGGGTCAGAGGTAGGGTTTTGGCTCCACCTAGTGTCCTTTTGCTTAGGAATAACACTGTTCCACTCATGTAATCACTACCGACACTACTGCACGTTGGAAAAAAAGGGTAGATCAACTGAATTAATGTGACTTAGTCATTTAAATGGCAAATACATTGAATATAACCGAAACTACAGATTTACTAGTCATTACATCTAATGGCAGGAGTTAATCATACCTGCAAGAAACAATTTTTGAACTGTGATTCCCAGCAGGGAGGTAGAGACCTTCCCTAGTTGTCGCCAGATAAATTTAAGTGGTCGAGAGATAATCAATAGTAAAAGTAGTAGTAGAGAAAATGTTGTCTAGCTACATGAATGTACTTTTCTTTACAAACTAGGGGGAATTATAGAACTGTGACGAGGGGTCACGAGCACACACTGTTTGATTTTAGGGGTTCACAAGCTAAAATGAGAATCCATTAGCATTATGTCATTGCTGACCGCAAAAGAAACAATCTGTGTAATCACTTCCGTTAGTGCAGACAGTCTTGAATAAGGACCTGATGTGACTGTTTTCAAAGCTGAGTAGTAACAATAAAATACTGTTTGTACCTTGTTAGTGCAAAACATTGTCTGCTACCTACGACTACAAGCACTGTTGCACTGACTTACTACCATTTAGTAGTACCTCTGGAGCTAGGAGGGATTATGTGTGTCTGTGTTGTTCAAAGACACTTCCTGAGCCTGACCCTGTTCTTCTCACTGAGGCAGGGTTTCCCATAGCTATTCCACCCTGCTATCACTTAACTGCTAAGCTACAACACAATGTTGTGTTCTAGGCTGAAAAATGAACTGGTACTGTCTTCAATTGATTGGTCATGGGGGAAAAGAAATCTCCACGTTAATAACTAATTGCACTGAGAAAAGCATGCCCATATTCATATGATGATCATATGATGAAGATGATATACCATGTTGGTTGTTGAGTCGTGATATGCAAGCTGCTGTTTACAAAGTTTACACTCATCTTTTTTTCCCATCCATTTGAACAAAATTCCGTCCCACTAAAAACTTATTTGAGATGAATGTCTATTAGTTTGGAATTAACTCTGAGTAAACATTCACTAACAGTTAAATAAGTTAGACCGAGCAGTCTCCATTTGGTTGGGCAAGTTTAAAGTGGTGAAACGCAGGGTGTTCACAAGTAATCTGTTTCCTACACTGCCATAAACAATGAAATAATCCTGGAAGGTTATTGGTGTAGCACTATTCTCCTCATGAAGGTAACACCTGCAATATATTTTTATTAGTTACCACACTGTTTAACAAGCTAAAATAAAAAGCATAAAAAACTATTTTTATTTTTTTTTCTTCTCAACTTTCAGTGGATACTGTGCAGATACAGTCATACAATAGTATCATTTAACAAGCCCAAATGCACAATTCATCAAAAAAATAACTTCATATTTGGTATAACGCCTAACTATGAAACACAGCGCACTGCTTTGAATTTCTTTTTATGCAATTCTGTGACATATATCAGTATCAGGAAATATTATGTAAATAAATACTGAGATTATCATTTCAATCTGCTCATCCTGGCCTGGAAGTCATTTTAGTGTAGGTGCTCATGACAGTGACAGAGACTGAGGAAAAGACAGACTGACATGCGTGTAATAGAAAAATATAGTGCAAACTTCTTACAAAGTTCTGTTGTGGTAGTCCAGCTTGAGATCCAGGGATGCCCATGGCTCCAGCAGTGGCAGCAGTACCCATGGCTGCTCCAGCTGGGCCATAGCCAGCAGAGGGTCCAATCCCAGGTCCTGAAAGTGGTGCAGCACCAGCACCAGCACCAGCACCAGCACCAGCACCAGCACCAGCACCAGCTCCAGCTCCAGCAGGTCCAATGCCACCACCAACTCCAACCCCAGCACCATAGCCTACAGCCCCTGGCCCAGAACCAGCCCCAGCAACACCAACCCCTGGTTTATATCCAGCCCCTCCAATTCCACCACCAGCAACATCAGCTCCAGGTCCAAACCCTACCCCTCCTGCACCAGGTGTACCTCCAGCTGCAACACCAGCTGCCCCACCAGCCCCAACACCAGCCCCAACGCCAGCTCCAGCACGAGCTCCACCCTGCCCTCCTGCCTTAACCAGAGGCATCTGCTCGGGCAGCATGACATCTCCGACCCCCAGGGCCTCGTCCTTGTACTTGCGAACAAACTGCTGCATTTGCTTGACCTCGCCAGGGGTCAGCTCATGGCACATGGATGGGTCCTGGTCGTGCTCAGGCAGCTGACGGGCCATCTGCTGCCGACGGTAAGCTGCTCCCTCTGTACCAGCCACTGGACGCTTTTCTGGTGGGAGCAGCTCAATGTAACGCACCGCCTATGAGGCAGGGGAAAACAAAGAATATAATTTCAGTTGGGATGGTATAAAGGAAGAGCTGTGAAGGACAGAGATGAGAACAGTAGGCAGAGATTAGTTAGGGACCAATCAGACAGCAAGTAGGGGGAAACTGTCTTGCCTTATGTGAGAAGGCAAGCAAAACACAGGCCCTACAGATACAGTTCCAGACTAAACAAAGGCAAGAGTTTGAAAGACTGGCTGTGTTAATACCATGCAGAAGATGAATGAGGTGGTGAGAGCTGCTGCCATTAAAAACTGCATCCTGTTTTAAATCATCAGTGCTTCAAAAATTCATTAACTTAACAAAGTTGTCGGTCAGATATACGGAGTCATTAGCATATTACTGGGTCCTGAAATGGACAAAATAAATTCATAAATAGCCCCTAAGTATCTCAAAATTTTGAAATTTTCTAGACAAAAAAGACAGCAACTTCATGTGTGTGGTCTATTAATTAACTAGATCGAATACAGACACACTGGAGCAGACACATGCTACCATTGAATAAAGGCAGAGACAAAAGCTACTTTGTGGGTGATTGAAACAGGTGTGATACTGGAGTGCCCTCTAGTGACGTCTTTAAACTTGTTCTAGTGCAAATCTAAATCCCAAACATCTTCAGCTGACAATATGAAGCAACCAACACCATCAAATCATCACATTTGAGAAGCTGTTTTTTTGCATGCTTTTGTCAAAAACACATTTTGACTTTAAGAGTTATTTTTACCACTAGTTTGAAATCTTACCAGATACTTGTTGGCTACTGGTGGTGCCCACTCATAGGTAACAGACTTCATTGGCACATCCTTTGGAACTGGCACCACATTAGCTGATGTGGTGCTGACAGCGACTGGGACCTTGTTAGCCTTGAGTGGTGTGACACCAGCTGGTATAGGCTGAGCCTGGGGATGAGCCTGAGGATGAGCCTGAGGATGAGCCTGAGGATGAGCTTGAGCCTGAGCGCTGCTGGGTGCCAAACCTGCAGAGGCTCCAGCAGGCTGTACAGAACCAGCTGTGGCAGAAGGGGGCACAATGGTGGAGGAGGCACTGGGTGGGACTGTGTAAGCAGTGGCAGGGCTGGGCAGAGTGATGGTCACCATGTTGGCCTGGTATCTAGGGATACCATCTGTCTTCAACTTGGCGATGAGGCCAGTATACTTGGTGTCCTCGAACAACTTGCCTACCTTCTTGTTCTCTTCTGAGTTCATCGACACATCGTGCTCTGCAAGGCCACATTTGCAGTTTCTGCATATTTTTCTGCACAGAAGAATGATAAGAAAACACTGAGAAATTGAATTTTTCAAACATTTATGGGCTTATTTAGCATATTTTTTTCCATATACAGTTTATGCATTTAAAAAAATGTTAATTCCTAATTATTAAAACCTTATTCAGTGTGGGAGAATGTCTCCATTTTTCTAATTGTAGATTTTTCATGTTACACACGTATTTTGTAATTTGGAAAATGTAAATGATTCTCTACTCCCCTCTGTTCTCCAGTATTGTAGTTTATTTGAACAAACATGCTTTGATTTTTATTTTTTTTTCTTATTAAGTCATTTGCAATCAACTACAACTCTCTCATAATCCTATGTTAACATGCCAAGCTCAGTGCTCATTTCAGATATCTGCACTTTTAACATGCCTCAACACAACTGTCTTCATATCTGTAGAGCAACTCCGATATAATTTATGAGTGCAAGGCATGCTCCAACCTGACTAACATTTCAAGCTGATAGGGAATAGTTCTTCCAGCTGTGTTTAGCTATTTAAACCCAGTTTTAGTTGTATAGATGAGAACTGTAATACTATTTTACACATTAAGTATTCCATTGACTGATAGAGACCAACAAAATAATATTTTCATTATGCTCATATTAATGAATCTGAAAAAAAAATCTAAAAGTATGCAGGGCAGTATACGGACAACCTGGCTTCCTAGGGTCCTCTGTCTTGCTTACACTGTCTGTCACAACATGGGCTCCTTCTTTGCAGTAGCGGCTCAGGACAAACAGTTCTGTTTGGACTCTACAATTATCCACACATGGCTAGTTTTGTTGAAGACAGCACCAGTTGCCGTGACACAGACTGGAGCACTAGCACAAAGACACACCACAGGTTTCTGGGGGTGGTCAGAGGTTTTAAATGTCTGATATTCAGCCAGGAATGTTGTCCTGTTACAAGCCGTCACCTCACTGAGTACAATGGATTTGTAGAAGTCCTGCTTTAGCTAGCTGGACCACTTAAGACTTGCTGACTTTGTAACTATGACAATACCGCATTCCTATTGTGTACTAGGTTGCATACTCAAAAGTAAGTAATGGCTCGGAGGGCAGTTAACCTCCATTTAATTTTGCTTTGCAGTTAGGACCAGAACTCACCATGAAAACTCAACCCTTGCTCTTCAGTCAGAACCAATCAGATCAATATTCACTGGCCTAATACTTCCAGCACTGCTTCACTATTGTTAACAGTAAGCCAGTGAGATGTGGAACTCAAGGAACGTGAGAAGCTCCTGTTCTCAAAAACAGCATGTTCCTATTAGGTTGATGACTCCTGCTGCTATTGGAGTATTTTTAATGAAGCAACTGAGCAGACTGGGTCAATGAATGATGTTATTGTGTTTTCCTTATATTATTCCTGGAAGGGCATACTGAATAGGCATGCTGCTTTTCATGACTGCTCTAGGTCATAATCATATACTGACACATCCTCGACTGCTGACTATCCTCCTGAGGGTTCTGTGCTTTGCTCAAGAGAACCATCATTTAGTCTGAAATTACACCAATGGCCCTAGTCCAGTAAAGGAAGTGAAATATACTCTCCGCTGTGAACCTGTAATATTGTACAGAGAAACTGTGCAAACCTCCAGAAATGCAGCTCAAATCCCTCGCACTTGTCCTTGCATTTTAAACATGCCGCTCCAGCGCCAAACTCATGGCCAAGGGTCATCTGTAAACAAAGCAAACAAAGGAGATCACAAACGCTATCACAGCTTTGTTTTAACTGTTGAGCTTCAATCAGGGAGGATGCATTATATAGAGAAAAAAGTTTAAGTCATGATATAAAATTTGAATAACTATTAGCTTTTTGCAGAACTAACAAGATTAAGTTCTGGTACTGTGGATTCAAGACCAACGTCCGACTGGGACCTTTGCCAGACTCAGCAGACTCATCGGACACTTTGATAAAGTTTGATATGTAATATGGGAACTAATGACTCCTTGACACTCTCTGGGGTGGAACTGGTTCATAAGCGATCACATCTGGAGGGAATGAGACTGGCATCAGCAAGGTCAGGTTAGAAATAATTATTGTAGGCTACTGTTAGTAGCACGAGCGAAAAATGTGATTCCCCTGCCACCTTCTCCTGAGCAGCAATGAAGAAACACTTTAAGAAGGGAAAGTTTTGACTTTTAAACATTAGCATGACACATTTTGATGTCACTTTGATTTCTTGCAATATTCAGGATAAAGGCAAAATATATCTATACTTGTCTTTAGAATTATTTCAGATCCATTTCTTTAAGTGAATGACATTCAGAATTTCATCCTGTCCAGCTTCTGTGACTGGCAACTCTGCTGCACTTCTGTCTTGCATTTGTGGTTTCACTGTCAAACATCACTCATGTCCACCTTAAGCCGTTCCCACTGTTTGCAACCATATATGGACAACTATTCAATGATGCTGAAAGCCTCTTGGGATCCCAGGAGGCACCCCTGCCGTCAGGCGAGATGTTTTTGACCCAAAAGACACTCACTGTAGAGGAATGCAGACAGTGACTCCTGTTTTTAATGGTGGAGCCTCGCTGCCAGAGTTTTGGCTTTCTATGAAATTTCCGGAGTGAGATTTTCCTCGCCTGAGAGACAACAATAAATTGTTGCAACGTGATTTGTACTGACAATTAAAGGTGCCAAGAACGTCAGGGAATCTCAGGGAAGCAGCACATGCACTCCCCAACTTTCTCTTTTGCAGGCAGCATAACCTGAATTTGAGGGAAAAAAGTGACTAAGAAGATTTTTTTTTCCAAATGGTAGTTTCAGGATAACATTTTTTAATGGCCCTAATTTATAAAGTCCAAAATAATAGTCTTGCTTGGACTTGTGTTTCAGTACAGACACCAAGGCAATACTGCAACTGAGGAAGACCAATGTCTAAAAACAGGCAGCTGCACATAATGTTGCCTAAATACAGTATAATGTTTTAAGAAAGAAATGTGTGAACATCTTGAGTTGTCGGATTTAGAAAAGGGTAAAGTAAGAATAAAAGAGTAAACAAGATTACAAAACAAGATTACAAACCTGTGCAGTATTAACTGCTAACTTTCTAACTTTCAGTCCTTGATACTTCAGGCTGTTGCACCTATTATCAGGTTTATGAGAACTAACTAGACACACCCATGTTCATCTTAAAACTAAAACATCAGCTAAAACACCTCAAATGCAAAAGTTATTAGCTTGGATTTAAGACGAGCCGGGATAAGCGGCCACAACTAGTGCAAGTCTAAATATTTATGTCAGACACGGTGAGGACGACTGGCCGTTCTGTCGCTGAGGTCACTCCATCTGTATATATTTCAATGGAACAGACTTGCAACATCTGCATTAGCAGTTGATGTTAATCAGTAACTTTGAAATTATGACTAGGCCTGCAGGATGATTAATTCTGGTGACAACACTCTGGAACAAGGCAGTTCAAACACAAAGTATATGACTCGGATCCGATGAGTCATATTCATGAGTCACTGTGCTGCAGCAGGGCTGAGTTGTGGCCAGTGGCAGCTGTAATGAAGGAAGTCACTTTAATTTCCAAGTGGCCACCAGTCAGCCAGAACGCACGTTAATCTTTTTTTAAAAAAAGCATTTCTTCTGTTGTTCTCGGTCTAGTATGTCCACAGTATTTGACGCCTCACGTAATGCTTCATAAGGTCTGTTGATAGTTGATAGAAAAAAACTGGGTGTATTAAGATTCAAGGAGGCAGGATTTAGTTGTAGTCAAGTCAGCTGCAAAATGAACAGCTTTTTTTTTAAACACAAGCCAAACTTTCCTACTTCCCTTCCTTTTCCTGTAGTTATTCAAAGCAAGAAATTAGAAAAACAAAACAAATCATTAGATTTTTAACTTTCTAAAGGTCCTTGAACTACTTCTGTGTGATGTGCAGTTTGGGAAACCTAACCAAATCTAAGCCTACAACCACATTTCATTAAAGTTACTTTTTTTCTACATGTGTCATTTAAAAATGTGTTAAAAGTAAATTGTTTGCTCCAATCACATTCTGTAAAAAACAAAAAACGCCTTGCTCCTCTGTGCAACTGAGAAGCCGTTAGTGACTCAACTCTGACCAAAAGTGATGCGTCAAAAATTCAAGGACTCCTCAGCTGAACAGGGCTGAACTGCAGGCAGTCCAGAGCACATAGTGAAAAAGTTTAGAAACAGGCTTAAATGTAAGTAGTAACATACCT
This sequence comes from Dascyllus trimaculatus, assembly GCA_024666655.1. Classification (NCBI taxonomy): domain Eukaryota; kingdom Metazoa; phylum Chordata; class Actinopteri; family Pomacentridae; genus Dascyllus; species Dascyllus trimaculatus. The sequence continues at coordinate 30,626,830 of CM045448.1, forward strand.
ATACCGTAGAGTCACCATTTCTTACAGTATTGGTAACACCTGGGGACACCTTGATAATGTTGTACATGTTGATTTCAGGTTGTTTTTTTTTAATTGTTGCAAAATAAATGATGAAAAAAATCTGCTCTTGTTGTTTTTTTAATGATTTCTTGCATTATAATTTTATTATACTGCAAAGACCCCATTTCTGAGATCTCTCTCCTTCTAGCCATGGTTGTGCTGTTTCTATAGAGGTGCAGGACTTCATATTGCAGTGAAAAATGAGCCCACAGTGAGGAAAAATGTGACAGAAGCAAAAACTACACAGAAACCGCTTGAGGGTTACATTTCTTTTCATTTCACAACTCCGTCATATCGTATCTGGGTGTGGTGAAGATGGCAAATATTCATGCATTTCATATCACCACAAATATGATTTGGGTTCAGCCTCCTTGCTGTTGTTTTGGAGACAAGTTTGATTTGTAGTGCCTTGAACTGTACCAGTTCATATCACATAATTCTCTACAGGATTTAAGCAACAGAGAGATCTGTGGAGGATCGGGGCACTCTTATCTTCTGCATTTTCTTCCAAAAAAATCTTGTTTATAGAAGCTTTAACAGTGATTTATGTTAGGGATACACAATGATATAGGCAACTTAATCCTTGTCAAACTATGAATTCAGGCACCTGCCCAGAATGGACTTGACAGTAACACTTGTCAGGCTAAAAATTGACAGTATTGTTTTAAAATGTTACAGAAAAATAAGTACACTATGCAAGTTGAAGCAGTTTTCTCATTTTGCCTATTGAATGTGTGCATTTGAAAAAGACTGCATTTTATATCTGCATCTGTCAGTGGGCCATCAAGGTAATAGTTGGCATAAAAATATGTTAAATCCACTACAGATGAGAGAGACCTCAAGCACACTGCAATAAGGTGGAAAAATACATGCATTCAGCAGCAGCAATCGGCCAGAATGAGCTTGAAAATCTCAGCATATCGGACATCTGCAAACATCCAATGTCATGCATCCCTCATGTGTGTGCTTAGGGAGGAAAATGACTCCTACCGGGGTCAGAGTGTTGGAGAAAGACCATCAGAAGCAACTCTAATTTAACACAATGCCAGTGCTGAGGATTTCGCAGCCTGTACACAGTGCGCTCTGTCACAAACTATTACCTCAGCTGTCTTTTAAGAGGACTGCATGAGCTTAATTGAGCGTAATGTTACTTAAACACACAGGTGGCTTTTCGTGAAGAAGTAACAGTTTCAGCCGCTCGCTGATTGCGACTCTGCAGCCACAGCAGACTTATCTCCTCCAGGGATTAAAAGCAGATGTCAGACTGGGTGTGTCTGGGTCACCCAGCTGCTCAGACCTACTTTTTCAGCAGAAGCTAACTCTATATACATGCTTTTCCTGTGCTTTGATGGAGTTGACTTTGTTAGCTTAATAACAGCAGTTCGCACTCCTCAGCCAACGGTGAAGGACAATGCTACCAGGCATGTGATACATTTTGGCTTTCTTACAGGCTTTCTTCACCCTGGCTGAAAACAAGTTATCTGCTAGAGATCCTGCTCCTGTCAAACACTGTAACTGCCGACAAAAAAACATTATAGTGAGACAAAAATAGCCAGCAAACTGCACTTTAGCTTGTTGCCACACATGGAATATGGACATCATCATGTGCCTGATCTAATTTGAACTGACAGTTTGTCTCTACATGTAAAGCAAGACTGACTGCCAATGTAGACGAGACGGTAACTGTATTATGAAATGACTGAAGCCAAAGTGATGACACATTTAGGTTGCAGTTTATTAAGTGTGCTCCCTTACACTATTGCCAGATCTCTACAGGTCTATGCAAGGACTCAGGTAAACTCAACAGCTCAAATTACCGACTACAGGGAAAATGACTTAGGAAATGGTTCCCAGGCCTCTCATAAAACGAGCTTTCGGACACCAATACTCAGCAGGTTACATCATCAAGTGCTGAAGCCTTAAATGACCTCCAAGATCCAGCTGTTTTCAGTACACAAACTTACACAAAGAATTCATAAGCACATTCCCAAACAGCATAAGGATCCATGGATTATAAGGGGACAAAGTAGAAGGAATCCAACGTATGCAAACAAGGGTGTGCATCTACAATGACCTCTATGATGTGAAATGAATGAATAGTCATTGGGCAAAGTGTGCACTGTTAATGTGATGAGGCATTAAAAGCCACAAAACAGGCACTATTCCTTGTCTTCTCCCTTGAGTGTCCAAAACCGATAAAAACTCTTAACTTTGCAGCCTCTCGCTTAAAAGCTAAAACACGTAAAAGTAATAAATACCTTAATATCTCGGAAGCATTAGGGAGAGTATCTCCACAAGTCGGCAGCTGTATAAGTTAAACCGCTCTGGCTTTCATAGTGTTTCAGTATTAGTGCACACAGGGTGACAGAAACATGCAAACTAGTTAATTTATTGTTGAGTAAATGTTTGTGTTTAATGCCCAAAAGCTATGCCGAATTTAGAAATTAATTCAGTTGTTTCACCTAATAACTGTTATTTGTTACAGAGCTTCAGGGTTTGGTTGATACGGAAGGTAAAAAACTAAATTGTGAATATTTTATACGCAGTCTGTCGTGGCGCTCCTTCAGAAGGGAACTTAATCTTAAAGGGAAGTGAAAGGGAACGAGGCTGCTCACTTGGTTCACCTTTCAACAAGAACTTGATAATAATTTCAACGGATAAATGTAGCGTGAGTGTGTTTTCAGTGAACATTTTATAAACGGAAATACAAAAATGTGACTCTCAAACGAGCTCGACATTTGAACCGAAACGCAAACAATAGAGTCAGACTTGATAACGTAACTTTTCTCGCCACCTGCCACGCGCTCGGCACACCTTTTAGGGCGTTCCCCGGTCAGTCCGGGACGCCGACGGAGAGCACCGAGGGGGGGAAAGCTTACCTTCTTCACCTCCTTCTCTATTTCCATTTTTGTGTCTGTCGGCTCGAAGTTTTCTCTGTTTACAGGGGCTTCTCCCGGAACAGTTGTCAACAAGAAACACTGATACAAAAACGGGCCAGACAGATAAAACAACCCCTGCTTCCCTGCTGCTCTCCTCTCGGAGGTCCTGCTCCCACTGCTTGAAGTTCACCACAATCAAGCACATCATATCCGGTCAGACGTTTCAAAATAAACCAATTCAGTGCGCGCATTACCACATGCTGGATTTTGCATTGTTTTTTTCTATGAAGTGTGAGCCTTGTATTTGTTTCATCAGAGTTATTGTGTTAATGTAATCATCATATAATGTCATCTTATACATTACCATGCAACTCAAAACGCAGCAAAACAACTAAAATCCAGAAATGGAAGTCAGTACATGCTAATCAGAATGGCACTGTACACACTGTCTACATATGAATTTGCTTTATTTACCACCACAATTGCTGCAATTGCTTTAAAACTATTTTTATATACAACCTTTGGGGGACATATTTCTGATTTTGTCATCTTTCGATTTTTACTATAAAACCATCACTGCCCTCTGTCCGGACAGATCCTCGTTTCTTCTCTCCAGCTTGACGCAGCTTTCACTCCGGAGGTCCCGTTCACTTTCCATTCATATTCAAGGGGGGAGGACTTCCGCATTGATAGATTTCTATCTAAACCAATAGGAACAGAGAAAACAAGCACTAGCACGCAGCTCAGCCAACCAGCGGACAGCAGGGGCGTGTCCACACGTAACAAAGGACGTGTTTGTATTTTGACACATTCAACCTGCTTAGGTCACAGTCTAAGGCTGTAGCATTGATTGCGGATGTGCTGCTTTTTTCCATCCAAAAATTTCACATTTTTGGCCCTAACCATGACGTTTGAATTATTTTTGAAGACACATCCGGAAAAAATGTAAATGTTAATGGTATTGCTGAATTTCGGTAGAATTTGTTATGAATGCAGTAGCACACACACAAAAATTCCCGAGACCCACATACAAACACAAACCACACACTACAGCTGGTTTGCTCTGTGATCTGTTTGTGGCTTGTACTGACGTGCCTTCAAACAGCTGTCTTGTTGCCTCAGTGACAGGAAATAATGGTGGTGAGCAGTTTCCTGTGTGTACTGCGGCTGCTGGCCTTTGCAAAGGAACTGACACTGTCACACCCTGACAGGTCACATATGTGTTATCTGTCAGTGCATATGCAGTTTTTTCAGCAACTTTCTCCTTCACTGTGATGTCTGATCTATACTGTCTGATATGCCTGTAAACTCTCAGGCAGCTGATTCTGTAATGAAGTCATTTCATCTGAAGTATCCTCATCATATGAAGTGAACCTATAAAAATGCTGTGATCTGCCCATCTATTTGTGTACAAAATGCGACTTGAAAATATGATCTAATGGAATCCTAAACTAAAATACATTGGTTTAGAAGATCAAAATGCATTTTAAAGTTACATTCATAGACTCATATGATGCCTAAAATAAACCCATGCTGTCAGCCTAAGTGTTGCTACAACAGTGAGCAGTGACTGTAGACTATCTGTGCTTTCCATTATTCGACCTTCAGATCTTTTGCCATGAATCAGGCATTCATTCTGAGAGTCCTGACCTTCCAATGCAAGAATCATGCTCTTGACGGCATGTTTCAGGCAAAAGAAATGCTTGAAAATAAAATGAGGAAGTCATATTCTCTTAAAATGCTGTCTCACAGTGACCTAAATAGAATTTAGACCCATCTGTAGCCTCTCTGTTGTACATACTTAGCTGATGCCTTCAGTGATCCTGATATTGAATGAACAGAAGCTCACAGAAACCCCAACAGAACTCATGGATGTGGACCAAACACACTGTCTGCTGAAATGTAAGTGTCTGTGAATCCTGCAGGTGTTTTCCACACCACTCTTTACTTTTCCTCTGCACTCACCTTATCAGCTTGGTTACATAAGACTAAATGGCAGATTGCCGATGGGACATGTACATGGGAGAGAGGTCGCATTAGTGGGTAATGCCAAGGATTGGTCCTTTGCTGTCATGTGAACTGAATCAAATTTATTACATGTCCAAATGTGGGATGGATATTTTGTAATAAGTGCATAAGAAGGCATCCATATGAGGAAGTAAGTGTCACTTTTGAGTCATTCAAGAATTCTGAAAATGTTATCTGGTGCCCATTGCCTTAATATTTAAACATTCCCAGACTCACTCCAAACAAACTGCTTTAGAGGAAGAAGGCAAAAGCTGGATATTAAAGTCGAGCCCATTCAAAAGTGAGTGTTACTTCGATGCAGGTTCTCTGTTTGCTAGAGCAGGTGTCGCATTGTCCGGTCGATTTTAAAATGAAACCCTGCCACAGCAGCAGATGTGCAATTTTGCACTCTGATAGCTGAAGTTGTCTCATGTCTGGAAGTGTATGTCTGCTAACATGTAGAGTTCACAGTACATGTGTTCCAGGCAGCTGGTTTGAATCTCGAGCATTGATGCTTGTTTAACAGGGGAGGAAGCTGGAACAGACTGTGGACGGACGTGGTTTTGTGTTGAGCAGTGAGATTCCATCTTGAGTTGTTAATAGAATTCAGTCCAGCACTTTATGGCAGCTGACTGTGGAAATGGCCTCCTATTGTTTCATTGTAGTGTTTCCTCTCAACATTTCTTTTATTCACACAACAAAAACAAAGGGAAAAGTTGATAAGGACATAGTGATATAAAGCTGTAGGATTTCAAAATCAATATACTGTGCTGCTTAAAAGTTAACCTGTTAGAATTTGTTTAAATATCACATAAATCCATATTTTCTTAGTTCTAAAAGTAGACAAAGAGAATCAAGTTCAATAAATGTGTTTAAAAAAATACTACATTTGGTGATTTATTTATTAAGGAAAATGATCCACTGTTACATATCTGTGAGTGGCAAATGTATGTGAACCTCTATGGGATTATCACTTAATTTGAAGGTAATATTAGGAGTAGGTGTTTTCAGTCAGGTGTGAGTGGGTGTTCTGTTTTATTGATAGATCAAGGATCTATCAAAGGAAGTGGATCATTGCATGAACAAAGGAGATTCCTGAGGACTTCGGAATCAGTGTGGAAAAGGTTACAAAGCCATCTCTAAAGAGTTTAGACTCACTCAAAACCATCTCTACCCTCTCCAAGACCAGCTGACCAGCCAAGATCACTGCTGTAATGTTAATGCTAATGAGTCTATCATCAGGAGAACACTGAACAACACTAGAGTGCATGGCAGAGCTGCAAGAAGAACGCCACTGTTCTCCAAAAAAGGTCATGTAGATTGGCCAGAAGCCTACTGGACACTGCTTTGTGAGTGGATGACACCAAAATAGAACTTATTTGTTTTAAATTTGGAGAAAGGAAAACACTGCCTGTCTGTGAAACATGGTGGTGGTATCATGGTTTGGGCCTGTTTTGCTGCAGCCCAGCCACGGGCAAAATGCCATATTTGATTCAGTAAAGAATTCTGAATTATTACAGTGACATGTAAAGAAAAAATATTAGGACATCTTTCTGTGAACTGTATCACAAGACAAAGTAGGCAATGACACAAAACAATGACCCTGAGCACACAAGTCGATCCAGCAAAGAGTGGTTAAAGACCAATATTGTTAATGCAATGGAATGGCCAAGTCAAAGACCTGAACTTAATCCAATAGAAATGTTGTGGAAGGACCTGAAGCCAGCAGCTCATGTAGGAAACCCATCAACATCCCCAAGTTAAAGCTGTTCTCTACAGAAGAATGGACTGAAAGTCTACCAAGCTGATATGCAGTGCTGATCAACACTTACCTGAAACATTTAGCTAACCAGAGAGGTTACAGGGTACAGTTTACATTGTTAACGTTCATAAACCATTTCTATATGTAATGTAAGTGAATGAGGATTTTAAAGGTGTTTCAGACAGAACCAAGACCAACTCCAGCTGACCTTAAACAACCCTCTTTTTTCCATGTGAATTCAACACACACTTAGTATGTCAACAACTTCTAAATGCATGGTGATGGTGTTACTTTTGGTGCGGTATCATCTGGCTTTCGTGGGAGCTGCTCCAGCTGGGGACACACCTCCAGCACTTTAAACAAGGTCATAGTTTGGACATCTGACCTGACACATCAAGCTATAAAAGCTTGTGTTTGGATCCTGACAGGTTCACACTGTTGGTCAAGATGAGGGGGTTGCTCGCATTCGCCGTGCTGTTTGTGGCTGTTATTGCCAAGGATTCGTTCGAAGGGTAAGTGTGCCTATCAGAATCTCTCACTGCTGGGGAGGATGTGAGTGATCTGTTTATACAGCACTGGGCAAAAGTTTGGGGCACAACAAGTAAAGTAATACAGTGGTGCTTTGACTTTTGAAACAGCATCAGTTCTCTCAGGTACAGTTGTCAATCAGTCACTAAAATTTTATAGTGCCTTCATCTAACTGCTTTAGGTTCCTGTCCTGCATGTAGGAACACCTAAGGGGCTTGTAGTGCCACAGAATCTGATAGACACTGGTCCATGCAAGGTGCAAATCCACAAAGTGCTTTTAAATTGAGTACAAGAGTTTTAAAATCTACGGAAAACTGACAAATAATACATGTTAGGACTTCCCTCTTGTCACGGGGCAGAGCTCTGATTCAGTTCTAATTTATTATCTTTTCTCTCACTCACAGAAAGGACCTATAAAAAGCAGACTAAGCAACATAGCCATAAAGTTTGATTCAGAAGTATCTACTTTGCTGGCTGACTCAGGGTGCATCACAGGGAATTTAGGCCTTGAACCAATAACAGAAAAGAAAACTGTTTCAGTCTGGTTGAGTTGTACAAAGTTCTGTTACTTGAAGGTACTGAATTTTAAAATACATGTAAAAAGAGCAACAGTTATTCCTTTGTCATGACCAGACACAGCTATGGAAGTACATTACTGACAAAAGTTTTCAGAGAGCAAAAAAACAAATACCCAACATTTTCAGCCTGTAGATCAACATTTGAGAGTTCAGATTTGTAAGAGCAGAATCAGATTTGTGGGTTCCGAACATGCACACGCCAGTCTCGAAACCATATAGTCCAATTATCTTCAGTGGTCTTGTCAACTTCTGCACAAAGAAGATCTCAAATGGCTGTTTGCCAATTGTTGGAGACCAGCCAACTGCAACAGTGCTCATTCACATTCAGGTGTAAATGTCATGTCTGTTTCAAAAAGACGCTCTTTGTCTATGATGACACCAACAAGTGGTAACGCTTATAGACTAAAAAGTAGTGGCCCTAATATGGATCCTTCAGGAACCCCACAAGAACTGTTTGAAGACATTATCATTGATCAGCCATCTTCCTGTCTCAAAGGAAAGCTTTTTATGTCTCAGGCTGTGTGTTTGGACTTGTGTCATGTGCCAGAATGAATTTGAGACTGATTACAGGCCTCCTTCATGCTACTGCATGACAGGACAAACCTAAACAGCTACAGTGCCTCAAACCTTTGCACAGTACGTGTACATACTTCTTTTTTCTATTTTTTTCTGAATGCATCTATCTGATGTCAATAAAAGCTGGTTTAGATCCCTAGATGATAACTCCACTTTCATAATAAATGTAGCCTATACTTTTCTGTGGAAGGTTACACGGTCAGCACAAGAAAGTTGCACTGAGGAACAGCTTGTGAAAAATTGTGGTTCTGTTTTCGCAGACATCAGGTTCTTCGAATCATTCCAAAGGATGAATTCCAGCTGTCTCTTATCAAGGAGATGGAGGACATGATCCACTTCGAGGTCTTTTATCCACACTAAGTCAAATTCTCAAACAAAAATAAAAACAATGACTCAAAAATTTGACACTGTTTTATGTGTTAAATTGCTGCTCGTCTAAAAATAAGGAACCAGCTTTGCGTACTTTGTTGTGTGACATCAATGTGTTCTTTCAGCTGGACTTCTGGAGGGAGGTGACTGGTGTGAGCACTCCTGTGGACGTCAGAGTTCCCTTCCACAGCCTTCAGTCTGTCAAAATTTACCTGGAGACACAGGACATTGAGTACTCCATCATGATTAAAGACCTGCAGGTACAGCATGAGACCTGGCAACAGCCACAAATCTCATTCAAAGGCAAGAAAACTTTGCTGATTTGTGACTCGTGACTGTCCTGTAGCTGATGCTGGATGAGGAGCAGGAGGACATGACGTCTGTTGCTCGCCTCCCTGAGCCCAGAAACAGTGACAGCTTCGACTACGCCAATTACCACACTCTCAGTGAGGTTGGTACGCACAGCTACTCTAGCTGCTGTATTCAGTAAAATGATTATCACCACAACTCTTATGAAATAGTTAAGCTTTAAAATATGATCTGATCTTTATGTAAGTTATAATCATAGACATACAATATATTGGAAGTGATAACAGACAGTTATCACAACACATTAAGTTATGGAACTTGGGCGGTGTGCCTTCAAAGAACAACTGTTTATTGTCATATAAATACACTAGTAAAGGAAAACACAAATTAGGATGACATTACTAAGACAGACAAAAACAGAACTAACTCATTGAAGACGTGCTGAATTATGTAATACTCGATAGGTGCTTGTGCATTAAAAGCAGGATTCTGTCTTCAGATCTACAGTTTCCAGGACATGCTGGTGGCTGAGAATCCCAACTTGGTCAGCAAGGTCGTGATCGGTCAGAGCTACGAGGGCCGTCCCATGAATGTGCTCAAGGTAAAAAATACTCCGCCTCATGAGGACTTTAATTAATGAACTAAAAATTATGAAAAAGAACTGGATGACCCTAACTGCAAAGAGCGCATTTTCCAAAGGATCATTGAATCACACATGACAGTCACATGTTACTTAAAACAACCTTTTGTAATTCTATAGATAATCAGAGAACACATATTTGAAGTCATTATTTGTGTATATTTTAGTTCCTGCTCCTTTCCTTTGCTGTGTCGTAGTTCAGCACTGGTGGAACCAACCGTCCCGCCATCTGGATCGACACTGGAATCCACTCCAGGGAGTGGGTCACTCAGGCCAGCGGCACCTGGTTCGCCAAAAAGGTGCTTTGATATTGAAGAGTTACACTTTCCTTCCCCGTCTCTGCAGCTTCTAACCACTAAGTGACTGTACTGACTTTTGTGTCCTTTGCATTTATGTCTTTAGATTGTGACCGATTATGGAAATGACCCTGCTCTCACTGCCATCCTCAACAATATGGACATCCTTCTGCTGATTGTGACCAACCCTGATGGATTCTACTACACCCACAACAATGTGAGTCTCTCCTAAGATTTATTAAGTGAGTGGAATTATTTAAAACCCTTAAGGTTTCTTCAGAGCTTCTCAACTTTATTTCCAAAGGTTCCAAGGTAGATCCCATTATATGTTGCATGCTTCTTTGCAAAAAGAAAGTGGAAATACAAATTAGAAGTAGAAATCTAAAGACTGGATATTTAGCCTGCAGTATACAGGCCTATTCTGTCTGTGAGTCAAATAAACCATACAAAAAATTAACACACATATAAATATAATGTAACATGATGTTTTCAGAACCGTATGTGGCGTAAGACCAGGAAGCCCAACCCCGGTTCTAGCTGCGTCGGAGTCGACCCCAACAGGAACTGGGACGCTGGTTTTGGATGTAATGTCAACCCACGAAAGCATCACATGTTTTTGTCCAATTGAATAATAAGTTTGTTGTTGATGAGGGTAATGAAGTCCCTTGAATTCTGTCACTAAGGATGGAGGGTAGTGTTTCAATACACTGTTTCACTAACTTTTTCCGTTTAACTGATATGTAAAGTTGCTACATGCAGATTTGAACCGTCTTGCGTTACTTCCTGTCACAATGCTATTGTTGAAGCCACCACCAGAGGGCACCAAACCAACATATTAAGTTCTGAAAGGTGACTTTGAGGGTCCCATATTGCGCCCCTTTTCAGCAAATGAATCAAAAGTCTCACATGTCTCCACAGTATGTCTAGCAGTTTTGTTTTCAGTACAAAAGACTCATTTCACCATGACTGTAAAAACCCTGCTTTTAGGGATTTTCCAGTAGGCCTGCTTTGCCCAATAGGAGGCTATCTAGTTGTCAGGGGCTTGAGGAAAAGCAGTCAGCATGTCTTTATATCTTAGCAGCCTTTATTTTACACCTCCAAGTTGAGCTATATTATCATCAGTACATGTCACCTGTTGGCTCGCCTCACAGTTAGAAGATCCGTGGTTTGCGTCACGGCCTGGGCCTGGGATCTTTCTGTGTGGAGTCTATATGTTCTCCCTGTGCATGTGTGGGTTTTCATCAGGTGCTCCAGCTTCCTCCCACAGTCCAAAAACATGCTGAGGTTAATTGAAGATTCTAAATTGTCCGTAGGTGTGAATGTGAGTGTGCTTGTTTGTCTCTCTGTGCCCCTGTGATAGGCTGGTGACCTGTCCAGGGTGTCCCCTGCCTTCACCCTAAATCAGCTGGGATAGACTCCAGCCCCACTGTGACCCGACAGAGGATCTAGCAGTGTATAGATAATGGATGGATGGATGACCTCATCTGTTACCTTGTACCATGTATATTACTAGCTACTAAATCACATGTGGAGGCTCTACTGCTTTTAAGTGGTAGCTCTTTACAGAGGCATTAGTTTGTGTCTGTCATACTCATTTGTAGTGCCTGGTGCCAGCAGCAGCCCCTGCTCAGAGACCTACCGTGGACCCAAGGCTGAGTCTGAGTCAGAGGTCAAGTCCATTGTGGACTTTGTGAAGTCTCATGGCAACATCAAGGCCTTCATCTCCATCCATTCCTACTCCCAGATGCTCATGTACCCCTATGGCTACTCCAGGACTCCTGTCAAGGACCAGGCTGAGCTGGTATATAAAAAAAAGCATGCTCAGTTGTTGGATCTCTTCTCTGAGCTCTACCGTTTGTTGAAAGTGTCATGATCATGTCTTTCTACAGGACGATCTGGCTAAGAAGGCCATCACTGACCTGGCCTCCCTGTACGGTACTCGCTACACATATGGCAGCATCATTGAGACCATCTGTAAGTACTACTGCTGACAATATAGGCTGTTGGACTATTTTCTCATCTTCTCTCACTCTTGTTTTCATTTCTGTAACAGTAAAGGTTGCCGTAGTACTAAAATTATTTAAGCAGGTAACTACCAACCACTGATCTCATTTCAAACTTTAAAGTACGTAAGCAGTTAACAGTAAAACCTGAGCAGTTAGTAGCCAAGATTTTTTTTAATGAGTTAGTTCATGCTTGTCCCAGTTGCCAGTAGCCAAAATGCAACTTATATTCTTTGGCATGAACACAAGTTTCAGTAATTTATTTTTGAAGTAAAAACTAAAACTATTCCAACAGATGGAGCTAGACTGTTGTGTCCAAAAGCAACACGGAGCAAGAACGTCTGGTTGACTTGTCTTCTATAGTTGGGGAATGCAGGATAGCTTACTTTTTACCTTGTTTGTAAAATATCACAAATAATATTAAATAAATGTTCTTGTAATATTACCTCTATGTCATAAGACAAGTTTGTGAGTTCTGAGTGAATTGTCACTCTTAGGTCTTGAAATGATCAGCAGAGTCGACTAAATGTTGACCGGATTGTTTCCTTTTCGCTCCAATTGAAGTGATGCAGAAAGATTCTCAAATTAGCAGCATGTACCTCCCAGCATGCCATGAAATGTGTCTGATCAAAACAAGGCAGATCTGTGCTTCAGACATGTGCTCTCACTTTTCTTATGTAAACTGCATGGATCACCAGGGTGAACACAGTTAATGGTAACAAGTAACACCTCAACATCGACCTCATTTGCAAACCAACAATTCAAAGTGAATAAAGGATGCAGATTTGTGTTACTTTAGAATTAACTCAAAGCATACACTTATAAAATTAACTTTAAACTTTGCTGCTTCAAATTTGGACCTTTTTCATTGTCCAGTGTTTTGCCTGCTGCCCCAAAAACTCTGTTTTATACCTACAATGTGAAAGTTTCATAAACACCTGTTCTAATTGTAGACCCAGCCAGCGGTAACACCATTGACTGGACCTACAACCAGGGCATCAAATACTCCTACACCTTTGAGCTGAGGGACACCGGTCGCTACGGCTTCATCCTGCCTGCCAGTCAGATCATTCCCACCGCCCAGGAGACGTGGCTGGCTCTGATGGCCATCATGGATCACACCTCGAAGAACCCATACTAATGTGTGTGGGTGTGTGACAGTGGAAATCCCTGTTGAGGCCCCACTGGTGACAAATTTCAGTTTTAAAGTCTTTATCCCTCAAATCACCATCATCATCATCATTATCATGAGTTACTCTTCCAACATACTGGAAACCTCAAACAGACAAATAAATAAGCACACTGGAAAACTGGTGTTTCTTTGTGATGTAACGCAGAACATGTTGCACCATATTTTATACATAGGAAAGTGTCTTAGGCATTTTACACCTCTTACATCAGATCACAGCACTGCCCTAACGGTAACAAAGAGGAAGCTGAAACAGCCTTTGAAAGGAGAAAACTTTGTGTCAAGCAGTGAGATCCCATCTGGAGCTGTGAACAGAATTTAGAGCAGCACCTCATGTCGTCTTGCATTAGCCAACAACCTACCATTGTTTGACTGTTGTGTTTCTTCTCATCAGTTCTTTCATTTTACTCAGAAACAGCCATCCACACAGCAGTAAAAACAGCAAAGAGAGACAAGGGCACGGTGGTGGAATACAGTCATGGGATTTCAGAATGAACACATTGTAGGTCAGATGACTTGGAACAACAGAAAGTCACTGAAACAATACAGCAATTAGAAAACAGATGGCAAAAAGAAACAGAATTATTAGTCCTGTTTACTGATGATGACGTTTCTCTAAATGATGTTTAAAGAAATAGTTTGGCATTTATGTTCAGATGCTTAAGGAGAGGGAGATAATAAGATTGGTGCCACTCTCATATTTGTATAAATGTGGCACTGCTGCTTAACTTAGCATAAAGACGGCAAACCTGGGGCCGTCAGATTTAGCCTGGCTGTCTAAAGAGCAATGATGGGAAATAACTAAGTACATTTTCCAAAGCACTATACTTGGGTACAATTTTTATTTGAATATGTCCATTTTAAGCTTTTTCATATACTTCCACACTGCTATATTTTATTTCATAGGGAAACAATATGCGTTATGCTACACAGAATTTATTAGAGGCTTTAAATTCTTTCAGATGAAGCTTGACAATGAACAGATTATATTATATTATTAAATTAGTGGTTCAAAACTAATTGAAGTGAGTTGTTAACCACCTGACCTAATAGTGATTTTTCTCCTCTAAGCTTGTCAACACAATTTATATACAGTAAATGTTTAAATGAACCAGTATGTCAACAAGGATGAGAAAATACTTTAAAAAATTATTTCCTGTGCCATTAACCACATTCATCTGCTGCTTCTGTGTGTAAAACTGATTACAAAGTAGTTCAGACTCCAGCAGCCACAACACTAACAGGCTGCTGTTGTACCGATGCTTCACTATTGTTCATTTAATAAACTCGTACATGATAATTTACCACTCTGAGGAAACAAAAACAGGGCTTTTACTTTAATACTTGAACTACATTTTGCAGCAAATACTTATGTACTTACTACTTGTAGTAGCATAGTTTTACATTGCTAAATTAGCACCTTTATTGAAGTAATGATCTGAATACTTCTAAAGGATGTGAATACCTCCTCCACCACTGTTCAAAGGGACTAATTAGCATGAAGTATAGAAACTACCTGCTGAGGGTGTACAGGGTCACCTGTAAGTTGCCCAACTACAGGCTGTGGCATCATATTTAATGGACAGACATCAGAGTGGTTTCATTTTCTAATCTCACTATTCTCTTGATTAAAAATTGTACAGCAACAAAAATGTATGCGATGCTATTAACCAATGAGTCACTGAACAAAATAAACAGATTACTGTCTCTGGTGTGAATTAGTTGCTCAGATCATTCATCAATCATTCTCTGCTTCCAACTTGTCACATTTTTCAGTTGTATATAATGGTAAATGTAACATATTTAGCTTTTTGGACAAGCAATTTGAAGATGTGAAAAATGTTTCTCATTGTTTTACAGAATTACTTAAAATGCCGCAAAAAGTAATCAACATTAAGATCAATCAGTAATGGAAAAGCATTGAGCTATGAGCTGCTTCTGTGAGTCCTCTCTTTATGCATATGTAACACAACTGCATAAAGAAAAAGCAGACCTTGAACAACTTTGTGGTGCATGTTGCAATGTTTGATGTAATAGAAACAGGACCAGCCATTGAAACACATATATAACCTGAACAAGGTCGTGGTTTAGACACATGACCTGGTACATGCAGGTATAAAAGCCTGAGTTCATCCCAGTAGCGTTCACACCGCTGGTCTATGATGATGAAGGGGCTGCTCGCATTCGCAGCGTTGTTGGTGGCCGTTGTTGCCAAGGAGACGTTTAAGGGGTAAGTGGGCCAACCAGAACCTCTCAGTGCTGGGTAAGTCATGAGTATATAGTGCTTTGCTAAAGTTTGGGGCTTCCACAAACAGAAAAAACCAGGCAATTTTACTGAGGCTCTGAGAAATGCCATGAAAAGTTGTTCTTTTGCTTTTTACAAAGTGCAGTAAAGCACATTGACCAACCTTTGACTCCTAAATATGCTTCTGTACAATTTTTACTTCCTCCTCAATAACAAGAAAATGTTCTTTTCTTTTTCTGATAATTCTACCTCCACCTCAGTATCGGATGTTACAAGTCATTAATACATGATGTCAGGAATGTTCACTAGTGGAAAGACTTGGACCAGTCAGTGTGACAGTACAGAGAGAGCTGAAGTCACTCATGGTGGTCTCCAAAAAACGTCCTCCATCAGACATTAGGAAATTTGATTCATTTGTTTTGTATGATCATGTCTGTAATGTATCTGGATCAGCATTATTTTCAATGTACAACTATTTTTCCATTGGGTTTTAAAGTCATTCAGACATCCCTGTTTTTCAAGTTATCTGTTGTTGCCCCACTAAAGTGTCAAAATACTCACAGCAGATGAAAGCCACAAAGGAAATCAAACTGAAATCCCCAGGAAATGCAATGGAGACAAATGAACTAACAACACTATAAGCTTTCTTGCAGTGCAACTTCTGCAGAAGCAGAAACAGTCAATGTTGAGAAATCCTACTTCACTAATGAGCCAACTTCTCTCCGGCAGTTTGAGTTGAGTAACAGGTTATAAAATATCACTGTTCTCTTTTCACAGGCATCAGGTTCTTCGAATCATTCCAAGAAATGAATTCCATCTGTTTCGTATCAAGGAGCTGGAGGACATGATCCACTTTGAGGTCTTTTATCCCCACTAAGTCCATCCATCCATCCATCCATCCATCCATCCATCCATCCATCCATCCATCCATCCATCCATCCATCCATCCATCCATCCATCCATCCATCCATCCATCCAGTCAACTTGGGTGAAGTCAGGAGACACTCTGGACAGGATGGCAGCCTATCACAGGGCTACACATAAAGACAGACAACCAAGCACACTCTCATTCACACTAATGGACAATTTAGAATAATCAATTAACCTCAGCATGTTTTTGGACTGTGGGAGATGCCGGAGAAACTGGTGAAAACCCACGTTGCACAGGCAGAACATGCAAACTCCACACAGAAAGATCCCAGACGTCCCAAACGGGACGCAAACTGGGGATCTTCTAGCTCTGACGCAATGGTGCAGCCACCCGAACCAAGTCAAATTCTCAGATAAAAATAGAAAC
This sequence comes from Dascyllus trimaculatus, assembly GCA_024666655.1. Taxonomy (NCBI): domain Eukaryota; kingdom Metazoa; phylum Chordata; class Actinopteri; family Pomacentridae; genus Dascyllus; species Dascyllus trimaculatus. The sequence goes on from CM045448.1 coordinate 30,643,568, forward strand.
AACAATGACTCAAAATGTGACACCCTTTTACGTATTAAATTTGCGGTTCTGTTGTAAACAAGAAAGCAGCTCTGTGTACTTTGTTGTGTGATATCAATGTGTTCTTTCAGCTGGACTTCTGGAGGGAGGTGACTGGTGTGAGCACTCCTGTGGACGTCAGAGTTCCCTTCCACAGCCTTCAGTCTGTCAAAATTTACCTGGAGACACAGGGCATTGAGTACTCCATCATGATTGAAGACCTGCAGGTACAGCATGCATTTCTTAAAACCAACGTTGATGTGTAACTCAAATATAAACGACATGACTGTCCTGCAGATGATGCTGGATGAGGAGCAGAAGGGGATGACGTCTTTTGGTCGTGTCCCTGAGCTCAGAAACACTGACAACTTCAACTACGGCAGATACCACACCATCAGTGAGGTTGGTACCCACAGCTACTCTAGCTGCTGGTATCCAGTGAAATGATTATCACCACCGACAACTGTAAAGTAACAGTTTGACTTAATCCTTGATGTTAATGAGTAATATTAATGAGGATGTTTTCATTGTATTGACATGCAGATACTGATAATTAGCTTTTGTGTCTAATTTTTACCTGCAGGATTGACTATTGTAATGCTCTGCTACCTGGCCTCCCTAAGAAAAATATACGTCAACTACAACTGCGTCAAAGATCAGCTCCACATATTATGTTCTTTTAAAGTCTCTTGCTTGTCTGTTGTCAAATTAATGGTCTTAGTTCTGCTTATTTATCTTCAACCCTAAGGTGTTCTGGTAGTGGCCAGAACAAAAACCTACACTGAGACATCTGTTTGTTGTTAGGGTCCACCTTTCTGGAACAGCCGTCCAGAAGACCTGAGGGCAGCAGAAAATGCTTTTATTTTTAAATGCAAGAGAAAGACCTACTTTTCTATCTTGCCTCTGGTGTTTCCTCGTTGTACATTTATGAGATTTATTCATGACTGGGTACTTGGTATACCATCTGTATAAAAAGTGTGAGACAAATAATGTCTTACTGATTGACTGATGCAGAATTCTGCCATGCAACAGATGCTTGGTTATTAAAAGAAGTATTCTGTCTTTGGTTCAGCTCTACAACTTCCAGGACATGCTGGTGGCTGAGAATCCCAACATGGTCAGCAAGGTCGTGATCGGTCGGAGCTTCGAGGGCCGTCCCCTGAATGTGCTCAAGGTAAAAAGGCTTTAACTCTTACCCTAAAAGAAAAACAGGTTTTGTCTAGATAATGAAGACTGTAGTCACTAAATGAACTGAAAATAATGACTCCTGCTCTTATCTCCTGCTTTGCTGTGTCGTAGTTCAGCACTGGTGGAACCAACCGTCCCGCCATCTGGATCGACACTGGAATCCACTCCAGGGAGTGGGTCACTCAGGCCAGCGGCACCTGGTTCGCCAAGAAGGTGCTTTGATATTGAAGTGTTACATTTTCCTTCCCCGTCTCTGCAGCTTCTAACCATTAACCAGCATTTCTACCATTAGATTGTGACCGATTATGGAAGTGACCCCGCTCTCACTGCCATCCTCAACAATATGGACATCTTCCTGGAGACTGTGACCAACCCTGATGGATTCTACTACACCCAGACCACTGTGAGTTTGTCACAGACAGACATTTTTACTGGCCTCTCAAACAGTTGTGTGAATTTTAGCCCACTTTTTAAAGTGCATTTTCAATGAAAAGACTTGCTATTTATTAGAACAACTGTATTAAACCAGTGATGAGCAAGTCAAGCATTGCATAAACAGAAATGACCATTGTAAATAAAACTAGTGACCTTTATTGATATATTCTGATGATTCCAGAACCGCATGTGGCGTAAGACCAGGAAGCCCAACCCAGGCTCCAGGTGTGTGGGAGTCGATCCCAATAGGAACTGGAATGCTGGCTTTAGAAGTATGTCTTCCTCTCTGCACAGGAAAGATAGAAATACACCCAAAACGCCAAACTTATGTACATTAACAAAGTATATGCTTGTGATTTGTCGTGTTGTTTTGGATTGCGAGACTTTTATAATGTTGCCATCGGTGACAAAGAATGTGAACGTGAGTTTATTGATATTATTGTGTTACAAAATGTGTATGTTTTTATATTTTTAGTTTAATCTTGATTTAAAGTTACTACATGGAGTTTTTTAGAGCCATGCATCATCCACAGTGTAATTCCTGTCACAACCACAAGATGGCCCCAAATGTGCAAAATTTGAATTCCTACATACAGCAACTTGTTTTCTTTTGTTTTTACAGAACATATCGAATATGATACTAACACATACAGTACCAGTCAAGTATGTGGACACAGCTACTCATTCAAGACTTTTCAGTGTTTTTTTTTTTTTTTAACTATTTTCCACATTACAGAACAAAACTCTGTAGAAATCACAACTAAGTAATAGCATATATGATATGATGTAGCAAACAAAGCCTAAACAAACTAGGCAAAGTAGTCAATGTTTGTCTTTATGGCACCTTTGCACATTGTTGGTACAATCTTAAGCAGGTGAGCTTTGATGAAAGTGTAGTTTTATCACCGTCCTAATGAGACCGTTGTTGTGTTGTGCGAAGGTACTGCATTGTTGGTACATAGCAAACAGCCCTACACAGATACCATAGTAATTGAGATTATGACTAGAATCACTCAGCTAGGTAAAAAGAAAGAGCAATAAAAAAAGCATAAAACTGAGAGAGACCAAGAAGAAGAAGAAGAGAACGCTTTGGGCCAAGAAACAGAAAGAATGGACATTAGACCAATTGAAATCTGGACTTCAGTGTGATGAGATTTTTGGCTCCACATAAGATGTATTTAAGATTCAAGGCAACACTCAACCTGCATGCTTACCACAGCAACAGAAGAGTGATGGAGTGCTGACCTGGTTACAACAATCATTAACCTACACCCAACTGAGATGGTTTGGGATGAGTTTGAGCGCAGAGTGAAGAAAAAGTAGCCAGCAAGTGGTCAGCATATGTGGGAACTCCTTAAAGACTGCTGGAAAAACGTCCCAGGTGAAGACAAAATGAAGTTGGCTAGAGAATGAAGAGTGTGCAAAGCATGGACATTGACACACTGCAAAAAGAAACGTGTAAAGTGTATACATAAATTAATTCCATGTGTCATTTCATAGTTCAGATGACTTTGGTTTTGTTCTGTTTTGTAGGAAATCAAAGACACAAAGTAAAACCATTGAATAAGAAGATGTATTCAAACTTTTTACTGGTACTGTACTTAGGTGGCTGTGTCATGCATGATTACTGACTGTGATTCTATCTTTGCACTCTGTGCAGAACCTAGAACTATTTGTGCCATTAACAAGTCACCTTGGCATTCCATTGTGCCTTTATAACGGACTGTGGTTACAGTGATCCAATACTGAAGTTTTTATTGGCATTTCCTTGAGGTTTCTCTTACCTTGTTTTTATCACATGTAGGACCTGGTGCAAGCAACAACCCCTGCTCAGAGACCTACCGTGGACCCAGGGCTGAGTCTGAGTCTGAGGTCAAGTCCATTGTGGACTTTGTGAAGTCTCATGGCAACATCAAGGCCTTCATCTCCATCCATGCCTACTCTCAGCTGCTCCTGTACCCCTTCGGCTACACCAGGACTCCTGCCAGGGACCAGGCTGAGCTGGTATATTTTTTAAAATTGTCAGATTTGATTTATTTTTAAAACTTCCTTGTTCATAACTCATACTTAACATGAGCACAGTGGTAGTTTTTAGATTTCTTCTCTCCTGGTGAAAGTGCCACAATGATCTCTTTCTACAGAACGAACTGGCTAGAAAGGCCACCACTAATCTGGGTTCCCTGTACGGTACTCGCTACAGATTTGGCAGCATCATCGACACCATCTGTAAGTTTCAACAACACTGCTGACATTACAGACTGTTGGACTTTATTCCACTCAGTGGTGACTATCAGAAAATATTTTCTTTCACTGTGACTTTCATTTCTACATGAAAGTTTCAACAGTGCCTGTTTTCATTGTAGACCAAGCCAGCGGTGGCTCGATTGACTGGGCCTACAACCAGGGCATCAAATACTCCTACGCCTTTGAGCTGAGGGACACCGGTCGCTTCGGCTTCATCCTGCCTGCCAATCAGATCATCCCCACCGCCCAGGAGACGTGGCTGGCTCTGATGGCCATCATGGATCACACCTTGAAGAACCCATACTAACATGTCTGTGTGTGATAGTGGAAATCCCTGTTGAGTGACAAATTTCTCATTTAAAGTGTCATTTTTACAATTATCATCAGTGTCATTCTTAAAACCACAAGCAGGCAAATAAATCAGGATGCTGGAAAGCTGACGTTTCTATTCCTTTAATGAAAATCATTTATACACGAGACAATTTCTTCTATATGGGTCTGCCTTGTTTTTACATTCCTTTTACATTGCATTTTACAACATCAGGCAATCTTTACCTGCTTTTTAGAGATTTAAATTGAAAAATACTTTGTATAAATTTAAGTGAAGCTATACTCTTAAAAGTAATCACACAAATCTTGTAGAGAAACAGAGAAAAACCCAAGTACTAGAAAAAAACAGTAACCATTCTATATTAACAACATCGGAAGTGGCTTATTATTGGAATATCAGTATAAAAAGAAAATCATTAGGACTGATCCTTTCTGAGACTTAAAACATAGATGATGTTGCTTAAAAAAGTATTTAAACCCCTTCATGTTTGCACGTTAGATGTTTTTTAGATTTTATTTTAAATGGATGAAAGTGAAAACACATTTTTAGAAACATTTTTACATCTCATCTCACGCTTTGCTGTAACTGTAACTGTGATCAGTTACACCCCGTTTGCTTTAACCATCCTTGGGACGTTTCTAAAACTTGATTAGAGTCCACCTGTGGCAAACTGAATTGAGTTAGATACTGTTTAGGAAGGCTCACACCCATGTATAAACAGTCCCACACTTGCAAACCTACCATAAGGACAACCATGTTACCAGTCAGTCTGTATGGGGTGAGACAAAAGTAGAAACTAAGTACGTCTCTGAAGAGTTGTGGGTTTTAGGTGGACTCCACAAGTTCTAGAAGCATGCTAAGGACGACTAAAGCAAACTAGATGTAACTGATCACAAGTGATTTTGATTAAATATTACCAAAGAAAACATGATGCTGCATTCAAAGGTCTGTCCTGAAGTAAACCAAACATGAATTTAATCACTTCTGCAACCTGTTTATAAGTTTCCTGCTGGACAAAGAAACCATTCTGATACAGCAAACATTTTTTTTATACTGGGACTAGACTAGTGGTGTGTCTGAATCCCCAGGGTTCTGCAAAGTGTTTGAACTCAGCACTGACATACTGAGGACCATTATCTGAGATGACGACATTAGGAAAGCCTGTCAAACATCAATTTCATGGTAATAACGACTCTGTTACTGGTGGTGTCTCTCAGCTTGGTTATTTCTGGGTAATCCACATAGGAGAGTAACTGCTCTGTAGGGGGAGAGGTCGGCCCCTACTTTCTCCCATGGTCTGCTCGGTACTGGGGGTGAGAGTAACGGCTCCCTTGGGTTATTGTTTCGGGTCTCACTACAAACAGCACACTGAGATGTTCTCAATGTGAAAAGACGTGTTTGGCCATTACAAACTGTCTCTGGCTCCATCTTTACACTTAACAATCCCAAAGTGTGACTTGTGGATTTAGTTGAGCATCTCTTGCCTCAGTCGATGTGGATCAAGGAGCTTTGCTGCTTTAAACATCAGTCCAGATGTGTTTGTGAGCTCATCCCTGAATGTCCAAGAGGACTGAATGCCTTTTGGAACAGCATCTCTCTCTTGTGGCCATCCTGAAAGTGTCATGTCCTTCAGAAGCTGCAGTTTATGGCCCTCTGTTTGGGCTTTTTTGAACTTTTCCAGCTTCTCCTCTGTGATGGGGAGCTGAGTTGTTACAATGCTCACCTCCAACTCTTTCTCCATCATCTTTCTGCTCTTTGGGGAATGCTTAGCTGAAGGCCTCTGCAATGTGTAGTTCCTTGCCTGGCCTGTAGGTGCGACAAAGGCTGTATCTTTGCAGCCTAAGGAGCATCCTTCGTGACTGCATGGTCGGGTTGGTGCAAATGCCTTTTAAAGATGCTTTCAGGCACCTTGTAGATGTTGGTGTAGGGGTTCATAGTTCATTGATTGAGATAACACAGTGATAGGAAAACTGTGTGCTGTAGGAAAGAGAGATTTTTTTAAACAAAATGTAAATTTTCAGCATAAAAAGAAGTTTGATGAAGCAGCTTCATGTTCTTTTGCCAGTTGTCTTGTCAGTGGGTAGGTTTTGCTCTTTACTTGTCTTATTTCATTTCATTGCTGGCTTGCTTTTGCTTTGCTATGTACAGTTCTGGTCTTCTATCAATGAACATTTCCATCAAGTTGTAATGAATAAAAAAGAAAAATGAACACATATTTTACATGAATGCATGTGATTGCACTGGGATTCAATTCTTATGAGGAACCTTCAAATAAGGGATACTAAACAACTAGTTATCCTGTACGAGAAGACAACTGATGACCAGATGAAAGTTTATTATTAGCCATAGAAATCAAAACTGAAAAACTAAAACTGTCAGCAAATTCCAAAAATCTATTTTGCCTTATGTGGTGAATTTCTCTAAACTAAACAAAACAAAACGAAACAAAACGAAACCAAACCAAACCAAACCAAACGAAGCTAAACTAAACTAAACTAAACTAAACTAAACTAAACTAAACTAAACTAAACTAAACTAAACTAAACTAAACTAAAACTAAGCCTGCCAGCTGATAAGACACCTGGCAAAGACAGCAGAGGTACAACCTCCACATCTGCTGCTTATTTCACTCGTGCCACTGATGATTCAGTACGCTAGAGTAAGGATTTTGTTTCTCAAAGCAGGGAATGGTTCATCAAGTCTAACTGCAGCAAATGTAAATGTCGAAGTGAATCAATAACGCAGCAGAAACACACCCCTCTCCCCTTGTGGTGGTTTGCCCTACTTCCTGTCTCCATCTGTCCTCCCCACAATGTGAAAGTGACCTAAAAGCTCTGCCATTACAATGGCTCGGACCGTGGCCCCCAGGGAGGGAGGCCACTGATAGAGTTACACTTGCGGGGCTCCTGTTCAGGCTGGAGAGGGGGGAGGATGCAAGGGGGGAGAGCAAGAGACACTAAGAACAGATTGAGGGAGGCAGTACAGAGGAGGGTGGAGGACTCGCAGTTCCCTAAGGGATAAAAAAAAGTTGACGCACTGCATGTTGGGTGTTGACACAGATACTGTACAGTGGGTGCAGAGTTTACAGGTGTGCTTGTGGTTAAGGCAGTGACCGCTGGGTGTGATGGTATAAGCCTGTGTTTATAGAAGAAGACAGTACGAGATTATATTCACATTTTTCTCATGATGAATCTGGGTGAACTTAATACTTAACTTTCCTTTACTGATTCATTTGTAGATCTAACCTGCCAGCTCACAAACTTGTGAATTCTACAGAGAAGTCACCCAGTACCTGTCAGGCAGCACTCTACTCTAGGACTGCAACAGATGAGGATTTTCACTGTAAATTAAAGTGAGGATAATATTCTCGAACGATACATTAGTTGCCTGGGATATAAAATAGCAGAAAATAGTGAAAAATGTCGATCAGTGTTTCTCAAAGCCCAAGATGACATCCTCAGTTGTCGTGTTTTGCTTATTCCCCAAAGATATGCAGTTTACTGTCATGAAGTTAAAGCTGGAATCAGAAATGACTCAAACCAATTACTCGATTATCAAAATAGCTGGCAGTTAAATTAGTAGTTGACAGCTAATAAGTGAATCGCTGTAGCTGTAGACTACCAAGTATTAAAAGTACAGACTTAACATCAACCAGAGACCAATACATGCTAAAAACATTTGCCGTCACAGTTTTATGAGGCACTTTGGATCAAGTGTGCCTTCCAAACTGTGAGTAATATCCTGTGTTGTGTGCAGTGTGGTAGTATTCTGTGAGGCTTACGATGTAGTACAGTATCTCAGAAGTGTTGAGCAGGCAGCGGAGGAGATTTCGCCGGTGCCTTCTGTCCCTTGAAAAGGTCGACATCTGGGGGGAGCTGGGGGTGCTCCAGGGGCACATCAGAAGCCACAGACTGACCATCTGCAAATCAGTAACAGATGTTACACTATATCCTGTTCATGTGCCATTAGTGAGCCATGCTAAGTGAAGAGGTAATCTTGTGAGCTATGTTACCTTGTGGACCATCTGACTCCTCCTCATTCTCACTTTCCTTCAGGTCAGATATAGAGGCTACCTGAAGTGTATGGTGTGAAAAACAAAGGTGGAAGACAAAGAGGAAGACAAACTGCAGCAAAACCAGAAGTAAAAGTGATTAAAAAAAATTAAAAAAAAGAGCTGCGAACGACTGTACGGCCTCAGGGCATGATGGGAAAGGTGTGACTCACCTGATCTAACAGCTGATTGGTTTAGATGTTAACTCAACAATATGATATTTGAGAGAAACTTTTCATTTTAGCTGATTTGCAGAGATTTTAATTTTATATACACTGATTTTGAAGGTTTATTCCGCATGTTGATGTTTATCAGCCAGAGAGGCTAAACTCACTCAAATCACACATCAGAAAGTGCAGTTTATATATAGTTCTAGTACTTTAACACTGGGCTGATTGAATTCTCTAAGTATTTATTAACACCAATATTTCTGCTAAGGAAAGTGAGAATTGTTAAATAACATCTGTACAGAAGTTTCAGCCCTGACTGTCTTAATATCTGATGGATCCGCAACAAAAGCTGTTATCAAGTATACTCTTATACTATACTATTGTTTTTGCCTTTTTAAAGCATTGTTTTAGTCTCCTGATTTATGTACAGTGCCAAACTGATCTGATGCTGATTTACAGGAGAACTCATGCAAAATGATTTAACAATAAACAGAGATCACAGATCGCCTGTGTAGCATTTTTAAAGGCTGCCCTTTTATAATTAAAATAACTGGGGACTCATTATATCCGTAGAAAACAATTTATTAAATCAATAAAGTTCCCGTTTAGACTGAAGGCTGCTGGAAACTGTCCCTGCTCTTTCCAGGCGAGTCGTAATTCACCTCAAACAATCCTAATCTTAGCTGATTCGTCAGTGCCTCTTGAGTGACCAATCAGAGAAGCCCATACTGCGCGTTGAATCTACACAGCCGCTTCACATGATGTGGCCGGAGCTAGTTGCTTAGCAGCGGAAGATGCTCTATCTTAATGACGTGATGCATTCAGGTAGCAACATTAATTTCAGAAATGACAATACTAAGTTAACATTTTGTCGATTTTTACGTCTTTAGTAGACTTGATGCGTTTTCTCCGTTGTCTTTACGGACTTGTCGCTTTCAGTAGTCCAAAGAATATATTTAAATTCATTTGCTTGCTTGAATCAAATCTTACTGATATTCACTGGGGTCTCGAATCACTAATTCAGCAGCTAGCTCCAAATTTCACTGTATTCTATAGTCCTAATTATTTGCTGTATACATTCTCTTGTTGTATTTGTAAGTGAAATCGTTTGCTCGGTCGCTTTGATGTAAACATTGCTTATATTAAAGAAATTTAAGCTTGGCTTTTTATATGTACCATTGTCTCATGTAACCTGAACGCAGCACCGCTAGTTTCTCCAAAATCAACCCACAGGTGGCTGCCGTTGTTGTTTACCTGTACGTAAAGTATTAACTATATTTGGTTGCTCATACAAACACGTAACTCATTTTCAAGTTTTAAAGCAAGTTTCATGGCATTCAATTTGAATTTAGGTTGATAAAACACGGTCAAGCTGAGTGCCGTAATATCTGCGCTCGATAAGTCAGGTCTGAGAAAGTTGCTGAAGGCGCACTGCTGACAGTCATGGAAGTACAGAGCAGCGGGTCGGTTCAAATCTCCGTCAGACAATATTAGCTGTCCTGGCAAATAGTCACAATGGCGTCGGTTATGGTAAGTGTATTAGTTTTGATACTTCTATCAGGGCGAATTAGCAAAACGCTGATAACGAACTCTACTAGTAGCCGAGTCGGCAGGTTTGCTAGCTGCGGCTGTGCTAAGAGGATTTGCTGTCTGGGGCTGTCAAACACGTTAGCTCCTTTCTGTTCACACCTTACAGCATTGCTCACAAATGACTTTATTCGGCTCATGAAGTTTTTGACTCTGTGTAATGTCTCTAATGTCTGTGTTGGTGCGACACAACATACCAACGGGACTTCCTGCCCAGCCCACCACCACAGCCTACATGAGTCCAGGCATTATAAGACATAATGAAATCTAAAGACCCCTTTCAGTGGCAGCGGAAGTGAAATGATTTGTCTTGTTTTAGCAGTCGGATGCTTTTCTATTGTCTTACTCTGTGGAAGAACTTCATCCTTTCTCTGCTAAGTTTCTGTCAAGCAACATTTTGAACAGCTTAATTAAAACTGCAGACCTTTCCTGGATGATTCTGTTTTTGAGAGTGTTGTTTGTCATTACAGGAGGATCCCACCCTGGAGAGAAGCTTCAAGGGACATAAAGACGCTGTCACCTGTGCAGACTTCAATCCAAAGCGCAAGCAACTTGGTAATTTCTGCTGCTGCTAAAAGTTTTATCAATAACCACATCATGCTGTTCAGGTGTTCTTTGGCAATGTGCAGATAGTTTGCTAGAATCCATATAGGGCTGACCAGTTATTTGGAATATTATAGAAATCGCAAAATGGACGAGTGCAATACCTCAATCTCAGGTGCTGCAGTTTTTTAAACAGTGAAATCGTCACAACATACAATTTTCCAGAGTCCCTTACATGAAATTCAGGTTTTTGTTGTTTTTTTTTTTACCTTGTTAACGTGTCCATATGTTTTCACATGCAAGAAATAAGCAGTATGCATGAGCATGTTCACCTTGAGGCTGAACTGTACCAACCACAGTCTCGGAAATACAGATTCAGAATTCCAGGTTTCATGCGCAACAAGCCTAAGGCGCCAGTCCTGTGAACTTGCAGGGGAGGGATTTTCTGTGCCATTATTTTTCTTCAGAATTGGTTTCCTGCTTGTACGTTTATTTCTGATTTACTCAAATGTTACAGCTTATCATCGTGTAGGAGGGCTGGTGTGTTCAAAGACAATCAGATCTTCAGTAACAACTGCACAACTTTGTGTAATCTTCATATACCATACTTGTTTGGAATGGCTTGTCCTGTTTATATTTTGCACATGTACATCGTTCAGCTACAAAATGGAGTATCTAATATGATGATAACGTACAGTCAAATGTTCGGACTCACCCACTCATTCAAGTAAAATCTGGTTCATGTTTTAGGTTTCTTAAAGTAGCCACTTTGTGCCTTGATGACTTTAAACACTATCGGCAACATCTCCACCAGCTTCATGATGTAGTGACCGTGAATGATTTTGACTAGCAGCTGAACCCTGTCCAAAGTTAACTGGTGGACTTTCTTGCCTTTGAGAGCATCAGAGTTGCTGTGCAGAGGCAGTGTTGTTATACAGCAAATGCTTCCATTGGACTGCTGTAGTTACCAGTGGTATGGCAAGAACCGCTTGAGTAACTAAGTAGAAAAAACAGTCCATTGTTTCTTTAGGACATGAAGGTCAGTTAGTCAGCAAAACACAGTAAATGCTGTGATGAAACTGGCTCTCATGGACTCATGGAGAATGGCCCCAGGAAAGGAAGACCACAAGTTCCCCCTGTTTTAAAGGAGAGGGTCATTAGAGGTGCCATTCTCAGAAATCACCAATTTACAAAACCTCAAGTTGGAGCCCACATCAGAGCTTCCCGTAGTTTATAGAACAGACACATCACAACCTTAGCTGAATGTGAGAATGTGTGCAAAAACACTGAGACAGACCAGTAATAAGAAGAGAATGTTTGGCCATAAACTCTGGTCATTTACATTAGATCTATGGAAATCTGGACTTTAGGTTGACCTTAGATGACCTTAACCTGTATGCTACCACAGCAGCAGCTGACCCCAAAAACACACTGAAATCTGAAATAATGTAATTAGCACACTGAAACACAATTTAGGATATGTATTATGTAGTTGTTTTAGAAGTTCATGCCATCTTCCATGTGTGAGAGCGCATGTTTGATGGTGTCTCACATAGTAATGCTGCATCACATGTTTTAAATCAGTTACACGGGGAATACTGAATGGAAGCTCGACTTTTATAAAAAAAATGCAAATCCAATTGCAAGATCTGTAAAAAAATTGCAGTTGGATATTTTCTCCACACTTGGAGTTCACTTGGAGGACATGTCATACAAGAACAGCACATTGCCATCTGTGTATTCTATCCATGTGCACTGTGGTGAGCATGCACTCTACTGCCTTTGTGGCACAGAGACTGTGTGGATGCAAACTGTTGGCTGCATGCGCATGTCCACACATCGGTCCATGCGATCACTGACTTAGAGCCTGCTGAAATGGGTTAGGATGAGTTGGAGTGCAGAATTCAGTAAACACAGTCGACAAGTGCTCAGCGTATGTGTTCCTTCAAGAAGAAAAAACAGTCCAGGTGACGTGTCATGACGCTGATTGAGAGAATACTAAGAGAGTATAACGCTGGTATTAAAACAAACTGGCTTCTGTGAAGAATCTGAAGAGTTAAACATATGTTTTTTTAATTATGTTTTTATATATAAAATCTTATATAAATCAGTGTCTGTTTATTCACAGTTTTGATGTCTTCAGTGTTTCTCTACAATCTAGTCAAAATAATGAAAAACCCTTAAATTAGTGAATGTGTCCAGCAGACTGTCTTTGTAAACTCAGCAGTATTCAGAGCTTTTACATCCAGCTAAAGAGTTAAGCTGAAACCAACCGTACCGTGTTCCAATAATGACTACTCCTTATGAAGTCATTTACCCTTTTAGACATTTAACGTATGACTCTCCAATTTTTATTGCTTTTGTCTCCCTCCAGCCTCCGGATCAGTTGATAAGAGCCTGATGATCTGGAATCTGGCTCCCAAGGGGAGGGCCTTTCGCTTCGTCGGCCACCAAGATGCCATCACTGGGGTGCAGTTCTCCCCCCCTGGCACTCTGGTGGCAACTTCCTCCAAGGACAGAACGGTTCGACTGTGGATACCTTCCATGTAGGTGTCAGTCACTGTATTCAGAACCGCACAGATGATCTAAAATGTGAAATAAATGGCCTGATGCACAGTTTGGGTTTCAAGTCAGTTGTATTTGTTATTTTGTGTGTGTGTGTCGTAGGAAAGGAGAGTCAACAGTATTCAAAGCCCACACGGCTGCTGTCCGCAGTGTTGCTTTCTCCCATGATGGCCAGAGACTGGTGACAGCATCTGATGACAAGTCTGTCAAAGTGTGGAGCGTTCATCGACAGTGCTTCATCTACTCCCTCAGCCAGCACACTAACTGGGTGCGCTGTGCCAGGTATCCAGCAGCACCACATCCAGCCTCTTGCACTCTAGAATGTTTGTTTGTATGTTTCTTACCTAAAAATAGCTTTAAAACATAGCTTCCATCTGGAACTAACTTTTTGTCCTGCACAATAAGGATTCACCAGTGGACAATAAACTTAATAGTCATGTGCTTCTGCTGAACATCTGGCACTTTTCTATTGAATAAGACGCAATGTGAAACATCTTTTAGAGAGTAGTGGATATAATTCTTGAGCCAAGCTTGACTTTATTGAGTGCTGAGTAAGTGTGGGTAACTGTATGAGTGTGAATCAGGACGATGCATGAAAAAGTAAACTTACACTAGGTCTTTAGAATTAATCTTTCATGTTCTGCTTTTGTTGTAGATTTTCTCCGGATGGGAGGCTCATAGCCTCCTGTGGGGACGATCGGTCTGTCCGGCTGTGGGACACATCCACCAAACACTGCATTAACTGTTTCACTGACTATGGAGGGTAAGCCCTCTCAAAAACTGCTTTAGTGTCCTTTTGCTCTCCTTAGCTTTCATTTTGCTATCATGTTGCTTTTTGGTTTGTTACTGAAGTGTGATTAGTTTCAGTTAGATAATTATATTTTCTTTTTTCTAGAACTGGCACCATCTCTGAATTATTACACCATGTATTTTCCTTTCCTAATGCAAAAACCAAGATGGTTCCAAACAGGATATATGTGAAAAATTGGAATGTAAACCTTTAATGCTGATAGAATGCCAGAACATCCTGAATTGTATCTTTCACAAAAAATACATTATATTGCCAGAAGTATTGGGACACCCCTCCAAATAACTGAATTCAGGTGCTCCAATCACTTCCATGGCCACATGTGTATAAATCCAGCTCCTAGGCATGCAGACTGCTTCTACAAACATTTGTGAAAGAGTGGGTCACTCTCAGGAGCTCAGTGAATTCCAGTATAGTATATATATAGTTCAAGTGAAAGGAACTCTTAATGCTTCAGCATATCAAGACAGTTTGGACAATTTCATTCTCCCAACTTTGTGGGAACAGTTTGGGGATGGCCCCTTCCTGTTCCAACATGACTACACACCAGTGCACAAAGTAAGGTCAATAAAGACATAGATGAGCCAGTTTGGTGTGGAGGAACTTGACTGGCTTTCACAGAGTCCTGACCTCAACCTGATAGAACGATCACCTTTGGGATGAATTAGAGTGGAGACTGAGAGTCGGGCCTTCGGGTCCAACATCAGTGCTTGACCTCTCAAATACGCTTCTGGAAGAATGCTTAAAAATTCTTATAAACACACACACAAGAGTTGAGGCTGTTATAGCTCCATATTAAACCCTACAGGTTAAGACAGAGATGTCATTAAAGTTGATGGTGTGTGTTAAGGCAAATGTCCCAATACTTTTGGCAATATAGTGTATGCCAGTTGCTCTGTCTCTCCCATAGATGGCATTGCTGTGTATTTTAACACTAGACTGTTAATCTATTGCGGGCCACTGACTCTACTGAGTGTTTTTATTGTTTTGCAGATCAGCAACATTTGTTGAATTTAACTCCAGTGGCACCTGTATTGCGTCCTCAGGAGCTGACAGTTCACTGAAAATCTGGGATCTACGGACCAACAAGCTGATTCAGCATTATCAAGGTTTGTCAGAGTGAAGGATGCTGTATAGCCAGTCGGAAAATTGCTTAAAATATCCTGGGCAGTATTTCAAAACTGTACTACAGTCATGACTGTAATTGTATTCATAGATTTCCTGTTGAGAAATAAATGTACCCCCTAATGTGAAGCCTGTTTACATGTGTTTTTTTGTTTCTTGTTTTAGCTCAGTTTGTTTTTAATGTGTTTTTTGTGATTGTGGTTTATTTGTTTACCTTTTGGATCAGTGCACAGCGCAGGAATCAATAGCTTTTCCTTCCACCCATCCAACAACTACTTGGTCAGTGGCTCCAGTGACAGCACTGTTAAGATCCTGGACCTGTTGGAGGGACGTCTCATCTACACTCTCCACGGACACAAGGTGACGCTACAGCACATCTCAGTTTATCCACAGACATTAAACCCTGTCAGACTCTATCATATGCTCTACGCACTCTAAAGAGACTTCCAAGAATTGCCATTGTTTGTCATGATGTATTTTTTAGACTTTAACATTGTCTACTATGTTTTTCAGGGTGCTGTGATCACAGTTGCATTTTCCAGAGAGGGAGATCTCTTTGCCTCGGGAGGAGCTGATAGTCAGGTTTGTACTTCATAATGACACTCCTTATACATTCAAGGTTATGCTGTTTACTTTTTGTAGTAGAAAATGTGTGAACCTTGGGTCACAGAAGTTGTGGTTGTCCCTTGGTCCCTTAGGTGCTGCTGTGGAGGACAAACTTTGACAGCAGATCTTACCAGGACGTCCTACAACAACACAGCCGGAGGTCCACCCCAGATCCCCCACCCCACCTGTCTGATATTTATCCCAGGACACCCCACCTTCATCACCCACAGCCCACAGCCATTCAGGTCAGTTCAGTTTCACTTTACTTTATAAATAAAGAAATGTTTCAAAGACATACTACACAATTAATTGTTCCAGCTTTCAGAGAGTAATGTATGCTAATGGACAATCACAACTGTAAGGTACTAAAACTATATTTTGTGGCCCTTTCAATTTAAAAATGTTTTAATGTTGTCCATTTTTAAGATATGGAAAAGAGGACAAAATTCATTTACTGTTTGGATTTGCTAAGTGGACAATCTAAATTGTTACCTTAGCTGGTACTTAGAGAAACAGTGTCAGGTCTTTAATGACTTGTTTTCTTCATAGATCAGTCCAACAGTGGCAGACACCCGGTCCACTGACCCACATGTCATAGAGTTGGGTCAAGCTGTTCACAGCACCATGGTAAGCTGATGCAGTACACTAATACTAAACACAAATACGAGAAAGTGAGCCAATTCCAAGTCTCTCAAGATATGTACTAATGTTGCTCAACTTACTGCAATCCTTTCACATCATATAAACACTAACCTATGCATGACC
The DNA here is from genome assembly GCA_024666655.1 of Dascyllus trimaculatus. NCBI lineage: Eukaryota > Metazoa > Chordata > Actinopteri > Pomacentridae > Dascyllus > Dascyllus trimaculatus. The sequence goes on from CM045448.1 coordinate 30,660,004, forward strand.
TGTCAGCGACACAGCTCAAGAGGGCTGAAGAGAACAGTAGATGACCTACATGAAAGTGTTCAAAATGAATCCATATAGAGCACACAGGAGGAAAATGGCATTGTTTTTATTTGTTGATGGATTTTATTTCCTTGTCTACTATTGCTCTATATGCCTACAGTGAGTTTAAACTCACAGACAAGCTGCTCACTTTGCTCTATCATAGTATGTCATTACACCAGTGTGTTTCTCAGAGTTTGTGCAGATTGCCGCATTTGATAAAATAGAAGTGTGTCTGTTCCATTAGTCATGTAAGTGAAGTGTGTCTATTTCTCTTTAGATGTAACACACACCACTGAAAGCACTTACATCAAAATACAGAGGTAGAAATATCTAATTGCTACTCAGAATATTCAAAATACTTACATGCTGAAATGAAAAGTTTGTTATGGTTTATGCATCACTTAAAGATTCAAGGTTCTGTCTATTTGGGGAGGAATGCACCCAGGACCACCAGGTGGCAGTGCAGACCAGCATTTAGTTTGGCCGTCCTGCTGCAGCCCTGAAACCTGCTTCAATGGACAACAGTTCATTCACTTGTCAGAGGTGCTGTGATGCAGCAGAAAGCAACTCTTTGCTGTTCAATTAGTGTTTATCCTTAAAGTAGTGGTTCACCAGAAAAATTGTCCAGAAAGGTAGTACCATTGTAGTCATAATTACACAGTAGTATACACCAAGGAATGTCAGTAATTTTATAAATGCTAAAAACATTGTTTACGACTTGGTTATCTCTAAATGTGACTGTAGCTTCAATTAGGCTTTTTTCTTGATAGCCACATTACAACTCAGTAAGAGAGCTTAATGGTTTAAATGTCCCCAGTTCAACATTTGTACTGAGACTCTGTGTCTATTTTCATTCTCTTCTCAGGTTTTACTCATAATTTTTTGGCATTGAAAAGGAACAATATGGTTGTCCCTATGTGAGTTTTGATTTCATCAGTATTGCCAAATGTAGCCGTTGTTAGCCTCTGAGCAGCTCTGTGAAGGAACTATGTTTGTTTCACAATACTTTACAGGCTACCATTACAAGCCTATATCTTAAACTTTTCAGCTGCCTTTTCATATATAATTTTGTGAAAACCTCATTGTGTGTTTGTGGTACGTTTCTTTTACTGTTGTTACTTATTGTAGCTGAAGGCCCATCTGGGGCCACAGGGCGATGACCTGTCCATGAACTGCAGTAGCAAGTACAGATTATGTTGCAAGGTAAAATCCTGGATGTAAATTAGTGCTATCCGCTTACTCTGCAAATGTTGATCCCGGATAAATGGGTAGAAACATGAGATTGATGTCGGTAGGTCCTAATGTCCAGATTAAATGAGTATTAGGGAAACAACACACTTTCACAGACCAGAGAATGACTCGTAGATATACAGTTGGGTGGTAAAATGTCATGTTTAAGATCACAGAGGGCCAAATACATAATCATGGTCACTGTACTATGGTATAGAGTTGTTGTTTTTTTTATCAGAAAAATGTTCATTGGCATGAAATTTTGTTTCTTGGCTGGTATTTGAGAAAATGTGAGTTTTAGTAGCATCACCAGTTGTTCCCACTTTACACAGGGTCCCAGCATCAGTACCAGTAATTACTGCCTCCTACTGTTGTAAATGAGAATAGCATGGAAGGAAATGATCAGTTTGGGATTCGCAAGGATGTGAGTTTATGTATATAATATGTATGGCCTGTTCTGGTGTTGTATCCACCAATTCATCATGCTTTAGACATGAGTATGTCTAAATATGTAATGTAGCTCCACTGTGTAGCTCAGCCATCACTCACACAGGCTTTTGAGCTTTAAAACTATTCACTTAAACACTCTACAATAAAAAAGTCATAGCAATAAATCCTTAAAACCAGTTGTTTGGAAAGTAATAAAGTGGAAATTAGATAATTACAAACTATCTTTTTAAGTAGCATTTAATGATTAATAGTAAATATAATGTTAGTATCATTTACACCACAACCCTAGTTATGGACATCAGTGTGCATGTTGTTCTTTGCTTATATTCATACAATAATGAATGTGAGTTTAAGCATGTTTTTGAATATGAATACTGTATAATGTGAGCATGCAGGGAAATGGTGCACCTCATTTCCCTTTAGTGCCGTCACTTTTTTGACACTAGAGGTCGAGTTGTATAAAGGTGTTTTGAGGACTGTACAATGTTTCGGGGATGATGGGGAGATTTCATTTCTTGTTGACTGTTTTGGCATTTTATGCTCCCAGAAGAAAAATCTACCCTGAAAATGATACACTGAAAAACTAAGTATATATAAATTATAGCTCCTATAATAGCTGTAGTAGTAATTTTTCTTTATTGTGTTGTCCTACTTCTCTTTGTGACTCCTTCCCTGCCATTGGCTGCTGTGTGGGAGGAAAACCAAGAATGGACTTGGCCAAGTGGAAGTCATTTAGAATGAGGATGGCCAAGTCGGATAAGTGGTTTTGGTTCAAGACTCCAGTAAACACACAGCTATAAATCAGCCATTCATAGTGTGAAATGTTCTGAGCTGTGTAGATGAATGAGTGGACGAAGACAGGAAGAAGGTTAACCTGCTTGTCATGGATTGCTTCTGGTAAATTGCTGAATGTAGGGAAATTATAAATATATTTAAAGTAAATATCAACAATATTGCGATTTTCAAGTATGTTTTGCTACTGTTTAATTATAATTCATATAGCATATTCGAAGGCCACTACATCAGCATATAAATGCATTGCCTTTCTGAAACTCAAACGTAGGTGCATCTTGCAGCTCTCTTCTCGGTAAAGTTGTCTAGCAAACAAGAACTAACTAATAAAAAGAATAAGTAGTTATTTGCCATGATGTCCACTATGGGTCGATAGACCTAAAGATAAGCTACCCACAGAAGATGTAACTTCATCAGCAGAATATTGAAAAAGAACAAAAACATCGCACTGCTCTTTGCTTTACCTCAGTGACAGGTGATTCACAGATGTACTAAGTAGCAGGCATTTAAAGATGGAGGCAAACCTAACAACTTGATTATTCAGTAGATGGTCACAAAGTATTTAATTTTGAATGTACACCTTGTAACTCTCATTTTGCTGTTTTATGCACGCAAAACCTTTTCATTGAGTAGTTAAAGAGGATTTTTCTTTTTATTATTTACACCTAAGCCTGCTGTGTAGTCAGCAGCATGGTGCGTCTCAGGTTTGGCTCCTCGTCTCACTTGCCCTCTTTGCATCTTCCTCCTCCCTTTACTCTCCTCCCTTCTCTGCATTGAAGGAGCTTGTCTTTGCTCCCTGCATGAATCGCCCAAGCGTGCCTGAATGGAAAGGCCCGTGAGAGATCAGAGAAAGATGGGGGGGGGAGCAGGGGTGGAGATCAGAGAGATGGGGAGAGAGAGCAGGAATCCACGTGCCAGTGCCCGGGCCCCCGGGGGCCCTGAACAGGGCGCAGCAGCCACAGCTCTAATAATAGACTAGCTGGAAGTCTGTCTGCCTGTTTAACTCACTGACTAACTCCCTGCACCCTAGTGTCACCCACAGTTAATACATATACATCAGTTTTATATGGCCAAAAATAGCAAGATGAAGACTTGTGCCTTCCATGCACACTCACTGTTTGTGCATCAACGGACTGTGCTAAAATGAAATCTGTTCACATTTAAAACACACACGTGCACAAAGCTCCTGTCATATTTGTGCACATCCGTCCCTTCTCAGTGGCTCCTGCAGTGTCCTCTGTGTACTTGCATGTGTGTACTTGTGTTGTTAAATATGTACGTGTGTAGTTCAGTTGCTGTGAATTAGGTTGTGTGAATGAACTGCATGTGTGTGAATGTGGTGATGGATATGTGATTTTTTTTCCCAAGCTATTTATGTGTATGTCTGTGTGCATGTGCACTTCAGGGGTTTGTCTGTGCATGAGTCACCGGGTATTGGAGTGTGAATGTGTGTGTGTGAGGGTCATTCCTGTTTAAATTGGTTCCGAGCAGGGAGCCCCCAGTGCTACTTCTCCTGTCAGCACTCGTCACCTGATGTCCATCGTTGGGAAACCTCATCTTTACTCTTCTCTCCTACTTGTGCACTTTCCCTCGTGTCCTCCCCTGTGGTTATTTCCTTATCCTTCCGCTGCTGCCGATGTCCTCAGAGTGCTTTCCCTTCCGCTCTGCGTCCGTGTTTCCCCTCCATCGCCCTAATGGGCCCAAGCGTAGGAGGAAACGGAGAGAAGGGCTGGGAGATGCAAATGGCCTGAGGTGGGTACGTGGGTGTTTGGATGGGGAGGTTCCTGTACTCAGAGTTCCTGCTGCCATAAGTGACCTTTTGTCTCGGGACCCATCTCCTCTTATCACTTATGCATCATTTTTCTTTGACTTTTCTAAACTCCAATGACTCTTAAGCCTGTTAATGCTTTAAATGACAACCCTGTCCACATACTCTCCTGGATCTCTATTAGTCCCAGTGTAGGTAAGTGTTATTGATAGTTGGATAGATCTGCAGCCAGGTTTCAGAATCTGGTCAAAAGCCTTCGCAAAACAAGGTTTAGTGTTTGATTGCCCATATATTTTAGACCATGAAGTGTAGATTCTCTGCCAAGAGTGGAAAACAATTTTTTTGATTTAAAAAAAAAAGTAAATCCCTTTTCCCAAAAAAAGCAACTTAAGCAAATTGCTAATAATGTTATCAACAAATAAGAAACAAACCAGTTTTTTATGCATTCGTAAACGGTAAAAGCAAATGAGGTCAATAGGATGCCTTCATGTCGGATGAGTACACACAACATTACAATTCTGTATGGTCTCTTACTTGCATTCGGGAAGTTTGTATGGACGCGGAGGTGACGTCAGGACTGACTTGACGACACTGATGTGACATCAGCTGTAGCTTTGTCCCCTTCCTCTCTTTCTCTCTTTGCATTAGCCATTAAGCTCTGTAGTAAACTAGCGGCACTAGCAGGGCTCAGTGCTTCTGAATGAACTCTTATCACAAAACACTGTGTCCTCACAGAGCAGAGAGAGGCCCAGAGTGATGCCCCCACTCTCATGTGACGTGATGCAGCTTTGATAGATGGACCAGTATCCCCAATGTGACTTATCTGATCCACATCAGCAGCCATAGTGTCCATCAGCTGCTATCTGCTGGCTGTCTTTGAATGACTGAATAGTCTGTTGATACTTCTTTTTAAATTTTCTTCTCTAAATGGTGACGTTATGCGTTTTATTTTCTGACCCAATCTAATAACAACGTCCGATGTTTGAATAACTTAAAATAGAATCACATGATGTTCATTTGTGCGAGTCATTCTTTTCATAGCCGTAGATTATTTCAATTTAATTGCTTTAACCCTTTTCACTTCAGGGGTCTCTATATTGGGACTACGCAGTATCTGTAGACAAAACACAACCTGCCACCATATAGACATAGAAGTATGTTGGTAGTATGATTCAGTTAATGTAGCATTGTTTTGCTTTATTTCTCTTGCAGTTTAGAAGTTTTAAAACAGGTTAAATGACATCAGTGTTTTACTGACTGTTGGATGCTATTTACTCTCTTATTTGAAGTTTCAGCTTTCAAGATTCTCCAAAGTATCCCTTATTCATTCAGCCATGGCTCTGCACTTTAATATTACAACTTTGGATTATTTATTTATGTTACAGGCTGAATTTGAAATGTTTTTTTGAGGTCAAATTTTCAAAAAAGGCCTGCTTTTTGTGAAGTCATATGTACCACAGTCAAGGTGGAAATTCTGCATTGTGGCTTTAATAGTAATGTTTATTCATCTTTTAGCAATCGTGTTTTCATGAATCATCATTCTTTTACAACTAAAACGCAAAACAACTTCAAAATCAGTCTGAGGCTCGTGTAAGGAAGTATACTTTTGTGGAACTGTGTGACCGAGCATCTTTCAAAATGTGGCACAGTCTGCTGTCAGCTTGAGTCTCCTCTAGTTAAGTGACAGCAAAGAGTAGGCGACGAAACACGTCAGGTGTCAATCCCATTGCGCCGAACAGATACCAAGTCAGCTGTGAAACACATGAAGAATGGCAAGCGTGAAATGAGGCCAAGGAAGGCAGCAGAGAGTTATGTGTGTGTGTGTGTGTGTGTGTGTGTGAGTATGTGGTGTTTATGAGGACCACAGTGTCCACAGAGGTGAGCTCATAAAAGTCCTCCAGAGTAGAGCAGACCGCTGGTTGACCCTTCTTCAAAGATAAGTTTGAAGTAAAGTTGAAAGTACAACAGTTTAACTTCAGTTTAGAGTCAAATGTTGGATCAGGTTTAGATTAAGCATCTAGTTAACTATTGTTAGCTTTATGGCGTTGAGACCTTATGTTTCAGCCAAAATTTTAACAATTCTGCTGATAAACAGTCATCAGTATTAGCAGTACAAATGTGCGTGTGTGTGAGTGTGTTTGTTTAAGAGGTGATTAGATGGCGGACGGTTAGATTTGGTTACTTGCGCAATCTCCTGTGTCCCTGCAGACGTTAGCAGTGACGCCAGTTTGACCAGACAAGGTGTCCTCTACCAACGGGCTTCCTGGCACAGACCTGTGTGTGTGTGTGTGTGTGTGTGTGTGGGTGTGTGTGTGTTCTAGTTGTGTGTCCTACCCTCCTGTGTGCATGAGTGTGTAACCCTGATGTAAAAATGTGTTGCAAATGTATTTACTGTGCTCTGTTCTCATTTTTAATAACTCCATTCAGGTGCATCCATTAACTGTGAACATGTAAGACCACACATATTTGTGCAGTTGCACAGTGTACATGCATCCACAATAACACAGAGGACCCCGCCCCCAGCCCTCTCTAGCTTCCTGTGCAGGGGAAGTACAGGATATTGGATGGCCCGGAGGTTTAGATACCAGATTTAAGTGCTGTAGAGGAGAACACGAGTGACAAGACACGACGGAAATGAGCTAAAGATAGTAACAGAGGGGGGGAGGGGGGTTCACTTTCCACCAGGACATGGACTCCCAGAGGCTGCATAACACCCTCACACTTGAACACATAACCACACACAAACGCACACTGCTGCACTCGGGCAAACACGCTTGTGCGCACTCAGTCCGAATCACAATCGGGCACATTCATTCATACAATATTCTCTCATATGCTGTTAGAATCACGGAGACTCTTACTCACACAGTCCCCTGCAGACATAATCAGCTAAAAAAAGGCACACGGAGCATTTATGCATCTGACTTTACAAAAATAAGCTGCTTTAACTTGCTTTAAATCATTATTTTATAATAACATGAAACAAAATGAATTTATGTCATTTGAGACATAGCAATGTTTTCAGTCACAGCACTGGAAACACAGAATTAACAACCAATTTTACAGTTGTGGGCAGAGTTTTGCCTCTTAGATTGTTGTTTTGTCTTTCTAACTTGGACATAGCATTAGTCCAACCTAAATGAACACTAAATTGAAACAAATTCAAGCAGCTTTGTGTTTTACCTTACTTATTTTGCTGCTTTTGCTTAAGATCATGTCTTAAAGTACAGGCTTTGGATGTAGTTATTAACTAACACCCATAGCAACATGCATGCTTCAACAGACTAGTGATACAGGTAGAACATTTAGCAAGATTAAGGTATTTTTTCTCAGGAGTGGAGTCCAAGCTAGAGCTGAAAGTGCACATTGGACACAACTCCTGCCTGTCAGATGTATAACTAACGCTGGTATTTGAGTTCCACTACCTAGTAGGCGGAACGTCCTTAATGGTTCTGGAGGTATTTGATTGGACTATTTTTAACTGGAGTATTACTTGACGCCTCCTGACCATACAGTGGCTCCAGTGACAGCAGAGGCAAAGCGGAGCCTCGTCTCGAGACACCACACATGTCATGTAATGCCATGTTTTGCTGTTAGATTCCCCGTGGCGGCCCCGGTCTCTCAGGCGCTTGCATGCAAGTGTCCAAAAACTTGATCTTCCTCATCAAAAATACAAGAGGAGGGCAAGCCTTATCACTAATTTAAGAGGATTCTCTCTTCAGATTCCTGTCCATGCTTTCCCTCCCTCACCTGCGTCACCCTTTCTGTCTCTCCCCTTTCTCTCCTCTTGTCACTCTTGTCTCTTCATCTCAACCTTACGCAACACTGACTTACAAAAAGCACTTTAGGGTCCCCTCCTAACTAGAATATTTTTTGCTGCTCTTAGATCACGAGGTACAAAAAGGTGTTTGTCTGTTATTCAGGTTAAATATGCCACAAAACTAATAAAATAATAATATTATATAAATAATATTGCATTATCACCACTTCCTACTGTGTAAACATTTATTTGGGAATTATTTGTGCTCATTTATTATATATATTTTAATGCATACACAGAAATCACTGAATATGCGCTCATGGAAACTGTATGGAACAATCAAGAACAAGTCTTGGAAGTGTACTGACCCAAACATATGGACCCTGAAAGCACAAAAAATATACATTTCGAATGTAGTTCTGAAATGATACTGTATTTCCCAGTATTTAACGGCTGTTGGATTCCTTGGAGTCATTTTCCTTTTTTTTTCTCTTCTGAATTAATATATAGAACGAAGGTTAGACACGTGGACGCATGTGACTGGATCATGGTCTGTTTTTTAAAAGGATTGCTCTTTAAAGTGAAAAACCATCATAAACAAAAAATAGGCCAGTGACTTCCAATGTCAGTGTCATCAGATTATTGCTTTGTGTACAGTATTAGTAAAATACTGTAAGGTTATTTTTCATGTGATGAATAAATTCATATAATGTCAGTAGTAACTCTGCTGTGTGAGTTGTAACACTGTGAGACGTTCCGGCTATTTCCGAGCTGTTTACCTCAGTTCCTGTCACTCTGAGGGCTTCCCTCCTTGCATGTCACCTCCATCAGCCCTCCACATCCGACCAGCCCCCATCCCGCTGAATGTACTCTCTCAAGGGTACAGCGCGTGTCCTCAGGGCCTCTGGTGGAAACGTGCTGACAGTCGGACCAGGCAGTGGCTAAAAATAGTAAGGCAGGTCTATTACAGGTATTACTGGGACACCTGAAAGGCAAATGATGATGTGTTTTCTTCCCTGCTTGTGGGGAGAAATGGGTGGAGGCAAGGATGCGAGATGAAAATAGAATTTGGATGCGATGAAGAAGAGCACATATGGGATTTGATTATGTTGTCATCTTGCCTATAGGATCCTGGGAAGGAGGGAGAGAGAAAAAGACTATCAAAAACATTTATGGTATGCTGTCTTTGTGGTCATCTTGTAGTTTTTTAATCTGCGCATTCCTCATTCAAGGATTGAGTCTTTCACTTTCTAGATTTTCTTCATTTCTGTTTACCTTTTGCATTCTCTTCTGTGTAAGTCAGTGTAATACTAAGGTGACCATAAGTTGAACTCAATATAGATATACACTACCGATCCAAAACGAAATATAAAAACTGATTGCTTGTGCTGGTGTTATCACCCTCCACAGATATCAAAAGATGTCCTATGGTATAAAGATCTAAGACGGCAGATCCTTTAGTCCTGGAAGTTATGAGATGGGGCCTCTATTGTGGTGAATTGTTCATCCAGACATCCCACTGTTGCATAACTGGTTGTAGATCTGGCGAATTTGGAGGCCAAGTCAACCCTTTGAACTCTGTGTCGGGTTCCTCAAACAATTTCAAGATTATTTTTGCAGTGTGGCAGGGTGCACTAACCTGCTGCAAGATGCCACTGCTTGTATTATTACCGTTGCCATAAAAGGGTGAATGGCAGGACCAGAGGTTTCCCAGCAGAACATTTCCCAGAGCATCTCACTCTTCATTTTTTTTCATTTTTATTGCAAATAAATATTGGTTCCAGATATTTGTTTATCACTCCCCTTGATTACTTATGATCGGTATCAGTATTCACCAGTTCTCCTTCCTAGGATCGCTTTTGGTAGCTACTAATCACTGCATGCCAGCAACACCCTACAAGACCTGCTGTTTTGGGATGCTCTGACCCACTTGTCTTGCCATCACAATCTGGCCCATGTCCAAGTCACACATATCCTTTCATTTTACCTGCCTCCAACACAGCAATTTCAAGAACTGACTGCTCACTTGTTGCTTAATATATCCCCCATTGTAACAAGATGATTGACATTATTCACTCCACCTGTCAGTGGTCTTATTGTGGTTGCTGATCTTTGCATATGTGTTTGCTTTCAGTTACAGTACCAGTAGGTATATAAATATACTTTTTTGTTGCTAATGTATGAAAATGTTGTTGGTATTGTTTTAAATGACTGTACCTAGACCAAATAATCCACTATATTTAGGTTTGTCTAACTATGGTAGACAACTGCTGCTGAGCCAATGTAAGGGAACCATTGTGTATGTATGTGGAAATAACAGGCTACCTTAATGTCTGGCAGTGTTGCTCGCTGATGCTATTTTCTCCCTGAGTGGAGGCAGAGAGGATGTGGCCCGGTGAACCGCGTAGGCAGATCAGACGCCTCATGGCTCTGCTGCTGGCCGAGTTTATTTCTGTACAGCCCATCTTGGCTTGCAGAAAAACAAGACATTGATTTTTCTGAACAGTTTTTTTTTAATGTGTTTTCTTTTTCTTCCCATTGAAAGGCATTTACCTGCAGGCCTTGAGTGATTAGGGCAGAGGTTAGCTAAGACAGGACTTTACTTTCAGTGGACTCTTAGAAATGGATTTTTAATGGCATTCTTAGCTGGATGGTAGATTGAGTATAGTTGTGTCAGACTAATTTGTTCGGTAGCTGCATTAGCTCATTTTTCTATTAATCTGCTTCAGAGCAGTTCTGTTATATATTATACACGCTGAGGCAGCTTATATGAATCCCCCAACCTGTATCTTATACTGATGAAAAATGTGTTTGAGCATTTTAGTATTTGCGTGCCTCTAAAATGTACATTAGTTGTTGTTGTGCATACGGGTGTCACTCTGTATGTGTGCTCGTGTCTGCACACCCGTACATGTGTCTGTGACGGGATGATTACCGGGAAAGGGCTAGGAAAACAAATACATTTCCTGTGAGCTGAGAAAGCCGCGGGGTCAGGGTTTCTCTCCGGAGGTGCAGCTGTAACCCAACACTGCTTCAGTCCCAGGTTAAACCCCACCTCCTCTCACTGCTACCCCCCTCCTGTTAAGCTCATAGTCCACCTGTGAGGAAGTCATTCATCTCTCTGTTCCCTGGAGAGGGATAACTGGATCCCCCACCTCTGACCACAGCTGCACTGATGGATGGCTTTAATGGGCTTTTGTTGTTTGATGTGTCCACTCTCTTCCTGTTTCTTTACCAAATCTCCTCTGATATCTGCTCATGACGTCCCTTTTTACTTCATTTTCTCCTTTGTGTTCCATTTCCACTTCTCATATGTTGCAGCAAATAGGTGGGACCTTTTGGTTGAAGGGTAGTCTCTTAAGTCTTGTCCATGTTTTTTCCCTTTTTTAATGACTCTCCAGTCACAAAAAAATCCAAAAAACATATCTTTCAATCAGGGTCCGACAGTAACAACTGCCAAGCGCTCAATGCCGACATGCCTTTTGGCTAGTAAATCTTGAAGGGCTGTCTTTCACACTGCCAGGTACGTGTTCATACCAAAATAGTAATGCATAAAATATGCTGAGAGTCTCTAGCACATTTTGGCTTCATTTACGGGTGCATTTCTTCTGTTGTCTGAAGTCAAATTAAGTACAACTACTTAGTCGAGTACAACTACTCTGACTCAACACATGTAGGCTGTGGGTACAAGCCTGCCATTGGTCCTGTCTGTCACATTTGTTAAAGTTTTCAAATTCATTTTGTCACAGAAAACAACAACAACTTGCTAGCAAACAACATGCTCAAAATGACAAGTTTTGACAACGATTTTATACCCAGGCAGACCTGTTTCACTTCATATAAGCTTCTGTGCTGTTTTAATACATTTCAGCAAGAGTCACATGCAGCTCATAGATTGTGGCCTTAATGAGTCCACTTAGTTCCTCCAGAGCTAAAATACAGACAGGCTTCAGCTATTTGGCACCAATTGTCAAATTTGATTTATCTTTTTTAGCAGTTAAAGTAATATATTAATATATTACACATTACAGGGCTCTGATTTACCTCTGATTCTCTGATTTACCTGATATTTTTATAGTATAACATAAGCCTGTTTAAGAAGATATTTGTGAAATTTTAGTTTGATATATCTTACACTTTCTAAGACAAATGAACCAAAAAATAACTTAGTCAACCCAACTTTTAACACGTTTATTCTAGGGCTGGTCCCGAATATTCAAATATCCGAATATTTGTTCGCTGTGGTGGTATTCGAATAATAATTTTGATATTCGAATATTTGTGTGTTCCGCCGCCAAGCGTCGCCAAGCGTCACCAAACGCTGCCGAGCATTGCCGAAGCTGTAGTACGCCGCTGAGCGTCGCTGCCGAACGTCGCTGCCGAACGTTGCTGAATGTTGCCGAGCAATGGCGAGGCTGTAGTACGCCACCGAGGCTCTAGAATGCTGCAGTGGTTCCAGTATGCGGACCTGCCAAGTCCGGTGTGATGTTCTGGTGTCCCCCTCCAGTGTCCACTGCACCGCGAACCGAATATTTGAATATTCGGCGCATATTGGATCCGAATATCCGAAGCACAGATATTGCTATTCGGATCAGCCCTAGTTTATTCGCAGATTGACATTAGATGCTACGTTTGAATGTTTGATCTCAGCAACTATTAAAGATAAAGCAACTGTGTCAGTGCTGTAGAATCATCTGGATGCATCCATTATGATTTTGCTATAGCGGGAAGAACAGCCAGGATGTAGTGACGGTGCCTCTGTAGCATTGGGGGGAACTTGTTTTGGGTCGAGCATTTGCATGTGGAGAGGTACACGCTGTTACTAAATTGTGTAATTCCCAATAAAAGAAAACACAACACATATGATTGGTCACCTAAATCTTTAACCCAAATGTGTTGCCTGATGGCATTTGCGACACATAAGCCATTTAGATACATGCCAGCACGTATATAATACAATAAAAACAACTTCATTAATCCCTTTAGGGGTAACTAGTTCTCCCAAGAAGGCTTTATTGTTGATCATGAAGCCTTGCAAGCTATCCTTTTCCATCTAATCAATCTTCTAAGAACTACAATTTATAGCATGCAGGTAAGTTCATCCATCGTTGTTTAATTCTTTGAGGATAGTTACAGTGCACAGCATTGTTTGGCTCTTTGTTTCAGGACTTTGAGATACTTTTTTGATGTTCTGAGAAGGTCCGGTCTCAATCAGATATAACCCTTACCAGCCAAGAAGTGCAACTTTTATGCCAAAAGTTGTGATTCCAGTCTCGATAAGCAGCCATTTTCATGTCGTTAGGTTTGGAGTACAAATGATTTTTTGTTGCATTATTGTTTCTTTTGTTTGAATGTTTTTCAAAGTTCAGAAGTAAGGATTTTGGTTAAAGACGCTTAAGTGTTTTGTGGTGGCTGTGAGCCCGGTATGTGTGGGAACATAGGAAAGGTTAGTTCGCTAGCATAGTCTGAGAGCTTACATTGTCTTACAATGGGACTATTAGCAATTAGCAGTGGGCTTGTTCTGAATGGCAAATGAGTTTCCCACAGGTGCTTTGCAGTCCTTTTAGTATTAGCTTAAGTGCTAAAGCTGATTAGGAGGCATTTGTGTGGCAAGGCAGCTCAGGCCAATCTCTCTTATGGACACCCCATCTGTATCGGCAGTTTCCTGTGAGAGTCACTGCTTTTGAAATTGTAGTTATATTTCTTTGTAGAGGTTTCTGACTTTATTCGATGTGGTCTTGCATGGTTTCTTTCGTGATGTGCACATTCAGGGCATTTAGGTGTACTCATACGTGAGATTTGCAGCAGATCAACCTCAAGTTGTAAGATTTTCTGTGACACTTTTACTTGGCACGTCTGCTGTTTGTCCATTCTCTCTCTGTCACTCTTTCATCTCTCTCTCCCTCTGAGTTGTTTACCTATCTGGTAATCTCCAGGTTGGCTTTCACAGAGGTAAAAGGATATGAGTCATGCTTATGGTTGGATATGTGTCAAGATTACATGGAAAGATTAACCTCCTGCTGTCCTACATGCAGTACACCTAAGCCCTCCATATGGCAACACATTTCTCCCTGGAATATAAAAAAGTGATAGTTTTTTAAGTTCAGCTTAAGTTTACATGATAAAAATGAATAAATTCCACGGGACAGGATTAACAACATTCTTAACAGAGCACACAAATTCCTAAGGTTGTTAGAAGAAAATCACAGCTCCAGAAACACAAAGATAAAGAAAATCACCTGTAACAGTTTAGTTCTTCATGCCATGCCACTTGCCTTTTCACATATTTCTCTGCATTCTGACACCCATGTTTATTAATGTTAAGTATTACCTGCCTGTCTTGTTGCACACAATTATATGACTGATTGAGAAGAGGAGTACAACTTGTGAATAACCAGTGTTACAGTTGGTCGCTTGCTATTAGACCTTTGCTTGACAGATACACCAATCTGATGGGATAAATGTTGTATATTAACAACTTTGTAGAATACCTGCACTTCCATTTTGTTCTATTTCAGCGTTGTAAATGTAATCAGTGTATCTTTAACACACAAGGAATAGATGGGGTTGGCCGGATCTGTTTTGGTATTGGCTACAGATACAGTGTAGGCCAACTATTTCAATTCGCTACTCTTTTTAACCAAGAATCTCAAAATCAAACACCCTTTTTGATTTATGGCAAATGACTGAGTGTGAATGTGCTGAATGTATTTTGAATTTTACCATTTTCATTTCTTTTCTTGCAGAAATTAACGGCATTGTTTGCAATAAAGACTCTGTATGATTCCCGAAAAACAGTACACTTGGTGAAAACCATTAGAGTTGACGTGTAAATTCTTTGAAAGAGTAGCAGAGAAATTGAACCTATAATTTACATCTCCAGGTAGTATTGTTGAAAAGAGATGGAATTTCAAATGACATGTGGCATCTCAGTTGCATCGCCCTTTACACAAACAATATAAAACTGCTTTCCAAACGACATCCTCAATTTAATTCTCCCAGCTTCACATCATTAACAGTGATCTATGAATAAACTGTGAGGAAATATTGCATTAAAAAAGCCTGTTAAATAGAAATATACAGTATAACTGGAGCAAAAGCAGAGATGTCCTCACTCTGACCCACCACAATTCTCTTGAACATGTACACATGCCACCTTTGTGCCACAAGTCCCCTTGTGACAAGCTATATTTGAACACATAAGTGAGCCTAATGAAAGGAAGTCACCCATTTATTTCCCTCTCCACAGTTCGTTATTCTTAGAAAGTCCCATTGCTGCTCAGATGAATCAGTTGTACCACTTCAAAGGCCTCACTCTGAACTGGCATCCACGGCCCCTGTCAAGAAACGTTCAGTAATCTTGTGACACACAACAGGAGTCATGTTTAGAATGGCTCATGTGAGAGCAATTGACAAGAAGTCTGGTCAACAAGTGATATCTGAATTGGACAAGGATAAAATGGATTAGGTGCAGCGATCCAGTTACTTTATTTTCCCTTGAATTCATATGGTGCCATACATTACGCTCTTCTGTGTGTAGGCTAAGAGCAGCTTCTGGTAGACATTTAGCTAGAGTTTTAAGACACGGACTCCTGTTAAACTATATGTTACACCTGTGTTAAATTGTTTGCATAAAGACATCCATCCACTTTTGCTAAGGTTTCTGGCAGTAGCTGTTGTCTTATAGACTTTTGAGACTGTCAAAAAAGAGAAAATTGTAGAGTTGGAGCCATTGCAACAGATGCGGGTTTGCTCTGGGCAGCAAAAATGTGGAGAGAAAAAAAATTAGGTCTCTTGTGAAGTTATGTATGTGAGTCTTGTAAACATAAAGACTGCCTGGCTGTTAAATTTGTGTAACTTAAGTGAGGCAGAAATAAAATAAAGTAAAAAGCCGCTTGATGTCCATTCAGAGCACACTTTTTGAGATCTTGGGGTGTGTGATTGATGATTTGGAACTATTCATAAGAAACAGCTGCTTCTAAAAACATTTTAGGGAATTTTAATTGTTGCCTTTGTCCAGAATTTGCATCCAAAATGAAATCATCTGGTAGAGGTTCTGATATTTCACTTAAAGATGCTTTAGAAGGCTCAAGCAGTTGACCTTGTGGTTACAATATGGTTTCCTATACCAGTAATCTTACTGCTGTTACTGCTGCAGTACATACTCAATGCTGTCTTTGTTCTCTGTCATCATCTCTGTTTTTGTCTTCGCACTTTTCTCCTCTCAGACTGTCTCTCTCTCTCTCTCTTCTCTTGTTCTCTGAAGCAGTAGGATTTTGCTACTTTGGTAATTCCCTTATATTTCCTCTGTTCCTACCACTCACAACACAATAGCTTTGGTGTTTGAAATGCCCAGGAGGAAACCCTTTACAGTCTGTTGTTCCACCTGTTTCAGTGGGCTTGAAGGTTTGGCTTGTTTGACGTTAACCCCTGACCCTTGTGGAGGTGGTATGATGAAAACGACAAGAAGGGCTCTACTGTTTGAAATGTTTTCCTTGTCCCTCAGTTTTTTTCCTCTGATCTCACAGGTTTGCCCGGTATGACCTCTATTACCTCTGGAGACTGTTCCCTCCTCTGCAAAGGTTGAAACTGTAGTATGCATTTATTTTCTCCATAAAATACAATTATAAATGCAATATATCATAGATTACTGGCCTGCATTGGTCACCGCAATGCAGTTTGAAATAGTTTCTCAGCCTGTGCTTGGGTCTGCTTTATGACATGTTTAGTGTGAGTTAGTTTGCTGTATGCGGGACAGATGAGGTGGATGTATGCGATGGATTGTTCTCTGACAGTAAGTCAGAGCTAAGGAAAAGGGCTGAGGTAATTAGGAAACAACTTGTCATGGTGCTGCATTGTCAGCTGTGCACATAATTTAACAATCAAAGACAGCCATAGAATTACATTTACAGTTATTACAGCACCACTGGGCGAATCACATATTTGTGGGAAAAAAAAGGCACAACCAACAGTCATTGAGTTCCATTCTGTTTCTGTTAGTGCACTGTAGACAGTCAAATGGGCAGTTTAAGTTATTGTCATTTTGAAAGTGCCAAGGCTGAATTGCGCAAAACCATGCTAACCCGGAGAACCTTTTGTTCTGGCCTTGAAGGCAGAAGCGGACGAGGTATTTTTGCAAAACACACAGAACCTGATGTAACCATCCCCTTGTGTTATTTAGACTGAACGCCTACATAAAAACCTGGCTTTGATGTTAGAGGAGGTGGGTGAGCGCAGGGATGTCACTGGGGTTACCAAATAAGCACCTCCTCTGCCAACTAATCCCGTCACATCTCCAGAAATTCAAAAAGTAGATTCTTCTTCCTCAGAAGCACCCACATCCACCACCCACGTCTAGCTCTGAGCTCATCCATACAATTGTCTACATAACCCTGATATGCTTCTACGTTTGACTCATTAGCACATAGCTCACTTCATCGGAAGGTCTGAGTGATATTTCAGTGTATTGTAAATTCCTGAGTCCCTGTCTGGAGGGTGGCAATGCTCTGCTTTGTGAAATGGGCCAAACATGGCTTTTGCTATTTGGATTAACCAGCTTTGGGCACACCACTAAATTGCTAATCTTTTTGTTTTTGGCAGCCTTTTAAAACACATAGTGTGCAGGCTTTCCGGTTTGTAGACAGGACTTCATTTACAGCTTCAGACAAATTAATCAGGAGCAAGTACTTAAATGTTGTTAAACATCTTTGAGGAGGAGCTTTATTTAAAGAGCTGCATCTTTGTGGTTTACAGGAATTGATTTTAGGTCACACTGTGTCTGATTTGTCGCAAATAAAGTGCCCTTTGTATGACATGCATTAAACAATCCTGCCCTCCTAAAGCTAAACTGCATTCTCATTTACATTTTGAAAGAAATGTAATTTTATTTTGAAACAAGTGAACATAAGACTGTGACGCATTGGGAAAGCCCCATAGTTTTGTCCTTGTAGGCATAAATCAGCAACAGGACATTCACCCGGGAGACCTAGGATCATGTCCTGTGGCTTTTTGTTTTTTTCACTTGCTTACTTTCAGTTTCCATTCACTGGTTCCAGTATGTCACGCTTTGGTTGACACTTTCACTATGATAACTACATGTTACTGTTGGCACCAAAGGTAGTTGGTTTGATTTGAAAAATAGCAAGGTTTGGATTACAATACGACTTTCCCTACATGTTTGAAGCTACTCTTCCATTTCCTGGGTTATGAGGGTGATGAGTCCCACCCCATTTAATGTATGATTGATTAAAAAAGTAGTAACAGTGAAGCATTAAAAATAAATACCAAAAATATGTTGATTTGAAACACATTTATGATGCATCACAAACAAACAATCTGGCAGAAAATACATTTACCTCAAAACTGAGGGACTGCAGTTTAACGCAGCCTCCTAGAAAACAATGTTCAGGTCCTAAAATGTTGATGCAGGTCTTGAAGTTATGTTTTGCTTTTCAGTGTGACAATTGTGCACGCACGCACACACACACACACACACACACACACACACACACACACACACACTACATGGTACCTCCTATGCTCAGGAAATCTATCATGGTCCTCATGCATCCCATCGTTTGATGTGTAAGGTCTCAGCAGCGGATGTCAGCCTAATTTAGCTCTTCCAGCCGGGGTCTAATCTGACCCCTCAGTGCTGTCACCAGAGCATGATGTTGAAGAGGATGAAGCACAAAACGCGGACCAACACAATTTCAAAAGCTCCCTCTGGACACTATAATCTTAAATGTTCAGATTTTTTGTGACAGCATTATATTTGGATACGAACCGCCAAGTTACATTTCCATCTGCTAACTTTTGCCATTGTGATGTTACTGTACCATTTTCTTCATGTCTCGTATGAAATTGTCACAAAAAATAGATACAAGAAAGAAGAAAGGCACTCAGATGTTTAAGACATGTGCACATACACTGTATGCCTCTCATATTGTGCATCATCAACATACTGAGCATCTACACAAAAGCAAAAGCTGTTTTTAACATTAACATAAACGCCGCTGTGAAGATGCACACATACACAAATATATGGACACATGCATGGACAGAAAGGTCTGCTTGTTGTTTGTCTCTCTGATAGAGAGCTGAGTGGCAGCTTGGTGCTACAGGACTCATGATGATAGACCACAAAGCCCACCTGTGGCTGCCAGGGCCCGGGGCAGCTCTCTCGGTTCCCTCCTGCCTGTACTGTGAAGGGCAGAGTCGCAGCATGACCTCTAACCCCCCCGCTGCTTCAGCTGTCAGTCAAGCAGCCCAACCGTACCCCCTTCTTTCATTGCTCCCTGTGATGCTGCTCAGTGATGGGAGCCCTAGCAGCTTCCTCTTTGAGGGCCTCTCTGGCCCAATCAGCTGGCCTTTCTTGTCATTCATTTAGCCACCTGCTATCAGCGTTTCCCACAGGTTGGCATTTTGGAGGGGGGCTGGAGAGCATTACAGTTGTCTGTGGATCGTTGTTGACATTTCAGTTAGCGAGCCCAATATGTCATTTTCAGTCATGCTAGATGAAGATAGCTTTTACCTAATTGCCACTGCAACATGAAGTAATATGCTCTCATCTAATGCTGCTTCTGCTGTAGTGAAGTGGAACAGACCGCTAATTAAAAGCAGCATACTTCCTTAAGGCAGGGTGACTAACCTAATTTGTCAGAAAGATTGCAGAGCCTTGTTCAGTGCTGCCCAGTGCTTTGTCATCTGTATTTGGTCAACAGTCATGTGATTGGTTCCAGACTGGATATTTTCTGTTCACTATGCTATTTATAGTATAGCCGTATGTAAAGTTTCTGTTTCTGGAAGTCACAGCCTCTCCCACTGTTGCCCATAATCTCCTCCATCTGGTTTGAACGAACAGATGACTTAAACCTCAATTTTTTTTAAACTGAGAGCAAGAGCAGTTGCTAAGTCAAACCTTTGTAGCAAAATAATATTTCAATTTTGGTTTCCAGAGGTGCAAGCAAAAAAGAAAAGAGACAAAATGTTGATCGGTATGATCAAGAACTGGAGTTGATTGGTGGAGTCTGATCAGATAATGCCCAATCACATCAACTTACCAAGTCCCTGTTAGCTGCAGCAAACTGCTGGGTTGGTAGGACAGCCTGGGCTGGCTTTGGTGGAAAATGCAGTTTTTCTCAAAGTCTGAATGCACAAATACAGATACTATCCACCTGGTGTGATTGTTATCAGCCTATTAAACTGCAGATTATTCCCATGCATGTGGGCTAGTAGGAACCTCCTCCACCTTGTAGTAGGCTCAGTTGGCACGTTATTATTCATTCTGATCATTGATAAACAGAAAGTAATGCCAGATAACATCGACAACCACTTGTGACTATCTGAATGGTATGTGTAAAACCTCAGGAGCTGTTGTAACCCTGGAAACAGCCTTGTAACATACAATAAATGCAACAACAGGTTGCATTTTAACCCAAACTATAACCTTTTTCTGAATGTAACCAAGCGGCTTTGGTGCCTAAGCTTAACTAAACACCAACTGAAAACACAAGTGTACACGGAGTTAAAGCAACAAGTAACAGCCAGATTGAAAATGAGACTCAAGTAAAAAAAAAAAAAAAAAAAAAAAAAAAGCTATGGTTATGGTGTAAGTCAGCTAATTTACGCCTACACTAGCCCCTCCAGCCTCCAAATGCATTTTTTTTTTTACCACTGTTTAAGTGCAAAATTGTGGTTCCACAACTTTTAAAAGTGGTTATATAGTATCACCCTTTAATGTTGTGATAACTGCCTATTGAGCCTAGAAAGTGGCGGGCATTCCTGTTGACATTTGCTTGTTTGATGTATATTTCTTGTATGTGCTTGTATGTGTTTTCCCCTTTTCAATAATTTCAATGCTGTCTTTGTATGTGCACAATACTTGCATTTGAGTGAGGTCAACGAACCTTGAAATTTCCCCCTTTGGATTAAGCTTCCTGCCTTCTTATTTCCTTGCTGTGGATTTTGATTTTAGCCAGCATGCGTGTGTGTGGGTGGGAATGTCCATTAAAATGTGAATAATGTGGGTAAATCTTACTAAGGGGCTTTAAAATGGGCTAATCCCATGCAAAGCCACAATGACGCTCATTCACTTCCTCACTGTGAAAGGATTCGCCTCCACTTGAGACGTTGGTGGGAAAGAAACCGAAGAAAAACCTCTGGTTGGGATATGAGTTTCTGAACTGCCCAGTGAAAGCCTCATTTCCTCTCTAACAAGAGACTTTTCGTAGGAACCTCTGGTGTGTGATACCAGCCATTCAAAGCTTGCTTAAAAGAAAGTTCTACTAAAGCTATAGGTATATATCATACACAAAGACACTGTTCAGACTGGTTTGCAGAGTGGTTTTCCCTGTGTTTGTCCTTTACTTTAAGCTAACACCTCCTGTGGCATAGACATTAGAGTAATCCTTGTTTCCTTTCATAAAATAGTTAATCTACTCATGAGGTTCCTCATGAAAGATCCTGGAAGTTAGTGGTGCCTTTAAAACGTCAAAACACTCGCCACAAAGCTCATCTCTCATGCGGCATCCCCTTGTTGTGATGAAGGTGACGAAATGATTGACACTGAACACAAATGTTATCTTCCCTTTTTGTGTCTGCACTGTTTAGTCAGAGGTGTACATTGTTAGGGTGTATCCATAGACACTGGGAATCAGATAACAGAGCCACTGCCATTTGGCACGTAATGGGCAGAAAAGTGGAAGTAGAAAGAGGAAGGATAGTAGAAGACGGGGAGAAAATGAGGGAGCGACGAAACAAGAGGAACCACAGTTGCTGACTGACTCAGAGATTGTTTTAGAGCCAACAAAAGAAAGGAACTGAAAGTTACAGCAAAGGGGAAAAAATAGACTAGCCCTGTTCACCACCGTCTAGATTGATGATCTAAATTTTTGGTTTTCTTTTAGCTTGAGTGTGTGCGCCTGAAGTCATGCTGTTGCCTCCTGTTTTGCTCTGTGTAGCGTTGTTAGTTCAGGTTTTGGGAGAAAGATCACTTTTAAATTCTATCCACATGGGTAACATTGATTGCATCTATCCAGTAACAAGTGAACATGGAGCCATGCTTCATGTTTAAGTCCCCGTGACAGTAAACATCCTGTAGAAGTGTTCTTGAGCAAAAGACTGATTATTTTTTCATGGGTACTGCTCTGCTGTTGACCCTTATCTTTGACCTCGCTGAGGAGCAGTTGCAAAAAAAGGGAAGATTTCTTCTCTCAACATGACAGGGTAGGTCCAGAATATTGCAACAGTCAATACATTCTCAAGAGGAGTGGAAGTGATTTCTCTATCACATATCCACTTTTCCCAGGAGAATAAAGTAGTATGTCAAGGCCATAATTCTATGTATATACAGGATGGATGTAGCCTTCGTGTCTGAGAAGTGAAGCCAACATGAATGTGCCTTGCACGTGCTTTCTAATGAGCAGCAGTGGGCAACTCCTTGGGTTGCAACAAGAAGTCTGATTGTAGTAGATGAGAAAATGTTCCTATCTAAGTAAGCACTGTTCTGATGAGTTAATGGTCTTAGGCGCTAGTTTCAAGTCTCCTTGAAAACAGCATGTGGTTCATTTAATAAATTATGATCCAATTTAGAGTAAAACAAATGATAAAGCAGGGTATGATTTATATTAGTCAGCCCTCAAAGGCAGCATTTTGTTTAACTGAACATGTTAAAGTTAGTGATTTCACCCACTATCACCACCTATTACAATCCACTTTTTCCATGAGCAAAGACCCTTTTTATGTTACCAGCAGAGTGAGAGTCTAGCTTAAGCTCTTCTGCTGTTCCTGGTTCATAGTACTTTGATGGCCCAGGAATGGCTCAGAATTTGTTGTACAGAAACCAGTAAACACAGCCCTTAGGCTAATACAGCTCATGCACTTATTCATACAGTGAATAAATAATCAAGCAGTGGATGTTCCTTGTATCATTTTTAAACCAATGTTAAATAGTGTAGTTTTAAATGGCTTTGAACGTTTAGATAAGGCTTTATTTGCAATGATGGTCCTTTAGGTTTTATTTTTTGGCACAAATGCATTGATCAGCCTTTGCAGGGCCACTTCTTTGAGGTTTGGTTGGTTTGTCAGGGCCCTGTGGACTGTAATTGGTTGTGGATCTGGCCAGCCAACAGGCCGACATTAAATGAGTGTTTCGGATCATCCAGACTACCTGAGGCTAAATAGGGCTCCAGTCTCTGAAATAAAGGCTCATTGAAGGCAGAGACAATTTCTTTCAATGATGTCAACAGGTGTCATGTAACGGGTGAGGGAAATACGCAAATACAAAATTTGGCTTAAGTTCAAGGCTTAATACAAAGGGCCTGAACCTCATTGTAAACACAATTACTGGCATCAGGACAAGGACTAGAATTGCGTGTGGTCATATTTGCATGAGCGTGTACACTGATGTCCTAGGTGTGGTTGTGTGTGATAGTGCATGTAAGGTCACCTATAAATGTACTCACTAAGTGGGTGAACTGCAACCAAGTCAGGAAAGCATGTTCCTGCCACCTTAACATCATGCCAAAGCAAAAACATGAGGCGGAACCAAAACTGGTCTAGTGTATCTGACTTGTTATGGCCTTGAGTATATTTAATCTTACTAAACCTGCACCTTGTCTGGTGTCGAACTTTTGGTGCCCTTTTGTTTTCACCGTCACAATCCATGTGGGTGCAGGTTATGTTTGCTTTCTCTTCTTATCATGGTGTAAAGAAAGTCGTGACAGGACCCAAGAGGAGTTTGACGTTAATGATCAACAACCTTTGTGCCGGCAGTATTTACTGTCAGCTAGGAAGAAATGCTGTCAAGTAAGTCTGTATTTTTTATGGAGTTACACAGTTGTATGCAAAGTTTGGGCACTCCTGGGCAAGTTATAGTTGATTTCTAAAGTAAAAAAAAG
The DNA here is from genome assembly GCA_024666655.1 of Dascyllus trimaculatus. Taxonomy (NCBI): domain Eukaryota; kingdom Metazoa; phylum Chordata; class Actinopteri; family Pomacentridae; genus Dascyllus; species Dascyllus trimaculatus. The sequence goes on from CM045448.1 coordinate 30,683,945, forward strand.
TAAATAGTACAGCCCTTGCAACACATCTGCTGGCCAGAAAAGCAAACCAAAACTCCTGTATAACTGCAAAAGAGCTGCAGTGAGGTTTAGCTGATAGAGGAATGATAGTGCACTGTTCCACGCTGCAGTGTTGATACACAAACAGGTGGGAGAGTCATCAGAATGAAACCTTACCCGCAACTGCATCACAAAAGTCGAGTCTGGAGTCTGCAAGATAAGCCAGAAATATTTTTGGAAACAAATGTTCATGAAGATGAAGCTGAAACTGACCTTAATCCACCATTATCACATGCTACAATTTCTGTTTATATTTTTTTAGTTTTTGAGTTTCACATACACTGTACTGTTCTCTCTCATCAGTAAAGTACACTAAAATCAAAGTAATTTACATTATATCCATGAATAGAGACAAAAACCTGGTTCATAGTCAGAGCATAATGATGAGTAGGCTGTCTTAATAATGTACGAAACGTGAAATATTCAAGTGGAAAATATGTAGGAGCACAGAAGCTTTGGAAAGCCATAGTAATCAATTACCCACCATGAGGGAGGGCTGGGACATAACCTTCTCAGAGGCAGCAAAATTTAATTTCCTGCCCCTTGTTGGTCTGGTAATGCCATGTTAATAGCTTCCTGCTCGCATGCATTATAGCCACACTCTCACACATGCTTGTTTATTTCCGCCACAGCATGCCTGCCTAACATTAAGGTTACACGGATGACCTGTCGGCAGCTCTGAACTGTACACACACATGATCGCACATACCAGTTGTACGACTGTACTAAGGTACACTTAGTTTCTTGTGAAAACTAATTGTTTTCCACCCTTTACATAAATTTCGATTAAAGGTAAAAATGAAGTTATCAACTGAACAGTTAATTTGCTGTGCATTGTAATTCAAGTTTGGCCTTCCATACTTAGTGTATGCTTGCAATTTTGCAGTGCAAGGAATGATTATAGAGAACAGGTAGGTACAGTCATCTTTGTTTGGCTTCAAGAAAGTGCTCCAAATATGACTGAACTATGAATTTACCATCTGTGCACTCATGGACCTTTTCAGTGTATGTGACCGTAAAGTTGTTGTTGCATGTCTGACGGTTTATTGGGTTAACCGTTTTTTAATACACTTTAAAAGCTTCATTGTTTCATAGGCTTCCTCCTTCTTCCTTGCATCTTTTCTTAGCATGGTATCACTCGTGTCAGATTTGCATCCTTTTACTAAAGAGTTAAATGTCCAGCAGCAGTTTGGATTGTGGAATTCATCATGAGCTGAGACATGTTGATTTGACAATAATACTGCTTACACGTGTTGTTGGACTTTTGGCTTTTAAGACTTTGATACTTTAGAACGGAAGGCTTTCCCTGACCCACGTGCTATTCAAGCGGGTGAAGTGCCAGTAACGCCAACTCTAATAGTGTTGGGCATGTGATATCGCGTATCATGTATCACGTCATCTGCATGCCTGCATGCAAGCTATGGGTGTACAAGATACTTACAAAATGGGGACCTGCTTATTAAAGCCTCACTCCAAACACCACTAACCGTTGAAAATTTCACATGGTAGCCGAGTAAGTAAACTGTAAATGAATGAATGATTAATTTATAGATGTATATAAGACCTTGGCTGTAAACGGTTCACTTTCCTTTAACACATTAAGTAGCACAACAGTGAAATACATGTCAGACGTTACAGCTACTGCCTGATGTTTTGATGTGCCTTTCTATTTGTGTGTTCATCTGTGTGTGGTTCTGTGTCCTTGTATCCATGTATGTTTTCTGCTACACCCCTAAAACGACTGCATTGCTGGCTTTCATGGAGGCTGCGGGAAGCTTAACCTCTGTGTCCCATGACGATGACTCATCTTTGGCATGATGTTGTTATGTAAGCGGGTGGAGTGTCCTCTGAAAACTGGGCACAGGGACACCGGATCACAGACAGGCAGTTTTTCAAGATGACAAGCAAGCTGGAATGATTGCATTAACACCTGGATTACAGTAACTGAAACCTGAGTGCACATTTACTCGCTAGACCACCGGCAAATACGGCCTGTCAGTTCTGATTTCATATTGGTTGTGATCAGTGCTTTGTGCGGTTACAATTGTTTTATTAACAGTTGCTACAATTTACACTGTGCCGCTGTCTCCCATGAGTTTAAGATTTAAATGATATGTTACTAGGATTTCAGCTACAGTGCTTATAAAAAGTATTCCCCCCCCCCCCCCTTGGAATAGTTCCCCTTTCATTGCTTTTCAACACTGGATCATGACCCCCCAAAAGACTCTTTAATGTCAAAGCAAAGATGGATTTCTACTCAGTATTGCCAATTATTTAAAAATACAAAATGTAATATAAGTGACTGTATTCACCCTCTTTAAGGTGAAGCCAGTTGGTGCTAGAAATCACATAGTTAGTAAGATGGAGATCATCTGAGTACAGTGAATGTGTCTCATGTGATAAATGAAGTATAAATAAAGACACCTGTATCAGGAAGGTCCAGTCACTGGTGATAACTACACCATGAAGACAAAAGAACACTCCAAGCAACTCTGTGAAAGGGTTGAGACAGAAAAATCCTACATTTAAAAATGAAAGGAATCTGGAACATATGTAAGTCTGCCTAGAGCAGGCTGTCTTCAAAAACTGAGTGGGTTTGCAAGACAGAGATTAGCAAGGGAGGCCACCAAGACACCTATGACTCTTCTGAAGGAGTTACAAGCCTCCACAACTGACATGGTAGAAACTATGCATACAATAACTATTGCCAGTTCTTTATCAAAACTTTATGGGAGAGCAGTAAAGAGAAAGCCACTGTTGAAAAAAGCTCATATTAATTCTCATTCAAAGCTTTCTTAGAGGAGATGTGGGTGAGTCTAAAGTTAACTGGAACAAGGGTCTTTGGTCTCATGAGACCAAAATGAACTTTTTGGCCACCAGACTAGACACTGTTTATTGTCTGCCAGTTTTTATTGTCTGCCAGACAATAAAAACTGCACATAATCAAAAACAAACCATCCCTACAGTAGAGCACGGTGGTGGCAGCATCATGAAGAGGCTGTGGGGATGCTTCTCTGCTGCAGGCTGTGGAAGGCTTATAAAGGTAGAGGGTCAAATGAATGCAGCAAAGTACAGAGAATTCCTGGAGGAGAACCCAATGCAGTCTCCCATAAAATTTTGACTTAGGGGCCGGTGTGTAGCTCGTTGAGTTAGGGCGTTACCGTGTAGGCACAGGTCGCCAGCAGCGGTCATGAGTTTGAGTCCAGCTCACAACCCTTTGCTGCACGGCTCTCTCTCCTCTCTTTACCACCTTTTACCCTGTCTCTCCCCTTATCATTAGAATGGAAAAACTCCCACCAAAAAATATTTAAAAAATTGGCTTAGGAAATTATTTGTTTTCCAGCAAGACAATGACCGGATGTGTACAGCTAAAGCTTTACAGAAATGTATTGAAGACAAGGGTAATGTTCAGGACTGGCCAACTCTGAGTCTAGACCTCAATCCAATTGAGAATTTGGGGCTGGATCTGAAAAGGACTCTTAAATAAATACTAAATACTTTTTAATGGCACTGTAACCACTGCCAGTGAAACACAACAACACAAGTCTGTTCTATGTACTTGGACATTTGCAGCCATTGTGAGGCTTATCAGATTATTCAGGCCTTTGTAGCCCATTCATCATGGACCTTAGTCTGTTGTTTTTGAACGACACAAGTGGTGATCATCAGTGCTTTTCAGTCAGATCACGACTTGTACTCCACTGTGACTCATTCCTCCTAAAGGGGTGGGGGTAAATTAAAGATGTCTCGAGAGCACGGGCAGGTAATAAAGACGGCAAAAATAGCTCTTTTTGTATTTTAAAAAAGTAAAAAAAAAAACTGTTGATGGCCAGCAAAGCCTGTTTCAACACCTACGCTGCAAGTGCTTGACCACATTTAATGAACACCGAGCGACCTTTTTTAGAGGATGCTTTTATCCAAAGCTCTCTATTGTCAACACTGTATCTACTTTTAGCATGAGTGGTAACCCATAACCCTATCAATGTGAGTACTGTTTTCTCATTAAGCTACACCTGTATATTTCATAGTAATACATCTACAATTTCTGAAATGTTATCCATAACTTATGAGTGACAACAGGTTTGTAATATACAGTGTTTTAGTATTTATAATTTAAACTGATACGTTCAGGTTTTGGGTATCAGCAGCTTGTTTTGCCACCATCTGATGCAGTCAACTCTTAACTGTAAATGCATCAAAGATTGTGCATGATTATTTTTGTTTTTGAAGTTACTGCATTTTAGTCATTCGACTCTTGGAAGACTCTTTCCAGGATCTTTAATGATCTTGATTGGCAGGTACAGTATATATTGATAGTGAACTTTGAAGCTGGGGAAATCATGTGTCTTTTTCGCCACTTTAAAAAAAGACAATAAATATGTTTTAAAGGCAGTGTTGAAAACGCTGAAAATGTCGAAGATAATATTATGAGCGTGTTAGCCAAAAGTTGCCTATTTCCAGGTGAGATGGAGCAACAGTAGCACTCATTTGGAGTCATGTTTCTGGCTTCATGATGAATGTTAGTCTGTTTTTCTCTCTACCAACTCCTCAAGAAAGTCTCGCTAAAGAACTGTCAGGTGTTTGTCTGTGCAGCAGCTTCGAAGATTCTGGGAACTCCTTTAAGATACATGCTGTTTCTTTGAAAATACATTATTAAAAGAGCAGCACTGTGTCCTGTCTGAGCGTTTTTTGGTTCATGTTGCTAGGTGTTTACTCTTGCGTGAGCCTTAGCAATCTGCTGAGTAGTGTTGGGTCATTTTTTTTTGAAGGCCCCACCTCTCAGCTTGTTCATTTTTTAATTTTTGATAAAATAATGAACTCCTTGCTCCTGGGTATGAGTAATAAGATTGATTAGAGGGATGATGCTGCACCACTCTGTCTGTCTCTCTCTACCCGGTTCTGCCTGAGCTAAGCAGTGCTGGGCAGTGATACATGTTAATTCATGGGTAGATTGGGTGACACATGCCCTCTCATTTGTCTTGCAGAAGTGGGTCATAGTACCAAGTTCATCTTTACACTAATATACACTGTTCCTTCTCTGTGTCTTTCCCTTACTTTGTTTCTTAACACTCTTTCTGACATGATTTGTCTGTTTCTCTGCCTCTGTCTGTATCTCTTCTCCCCTCACTAGACTGAGTAGCCTGTGTCCCAGTAGACAACTAGTTAACAAATGGAGATAGACTACACATCAATCCTGCATCTTCAGTGCATTTGAAGGGACCACAGTGATTGCACCTACTTATCAGCAGCACACATAAACTCCTGCAGATGTGTCATATTATTTTTGGCCAAAACAACAGTGCAGTAATACGTTACCTTTTATTATTGAAGACATTATGTGCTACTGACTTAGACTTCTAAAGTGGCCTGTGCTGATTTTTTTTTCCGATGTAGTAAGCTTCATTCATTTGGTCTTAATCATCTGCTTGAGTGGTTGGAATTAAAACTTTACTCATGCCAGTGGGACAGCTCTAAGGTTGGCAGTGTTTGTCTGTCAGATGATCTGTCTGTTGGTCCTCCACTTTGGCACAGACCACAATGTCTCAACAACTACTGAAGGGATTGTTATGACATTTTGTAGAGGCGTTCATGTGTTCTAGCTGATGCATCTTACTGACGCTGTTGATTCTGTGAACATGCCGGTGCAAACATAGGTATGTTACATGCTGATTACCTTAGTATTACCTCCAAAATGAATACGGCCTTACAGACCTCCAGTGCGTACATGTACAAACAGACTGCTCAGCATAGCGGTGTGCTGACCTGAATAGTATCACTCATTCATTCTGAAGTGCAATGGTACTTTTACAATCAAAGTTTCACACACACTTGACAGTTTATTATGTTCACCCAGCTAAAACTAAAGCTCTTTCGGGATTAATAGAGGTTTTTCTTGTCTTATCTTAATACGCCAGTCCTGCAAGTCCTGTATTAGCTTGCTCAAAGACATGTTCAGATGTAAGCTCATTGTGGAGGATGTGGTCTGCAGGGTAGGGCATCAAGTAATGTTTCCAACTTAGAACCAGTTCCAAAGTTTAAATTCTAAAGGAATCCATTAAACAGTTTCAATTCAATCTTGCTTATTGATCCTTAATCAAACGTCACATGCTAGTTTCTAAACAGTGTACTGCTGACGTCTACTGCGTATCTACCACTATCTGTCTGCACCATTAGTCATGTGAGCTTGAAACCTGTATGTCTTCCCGTCTCTTGTAACAATCACCTTAATTTAGCAAATGCTGCTACAGAATGCTTTACAATGGCAGGATTAGACTCCAGTGTTGGTACAGTAAATAAACCAGAAAAAAGTTGATCATCACTTTAGTTCTGATCGCTTTATCTACCTGTTTGTATATCTTGGGACCATTTAGCAGCAGTGTCACGTGGGAACAATGCAGGAGAGCGCTGTTGAACAGAGACTCTTTTTTATTGCTCTTCTGTGACAGCGAACACAGCACACAGATTTTAAGCAACTGTTCTGCTTATTGAGGCACGTTACCACTGACTAAAGTAACTTTACTGCCCGTACAGTGACACTGTTCTGTGACTGCGGCAACATGCTGCTGCTTCTTTCACACACTGGGAGAGACTCACTTCACACCACAAACCCACTGGTTTACGTCACCTCCTTCATTAAAGAGGGTGTGCAGTCAGACTGTGGGTCTGCTGAACTCACTGGTTAAAAAAATACAGTAAAACTATACTTATTCATACAATCATCAAGTGTTTGTTTACTTAGACAGATGGAGATGGGCAGTGCTGGATGTACTCAGATCCTTTACTTAAGTGAATGTACAAATACCATACTATAAAAGTCTAGCACTGAAAATGTTACTTCAAGTAAAAGTGTATATATATATATATATATATATATATGTGTGTGTGTGTGTGTGTTTGTGTGTGTGTGTGTACACTGTCGCCCATAGAATTGGAATAATTTAGTTTTCAGACACATTCCTCTTTTATTCCTATTTATACACATCAGTATCACTTTTGACCAGGTTCAGTGATTTAAATACTGAGTCCATGGCTGTGTTGTCCTTTTCCTGCTTAAAATCTGTATTCAGTAAGTCTACGTTTTCAGAATTAGCTGCATAATTTTCAACCAAATTTGACACAGAAGTTCCCTAGGCTATATGCGTCGTCCGACGTAACTGGCAATACACCAAAGAGTGGTTGCACTCTGAGAAGATGGACACAAACAAGCCAGCATTGCTGATTTCCTTGGAATATCGCAGAGAGCGGTCTGTAAAATCCTCAAACATCATCGAGAGGAGGGTCATTTGAGGCCCCAAAAATCTCCAGGACGACCACAACTAACTACCAGATGAGATGATCAACAAGTGTTTAACCTATGCAGTAGAAATCAGAAAATGCCAGCAAGCCACCTTTGTTGTCTGTTTCCACAAAAGTATTAAAAAAATACTTTAAACAGTGTGTATATATGTGTGTATGTGTGTGTGTGTGTGTGTGTACAATAGTACAAGGTATGTACAATAGTACAGCTCCAGAACCCCCCCGCAATAGACGAAATCCGTGAAGTAGTGACCTTATATTTATTTTATTATGTATATATATATTAAGGCTTTATAAACCCTCCCCCACACTGTTATTAACCTTTCCCACACTCTTGTAAACACTGGCTTCCATCACCGCCAATCAATCAGCAACCGACTAACTCAAGCGGAAGCAGCCATAGCTGCGTTTTCCATACGTGCGTCTACTCATCTGCTGTACGCCACGTATTTTATATACAATGTAAAAATCTGTGATACAGTGAGACTGGGAAAAGTGAACCGCGATCTGGCGAGGGATTACTGTATTTCATTAGTACCTAATGCAGAAAAATATCTCCTGTGGTCGTTATAATGCAATACAGTACAGCTAAATTATTAGATTGTTATTACTCATGCAGTATTGTAAATGGAAGATTTTACTGCTGCAGTAACCATAATTACCTGTAACTCAAAGAATCAGAATCTAGAATTGCTAAGAACCAGAATCATTAATACACCAACGATGCCCAGCCTTTGTAGTCTATAATGCTGCTCAACTGTATTTTGTCCACCGTATTAATGCTAAACAAGAGAAACACAGTGGAATCTCTCCAAACAGTTCCATCAAAAATGGAACACTGATCATGAAGAGAGGATTCATTGCAGCACTGTATTAGACTGCTTCAGTTTTAGGTAGGCGTAGAAAAAAAGTCAGCTGATTATCTCCATCTATTACATAATAAAACTGTCTATCCTTCCTCAGTCTCACTTTCTCTGTCCCCATCTGCCGGTCTTCGCACATTTTCAGGTGTGAATCTTGCCTGCCATCGGGATTGAATCTACACCTTTCTTCCAGAAGCGGCGTTTCTGCTTAAATTATCAAATAAACACTGACACCGTGGCACAGTGAGCCGGCGAGGACCGTTGTTGCAGGAAGCTTAGAAAGCGGACCATTTGTTATGAATGACTAGCTGTGACACTGCATTCATTCAGCAGAATTTATATGTATAGAGGAATAGCTGTGCTGCGTGTTTGGACTGGAACATAAAATGTATCTCGGAATCTGAGAGTTACTTACTTGTGTGTCCTTGAAACATACGTTAAAAAAAACACTGTATTCATAAATTGACGTCCGTGTGTGTGTTTGTGCGCGCGTGTGTGTGTGTGTTACGTGCTTTTGTAAAGGTGTGTGGGCGTGTGAGTGCAATTTCAGGCTCCTGTGTTTGCATAACTGTTGCGTTATGATAGGTGAGATGCAGTATGTGCTTTTGTGTGCACAATGTTGCATGAATGTGTGTGTCTGTGCTTTTACATGCAATCACGTTGCTATCGGCTTTTTGTTGTGTGCTGGTTTGAAAGCCCAAATTTGTGCGTGGTTTTTTTTTCGTGTGTTTTTTTGTATTTACCTTCTCTACACGTTGAAGTGCTTTTTGCTTCCATGTGTGTGTACCAGAGATAGAGATATCTGGCTCAGCTGCCCTTAATCCATTGCAGGACAGTGCTGTCTTTTTTTTTTTTTTACAGCTTGTGGTTGAGGTGTTTACAGTTCCCATTCATGTGTGTGTGATGCGGTCAGAAAACACACTGTATTTAATGGCGAGCAGGATATTTTTGTTTGAGTGCGTGGGCGGCTACTGTGCGGATGTCAGAGGCAGACAGATAGGGGAGAGAGAAAGAGGGAGGGATGGTGAGAAATCAAATGGATGTGTTCACTTCCTCAAAGCCCCATGAACATCCTCTCAGCTTCCTGCTCGTCTCCCAGCTCTGGCTTTTTAAAAACATCAGCACGGCGCACCTCCGACTAAGATGTCTGTGGATTTGGGTTCTGTGACCATGTACCTCCCTGTCTTCCCTGTGTGTGAATGTCCTGACGTTTCAGTTTGTGTGTCCATGTGTGGGTGTGAACCTTCTTAACTGCGCCTGTGTTTTGTCTGAAGAAACACGATTCCATGTGGATATAGCGCCTTGGTAGATGACTAACAAGTGTGACAGAGATGAATGGAAAAGGAATTATCTGATGTGGCGCATTTCCAAGACCAACATGACACAGCGGCCTCAGATCTCTCGCCAGTTCTACCTGCCACCTGACTTCCTGAAGGTTAAAGGTCAGAGGCTGAGAGGGGGAGGATACTGTTCGTGTTTCTATCAGTTACCACAAAGGAGGCCGCTTACTTTGTGCAGAAAGATAAATTTGATGTTACTGTAGACAGCTTTTAGCAGTCAGTACTAATGCTACTGTTACTGCTGCTGCTGCCATGATTTCCACTGAAAACAGGCCTGTTCTAAATACATGTGAGGGTCTGTGTTGGTGTTAATTCAGGTCAATACTGGCAGCAAAGCTGTTCCAGTGTTTCATTTCAGTCAATAATAATGATTATTCATCATTTTTAAGACCAGGAGAGTTTTTTTTTAAACCACATTATTTTAAATGTAATCACTTCAGCCAATTAATCAGAGTATGCAGATGTAAATTTCAATGTTAAAACTATAAAGACACACATGCACAAATACATGTACACACACAAACAACAAAAAATAGCATAATGGAATGATCTCACCTTGATACACATTAAGTTAAAGGTGCATGGAGGGAGACCAGGCTGAAGCTGCTGCACTGTGCTGAGGTTAAGGTTCTAAGTCGCTGGCATGCAACAGGTATCACTGGACATGCAGCCCGACGTCAAGTCTGCCAGCCCTCAGAGAAGGAAATGTGTTGTTTAGATGGGGGACCTCAGGAGAACTACACAAAAACCACAAGGAGAGTAAGTGAGGATGAAGGGGCTCCATTGTTAAGTGATATGCTCGCTGCTATGAGCCAGAGAGGGAGCAGCTGAGGGTCTGTTCATGCGACTGAACTGTGCTTTCAGGGTGGGTTGCATCTAATGCATTTAACTGGACAATATATTATCATGAAAATGTATAATATGTGTGAACAAATTAGTGATTTTAACAGTTTGTCAGACACATTAGGCAGTGGTTCGTGATCCGGCATTTTACAGGTCTAAACAGTTATTAGGAGGAATACCTTTTTTGCCTTTTTTCTTACTGTAACAAATACACACATACAGCATTCATGTGACGAAGCTACTAAAATTTGTCTAGTTGCACAAATTTAAATTGCCAGTGCAATTCCTTCCCAGTTCCATTTTTTTATTGCATAGTGGAAAAAGTTCAGTTTTTTTTTTTTTTTTTTTTGCGTGAAAACACAGCTTTCTTTTCAGGAGCCCTTTGTATTGCCACACCAGCTGTGTCAATGGCCTGGCCTCATTCTAATAAATGAGGAGGATGAGATTTTCACGCAGGCTGAGGGCACATTCAGGACATCAGCGGCTCGGCATCACAAACGAAGAGCTCTCAGTCGTTTCAATTGAACCAGTCCGTCAACGCAGCAGGGGTGCTGCACAAGGGGAAAACAAGGCAGGGTCCTCTGCCAAAAAAAGGCGAACCTGGCCCTGCTTTGGTGAAACTCAAATACTTGTACAGTCTGCATTCACATTAGACCGTTTTTGTGTAAGTATTTGCCCTGTATAATAAAAATGAAGTAATGGATTTGGAAGTAGCATTTATTTAACGTTCAATAGTAAGAACACAACTGATTGGCTGCTTGTTAGTGAGATAAGCTTTTATTTTGTTAAGTTAAGGCAGCTCTACTGCATTAAGAGTTGGAAGAAAGGAGGGATATTAAAAGTTAATTCATCATCCATGTCAACGTGCGTAAAATTGGATTGATTACAAAATCATAATGTCATTTACTGATGTGTTTAATTAATTGCCCAGCCCTACTTTGTACAGTGTTTTGGCGTCTGGTAGCCTTTAAAGATGCTAATCTGTTGCTCAAACTGAACTTGTTGGCTCATATTTCCCTTGAAATAGCACAGATTCATTTTGAGTCCCTACTAAGATTGCTGTATAACCACCATCTAACCACAGTGGTTAGTTGTTTTTCCGCATCTGTACTTATTTTTGTATTTTAATTGTACCTAAATATGTAACGAACACTAAGAGACATGAGGTGGAACTAACTGGTGTTGCAGAGAGTTGTGAGGCTTCACTGAACAATTTGCCATCCTCAAGGCCAGGGCCTTTGCATAGTAAATTATTCTTATTGTATTTATTTATTTACAAAGGCTGGCTTTTAGGATGTGGTAGATCACTTTTGTGGGGTAAGGATCTAGAGCATATGCAGGAGGTAGAGGAACACAGGCTAGAAGTAGCTGGGTTTACTTTTACACACAGAATTTACACCTGAAACTGAAGATATAGAGGCTGGTGTTTGCCAAGCCTTCACATACTATTAGTGGAAACTGCCAGTCCTGGATTGTGCACACCAACTTAGTATTTCAGTTCCAGTTCAGGAAGGTCACCTCTGTATATGTCTGTGTGTCCAGCAGAGTGGGGCTGTGAGTGCTGCTAATAATCAAAGAAACAACTGTGGAGAGTGACTCCAGCTGTGTGAGTTGTGTTTGGGTGTGTGGTAGTAGTTGCTGAGTGATTAGTCGGGCAAGTGTGTGTTTCTCCCTGATGGTAACAATCGGCAGCTAGCGCTACGTGTGTGTGTACGTGCCACCAGTAACGTCTGCTTGGCGTGAATAGTTGGTGTCCAGAGGGCAACTATTTGGCCAACCATTTGCTTACATGTGCAAGAGTGGGTTTGCAAAAAAAGAAGGAAAGTGAAACCAGGGCGGGAGGTCAGGGCCAGCTAATGCCTCCTTTTATTCTAACAGCAAGGATTTCCTCCCGTCACAGAGCCTGCTTTATTAATGGCACTACGTGGCATCCTGCGGACAAAAAAATTGCTCCTTTCCCATCACAAGACCAATTTCAGTACCACTCGAACCGTCTGATACAGGAAAGGAGTGGCAAAACATTTGTACACATGATGCCAGTTTCTGGTAGGTGGAAGTACAGCAGTAGTTTATTTTACTACACTGTTTTTGAATCAGCTGTTGTGGACATATTTTACAAACCTGTCTGTCCTGCTTAATAACCTTTCATGTGAATGTCACAAAGATGTGGTTAATGGCTTAAAATGAAGGGGACACGCGTAAAACGTAATATTTAGAAATAAACGACTTAATTCTCTTTCTGCATGACAACAAATACAGTTTCTCTGGAAAAATCATTGCTTTTGAACTATATATATGTTAGGGCTGAGACTTTACCGCGTTAATTTTGATTAGTTAATTACAGGAAAAATAATGCATTTAATCGCGCCTTTCTCAGGTCCCTCATTTCTATCACACCGGTAACACTGATGCGCACACTCCAGCACCTAAAGTTCGTATGCCAGCCGTGAAGAAGATGCACAGGATGCACATAATTCAAAAGAAAAGGGCAGCCTTGAGCTCTGAAAACATAAAGAGGCTAGTTTGTCTCAGTAACTGGCTTAAAGAGAAAAAAACTATCCTTAGAGGTATCATGAGGACAATGGGTTTGTTGTTAAAAAGCACTAAACTGTTATAGCCGATATCTCAACTGGTTTTGTTTTGTTGTTTATCATTTTCGATTGCAGAAATGGCATTTTTATTAATCTGTTGGTCCGTTTACTTTGCTAAAGATGTTTTCTTTACCATTTTTAGAGGTCAGGGTTCCTTGGAATTGAAATATGTTTTCAAGTGCTTAAGTTTACAAAGAGTCTTGAAATGTTGAATAGAATAGCTGTAATTGTACTTTGAGTTTGCACTAATGAGTGAATGTAGTAGACAGATGAAAAATGCACGGATAAATACAGATGAAAAATAAACATTTTAAGGGCTGGCTCAGTGGTTAGCAGCGTTGCCTCACAGCTAGAAGATCCCCGGTTAGGACGCCTGGGATCTTTCTGTGTGGAGTTTGCATGTTCTCCCTGTGCAGCGTGGGTTTTCACAGGGTACTCCGGCTTCCTTCCACAGTCCAAAAACATGCTGAGGTTAATTGATTATTCTAAATTGTCCGTAGGTGAGAATGTGAGTGTGCTTGTTTGTCTGTCTCTATATGTAGCCCTGTGACAGGCTGGTGACCTGTCCAGGGTGTCCCCTGCCTTCGCCCTGAGTTGGCTGGGATAGACTCCAGCACCCCTGCGACCCTACAGAGGATTAAGCATTGTACAGATAATGGATGGATGGAATGAACATTTTAGTTGTTTAGGTTCACATATATGTCTATTCATTGATTCAGTCGTCAACCAAAATGTTTTAGAACTGAAAAACTTTGCATATAGTGTCAAATATTGCTGTTTGATTAAAATGCGATTAATCAAGATAATAAGTTATAAATCCTGTAATTAATTAGATAAATTTTTTAAATCATGTCCCACCACTAATACATATATATGTTTGATTGGCATAAATGTTTCACAGTTGTGTCATCTTACAGTAACTAGATTATTTTATAGTTCAAGTGTAGAGAGTTTTTTATATGCCGATAAATAGGCTTTAATGTAACAATGGGCTCAGTTTTAAGAACAGTAAAGAGGAGTAAGGAAGATTCTTTAGTTGATTATAAAACAACAGTGAGTGTTTCTCATTTCACATATTTGTAGCTTAAAATATGTTAAATAATAGTGACACCTTTTTTATACAATGTAGTCCTCAGTACTGGTTCTTGAGCGACATGTCTTACTTGTGGACGCCGGCGTCTCCACTCTAGGAAAGGGTTAACGGTTGGAACTTAGCAGATCCTGATTGTCTATTTTCCTGCAGACACCACAGCGAGAAACAAAGTTCACCACCTGCAGATCCGTTTGATTAGCTGCTTTTTGCTGAAAGAGCTCACAACTAGTTACTGCATGTGTGCTTGTATTGCCACTCCTTGGAAAAAGCTGAGTAGAATATGTTATAAGCATTTCTGCTTTTGTGTGTATTTTTGATTTGTGAAAATGAAAACAAGGACAAACCAGTAAAAGAAATATTAACTTTGGACCAAACAGCTATTGAAATTGACCAAGATGCCAACCCTCAGCAGATGCACACAGTGGAAAGTCTTCAGAGCCACTGATCATATTAAAAGACATTTCTGTGTTTGACTGTTTATACTGCTAAAAGTTATAGAAGCTATAGACATGGGTTTATGTCCAATCTATACATTTTGTTTTTGGCATTCATGTTGCTAAGAAGCACTGATGACTAATTTTTGAAACCTAAGAAATTAAATAAATCTCTTTAACCACTGATGGTGACTTAGACCTTGTCCACACATAGCTGGGTTTTTGTAAAACTGAATATCCTGCCCCCTCCATCTAGAAAAAACCTTACGTACACACCACCTCATTTTTAGAAAAAAATTCATCCACACCTAACAGCCTAAGTGCGTTTTTAAGCACATTCATAAACATGCCAGACCATTAGGTGGCAGTAGTTCCCCAAATCCTATCCAATCAGAGTAAGTTTCCGTCTCTCGGACATGGAATGACAAAGTGATGGAAAATAACCCTCCTTAACATCGTCCTTTGCCTGTGTTGTTGAACGTGAAGCAGTATCTGGGCTTGTAAAAACAAGCAAGAAAAAGGCGCCTGTATAAGAAACAGCGCCAAAAACCTTGTGAGGGCACCCATACTGTTTCCCAATGTAAACACAGGTCACGTATGTGACGTAAGAACATATTTTGTCGCAGGCAGTGACGTTTTGAAAACGCGAAACTCTGGTTATTGACGTCCACATGCAGACGCATAAATGGAGAGTTCGCAAATCTTCCCTTTGGTTGGAGGTTTTTAAAAGAATTGTTTTTAATGCTGTAAATCTGCGGTTTCGTGTGGATGACAGGACAAATCGTAGAAAAATATCTTTGTTTTGTTCGATACCCAGCTACATGTGGACAAGGCCTTAGCCTGCATCCACGATCACTCCCATTTACTCCACTCCTTGAATGTTAAGGCACAGGAAAACCTACATCTCCTGCTGATTTCATGATTTCTTCTTTTACCTTCATGTCACATTTACACAAATTCAACAACTCTTTTTGCAAAGAAATATATTTTTTTATAATTTCATTTATAATACATCAGGTGTGACTTTATAGGGTCTGTGCAATAATTTCATGTTAATTATTGCTTGTAATATTTGTAGGATTATGCAGTATGATCGGCTTGTAAACACAGCCAGTGCTTGGCATCATGAGGGCAGACATCTCAGTGTGAATACTAAGCATCACAAGGCTGGAGGGCCCAGCTGTGTCCTCTTCAGTGGACAGGATTGATTGATCTGATTTATTTTATTTAATCAGGAAATCCTGTTGAGACCAAGAGCTCGCTTCTAAGGAAGACCCGAGTTCAAAAACATGCAGCTACATATTGACGGTTCATTCGCTCTGGACGGCAATCACATGCATGCACGCAAATAGCATCTCCAGACTGTTACAAGTGTTGGGTAAAGTAGAAGTTAATGGTGCTTTCAAGTCTGAATGAGAGTCTCGAGGTCCAAACTGTTGCGCTTCATTTCAGGAGTGAGTCCTTTAAATAGATGAAGATCCAGGTTTGCTGGTGCCTTCTAGATGCCAGTGATATCCAGCCAACCCTTGCATGTAAAGACAGCCTTACACATGCAGATAAATCTCATTGACATGAGCTGTGACACGCCATGGACTGCCTGTCCACCTCCACGTGTTTATTGACCAAAGTTTCATTAATAAGATGGAGCTAAGAGAAGACAAGATTTACACATTTTCAGCTATTTTAAATGACATTGTCCTGACAGAATGCTTACTGATGGATAAGTAAAGCGTAGCTGGACGTTATCAGCTCTGGAAGAACTTTGCTCACATCACAAGGAGGACTTTCAGTGTTAAGTAATAAACATCAGGCAGATTTTTTGGACATGAATTTGTGGCTTCAGGTGGTGCGGGGGGGGGCAGGTGAGGACTACATCAGAGAGGCCCCTCAATTAAGATCAAACGGCTTTTTTTTTATGCAAGGGTCACAGTGTCTGAGGTTGCCTGCCAAAAAAGAGAGTGCAGCTAATTCTGGTGCTCATGGTAATCATGTTTTTGATCAGACATCTGTGATTTGATTTGGAGAGGAGGCTATTTGTGATCTGTTTTCTCTTGAGGGTCCGTTTGATCATAAACATCACAGCGCCGCCAACGTTTGAATATGGATTGCTCTACTGATAGCGTTGCCATTTTAGGTAAACGTGCTACAGTCAAGTTAACAACAACATCAATGAATAATGACTGATTAGCATTTACAAGTGCTAGTTTGTCTGTGTTTGACATTGCATCTGATCATCAGCTGTGGGGCAAACTGCGGCAGAGTGTGCAAACCTTTCACAGATTGGAAGATTTTTGTGTGTGCTGCGAAACATTGACTGTCTCTGTATGGTGTAAGGGATAAAATCTGTACAGTGTGAATAGGGATGCCTCACTAACACTGGGGCACTGTCACGTCACTCCCATTGCCCCCTCATTATCACTGCGGCTACTTTGTGCTCTGCTCTGCCACCCTGACCTAACCACCCACTCGTCTCCCATCGAATAGGAAACCCAACTGGCAGCACGCCATGACCACATTCCTGCTGCCTCTGACCGCCATTACAGTGAGCCGTGACCCCTGACATTCCAGAAAGCTTAGCAGAGGTGATTTTATCTCAAAAATTACCCTTATAATTATGAGGTTCTTGTTTGAAATGTTAAGCTTTAGCTCTATGTGCCTTGAGGTAAAGTACTAATCTCTTGTTATGTGTGTGTGTGTATTATGTAATTTGCTTGGTGTAGTGCAGCTTTCCTCAGTACATTTGATTAAATGAACAAGTATCACTGTGGATCTGCATGTTCCCATGGTTTTGTACATCTCCTGCGTACCTGCTGCTGCCAATTAGGCCTTTTAAGTGCCTCTAACTTTAGACTATCTTCCAAGATTTTCTATTTTCATATGTTTGCTGCACAATGTTCAGTATTTTGCTGTTACCACTTGTCCTTCTCCCTTTAAATACTGTTAATTAGTGAAGTTCTCTGCTGCTCCTGCTGAAGTCATTACCTCCTATAATCTCCAGTGTGTGTGTTTTCATGTGTTTCACTGTGCCTGGATGTTGCTGTGTGTATTGACTGACACACAGGCCAGCTGGGGTACCTTGCCTGTTAAATGTTTGATTGCACCCAAACTTCCTGGCAGACGAGGGGGGGCGCACACACAGAGGGATGGAGGTCTGGATCACATGAGCGCAAATGAGCTGAGCAGATGTTGGCCAGATGTGACCGAGGAGGGGAGGGCAGGCGTTAAGGATGGAGAGCGGGAAGAAAGAAAGAAAGACAGAAACGAGCACAGATAGCAGAGAGAGAGAGGGGGAGACTCACCGTCCACACACTGACAGCTTTGTTCACCTCCTCTCAGGAGTTGAGCGTTACTCTGCCTCCTCCTTCTTTTACACACACTAATACACTCCTCCTCTCCTCCCTCCATCCTGCTGCCTCCCTCCTCTCTCTCTCTCTCTCTCTTTGAAGTGAGGACAGTGTGCAGGAAGCAAGCCGGAATCGATTGCTCCATGCATTAGGCCAGGAATGTGTGACACCCTCCTCCTCTTCACCCTCCTCTTCCTTCCTCCTCCATCCTGACACATCCTTCATTTATTTCCCCCCTACCCGCACACCCCCCCCTCCACCTTCTACATAAAACACTACTATTATTTTGGCTCGGAGCCCTACTTTGCTTCACTTTGTGCAGATTGTTAGTAGCAGAAACGATAACCTGTCTGAAATTAGTAGTTCATTGTTCATTGAATCTGCATGAGTATTAATCGGTTGCAATTTTAAAATCAGTCACTTCAGTCATTTATCAAACCAAGATTGCAAATATTCTCTACAGCTTCGCAAGTGAACAGTTAACTTGTCCTTGAGTTTGACTGAATAATCGAAAAATAATGGGCCCATTAATAGATTCATGAAAACAAGCCTCATTTGCAGTCTTAGATGTTCTAATTTTGATCTGCAGATGGTAATAATCTGTTTTGCTCTCCTTGAAAGGACAAACAATGATAGCTAGCTAGTAAGTTTAGATGGGTTTTAAGGTAAACAGCATGTATCTGTCAATTAGTTCATTAAATCAATAAGCTTCAATTAAGTATGTGAAAGAGCAGAAGGTTAGTGACTAGAAAGTTTGAATCCCAACCTTCTAGAAGTTGCCATAGTTGTCCTTGAGCAAAGCACGTTAACAGTCGGTGCTTCAAAAGAGCTTCTGAGGAGCCTCCTCCAGAATGCTCGGCCTCCACTGTAAGGTTAGTGTGTTACTTGTCTCTGCTCCGACAAATGAGGAATGAGAAAAACGTGTTCTCGGTTAAACTGAACAGAATGTTCTCTCTTCGTGTTCAGTCTCTCTTGTCATGTGCTTTTCTTTGCTCATGAAAAGAAAAATCACTTTGTCCAGGAACATACTTAATGAAAGGAAAGATCAAATCAAATGAAGCAGATTTTCTCCGCTTTGCTCTGTGGCTGCAGCCCGCCCTGCCTCAGAGTGTAAATAACTTCGCAAGCTTGTATTTGGCTGGGAAGGTAGTCAGTCGGTCACAGAGTCTGCTGTTCAGTCACTAATCCAGCAGTGTGAGTCATCCACCTACTTCAGTCTGCCAAGTTGCAACAGGCTCAAGGCCTGCTCCACTGACAGAACAATGAGACAGGACGGATGTTGGCTAACTCTGCACAGCTTTGTGTATTACCACTGCATATTAGCAAGGCTTATTAACACCTCTGATTTATTCTGTCTCACACTTTGATTCCTGCGTATTTCAAACATGACGGTGGAGCATGAGAGATATTTTGGGCTCCGTCTGTGCTTTGTTATTAGTATTATTAAAAGCTGATACTTACACTTCAGTTGATGCTTCAACAACATCTAGAACTCCAATTTACATTTCAGCCTAATCCGGTGCTTACATTTCAACTGTCTGATAAGTTGCTCAATGCATCAGACGAGGCGATTATAAAGTCAGAAATTCGTGGCCGAGATATGACTGACTACACTTCACCAATCAATCATACCTTGCCACATCATAACCTGTGTGATGTGATTGGGATGAAGTTGCCATGGACCAACTAACAGAAACAAGAATGTAAACAGACAATGGCGAGAATGTTGCAGGTAGTCTTGTATTTGTAAAAGCTTAAAAAGAGAAAGAGAAAAACATCTGTCGATTAGTACACTGGTTGTGGCTACAGTACAGTATTTGTCTTTTATTTCACCATGTTCGGAAGAGTCATTTGGGCTGATTTTGGTCAATGTCCTGGACACAATGTAGGTGTTGTCACATGTCGAGAGAGAAAGTTAAAAAAAAAAAATCATACTAGTACATATCAGGACATTGTGGGGCATCCAAGATGTGTCATTGGTTGTCCTCTGGCATAAAAAAACAATAGACTGTGCAATGTAATATCTGTTATCCATTCATTATCCATACAACACTTAATCCTCTGTAGGGTTGCGGGGGGGCTGGAGCCTATCGCAGCCAAATCGGGCGAAGGGGGACACCCTGAACAGGTTATCAGCCTATTGTAATATCTGTTATATTGGACAAATAACGTGTAGTGGTGATAGGTTGTTTTTTGGGGGGTGGGGTATTTTTTTGTCTTTTGATTTTGCTAATTTAATTGTGTGCCTCCTTGAGAATTCAACTAAGTAAACGATTAACCTGTGAAGCACAATTTAAAGTGTGTTCTAATGTGTCTGAAGTGTGTGGGACAAGTAGTGTTAGCAGTACATAGCTGCACGCTAATGGAGGTGATCGACTTACTGCCATCAGCCATGGCGTGTGTAGATTGGTCTGAATTACATTTTAATAAGTATCTGAATGTTGTGTACAGTGTTCGCCAGCACAGAAAAGGAAATAACGGCCTGGTTCTGCGACGTTATGACGTTGTCTCTCTGCATCTCCTCATCACTGCAGAGTTGATTGAGATAGTGGTGGTTAAGGCTCGATAGCAACGGGAAAGCTGACAGCTAAGCCGAGGTGGAGGGCGTGACGTGGACGCCATAAGTCTCTCTTTGAAATAGCGTTGGACACCTCTGCAAATATATCAGCACACACCTGTTGTTGAGCTGACAGTGGCTGGCTGGAAAAAAAAATTCTTCTTCTATTCCGTCTCCTCACTTTACTGGTTTAGATGTCATTGGTTGCTCAACTGTCAGCTTTAATACATGTGATTTCTCACATTGAAGTAGTCCCAGGAGACCACACTCTGCCTTCTTTTCAGCACATACTTCAGCTCATACTTGGACCCACTTGAGCACTTACATGTCAACTGAAACTTAAATTCCTTTTAGCATTTTAATTGTAGGACTCACTTCCATGTCAACTGCCACTTCCATCCTCTTTCAGTGCTCCAGCTTCACGTCCCTTGACCCATCCTTGTTAAAAACATTTCAAGAGCTCCGACAAATAAAGTTTTGGGTTAAGGTTAATTAAAGCTGCTTCAAACGTTTTAGCAGTCCTACAGTGAAATAGAGCACCCTGACATTTTCTTTACGAATATTTAGCCTCATCTTCTCTCAGCCTGTGCTTCCTGTACATTTTCTTGCAGGGTCCTGAAGCAAGCTAGGCACTTAGGGGCGCCCTTTAATGGGGTATTACTTTGAGAGCCCTTTGTTTTCAGTGGCATGTCCTCAATAAATGTCAGAGTGTCACAATGGTGATTTGATTTAATGCGGGTTTCTTGTGGAATACAATGCATTTGTTGGGGGGAAAAATTCACGGCAGACCTGAGCGGAGCACTTATGTCAGAGAAAATACCCACACAAATGTTCTCCCTCGCTTTCATCTCCAGCTCTTAAACAGCAAGACACACTTGACGCCCACGCAGGCCAGCGCCAACGGTCACCACTCCAACGGTTTGCCGGCGCGTCACGTCGCCAGTTCGAGAGTAGAAGGATGGATGGGGGGTGAAAGTGCCGGTAGGGGAGGTCTAACTGCTGGGAACCAGACTGGGCCTGACGGGAGAGGAAAAGGAAGGAGAGAGGAAGAGGAGACGGCACAGACGCACCCACTGGAAGTTCTCTCCGGTCTTCCGTCGAGTCTGGACTCTACCCTGCAGCACATTGTTCAACAGCTGGATATTCTCACGCAGGTCAGTTATCGGTAAAACTTAAAGCATCAGCTCAAGACACTGACAGGAAGTGACAAACATCGTACATGTAGGAGACAAAATCCTTCCACTGTGGTGTTTCTTCCCAGCATCATGTCACATTGACTATTCAAAAATACAAAACCTAAACCATAATAGAAGCTGTTTTTCTTACTGAAAAAGTCAGTCACTTGTTTTAAACAGGTGCCGGTCGTAGCTGGACAGAGACATTGTTGCATTTCACTTCTTTATATTTATGGGCAGCTAGCATAAAATGCATGCACACAAAGCAATCTGTCAAAACACACATTGTAAGTCAGCAGTTTTATGAAAACATCAGCATCAGGAAATACATTTGCTGTTGTATTTATTTTGTAATTTTGCCAAAGTGGCCATCCATAAAAAAAAGTATTTGGGGCATTTTCTGCCTCCCAGAAAGTAATAATTTGTTTTTTTTAAAAATGCAACTCAGGAAACTGTAGACCAATCTAGAAACTAAAATGTTTAATTTTAAAATGACTGTTACCCTTTGGTGCAAGTAACTTAACTAGAACCATGCAGATGAGCTAATCCCAGCGTCAAGGCCAACATCTTGCCGACCTGACTGGTGTGTCACAAGAGCTGTAATGTCTCTGAACGGTCTCTCTCTGACTCTTGTGTTATTTTTCCATAATGGTAAAAGGATTGATTTCAGGGCACTCAGACTGATCCTTGCTCGACTGATTTCTACTTCTATAATTATTCTATGACTGCTGTGTAATTATTCTGCCCTCCCACCACTTCACTTCACACAGACTGTTTCAGTGTTGGAGGAGCGTCTCACCCTGACTGAGGACAAGCTGAAGGAGTGTCTCCTCCACCAATCCCAGATCCTGAAGGATGTGCGAGCGTCAGGAGAGAGGCGGAGGACGGAGAGCGAGGGGACGGATGGATCACCTGTCCGTTTCACTTGAGGACAGCCTCCCCCTCTGTCACACTGCGGCACGAACACACACTGTGTTGTAGTGCTTAACCCCAAGACTGCTGAACATGTGTGTGTGTGTGTGTGATTTTAAACCACCATGGTGGTCTTTCTCAGGGGTCAATGGGTTAATCAGGATTTTGGTGGTGAGCAAAGTGAGTTTTCGACAGCTTGTGTGTGTGTGTGTGTGTGTGTCTTTCTACGCTTCTTAAGGACATCTAGCTGTACAGCCAAGAAGACATTCCATTTCTGTGTGTGTGTGTGTGTGTGTGTGTGTGTGTGTGTGTGTGTGTGTGTGTGTGTGTGTGTGTGTGTGTGTGTGTGTGTGTGTGTGTGTGTGTTGATGGTACATCCAATCTGGACAGCTGCAGCTATGAAAACAGACGGTGCTTGTCTGCCATATGACCTCTTATGTGTATGCGTTCACATGTGTATACTTGTACATTAACAGATGTTTTAGCAGTTCGGTGCTTCAGCAATAGCATTTTTTATAGTAATCTGTTTGCGTCTTTGCATAATACCATGTAATTTTAAACCAAGCTGTGCACATATTGCCTCCAATACACTTCCTCATATAAATATTATTTATATGAATAAACAGTATATTATATTGCACTGATTCTATTAGTACTGTCTGTATCTTTGTTTAGACAAAAGCTGATGAAACCCCTTGCACTCGGTTGTCATGAAAACAGAGACAGTAACATTAACAAGACTTTAGTATCTACAATCTGGAGTTTTCATTTTGAGCAACGTGAACCTGCACAGATTCAGTTCCTTCATTTTCAAGCCTGAATCATGTTTTCATAGTTCACTGGTTAAAACTTGTTTTTCTTTTCTGGATTTCATCGAAACACAGTCACAGTCACAGACCTTCAGCTGGAAAGGCCGGACTTAGAAAGCATCAAACCACTTAAGAAAGTAAGATTACATTGAGACTGGTTAACCCTATGGATTCCCAACACTGCCAGAAAACTTTAAGGAATGTGTAAAGAATGATGAACATAAAAAATACTCATTTTTATTTGTGAAAAGAGTACAGAATGTATCTTGTGAAGTGCTGCAGTTATTGAGTTGGTATGCATGGGTAAGACAGTATCTAGTGCCTTATTATTGACATAGATAATCACAGTTTTGAGCATAAAAGAAACACTGTAGCTTACCAACATTAGATTTTCAGTTGATCGGTAAAATTCTTGAATTATTTTTATCATTTTAAGTTTGTCATCTGTGGTTTTTATTTGGCCGGTGGCAGACGTTTTCCATGTAGCTACAATACATAAGTCCTTTTGGTTACCAGGTGGAGCTTTTCTTATGATTCCTGTCACAGTGCCTCTGTGACTGTGAATTGCTCTGTCTTGCTCTCGCCCAGCGTATCGACTATAGGTTTTGATGTTTTTCCAGCGGTGGAGATGTGGTGAGCGGCGCGGCCGGGGTGGGAGGAAGCTGTAAAAAAGCCACACAAAGAGGGAGCTCTCCGCTGGCTGCTGTTTGCGCTCCCCACCACATCCTTCCCTTCCTCTCTGGCTTTACTGGTTTTCCTCCTCCTGCTCCTTTTTCTCTTTCCTGATTACGTAAAGTGGTTCAGCCTGCTGTGAGAGGGCCCGAGTCCAGCTCACCCGAAGCAGACAGACGACTCATTACATGCAACATTAAATAGACAAAATGCTCAAATGGGTGAAACAGAAACGTTAAAGCTAAAAAACAAGCATCCGGGGCTCTTGTTTTACAGAAGCACGCCTACACTTTATCGACTCTGAAGAGTTTTTCCATTTTATTGGATAGGTAGAGTACAGAGTGAAAGTAGGGGGGGACAGGAGAGCAACAGGCAGCAAAGGGTCTTGAGCCGGACTCAAACTCATGACTGCTGCTAAGGGACTGAGCCCATGTGGTATCGCCTTAACTCAGTGAGCTAAACAGCTGCCCACACTCTGAAGATCTTTACCTTCTGTGTTCACCAACAGAGGTAGATAATGTGGGAAATCTACAAGACATGTCAGTGTTCGAGTGCAGAATGAAAAGTGTAGGCATGCTTCTGTAAAACAAGAGCCCTGGAAGCTTGTTTTGCCCTGTGACAGACTGGCGACTGCCTTTGCCCGAGTCGACTAGGGATAGACTCCAGCGCCCCCATGACCCTACAGAGGATTAAGCGGTGTATCGATAATGGATGGATGTCAGTGTTCATTTCTCAGTCTGCATGATCCATCAGTCTGTCCCTCCCACCATTTTCCTCCTTTTATTTAAAGCTAGGTCATGATGGCAACAAGTTAAACAAGGTAGTGCCTCTCCCTGGATATGTTTTCCAGCTCTTCATGGGGGATCCCAAGGTTCTTCCATGTCAGATGTAATCTCTTGAGCATGTTCTGGGTCCATCTTGGTGTCTCCTGCTAGTCTGGACGACCGCAGAAAGACTCCAGTGAAGCTGTCCATGAGGTGTCCAGATCAGATGCCCCAAACACGTCAACTGGCCCCTTTGGATGTGAACAGAAGCGGCTTACGCCAAGCTGCTTCTGGATGTTTGAGCTCTTTGTTCAGTTTGTAACGGTGAACCCAGCTACCCTACAGAGAGAACTTATCATAGCTGATTGTATTCACAGAATTATTCTTTAGCCATAGCTGAGGATTGGAACATACAGCAACTGGTAAATCTTCAGCAGAACAGCCAGGTATCAGTCGCACTGATGCTGCATCGATCCACCTGTCAGTCTCCAATTTACTGTCACTCATGATCGAAACCTCAAGATGCAGTACTCGATCTCCAACCGTTGCACCGGCTGGGAAATGTGCATGGTGCTCAGCTGAATCAGAGGAAGCGACTCTTGATTGGAGATACTTTGGAAGTACACTGCACCGTGAAATGATGATTGTATTTCGTGTGTTGAAGTGGCTGAGCCAAGTTCTTAGAAGTGTCTCCTTGGAGAGGTGAGAGCTGCCCAAAGTGACTTCACTCTGCAGAAATTTCCCCTCAAGGCCTCCAACTCTTATTGCTGTGTCTCTACAGGAGTGTGCAAAAGCAGGAGAGCGTCACATGCAGACAGCTAATGAGCAATTTCCACCTTCACTTCCACTTCGATCTCATTAAGTGCGCGCAGGCCTTGCTTAACTGTGAACACAAGTACAGTGTGTGTCTCTTTAGTGCATTGTGAACACGATCCCATAACATGTTAATAGCTTCCTAGAGGAGGGGCTTCCTGTTGATATTGAGGAAGGAGCTCTTACAGGCAGACTTGCCACCAGGCGAAGGCATGGTTGTGTTTTACTGCTGAACCGTGTGTGTGTTTGTATTTATATGTTTGTCCTTGAGTTTATGGGCTGTGGAAGTGTTTGTGGAAGCAATGTCCTGATGTCTGTCAGCGCTACACTGACATAATGACTTGCCAAGCTGATACTGACCTTTTTTGCAGATGTGACTTGCTGCAGATGTGTTGGACTTTCATGAACAAAGTGAAAAGC
Organism: Dascyllus trimaculatus; assembly: GCA_024666655.1. Classification (NCBI taxonomy): domain Eukaryota; kingdom Metazoa; phylum Chordata; class Actinopteri; family Pomacentridae; genus Dascyllus; species Dascyllus trimaculatus. Next base: position 30,709,928 of record CM045448.1, read on the forward strand.
AAACTTGAGGCGAGTATGGGAATCTTTATCTTTCAGAATTTTTCAGTTTCACATTTTATGATCATCCAAATCACAAAACCATTTTCTCACTTCTATGATATCTAATCGTGCAGACAGTTCTTTTTTTTTTTTGTAATGTGTGCAGGATTGGAAGTATTGACCTTCACCACAGCAGAATGGAGGATAGAATTTTTATTTATGATACTTATAGCACTAAAAGAGACGTTTAAAAAGTTCAACTACAAACTCTAATTTCAGAGACAATGTCCTCGTTTCTTTGGATAAACTACAGTTTCCTCTGTAAATGGTTTTCATTGGATTTAATCTCTACCAAAGAAAACTAATGTAACTGTCAGCAGTAAAAAAAAAACTGTCGCGCTGTACTTCTTCAACTGTTCGGTAATATTTAGTGCGGGTTAAAAGGTTCTGCGGCAGTTTTACAGATCAGATAAGTCGCTTCCTTTTAAATGGCAGGTAATTCTAAAGAAGTTTTATTAGTCTGGGTTTCAGTGCAGAGAGTCTGTGTGTCCCCTCAGGGTTTAGATGCTGTTTCATAGGTTTTTCCCACTTGACCAGTCGAAATCTTCTTGCTTTTGACTGCTTTTGTACGAAAAAAGCTAATCACTGGCCACAAACCTCCTTTGGATACCATCATTTCACCCCACATGGTAAAGTTGTTGCCACATATCCGGCACAAGGCGGAAAGCAAACATTATCTCTAGCTCCCAACTGAATTGACAGACCTTCTCTTCTTCTCCTCCTCTTCCTCCTCTTTTCTTCCGCTGCCTACCCATCTCCGAAAAACAGGAGGATTATCTTTTTCGGAAATTCCTCCTTAGCCCCCTTTAGGGGATGAGGCGATAAACGGAGGCCAGGGACAAAAGAGGAGGAGGGTGGGAAGAGAAAGAAGGCAGCAGAGGAGAGGAGAACCCTGCACCCACGCTTACTGACTGACAGTAAACTCAGGATGTGGCCTGAACAGTAGTCGATTGTGGTTTATTTAACATGCACACCTATTCACACGCACACACAGTGACACTTGTTCAAATGGTTGGAGGAAGGGACAGGTAAACACTGAGCCCTACCTGCTGCTCAGTGGCTCCTGTTTGTCTTTTATGCCTCCCCCTGTTTGCCAGAAGCTTTTAACAACCTGCTTCTGTTGCCCCGCTCGTAAAAATAACTAAACGGCTTCCAATTTTGACATGATTGGTAGTAAAAGATGTTACTGCTGATCTGGTAAATGTTTTTTTTCCCACCATGAGATACACAGCACCCCTGTTAGAACAGCAGAAACAAAGACTAAAACATTCATCCTGAACTGACGTACTGCGCAGGAGAGATTGTGAGCGAATGTGTGGTCTGCTGTCGGGACTTCTGTTTGGAATCCAAAAACTTGCTACAAATCAGGACAATTTTAATTTGAAAATATGTTTTAGCTGCTCTTTGTGATGCACATTTACATTTTAGGGCCTCATTTCATTGAAAATAGAAGAAAGAGGAAATACTGACCCTAAAAAAGCACCAAGTTGCCCCTGTCCCTATATAACCCATGAAAGTATAATCTCTGTATCAAAGTTACATATGTTGAAAATGAGTCCTCCCTACCTTAAAATGGCTCGGATGCAACTCAACATCTTTGCTCCCTCGAGACTGCATGGATCTATTAGTCCCTGAGCTCGAGCACACCAGCTCACCTACAGCTCTGCTCAAACACTGTAATCCTACGCTACACTGTACATTAGCAAGTTTCAATCTTGGAGAAATGACTTCATATATGTTAAAAGCAGAAGCCGATTCTGAAGAAGAATAATGACACAGAAAGCCCGACCCTGCAAGCTACAGGATTGGTTCCTCAGGTTTGTGACATATGAAACCCAGGAAGTCTGAATCTGTGGTTCTCAGTAGGCTGCAGTATCAACGCGGTGATGTTCCAGCAGGGCGTTAGCTACTTATTTTGCTCATGATGACTTCTTGCATATAAAAAATCACAAATGGGAACATTAACAAGGTAAAAAAAAGCTGATTATTAGACTGACTGAATAATCTCACACAGATTCCCAGCTAGGAGCCGATGAATCACTGATATTGTTTTGGCAAATACTTATGGCCTACAACAGTGATACTTAACCTTAAGGTCACAAGAGGGTTGTGGGAATGGTGCTAAAATAAGTTAAAATTAAACACATTAGATATAAAAAATACTGAAACTACCTGGAGTGTTGCTTCACAGACAGACAGTGTGGCCTTGTGGCTTGTGAAGCGTACTTGTAACCGTTGGGTCGCTGGTTCGCGTCCCCAAACTGGCAAGAGGCTAAGTCACCACCACTGTGGGCCCCTGAGCAAGGCCCTTAACTCCTGAACCCTGGGTGCTTCTGCAGCAGCCCCCTGCTCCTAATATGGATGGGTCAAATGCAGAGAACCACTTTCCCCAAGGAGACAAATAAAATATATATTATTATTAGATGCTGCACCACAGCAGTGGCTGCCCAGAGGAAAAGTTTGGAGCTCTGAGAAAACGTGAGACTCTTTCTTGTGTGGGGGAAAAAAAAAAAAACTTTCCACATGTTGCGAAATTTTCTGAAGAGTAACATCGTTCCCTCCTAGCCTACCTAGCTGACATTTTCAGACAAACTAATGATGTGAATGCAGCCCCTCAGGGTAAAAATGCATCACTCCTCATCCTCTCTGGCAAAACCGAAGCCTGGAGCAGCGGCTCACTCATCTGGACAATGACAAATCCGGTGGTTGTCATTATGGGATGATATTCAGAGCGAGAACAATGTGTCAGAAACTGACTGCCTTCATGTGAGGGTTTTTTTTGAGTATTTTCTATATTGCAGTGTGAATACAGCAGCATGTGCATCTGCTGTCTGCTTTCAAAGTCGGCATCGGTCTGTGCACGTGGATGTGGAAACCATGAGTCTGCCCTGACTTATTCAGGCTGTGTCTCACCAGGTTTTCAGCAAGAAATCAATGTTGAAATCCTGGTTAGTGCTCACTGGGAGTGACATTTGTTTGAAGCAAACTGACTGCATAGACATGAGAAAAGCACAATTATGTTATTAATACAGTTTTTGAATGCTTCAGTTAATGTTTGCTAATGTCTACAACATCTTATAATGTTTCATATGTGACACATAAAAGACAGATTGTGACCCGTCAGCAATTTGCCAAAAGCCATCACTCTTTCTTTTGAACTTTTCCACTTACTGTCTTCATGTCAGGCTATTCATTAGTCTGCTCTACATGCTGCGTTCCCCCCATGACAACTGCTGCAACATCAATGCGCACAATGAAGACAGATCACGGCCACACAACCAGAAGAAACACATTCTTTGTTTCTGTGACACGCGGTCCTGAGCAGCAGTGGTCTGATGCAGCAGAGCAGACTGGGACATCTTTGCAGGCCGGTCTCAGCTTTAACACTCATGGCCTGTTTTTACAGGGCTTAGCGTGTTGAAAGCCTCTCCCATTGAGAGGGACTGGGGGAGCATAACCAAAAAGAAAAGTGAGTGGAAAAAGAGAGCGAGCTCAGGAAAAAAAGCTGACTTCCGCACCGGGAAGGTTCAAAGGGACCTCCGCTCCTGCATGATCTGTTTGTTGTCATTTGATCCCTGAGTTGATTTTCTATCTCGCTCTCTCTCTTTCAGCCTTCCTGTTTCTCTCTTTCACTCAGAGGAAACAGAGAGGTGCATGTACACAAGGCCTCTGACAACAGGTTCAACCTTTCCCCTTCCTTTGTGAGCCAATAAAATGTTATTTGTTTCTCCTCAAACTTCCTGTATCCTGGACACAGAGTGTACTAAACCCTAAATAGTCTTACTTCCATGACATACAACCAGTGGACATTCAGAACTACAGTATGTTGGAGTCCAATAAGCCACAACAGGCTACAATAGAGTTCTTTTAACTAAATCCCAGCTGTGGCGACTGTTTTCTAAGGGAAACTAATTAACTGTTAAGCACTAGATACTTGCATACCTTTAGTTAAGATATTTACGTAACATGTCCAGTTTTAAACACTATAAGATATATTTTCTGAATGCTTTTTGCTGTCTGTTCGGTCCCCAGTTTGTGCTGCTGCAAAGGGGAACTTAACTCCCTGAGAACACTTGAGTTGTATCAACCGAACAAGAAACACAGTAAACACTGATTCAGTAACTGGCAGGTGAGAAGAAATGTAGAGGTCCTGATTAGAACTGGGCTAAATCTCTGACAGTTGTTTTATCTATAGGACAGGGTGATGCAGTAGACAAATCTATCATGATAAATGTTTCACTCAGTATCAATAATTATCGATATTATTCGAATGAAAACCAGAAGAAAGAAGGTTTAATTTGAAATTAATCAACTTACTTTACATTTTAACCACTTCAGCTGTTGATGTCAAAAACCAACTCACACAGACACAGTCAAGCCCAAAATTATTCATACCCCCGGCAGATTTTGACTTAATGTTACTTTTATTCAACCTGGAAGTTTTTTCTTGATTGGAAATGATGCAGGTGTCTCTCAGAAGATAATAAGAATGATATACAAGAGGCATCATTGTGGGAAAAAAAATATTTCTCAGCTTTTATTGACATTTGAACAAAAAGTGGCATGTCCAAAATTATTCATACCCCTCCTCAATAATCAATAGAAAAGCCTTTATTTGCTATTACAGCAATCAAACGCTCCTCTGACCAGCTTTTTGCCCGTCTCCGCTGGTTTTTTGATGATTCATCTTTTGCAATGAGCTTCAACTCCTTCAGGCTGAAGGGTCTCCTTGCCATCACCTTGATCTTGAGCTCCCTCCACAGATTCTCAATTGGATTCCAGTCAAGGACTCTGGCTGGGCCACTGCAAAACGTTCATGTTTTTGTCCACTAACCATTTCTTCACCACTTTTTTTCGTGTGTTTTGGGTCGTTGTCGTGCTGAAAAAAAACTTGCAGGTTGAATAAAAGTAACATTAAGTCAAAATTTGTCAGGGGGTATGAATAATTTCGGGCTTGACTGTTTACACAAATGACTGAAAATAACTCAGGATAAAGACAGGATCTCTCCTCAGCAAGTAAAATCAGCTTTGGAGTGAGATAACTAAACATGTATGAGATCCAGTAGTCAAGGAATCCTTAAAGAAACAGTTAAATGTGGTAAATAAGCAGGGCGAAGCAGGCTAGGGTCGACATTACCAAGGCTGTTTATGAGCTGAGTAGGAAACACATTTAGGGTTTGTTCGTGCAGCTCTGTTACATGCTTTCATGGTGGTTTGCATCAGATACATGTACTTAAAACTGTTAAATATTCTACCTGACAGTGTGCTAACTGGTAGTAATCAAGTGTCTATCTCAGGTATACCCAGGCCCAGATTCAACTGTAGAGAACTGTTACTTTCTAATGTAGCCTGATTTAACAAAGACATTATTTGTGCTCCGCATTTCTCAATCAGTGAGGAATGGACTGAACCCAAGGACCAGCTGTAGATGAATGTAACTGACAGGGTGCTTCTTATTTCGATCTACATTGTAGTGGTGTTAAAGACGACATGAAGGCGCATCCAAACCTTGTATTTACAGCTCATTCTGCTGTTATTTTTATGAGGAGCTGGTAGGGGATTCAGACACCTTGGCGTGTCACTGCAGCTGTTTGAATCATTGATGACGTTCAAGTGAAACTTAATCAAGCGTTTTACTTCAGGTTGAAAGTTGCAGTACAGACACTGGCAGGGATGCAGGTTTGTCTTTAGGAGTGGAAGGACAGTGAGTGATGGAAAGCTCTCATTCTGATTGGCAGCTACAGGTGTCGAACCCTTAAGCAAAGTACCCGAATCAGAATTGGAGACCTGAGACTTTAAAGACTCGAAAATGTTCTAATGCCCTGACAGTTTAACGGTCAGCGTTCAGAGACTGACCTCCGTCTCACCATTTTGTTGCTTCTTCCCAGAAAACTAAAAAAAAAACCCCATAAAGTCTAAAACTCCCTTCCTCCAAATGCTGCTGGGCTTCCGGCATGGCTCAGTTCTCCGTTGTTTTATCTGGTTCCTTTTTCTCTGGAATAAGGGACAGAACTTGGGAACAGGTCGTCTCCGCTCCTCAGATAAGGAAGTGGTGGACTTCCTGACATCCTGGTGTGCTATTGGACCGGGGCCATGTGGGTCGAAGGTCTTTCTAGTGGGACACACATCCTCCCCTCGCTGCCGTCCCACAACCTGCCGGGTCAGTCATCCCCTCTCATGTTTACTTATTGTGTGTCAGGAGGAAGGGCTCGCTGTGGGACTTAGCATTTGGCCTGTCTGTTGACTTTGTGCTTGTGGAGATAAGAGCGTTAATCATGTCAGTATTGTCCAGTAATGCTTTCTTGGAAACGACATCTAGTCACCGTTGGAGGAACTGCGGCTTAAGTGGCCTGCCCCAAACTCTATGTGTGTGTGTGTGCATGTACGGGTGTTTATGTGCGCACAGAGTCCGAAGAACACAGATTTAACGGGAAGTGCCATCTGGGTTGTGGGTGGCAGCTCTGACTGGCATATCCTATTTACCCTTCTCACGCACACACATGGTCAGCATAACACTCATCACTGCTGCTTCACGTTCAAAATCCTTCACTTTTCTATGTTAGTAGCGCTCCCCATCAGAGGCCATACATCTTTACGTTCCATAGTTTTCCTTAGTACAGGATCATATGCACACTAACACATAACACAGTCCCTCACAGTCCTACCATAAATGGATAATGCTTCTCTGTAGCCGTCATTAGTGCGGCATGTCTAAAATATCTGCCAGTATCTGTAATATCTACCAACACTCTCTGCGGCCAACTGTCCCAGCCAGTTTATTTCCATCACGATGTAATTTGCTGATGTCAATGGATAGCAGAGGAGTTGCGTGAGGAGTTTGGCTGCGTTACATTTCGCTTTCATTTTCTCTCCTGCATCCACACTGATGAAATTCATTCGAACGTGCATCATTTCTTTTCTGTTTCAGCCTTCTGTCAGCATTTTTGCCAGCATGTGTTGACGTATGGATAGGGGTAAACGGGATGGTTAAACTTACATAAGCAAGCTCACACTCAGGGGGCCACTTTTTCAAACATCTTTAACTTTCTTTGTGACGAAAACCTTTTTTTTTCTTTCAAATGATTCTACAAATATCTACACCTATTACATTGTATGGCCTATATAAAGAAAGCAGATCACACTGACATAGTTTTCTTTTTACATAATTATAAACTAATGTAGTGCTCAGACAATTAATAGACCAATGAATCAGTCCTTTGACCAGAACTTCATCATCTATCCAGCAAATTTCTAAAGACGTCACTCTTGATTTTTCACTATTATCTGACCTTTTGTAAACTGAACAGTCAGTTAACTGAAAAGGTAATCGTAATGTGAACGGTTAACTATGGATGGTTCATGAGTAGTAGTCAGTACATGCAGCCTTAAACTAGCGATTCACAGACTCCCAGGACACTTTCCTTCAGCTGACAGATGTCATAAGAAGCTTACCCGGTCAGGTAAACATGCTCACCAGCTAACCATTGATAATCTCAGTGTGTGTGTGCTGGTACATGAAGGCACTGTGCCAGATAAAGGAAGTGGTTATAGTCTTGATTACTACGCATGCCAGCATATTTAATGTGCGCAGTGTAATGAGCTGGTCCAAAGTAGAAGTGTTTGCGTAAGCTTTTATCTGCATGTCAACAGCAGACCCTTTCACACGTCCCCTTCAGCTGTGTGTTTGACAGACGGGCTGGCAGATCCCAAAAGCGTGATACTCTCCCTGTTCATGCGAGTATCTGTGTCACTACGTCCTTCTAACAACAGTTCTCCATGTGTCTGTTCGGTCATGTGTTTGGCTCCAGACGTGAGAATCCTCTCCCGGTTAATAGATTTTGCTCTAAGCCTGCTGTCACAGCCGGTTCCTAAGGACAGCAGGGCGTCATACGTCCCACGTCACAGCGGGTTAGGTTCTGTAATTCTACACACTCCTTGGCTCTCCGTGCACATTAAGGAATCTGAATTCATTTATGCAGGAAGTGTGGCGCGCGTACAGAAGATGGGACGTGTTCACAGCTTATGCTTTCATTCACGCCGCGTGTGAAAGATGATATAAGTGAGTGAGATAGATTTTACCTGAGGTGATGGCGGGGTAGAAAAAAACCACCCCACAAGAAGCGAGACAAAAGGAGAAGATGCTTTTCAGTTTGATTGAAACAACAGAACAAACAACACCTTAAAATCGCTCACCTGGAGTGGCCTGACAGCTTCCATTAGAGTCTCAGCAAACAGGGTTCTGATCTATGCTAACAGAAAATATCCCCCCAAGATGGATCAAACATCAGTGTAGTGATTTGGGATTGTTAATAGATGAAAAATATTGTACATAGTGTTGCTATTATGCAGAGGATGCACCACTTAAAAGGGTCACGATGCCTGATTAGGAAATGTTTTAAAAATAATTCCTGACTTTTACTGAAGACCTAAGGGAGATATAATTCAGCAATCTTCCATTCTATTCCACTATTATGCTATTATTTTGAAACAATTGAAGCAAAATCAAGCAGGAGGACCTAAAGATAAAACATAAAGATAAAGATGTTTCATAGAACGGAGTCAGCATTTTTTTGAAACTTACCACTAGTTTTATCATTCAGCATAAACTATGTGCTGATGATTTCCTGTACAACACACTGGTGAACAGGCTGATATTATTATAAGCCTGCAGTTTGTGGTAATTCTGAATGGATGTTGCATGTCCATTTACCCGTTCTAGTACTTTCAGCTCCACACTAAGCCACTATTCAGCATTCTCATGCCTCTGGGTCAGCTCCCACAAAGCACCTCTGGTGTAGCCCATTTCCCAGTACGTGACAGCAGTGTCTCCTGACTTCAGCCTGTCCTCATCCCTTGTTTCCTTCTCCTTCTCTTGATCCGCCCAGCTTCTTTACAGAATTTACTGAGTGGATTTACGGGACGCCTGTCTGCTTTCACTCTGCTGTTTGTGAACTAATGTCCTTGCTCATTGTTTATCCTTCTGCATCCTATGCTGTTCTTACTACACCAGTCAGCCACAACAGGTATAGAGATAGTCTGACTCACTGGATGTAGACTGTGGGTATAAGCCTGTCATTGGCCGCTCATCTTAGATGGCTTTTTCCTCCTCTTCCTCTATCTGTGTTACATTTTACAAAATCCTCTTTGCTACAGGAAACAACAACAACCTCTCAGCACCAGCCTACCACACTGAACATTTCAAGCTTTGCAGGGGAGGTGGATGTTGCAGTAAGGCAGCCCTACTGGTTCTTTTGAGTGGATTATCCATTCCAGTGACAGCGCTCTTCTCACTTCATGTAAATAATCCAACAAAACAATTGCACTCATCGCTAGCAGCCACACCCTCCACCCAAGATGATTATGAGTGGTTTAAAGAAATACAAGCGCGATTTTCCCCATTTAGCAAAATGATGCTGATGTGTAGCCAAACCTCTATGTGCTACAGAATGGGCTGGCTAAGAGAGGCTATTGTAGTAATAACACTGATCAACTAGTTACAACATCTCGGCCTCAGGTCCTGGCAGTCATGTGGATGTTACTTTGACATGTATCACCCACCTAAACATTGTTCCAGACCAAGTATATCCCTTTATGGTAACACCATTCCATAAGGGGTCAGCAGTGGTCTCTATTAGCAGGACATTGTTCCCTGACTTACCGGAAACTCCTCCAGAAAGGCTCAAGGAACACAACAAAGATCCCGAGACAATGACCAGGCCTTCAAACTCTGCAGATGCTCTATTCTCTCAAGCATTCTTTGAGTGTCTCAGAACAGGCCTGATCCAAAGAGGTTACATCCGGCAGCCCAAAGGACCACAGTGATCAGCTGCCAACATGCTGGTGCCAGATACACCAGGACACTTCCAGAGGTCCTGGTCAGAGCTGTTTTGATTGCAAGAGGTGGACCTACACAGTATTAGGCAAGTGGTTTTAATGTTGTGGCAAATTGGTGTATGACGTACAGTATAAATTTGGGTTAACCTAAAAAGGAAGGTGAAGTCTTTTTGTGTGTGTGTGTGTGTGTGTGTGTGTGTTTTAAGTACGTCAACAACCTTACCGTGCATCACTGCCATAACCAAAAATACAGCCGTCATTCTCCTTACGCAATAAGATGTGTTCTCTGCAGAGGTCTGACTGTGAATCATCCCATTAAAATAAAAATAAGAACACAAAATGTGGGTGCACTATGTGTAATGTGCTGCTGGCTTGGTCTGGGCAGGCTGCTTGCAGACATTGTGAAAGACGGTTAATCTTGACTCAAAACCCTGCACTGTGCCCACCCCCTCCCCCACTGATCCTTCCCTCCATCCATTGCAACACACCGCAAGTAACCGATACATCACAAAACAACAGAGAAAGCTGTGCCTCGGGGGAAAAATACCACTTTTGTGACAAACAATCTGCATGAAAGCAGAGGTGCAAGAGTCAAACCCAAGTGTGCAGCTCCCCAAAGTCTTTCTCCACCTTTCGCTTTAGCTCCACAGAGCGAACGTGCTCCGGGGAGCGATTTTAATAAGCAAGGCTTTGGTGTCACAGCTACGTCTCGCCTCTTCTCGTCTCCCCGGCAGAGTTGCACCCAATTCCCTGCTGTAATCTGGAAAGTCTCCCCTCCCGCACAGATAACCTCATCTTCTGCCCTCGTCAAGAACTTGTCAGAGTCCCCAGTCTGGCTAAAATTAGACACAGAACCACTGGGTTGTCCTGGTGGATCGCTCGCTCCACAGTGTTGAGTGGTAGAAAGGAACGACCATTACAACTACTTCAGACATGAAGCGAGCAAAGCAGACAGTTACAGAAACACGTGAATGAATGAATGAATCAGTCAATCAATCAATCAATGAACCAATGAATCAACTTATTTATTCCAATGGAAAATGATAAAGAAATAAATCAACACATCTTTCTTTGTTAATATGATCATGTTGTGATTTTCTGTCAATTTGTAAAAGCAAAATTAGATACGGAGATTGTCATTGTATAGAAGACCAACCTGCTGCCAGACATACTCACAAAAACACCAGATAAGTAATAATCTACCACTGAGAATATGTTTTTATTTCCTGTTTTTAAAGATGTGCCTAACTTGGACTTATCCACTATAACAGTGGTTTTTAACTGGTCCAGCCTCAAGACCCACTATGTCTCTATTAATAATGGTTGCCACCCAAATTTTTGAAGTTTGTAGTTCCTGCTACCAAATTAAGGTTTATTTGGGTGTGGTCCAATGCATTTTGATACAATTTAGGAACATTTTGGTCTGTTTTTTTGCTAATTTTGGTATATCTGGACACTTTTGCCAAGTTTTTCGGCATATTTTGGCCCATTTGGACAGATTCTGAGCACATTTTTGGTTCATTTTTGGGACATTTTAGCATAAATTTCTCCAATAAGCTGTCAGAGCCAAATCTGGAGGTTAATAGTGGGCAACTACTGGTGTCACCACCATTAAATACCCTGCTGTTGAAAGCAAATTGTGTAATAAGAAACACATCCTTTATAATAAAAGACTTCTTACCACTACTTGGGGGGGCATGCTTCTGCGACCATCTAAAAATGGCTTCACGACCCACTTTTGGGTCCCGACCCACCAGTTGAGAACCACTGCACTATAAGACATTGTATACCTTTCCCTATTGGTTTGTCATTTTACACCAAGTGACAATTAAATCTGTAAAACAAGAACCTTTGGCTGCACTAATGACCTTTAATAACCCCGCTGTTTGTGTTAATGTGTGCAAGTGTTTTGGAAAAGCCCTTCTTCCTCAACCTTCACTTCAAGCCTCTAATCTGCGACGTGCCAAAGGGAGAGAAAAAAAAACCCTCTTTTCCTCCAGTCCCACCCATCCTACTCCCTCTAATCCCCACCAGGTGTTGGTGAAGCCCCCGCACGGCACCCCCTCCACCCCGCACAGGGCTCTCCCCCTTCATCATCATTCCTGGAATCAGACAGCACTCCTTTGCCCACAAGAAGAAACACTTTGTATCTGGCAGTCGCTGTTGTTGTTCCTTCTCCTCTGGCTTCCTTCCCTCCAGGTCCACCCCTCTCCCTCCTTTGTGCAGGCCTTTCACCCTCCCGGCTCCTGCATCCAAATGTCCCAGGTCCATCTGTCAGTGTGTCTATCCCCCAGACTGGAGAGAGGGAGGGGAGGGAAGAGAGGAAGGGGATGACATACAAGAGAAAGCGAGAGGAGCAGCCGGAGACCTCAGATGATGTGGCCTGTGCTGTCAGAAATGTCTCCTATCTGCTTCCTCCACAGATAAATGAATGTCAGGTAGCTAAAATGCAGGAAAGGTTCCACCCACCCTGGTTCTTGCTTTGCCAACAGCAGAAGACCCTGAACCTTGAGGTCTGCTTTGAAGTTCACCGTCATCTCATGATTTGCCAGCCTTTGTAGACGTAAACGGTTTTCCAGAGAGCTTTTGTATAAGCGCATGTATTGGAGAAACACTGATCTTCCCATGGGAAGATGAGGGTCTTCTCCTGTTTTCCCCTCTCCAGGGCCTTGATTTCACGCATCATCAATCCTGACCTGTGTAACCCAATAGGAACCTTTTGTTCTTCACATCAAAGAGGTCCCACCAGACCAGAGATCAATCAGCCACTGATAGCACAAAGTGGGTTCCACCCGTTTGGAAAGCCATCAATACCATGACTAAAGAAGGGGAATCCCTCTCTGGTAAATTGATTGATTTGATTAGGTCTCTTCCTCTCTGATTCTGTGTTCTTTTTTAGCGTTTGCTGGTCACCCACATGGAGATTGAATTATCTTATTTTCATGTGGCTCTCCGAGTTTTCAAGCTCGCTCTTGTTTCAGCATGGTTCTGATTTTCTGGAGGCGTACTTTGTCTTGGATAACTTACATAAGCGCAACATCTGTCTCCATAGCTGTTAAAGAATGTAGTGCAGCTTTCAGTTTCTCCATTCGCCATTATCATGCAAAACATTTTCAATACAAAACCACTGCTGTCAGAGCAGCAGCAAAAACATGCAACCCTTAAAAAGACTGTAGTTGTGTACCCAGGTAAAATGTCAAGGAGGATTAGTTTGTGGAACGTTGATTATAGACCCAGTTTCCTCCTTGTGTTTGATCTCATGAAAGACCTCTGAACTATTTGTCATGTTCTGTCAGCAGTGCCTGGCCGCGTCTCACCGTCGACTGTCCCTCTGTGCTACACAGGCTGTAACCCCGTGACCTCGCAGCCGCTCTTCCTGAACAGAGGGGGGGAAATGGGAAAGAGGCCTGTGTTGTGGCTAAGTCACGACCAGGCGCCAGGAAGGCAGGAAGCGGATTTTTCACACAAACACAAAAGATTCAGCACTTTTGAAGCAAGTTGCAGAACTGTTTGTTCACATGAAACGCATAAACAGATAAAATAATAATGATAAGCGCTTAGCGGTGACCAGCAGCTCTGATGGGCTGTAGGCACTGTGAGTACCCAAACCAAGCCCAAAACTCTATTTTCAAAGTTTTGTCTCTCACTTTGTGGGTATAGTGAAGTGAATGTTGATGAGGAAAAATATTAAAGAAACCAAAGGTAGCACACAGGGAGCTGTGGCAGCTTTTATAGGGGCTAAGGAGCATGGACCATCTGCTGTTAGCTGCACTGAACAAACACCACTGCTGCCCAATTATCTGCAAAAAGCCAAACTATCAGCTCACCTAAGTAAATCAGGGGCTGTCACAGTCACTAACTGGAACATTGAGAACACATTGGCCCAATTTAATTATCCTTGTTTGACTTCCAACTGGTGTTAGAAAGTTGTTTTTCATATTCATCAACTCTAAGGCATATAATGAGTGCACTGTCCTTAGTTTGATTTTACAAGGATCCATGCCTTGTAAAAAAAATCCATGCCATGACAGTGTTTGAAGAGTTTGTACCTGAAGGTGTAAAAATATACATTTGCTAGGAGGGTGCAGGGGTGACGCACTCATCCACTCACCAGTAGTGCTTTACTTTTGAAAGGCTTTTGTAGGCCAAACAGTGAAAATCTGCTCTACTGTACAAATGTCAAGGTACAGGAAATGTATAAATGCTTGCCTTTGTTTCTGGCTTGCATCTATGGAAACAACATTCTGTTAACTCAGCTGTAAAATGAACAGAAAAAATCCTCAGCTGTGCTATTTCTTAGTGAAGCAAAGTTGAAACAATGTTAACAGTGAAATCCTCCTGACTTGATGTGATGTACATAGGACAGATAAAAAAGTACAAACAGACCGGTGGATCTCTGGTCATCTCACATCACACCACATGAACCCTCAGCCTTGCTTTGCTGTCTCTGCTGCTGGAAGCCTCCTATAGCCCATACAGTCTCTGGCAGTGGTACAGTAACCCCCACCCTCCCTGTCACGGCAGCTTGCTGTAGTGTGCCGAGCGGGACGAGGGCCAGCCAGTCAGCAGCCGGCTGCGGGAGACGGTGATGTTTGATCTTCAGGGAGGCACCGTCAGCGCTGAGCCTTCCTCTGCTGAAGCGCTTTGTGCTTAAGTGGCATTAGCAGCAGGGAGATCCTTTAAGACGGGGCAGCCACGCACGAGACCTGTGGGCAGCTGGCCCTATGCACGGCTGATGGGATTGAAGGAGCCAGGGAGTGCTGGCTACGGCGGGGGTTAGCTTGGACGGGGATGTGGGAAGGGGAAGGAGAGAGTGAGGTGTGGAGGTGGTGCTGGTTGGGCGAGGAGGGGAGGGAGTGCTGGCAAGGCTTGGCACGCCAGCATCTGACCTGGTTCAGATGTGTGGGGACTGGACTTGGAAATACTTGTTTGTTGGAAAATGGCGGAGAGGAAGGATATAACATATGGACATGCATAAAAGAATATAAAGGGGGCTGTATATGGAGTGGAAGCAATTCACAAGTGTACATGCCGCTGTGTTTTGGATGACTTTACATATATCTGTGTGTTTATGTGCCCACGTGCCGGCCCGTCGTGTGTGTGTGTGTGTGTGTGTGACGTGGCTCAGTGTGATGACAGTTGGTGGCCCAGGTTGCAGAGCAGTGACAGTGGTAATCGCTGCATCTCAGGCAGTTGGCTAACGGCTGTCAACTCTTAGAGTAAAGCACCCGTCTGCTCGCTGTCACTGTGTGTCACTGTCACAGCTGCTGTAGCGCTGAAAGAAAATCTGTCAGTGGATTTAAGCTGGCCTCGGCCTTACTGGGGAACATGTAAGTCTCAGTTGGTAAAAGTGATACAATGCAGGGCTCTGTTGAAGTCAGACTTGTGACTTTAGGCACTTGTACACATTATTTGATATAGTTTTGACACAGCATCACAAAGAGCAAAAGACACAGTTGACTGCACCTTTTTCGTTCACTTTGCTCTACAATATCACATCTATTTACAATCTGAAATGTCCATAAAAATAAAACTTTACTGTCATGAATACAGTCTGTGACAGGCCAGGTTAATGAGACTCACCAGTAATGAATGCAATCTTAGTTTTGGCAAATCATTACCAGGAACCGAGGTTTAATTTGCAGCAATAGCTTCATTAATTACAATGATTAGAAATGATCCCCGACATGGAGACAGGATGGATCAGGATCTAACGGCAGCTAGCTTGCACTGGGTACCTCTCTTCACCTCAGACAGGTGAGCTGCCACAGTTGGATCATCTGTTACATAGCAGCAGTCTTCAGGTTGAGTCCTGAGCTCCATCGTGGCTGTTGGGATATTTTCATTTTAGGGTTCGTAGAGTAGGAGTTAGATTATCACCACACATGGACAACATTTTGTTTACATAGAAAAATAATAAATAAACCAGACAATTAGTTATATGGACTGTTAGCTTGCTTGTTAAGCTTGCTATTAGTTTAGAGGTGGTCTTTTTGTATTAGTGCATTATGTATTGTGCTTCACTTGCTGTACTGTTCAGTCTCGTGTGTGTGATAAATACAGTGCATGTATCAGTCATTATGGTGGGTACGTCTGAATAAACCCCCAATGATCATTACCAGTAAAAGGATCCATGTCAGACTGACAGAATTCCATCACTCTAATGCACTGATTACATGTCCCATATCTGCAAAGGGCTAAACAGACTTCTGTCTGAGCAGCATTTGGACCCTAAGCAGTTTTTCTTGGACTAACCTAAACCGTGTTTGATTGCAGTGAAAACTGAAGATTTAAACTGTAACTTTCAACCTATGGTCTTTTTAATTCTGTTAGAGAAACATTTCACAGGCAAATTAAGTTATTTAACCCTGTTAAAAGTTTATTTCAGTCTTCAAGACTCAACAATGTTTACACTAATTTAGATGAGTGCATCGTATGCCAACATGAGGACTGTCTATATGATACCTATGGGGACATTGTTTAATGCAAAAAACAGCCAAGATCAGTGTCTGTCCCTACAAACATCCTCGCCTATCCAATAACAATCCACATTTTAATCTTCGTGTTAAGCATTCCTTTAATGAACTCCACCATACAAAGTATCAAACACTACCGCAACAGAATGACGTGAAAGAACAGTTTATGCTTGAACTGACAGCTCATAAAAATGGGTGTTCACAGGACATGCAGGCTTTTGAAATGGGATTTCCTCAAGCAGGTTGTTCCAAAGTTCAGCCACCGTGACTGAAAATGCTCCAATACCCGTTTGTTGTCTTTGATCTCAACTTTGGAACAGTTAAACGGAGAGCAGTCATTCTCTTCGCTGAAGCTAATTAACTACTCTCTTCAAAACCCTGGTTATTGTTTATCTTCAGAAGTGTATAAGACTCCTTGCTTTGTGTCCTCCGAGTTCCTCGACGGTCATTTCTTCCCCACCGCTCAGTCGGTCAAAGGCCATCCCTTGTGCTAATTGTTCCAAAGGAGTTGGAGTGGAGCGAGGCCTGTTCTCCTGGACTGGCTCCAGACATCTGAACAATAGTGGCCCACTGTGTGTGTGTGTGTGTGTGCATGTGTGTGAGTGACTGACAGCCTGGGTGGTCCAAGTGAGTTTTTGTTTTGGTGTGTAGAGCAGACCCCCTACATTTTGCTAACATTTGCAGAGCACCCCGAACCCTCCAGAGAGTCATGTCAAGGGCACACTGGAGGGTTAGTGCACCTTGGAGTTTGCTGAACCGGAGATGCGAAAAGATATTAAAAGACGGCCAAAAATTCAAAGTTAAGCACAAATTTCAAGTCATATTTGAATTTGATTGAAAATCAAGTCAGAAGCGTGATCAGAAATTTCATTAGCGAAACATCAAAGTAAACCTTGGTGTTTTTTAAATCTGTATTTTTTAGATTTTCACATGTTGAATCCTAAATAAAGGATAAAGAAAATATCCCCAAGATGTATAGGCCTTAGGGAAAAAGTATCGGGACTGCAGCATTTGTAATACATTTATAATTATCTTATTTTAAAGTTTTATTAGCAGACATCTATCTAACTAGAAAACAAACTTATAATACTGGAAGAATTGCAGGAACAGTAGAGCTGCTATATAAGCTCTATATTTCCATTTCGTCATGTTTGTTTGTCACAATGTTCTTGTTATCTGTTCCTGAGACAACTTCCTGGTTAAATAATTTATACAATTAGGTGTTCCATTGTGAGGAAATTATTGACAAAGCGGAGTTAAAGATTTTCACAATGTAAAATTCTTTCCACCAAGTTCCTTTCCTGTATCAGAACTTATCACTAACATGGACACTCTGGAGATAAATATTAACAGAGATAATGTTTAGTAAAATACGGCTGGACTGTAAGCCTGTGACTCCACTGTTGGCCGTTAGCTGCTGCATCACTACACTTCCATTATAATCAATGGTAGTGGTTACACCCGACGTGAGAGCAGCACGTGAGTCAGTCAGTCAGTCAGTCTGTCTTCTATTTATATTTTTCAAGTGAGGTGTGCGCGGCCTTTTAATCCCGTGGCTATGCTGAGTGCATATTGTATGCTGCAATGGTATGCTTTCATTACAATCAGTGTACCTGGCTAGCTTTTTCTTCAAGATCTGCTCCAGAGAAGACTCTCTGTCTTGAAAATTAACCATTTTTTCAACCTTGTTACCATGGCTGTATGGTGTTTTTTTACATCTCAAACACACAGACTTACAGGGTTTCATATAAAACAAACCTGAAGAACCAATCCGTCAGCTTGCAGGGTGGGACTTGATGCATCATTATCCATCCTCACAGTTAAAAACAAAAAGCAAAAACTATGTAAGTTGTCTGTATTTTTATGTGTACATAAAGGTACAGCAAACTATGGCATGACAAGCTACGCCAGGGAGAACTGATGTATTTATTTGTCAAAAGTATACATTATAAACTGATATAGACTGATGAGTGAATCTGTCTGTTCAATAAATATCTTTAGTGGAATTATCCTACAGCTAGCGGTATAGATAAAATCACTGACTCATGCATGTTTTCAGGAGCCAGAGGTGGTGAAAGTGGTGCCTCTTTCCATATTCAGCACACACAGTAGAATTCTCTCTGACGCAAACTATGCTGGGACAAACACAGCTACTCTGTGTGTTATCTGACGTCACACACCAGTGACTGGCAAGAATACAGTGTGACGACTGTCAACGGGTCAGCAGAGGTTGTAAATAAATAAATAAATGAAATGACTTTTCTCCAGGGAAAATGTTCACATCATTCATTTTACTGTTCTTTACAGAGTCCCGGCTGAATGTGGCATAAATAAATCAACGTTCTATTTATTGATACGCTACATGGTCAAAATTATGTGAACACCTGACACTAGAGCAGTAGTGTTGTGGGCCATGGATGATAAGGCCTTGCAGTTTTTTGTGCTAATTCACCCCAAATACATCAAGTTCCACTGCTTGGTTTATCATAATTATAGTGTTAAAACAATCACTTTGACCATTTTGCAAAGTACAGTCAATTCTGTCAACCTCTAAAAGCACAATAATTTTAACATCTCATGGTCATCTGGGCGAATATGTAGAACTATTGTAAACTACGGCACAGATTCATATAAATTACAAACCTCAGTTCTGTGACCGAGCACGTCTGCATCTCTTCACACCTACATTGTTGCTAGTATCCTGAAAAGCTAAGAATAAAATAGCACATTCCTATTCATACTTTGGACCGGCATATTGAATGCATTTGACGGAAATGTACTGCAGACTCTGACTTCCTTTCAAATTCATATGTGCACATGTTCCCTCCCATCTGTCCTCATGCAGGTTTTCCTGCTCTGGTTTGTCCTACCAACCAGATGCTGATAGTAATAACTGCAACAGTGGCCCAATTACAGGGGCCTCCTCTCCTAAGGTCACACAACAACCAGCAAATCACCAACAAACAACCACATAATTGCTCTCATCCTGCTTGCCATCCCATCATCCCCGGCTCTGGGGGGTCATTACCCACGCTGCTTCAGGGCCTCTTTCCTTTCCCAGTGTTTACCGCATTCCTCCCATACTTCAGCCCGACTTGCATGGGAAGCTCCAGACCGATGCAAGGATATCTGCGTGTCTGCGTTTGTGTGTGGGACTGAAGCAGCTGCCGCCGAGGGAAGGGTCCTGCCTGAACTTGTGCGTCTCGACTCACTTCCTGACGTGCGGTTGCTGTTATTTGGGGGGAGGGATTGTTGGGATGTTATGGAGGATGAGAGGAGGCCAAGCGGCGCCGAGATACAACCAGCTCAGACCTCATCATCTGCTATCACACTGGGTTTGGCCTTTGTTCTGGCTCTCTCTTTGTTCTGGCACCTGTTTGTCCTAACATAAAGTTCCTTATAGATCATCAGTTTTAGGTCGATGTCTTTACAATCTTATATTAATTTAGCTTATTTCCCTCTGTGGTTTTCATTCCTCAACATTGTTTCGTAATGTACATGGTCTTTAATCTGATTGCCTGGAAAGGGGAAATCTCCTCAGGGTTTTATGCTTTTATTCTAAGCTAAAACAGCTCCTGCTGCTGTAATGGACAGTAAAATGTGGATTCCTCTCCAGTAAATAGAGATAAAAGTGCAGATATATTATTAGCATTCCATTGCTGCAAGGCTTTGACAGTATGGACTTAATAACCTCCATAAAGTACACGCAAAAACTATAACGACAGTGGGTGTAATTGGACTTCTGCCCTTTGTTTAGGATTCATTTGGTTTCCTTCTAAGACACATAACAACTATTAAATACAATACGCAATCATTCAGAAATCACAGGTGCTGCTCTTGGGATTTAGACGACATGCCATTTAACAGCAGTGTTCCTGTGTTTAAGCTTTCCTCAACGTTAATCAGGAAGCGATGAGACAAATTCGATTACGTCACATTGTTGTTGAGCTGCGACGATGCGGCGTGCTGCTCTGCCTGCCTTGTTTGTGCTGCAGTTTGGATTACCCTTCCACAATGACCCTTTGTGCTGGCTGACGACTTAAGAGTGGACACACCCCTGTTGTTTGGCTGCAACACACCAGAATGTGTTGTTGTCTCGGGTAGCGGTTGGTGATGTGCACGAGGTTCAGTTTGAATACCTGGTTGAGTCAAGCTTGCTACTATCAGCATTATCACAGAAAACTAGGGACACAGCTCCAGATAAACACTAGATAGGTATGAGCTAGGATGAGAACATGATAAACACTTAATGAAATGTGTTAATTGCATTTACTATAAATTGTAAGATTAGCAAAAATGCACAAACAACTCTGGCAAATACAGTATGAGCTGACAACACTCTTTTTGATGAAGCTGAATTCAAGTCATTGTTTAAAATCCTATTTTTGAATATAGGAATGCCAGATCCAGCAAGAGAAAGTCCAGAGCATCTACAGCGAGTGTGTACATGTCCAGCATGTCTTGTTTTGACGGTGGTCTGTACATTGAATCTCCTGGCTGACATTTATACCGTATGTGTGCACGCAGCTGTTTAGACACTGCAACACACCCTCTCCCTTCCCAGTGGCCCAACAAGGAATGTCAGCGATGTTTTGCTAAGAGAAACGCAGTGGAGGAGAGATGGCCTTTTTTGGACACATTTCTCCTCAATTCCACACAATGGATTTTCTCCCATTCGGACTCTGTTAGACCGTGCTTCCTCTACCTCTTCCTCTGTCTTTGTCTTGCTCTGTTTCTCTCGTTCTTGCTCCCCCTTGGAACACGGTGACAAAAATGAATGGAGCTGCCACCGAAACGAGGCGCACGCTTTCACTGCCCCGCACTGCGAAACTCTCTCCATCCCCTCCCCGTCAGCGTTTCCTGTTTTCCTCATGCTTGTACTTGTCCATTTCCAGCAGGTCTGTTTGTTTGCGGACCCGCTCTCGAAGGACGCCCTTCGTTCTGACGCTTCCTGTTTTCACTAGACCACAGGATTCGAAAGTGCAGTTCAGCGGGGATCCTGTCCTCTTGAAGCAGAAGGAAAATACCTTGCTTTTTCCCATTACCTGCTCATGGAAACCCAACAGTCTGTGATTGTATCAATAACTTGTTCCTCAGAACGACTTAAACTAAGTGGACAGCTTAGAATATTACTTCAAAACTAATGAACCCACTTGGATGGGTTGTTAAAATGCAGCTGCAAGAAGCAACATATTGTTTGGACTTGTTACCTTTAAAATTGACTTCACACAGGCTTTGAGTTTTGTCAGGCCCAACTAGCACCCAACAGCGTAGAGTCATTTGGGCAACTTCTCTCCTGGAAGGCTGCAAACATCCAAATGATGTTACATAATTCAGGAGAATCATTGTTCACATTATAAACACCCTTTGTCTGTTTTACAATAACACTCACTGACCGCAGCAGCAGATACGCCTCTGTTACCAAAATATGCTGGATCTTGAGGCCGGTTGATGCCATTAGTGCTGGACAACAGTCAGAGCTGTGGGATGGACTTGGCATTATTGTGGAGTTTGTGTAAAACTGTGACATAATTGTGCCAACTCTGAAAATACCACAACTGAGACATGAAATTGAAAATATATCTTGGATGCATTCTGGATTTTTTTCTCCATGATCAAATGGTTTAATGTACTGCAATCACTAGCTTTTTGTGTTTATTTAGACTTCATTTAGGCCCATACAACAGGCAGGCAGTGTGCACTTAATGCACTGTGGCCACATTAGTTAACCCAGTGATCATTTTCCTGTTCGTTTTTTAGCCCTGCAACCAGCTGACTGGTTGATGAGTTCACCTGATCAAGATTTTCTTTGATCGCCTGCAGCTTCAGATGCTATATAAACAAAAAAAATGGCAAAGTATATTGTAGTGCAGGCAGCTATAATGTGACTTGATTGGACAGAACAAGAACCTGTTTTAGTGCTGAAGTAAAAAGCAGAGGCACAAATGCAAGTGGGGTATTAACCTGACCTGGACAGAAACCACCATTAAATAAATCTGGATCAAGACGCAGGTAGCAGGGTTGGGGTAATGTTAATCACATGTGCCTTATTCAGTACTAATTTGAGGGGAAGAATGACATTGTAGTTACTGTGTGGGAAGTTGGGATTTAAACCGGTTGTTCTTTTCACAATCAAAATACTGAATCATTATGTTTGCAGATGATGTGCTTGTATTTCTTTGTACACATCTGTTCTTCTGTTTCTGATTGTGAAACAAGGAGCAGCAAACATAGTGCTGACGCTGGCTCCATGCAGTCTAGGTGTGGCTCAGACGAATCTGCAAGACTAAGGTGTTGCAAAATCCTTTACAGAATAACAGTAAACACGATGATGGGCCAAGTCTCACTTTGGCATGGATGCAGCTTTAGTAAACAACTACTCCGTGTGGTAAATACGCCCAAAACCAACAGAGTGAGAGGAAAGTTCTGCCTTTACAAGTGAATGCAAAGTGACTGACAGAAATGGGCCAAAGGCAGAGGGAAGTGGACACCCGGTGTAGGGGAAATCCTCTCTGTGGGTCCCACACACACGCATCATGCGAGTGTGACACTTCATTGAAGCTGACCAAGCCCTCTGCACAATCCCCAGCCCCTCCTGTCTGCCCCAACAGATACAGCAGCAGGACAGCAGTGACGAGATGCAGAGCAGAGACAAAGTGATGGAGCTGTTGATAACGCTGGAGCCGCCATTGTCTTCACAGAGCTCCGACCAGTGTGTGTGTCTGGTGTTGTCACGAAACCGCTTGAGGGGAACCTTCCTGGAAATCAAAGGGTGTGTTTGTGCGTATCTGTGAGTTTCAAAGTCTTTGTCTTCGCAGATCATTCAGTTCAGCGATTTCGGACATTGATTATGATCGCCATGAGTACACAAAAACACACAGCTACTGCCCTTCACAACATAGGAAAGAAGTGTGTGTGCATGTAGAAAATTTGCACAGCACAGGAAACGTGACTACTTGTCTGCATCTGTGTGTGTGTGTGTGTCACGTTGTGTGCTCCTTCCTCCCCGAGGGCTGCTTGTGAAGCTCTTTGATTTGAATATGAATAGTTAGCTGATGGGTGGTGGAGACGGCAGCTGATCTTACTCTCTGAAAGGAGGAACATGTCATTGTTTTTGCCTGTTACAGACAAAACTTATACCGTGAGCTCATCCTGCTTCAACAGCATAAAAAGCTCAGCTACAAGTTGCTTCAATCTGCAGTTTTTTCTGAAACGGTGTCAGCCTTTTAAAAAACTCAGCACAGTGGAGGCACACACAAAGCTTGAGGACAGTGTTTCCAGGAGAACAGCATGTACGGAATGAGTTGTTCCAGGCAATGCGTGCTGTTCACCTGTGAGTGTGTGTTCGGGTGTTGCTCTACTACCCCCGTACAGATAGAATCAGTGTGATAAGAGAGGAGAGCATGTGCTTGTTATCTGTGAGAAGGAACCTGGCAGCTCCTGTTTAGTCTCTACTAATCTCAAACTCCTCTGCAGCCAAGAGCCTTTGACGGAGTCCTTCTTCATCACTGTCTTTGTCTTCATGCTTCATGGGCTTTCCTAGCATTAGGGGCAATACGCTGCATCTGGTGTCACTTTTGCACTGCGCTGCATTACGTGGCGCTTTGAAATGGAAAGTAAAGGATGGTGATAAACAAAATACAAAACTGAAAATGGAAATTCCCATTTAAGATTTCTGTTTCAAAGCCTGCAAGCACATTTAAGGATGACTTTGACGTTGTTGACAGCTTTCTTTCCATTTGTCAACACAGCAAGGACAAATCTGTTCGCTGTAGAATAAGTGCGAGATGCAGCTTCTCATCTTTTCATGATGCCGAGTTTGGTGCACATGGACATCATTTACAGTAAGAAGATGCGATCTGGATTCAAGCCTGACTGACAGAGGAATTCATCAGTAATTTTCTTGACATAACCATATTGAGTAAGCAACGGCTTCATTATTTAAGACCAGCATGCAGTCATGTAAAAAAGTGAATTGCTGACTTTTTCCACAATTTCTGAAGACGCAAACTTTTGCTTCTTTTTTTGGAAACACTGCCTCCAATAAGACATTATAAATTCCATTAACAGGTGTTATCAGTATGAAACTTAATGGAGGTGACACCATTACAATCATGACGAAACAGAATATGCTAGTTGGAAAAGGTGTATTTGGAGACAGGAAGAAGGCGGAGCAAGTCAAGTAAGTAAATACACCCCTACATTTATTACACCTTCAAATTTATAAAATTAGAATCAGGCTTCCAGATGAGGTGCCAGTGTTTAAAGTCTCTTCAAGGACTTATGGTTGGAGCTTGTTTTATTGTAACCTACGATCTGCTGTTCTCTTTACTGTAGAAGAATGAGTTGTCCTGATGCTACGCTCTAAAGAGTATTCCAAGGCCTTCAGAAAAGGGTTGTGAATGCCTATGAGTCTGGTGAGGGCTTTAACACATTCTCCTAACTGTTTGAAATAAATCATTCCGCCAAAAGGAATATCTCCTATGAATGGGGTAGATGTTGAATGACTGCCAGTTTATAAGATAAGATCAACTTTATTGTCTCACAAGTGAGAAATTTGTCTTGGGCTATTCACCCATGCTGCAGCCAACACATTGTACATCACAATCCACCAGTGCAAGTAAATAATAATAGGCATAAAGACAATTCATTCCACTAATACAGTGTCTTTAAAAGTGACAGATGTATTATACTCTGTCTTAGTTAAGAAGCCTGATCGAGGAACAAAGGAGTTTTTCAGTCTGTTCAGTCGACAGCGCGGGACTCTAAACCTTCTCCCTGAAGGTAATAGTTCATACTCCGAGTGCAGAGCGTGTGAAGGGTCACTCAAGATTTTGTTTTGACTTTGTTTCTCCAAGACTGGGTGCGCCAGTGAATTCTGCTGAAGAACAAACCGTCTAAAACAGAAACGCATCACCAAGATCCTTAAAATTTCATCACAGCATCTGCAACCAGTTGGTCACCTGCTGGTATTAAAGTATAGGAGATGTGCCAGGGAAAAGCCTTTATTGTCAAAAAAGAACACTGGATTGATCTGCCACTGAACATAAAAGCAATGATATGACTCAAAGATATAGCTGTTTGGACACAGTACCAGCAGATGTGTCCAAGTACTGATTTCTGGGGACATACCACTCTGCTGATTACAGTCACTGATTCATATATGAATCCTGCATCATACTAAAGAGCGCTTGAAGATAGTCTGAGGCCATCTGTCCGAAAGTTCAACCGAAGTGGATTTTCCAAGAGAACAATGATCCTTGGCACACTAGCAGATTCACCAAGAAGGGGCTCAAAGAGAAGAAATAGAAGGTTATGGAATTAATGGAAGAACTGAACTCCATTTAAATGTTTGAGGGGATTTGAAAGAGGCGGTACATGCAGGAAAACCCTGAAAGACCTTGCAACTGAAGGAATTTTGCAGGAAGGATAATCAATGTTTTCAGCAAGCAGCTGTCAGCGACTGGTGGACAATTGTAAAACATCCATCAGAAGGTTTTCCTGCTAAAAGGAGGCAGTACTAACTTCTGAGGCCAGGGTGTACTTAGTTTTTCCACAGCAGAACGTTGCATCTGTATGTTTTTGTTGAATAAATCATTGGAAAAGCACATTTTCCTTGTGGTGTTGGTGACATTTATCACCTCTCAAGCAAAGATCTAGTGTGTCAAATATGTCACAACTATTTCGCATCACTGTGTGGGACATTCTACAGTGGAAATATAAACTTATCAGTTGTCTCTGGTGGAAAAACTTGTCTCTGTATGTCAACTTCTTCGTCAACACATACACTGATAATGACACGTCTTTGAGGAACTAAAACTGAAGTTACTGTTATCTAGATAATAGCATAACCTGGAAATCATGAGTGCTTTGTCATCTTTATTCTGCCCGCTTGGTGATTAGATCTACATTTGCATACGTTGTGTGGGCAGAGCCAGATGACCTTCCGAAAAACATCTGGTGCATCTCAGGTCAAGAGAATAAACTGTGCTGTAAGTTCTCTGCTCATTTTTCTGACGCGGGAGATGGTCTCGTCTCAAGAGGAGGCACAGTTGGCTGACCTTTGACATGCTATCGATTTTTCCCTATGTGAGCCGCACCGCCTCCAGATGTGGCAAAAGCTAAGTTCAGTTTAAATGATGTCTGTACGTTTACACATGCATTCCACGTCGATTTAGAAATGTGCTACTTGGTGAGTTTTTCCATGTGACCCCGTCCATGTAAGCAACAGTTATGATGCTCAATACTCGGTTCCTCTTTCAAGCACAAAACCAGACTTCCTTTGCATCATATGCTAACTTTTGCAACTCAGTGATGTATGCAGACGCTCTGTCACTGTCTGCCTCCGTCTCTGCATCTTTCTCAGACAAGACATTCCATGATAAGCCATTCTCGCTTCCTGACTATGTGTCATGTGCATAGATCACCACCAACACACTAAACACACACACACTCACACGCTCACACAGACAGGTCCAGCTCCAGACCTGATTAGCGCATGTTGAGAGTCTTTGTTTGAGGACAAAGGATTTCCCTGTCTGTGGAGCAGCCGGTGGCAAAGAAACAAGGAGGAGGACGAGATTAGCTGCAGAATGAGAAGCAAGGGTGGAGCTGACGGGGTGGAGGGGTAATGAGAAAAGACGGATGTAGAGAGACTGGAGCTTGGCAACACTGCTTATGTTTGGTGAATATTTTTATTAAGGTCAGAAACTTCAAGAGGAGCAGGGAGAATACACAGGGACCAAAAGTCATTTTACTTGGTACAGTGAAGCCACAGTTGCAGACTAGAGTCTATTAATCAGGTATTAACCTGAGGTAATGGAGGAGTGGTGTCGCTAACCTTTAAACTCCACGCCTGTGGTCATATGGTAATTGAAGCTCATTCTTCTCACTTGTCCTCAATCATTAAGTCAGTCATTAAGTCAGTCAGTGTGGAAATGCAAACTGGCTGAATGTAAATGGAGACACAAAAAGAGGAGTCAGTGTCTGAAAAAAATGAAAAGCCGAAGAAGCGACGGCCTGGCATGAGAAAACCAGAAGAACGCAGCAGCGAAAAACACGGATCAGTGACACGACAAACGGGCCGTGAAATACAATATGCCTGTGTGTCGGCTGTAGGAAATGAATGGAACAAAGAGAGAGGGAGAGTCGAGGGGTTTTCCAAGAGAGGAATACAAAGAAATGTGGAACAAACAAGGCGACAGTAAACATGTCAACAGATGATAGAGGGTCTGAATGGAGAAGTGACGGAATGATTTGGTGGCGTTCGAGGAGAGATCTAGGAGGTGTTTTGACAAGAGCTAACCTCAGATGTTCGACGGATTTTGCATTTTTAGCAGTTTTGCAGTCACACTTTGTCTTGTTCAGACTCAGCTGACACACTTCTGTTCGGCAGCAATGTCACCTCTGACCCACATGTGATCATTTGTGGTGCATGTCAGCGTAACCTGTCACGCTGTTACCATTGGCCTATTTCTCTATTTCTGTTGGTGGACGATTGTACCAGTGTAAAATTGCAATTTTGCTAAATAATGATATTTTATGGTGCCATTCATGAACCATACACTGTGTGTGTGTACTGCATATGTACTGTAAATACAAGTGTGAAGCCCAGATTGCAAAGAACAGAGCGTTGCCTTCTTGCGCTGGTGATGCCATTTGCAGAGCAGTGATTGGGTAGAGTGTTAAAGAGGTCTCTGCCTCATTTAAATGTGAGAACCCTTGAAGTAGAGTCTGATTTTGTGGAAATCCCACAGGTCATGGGATTCTCATTGGATTCCTGTGGGATGGGAGGCAGTTTTATTATTCACCATGCGACTGAATGGGACAGGAATAGACACCAACGGGAGCAAGTGGGAAATCATAATAACAAAAGGTCAAATTTTATATGTGAATTTGCAGTTCTAATACAAATAAAATCTATTTTCCTTATTTTGAAGATGCTGGAAGTCATTTTGTTGTCTTTGTTTTTTATTCCTCTGTATGTTTTCAGTGCTTTTTATTTGTTTATCTCTCAGTCAGCTTGCAGGACTGTACAGAAACTACCAAGCAACTTGCTAGTGATGGAGCATGGCCAAAGGAAAACCCATTCAATTTTCTGGATGGCTTTCACTGGCCTTTGGCGGAGGATTGCGCTCTCATGAGTGCACTTCTACTTCTTGTTTTTTTTACCCTGTCCTGTCTGCTCTGGTGGCTGGTTGGTTGCAGCCACCTGACCAGACGGGGACATGTTTGGATTAATGACGCTTGGTCCAAAATGGAGCTGAAAGGCACCATATTCCCAGAAAAGGATGGAGAGACAATCAAATGAAAATGATTGCACTTCCTAAAGGTCAGAGGTCAGAGATTGGGATGAAAAAGCAGTATTTTGAGTGGAAATCTACGACTGTGTCACTCTCTGCTGAAATCTTGACTCTCCTGGACACTCATAATTATCTGGATAAAAATAATCAGTGCCTACCGGTTGCATATTCAGCTACATGTCAACTACTTTTTGCCCGTAGACTGGTTGTGCTCTTAGCTCAGTAAACAAGGACATGCAATGTTTCTCCTCATGGGGCCTGCCACATCGGGATTTGCTTCTGGCCTGTCTGTGGGGGATGTCATCCTGGGGACTGCTCTGGCCTGGATGGTGGGAGCTCTGCACTGTGGTTCCCTGACCATGGTGAGGGCTCCTATCAGGCTGGGCCGGGGTGGTCCCTAGGATGGTGTTTTCTCTCCTGGTCCATCAGTGCCACGCCATCATCAGAACTGCTTTTAACTGTTCTACTGCTTGCTAATGTAGGGGTTGGTGTGTGTGTGTGTGTCGGGAGGGGGGTTTAATATGAAGGTGTTTTATTTCTACATGTAAAGCACGTTGTGTTACACGTTGTATGAGAAGTGCTCTACAAATAAAATATGATTTAAATTGATTTGGTTTGATGCAGAAGGCAGATGTCGTGTCTTTGCCCACTTCCAAGACATGTTGGCTTCATTTCTGGGCCGGTTTTCTGTGATCCATGATGACTTCTGACATAGCAACAGGCTTGATCTGAAAGTTCTAAGGCTTCAACATGTAAACGGTGTTGTCATATGTATTTATTTAAATAGTGTAGTCATCCTGTTTTGTGTTTGATCTGTGCCCACACTACTCCTCATTGTGGCTTTCCATCCTCTCTGAGCTGGTGGGTTCCCCTTCCAAACAGAATTCAAAAGGTGTTTGGACATCAAACTCAATCAGACTCAGAGAATGTCTGAAAATGACCCAACACAGTCATGATGTGTGGCGTTTTAACAAGTGTTGCCATAAGTGGCGGTTTCCACCATGTTTAATGTGTCACATGTACCGAGACTAGATTTCATGAAAAGGTCAAAGAGTGGAGTGAAACTGAAACAGACGGTGAGAGGGGAAGGGGAAGAAGGGGCCGGGGGCGAAAAGAGAGAAGCAGAGGCGGGAGAACAGGGTGACCAGCAGGGAGGAGGCAGTGAGGAGGGTGAAAAGCGGAGAGAGGAGGAGTCGGGATGCTGAAAGAGACCCGAATTCATTTGAAGGTGAATAGAAACAGCTTGGCTTCTTTCAGAGGGACTTCTGTCATGCTTGGGGGAGGAGGAGGAGGAGGAGGAGGAGGAGGAGGAGGAGGACGCGGGGTGCCGGGGCTGCAGGGCCAATGTTAACACTGGAGCCGCTACACCAGGGGTAGCCAATCCTGGTCCTCGAGAGCCACTATCCAGCATGTTTTAGATGCTTCCCTCTTTCAAAACACCTGATTCAAATGACCAGGATCGTTATCAGGCTTCTGCAGAGCTTGACGATGAGCTGATCATGTGAATCAGGTGTGTTGGAAGTAGGAAACATCTAAAAAATGCTGGATAGGGGCTCTTGAGGACCAGGGTTGGCTAACCCTGCGCTACACACTTCATATACTAACACACAGCAGACGCACTGGCAGGGAGGCACAACAACACACACACACAGACATACACAGGTGTGAGTCTCTGAGTGGGGTGATCTGCTTGTACTGTGTGTTTTTAGGCCTTTTCAGTAACACTGCTCTGTCATCTGTTAAAGTGACGCTTTGTAACATGGGTTGCTTTACGCTGATGTTGCTTACATGTCAGTATGACACTATCTGACAGGTTAGCTTTCTGTTTTTTATTGTCTTTGGTGCAAAGCAAGAGCAGCTCTCTGATCTCGACGTCTGACCAATCTCTAGATAAAGATGGCAAGTTTGTGAATATTTTTGCCCAGCGTCCACAATCATTACATTGCAGCTACTTATGCTCCACTTCCTCTCTGACTGAGCTATTCAGCAGACATGTTATAGCCTAGTATAAGTTCTATGTCTATGTGACTGCATCAGTTCAAACACTGTTTCACACAGGAACAGTCAGGTGTTATTATAAATGTCAAACAGATTTGAAGCAAGCTTTTGAAATGTTGGGAAATGATTTTAAAAAGAGAATCTGAATTAGGCTTCTTTCCATTATCCGCTGTGCAGTGAAAACCAGGCTATGTCATGCACGACTGTCATAAACAGAGTAAAAGAAGCAGGAAGAAGAAACAGCTGTTCGCCAACCGCTAAAAAAACTTCAAGGAAGAAAAAGAAACCAACAAAACGTTGTCCATCTAAGAGAGAAAAACGGAGAAAAGAATTCAGAAATGGCTTCCAGTCGCAAAAATTGTAGTTCTCTTATACCAGCTGGTTTCATGCTGTTCAGCGGCAACAACAATGGAAGATGTTAAAACAGCTGATCAGTCATGTAAGCTTAA
Source organism: Dascyllus trimaculatus (assembly GCA_024666655.1). Classification (NCBI taxonomy): domain Eukaryota; kingdom Metazoa; phylum Chordata; class Actinopteri; family Pomacentridae; genus Dascyllus; species Dascyllus trimaculatus. The sequence goes on from CM045448.1 coordinate 30,741,026, forward strand.
ATGTTTACTATGTCAGAGCTTATTCAAAAAGGTTGTTTTAATCTCCTGTAAAGTGCATTAACACTTTCAAAAAAAGGTCAAAAGCCAAACAAGCATAAAACATTTTATGAAATTAGAGATGTATTTTGCCTTTTCTATGAACTTATCCTAATGTGATGCTTCAAACTGCACATAAAAATACATTACGGGAACACAATGAATGTGTAGCAGCTGCTTTGGTCAACATCACAAAGTGTTTCACAGTAGAAACTGTACAACTGTGAGATCCCTAAGGTTTTAATTGTTTGATTTGCTCTTTGCTATAGCCTGCGTCCACATCTTATGCTCATAGGTTTCTTTGGTTCTGCATTAAAAAAGAAGCAGCAAAGTCCAAAACCAACCGAACCAAACACAGGACCCTGGAGGTAACGTTGCATGTGTCTTTTATCTGATGAGACATCGTCAGCCACTGCATGCTTTTGTTTACACTATAAAACTACTCAGTTAGGTTCAAGAAGCGATATGATGTGCAACAGCTGGCCACAAAGCTCTGGTTGTTGTCTGGGTTGCTATGGCGACGAACCCAAGAACAGCCCCTGACAACACAGGCGTCTCACTGTATTAGCTGTTTTTGAGGAAGTAATACCTTTTACACTGTGGACCAATGTAGCTATGACGTATGTTGGTGTGAGACTGGACTGTGAATCCTAACTTGTATTGAAAGTCATAGAGAGGTGTCCCTCGGTGTGACCCAGTGAGATTGCTGCCGTGGCTTTTTTGGAGAGGTGAGCACACTGCTTATTCAGATGTGAGCCAACACGGTAGATTGCTGTCAGATTAGTGGGAAAAAAGCACATGTCTGGAGGGGGCTTTTGTTGAATAAAGTGAGTCATACTGCAATCGTCGACGGCGAATCCAAACACACCTACACATTTCATTATATTTACAGACTTTAAGTTGAAACTCTTCAACGGTGAGGGGTTCATATCAGGCTTTTATAAGATTAGATAATCACCAGACGGCAACGCTGTGAGAGAGGTTCCTTCCTGATCACGACACATGAAAACAGATCACAACAAGTGACCTCTTAAAGCACACAAATGCATCATCTGCTAAACTGAAAACAGCCATATGGGTTTTAGTATTTTCAGAGGACACCATTGCTTTTATTGTGTTTACAGACTTTCTGGCTTTAAAATGAGAAACAGAATCAACGTATATAGTTTACCACTATGAGTGTCAATTTGTGAATAAATAATCCTGCAATTCAAAGAAAATAAACATGTTTTTTTGCTCACATCAGCCGTCAGTCCCGCAGCCTGTTGCACAGCACTGAGACTTTGCTATCTCACTCTGGTCCGGGTAACTGATCTGAGATGAGTGAGATGCAATGACAGGACGTGAACATGCCTCTATGACTTACATGTCGTTCACTACAACAACAAACAACTCAGGATGTACATGAACTGTGTTACGTTAGCTGGGACCCAACTGGTGTGGGGTAAAGTTCAGTCTTCCGCTGTGCAGTCACTGAGCCTCTGTCCCCAGCTGATTGAGAAACTCCAGCACACTGATGCTATCTTGTTACAGAGCCGCTGGTGTCCGAGGTGTGAGGCAGACAGGACGCAGCATGCGGATAAGGCCGCTGTCACAACACCTCTATATTTGGACAAAAACTAGTCTATAAGAAATGGACACTGCCTGTTTTGTGTGTGTGGACACTGTTTACAGGAAGATTGAATGAAGTAAACTGAGGGTGCATGATTCATGGTTTGGTATGGCGTTTAGTCCTAGCTCTTAGATAAAAAATTAAGCTATTTAATCAGGTTCACTGATCTGAAGTACTTTATCACTGTAATTTTGCTGTGAGGAGATCCATCCATCCATCCATTGTCTATACACCACTTAATCCTCTGTAGGGTCACAGGGAGGCTGGAGCCTATCCCAGCGGACTCGGGCGAAGGCAGGGGACACCCTGGACAGGTCGCCAGTCTATCACAGGGCTACACATAGAGACAAACAATCAAACACACCTATGGACAATTTAGAATAATCAGTTAACCTCATCATGTTTTTTTGGACTTGGGGAGGAAGCTGGAGTACCTGGTGAAAACCCACGCATGCACAGGGAGAACATGCAAACTCCACACAGAAAGATCCCAGGCGTTCTAACCGGGACGCGAACCGGGGACCTTCTAGCTCTGAGGCGACGCTGCTAACCGGCGAGCCACCATGCAGCGCTGTGAGGAAATGAGTATCAAAATAATGTACTTTGATGTTTTTTTTATATAAATGATGCTCACTGTAGTACCCCAATATGCACTTCAGTTGTTACAGAAACATCCTATAGATATTCATCAGATACTCACTAGCAGGCCATCATTCACTAATAGCTTACTTGGAAGTACTTTTATTTTGTCTGTTTGTGTCATTTCCTCCACATAGCTGCATTAGTATTTTCTTGCACACTGAATAAGTCTTAAAAAAATCATTTAAACCTGGTGTTATGAATTCGTGCTACATGTTTAATGTGCCATGTAGTCACCCAGCTGTGATGTAGGTTAATTTCCAGCCCGACTTCATGTCCTCTACTTGATAAACATGCTCAGTTATTCTTACAGTGTGAAGCTTAATTGCACCTCCTGAGTCTGGCCCAGTCATAGTAAATCAACAGGTCGCCAGCTGAAAGCCTGTGTGTAAGTGAGTCAGCTGCAGGGCGCATATGGTGATAAAGAAACCCGCCCGTTGAAAACGCTCCTTTTGTTTGCTGTGCAAATGCACTTGGTTTGGGTGTGGAGGTCGTTAATGGGCCGATAGGAAGCGATCATCAGCCCTGATGACTCTGTATGGACTCCGAGCTTCGTGTCTGTCAGCATTTAAAGGGCGTGAAGGACGCGGAGATGCCGGAGATCCGGCTGATTGATGTGACATGATCTCACCGCTTCCGACACCACAGTGACCACCTCTGACAGCCTGCGCTCACATAAGTGTCCTTGTGAGAGAGAAGGACTGAAACTTATCATTACATTACTGGACCAGTGTGTGATCTGGGGAAGTGAAAACCTCAGAGGGCGACAAATAACAAAGTGAGATCTTCGTCAAGTGTTTTTTGGCGCTGTATTAGAACATCAGTCTAGTTAGTGTGAGAAAGAGCCAGAGAGAGAAAGAGACGGTGACTATTAAAACACCACCCACACAAACGAGCCTCTTCATTCCAGTGAAGGCTGCACAGACAGAAATAGCTCCGCTGCTGCTGTGCGATCACAATATCAGTGAGCAGTATTTTTCAGCGGCGCTTATTTCAGCTGCTCTCCCTTAAAAAAGGTGTAGGAACACTTGAAAGCCGGTGCTGTACAGAAGGACACTGATAGAGTTGTTCTGATCTGTTTTGTGTATGAGTCTGGGGCTTATTGGCACGTTGCCAGTGTTTTTAATCAATTATTCAGCCTTAGAATATTACAGATCATTTTGTCTTTTTTGGAAATGCGGTCTCCAATTCTCGTGCGTAAAAGCGCACAAATGCGTAAACGTGCTTTTTTGCAATCCACATCAGTATAGAGTTTAGGAACACGTGAGGATCCCACTGAGAGACAGACTTTCAACCAAAGGTTCTGCTTAAAGCTGACGTTATCTGTCAGCGAGGGACTGATCTCTCACCAGCTGTTGTTCGGCTGACCCGCTTGGATGGACGCAATGAGGAGACGAATTTCTCCACCAGACGCGTGAGTCTGGTGGAGAAGAGTTATCTATAGCAAGAGTTATGTGACTAAAACCACAACTGAAAATTTTAAATATGTGTAATTAAAAAAAAGTTATCTTCCCTCATGGGTTGCTTTCCCAGGGAGAAATTCATTTATATATCGACTATATTCTTTCAAAAGGTTATTTTAACTATATCATAAAAACTTCTAACAGTTGCCTCTAGTGCGCTGTGACCCATCAAAGCGCACCTCCTGCTGCAAAATGCTCTAAACTTTAACTTGTAAAAGTTCAGACACAATGAAAAATAACAATCAGTCACTTTATTACAGGCCAGCGGTATTGCAGCCTAATCATCACGGCACTCTCATTTGATACTCTTGTCCCTCTCAGTCTGAGTTAAGGCCACTCTCCCTCCCTCCCTCTCTTCCTTCCTTCTCCCTGCAGTTCTTATGTTTGTTTGCACTCACTTGATCCGGAGCGGAAATTCCTCTCCGTTTTTGTGAATGACAAACTCATTAACAATTCATCAACACGGGCCGCTCCATCCGGCCCCCGTTTCCAAGGCGACCGCCTCTGGGGCTCCGCTGATTGGCCGGCCGATTTAACGTATCCAATGAAACGCCTCCTGTTTGTAGCCATTCAGCAGCCTGGCGCCGCAGAGAGCGCATCGAAAGCCAGAGCCTGCAGAGCGTCGATTCACAGCGCAGACTGAAGGGGGGACAGACTGCATCCGCAGGCAGAGACTCACGGACATAACCCGCATGATTCACATCCACGGAGCCTCCTCGCCTCCCCACCTCTACTCTCTGGATCTCCGAGAAGGAAGACAAAGGTGGAGGAGCCGTTGCGCTTGGAGCCGTGGAGTTATATAAGACCGGAGGAAGCGTCAGCCTCGTCGCAGGGCCGGTGTGACTCATTGATAAATAACTCGGGCTCTCTGCAACCAGATGCATGAATGAGCGCCAGTGTAGGCAACCCGCAGCCTGGAAATCTGTGAAGCGGATCCGAGTCTTTACTGACCCTGTGGTCCTACAGCGCACGGGACATTCGGGCACATTTGGAGTGAGATTCTATCTGCCTGATTTTGCATTTTGACTTATTTTTAAAAACGTCAGCTGTGTTGAGGGCCCTCCGAGCAGAGGAGCGCACTGACTGAGAATCCCAGACTGGTTTCAGTGCTCGCCGCTGCAGCCAAGAAGCTCCCCGCTTTTCCCAAACATTTCTTACTCCTGCTTATAAATGCTTGACAAGCTCAAGCCCGTCGTCCAGCTCGACTCGGTAATGGCGATCAGCAAGACGGTGGGCTGGCTCCGGGAGCAGCTGGAGACGCGCAGGGACGGCCTGCTGGTGATGGACTGCCGGGCCCAGGAGCTCTACGAGTCGTCGCACGTCGAGACCGCGATCAACGTGGCCATCCCGAGCCTCATGCTCCGCCGGCTCAAGAAGGGCAACCTGCCCATGCGCTCCCTGCTCTCCGACGGAGAGGACCGGGAGAGGTTCGTGCGGCGGTGCAAGACGGACACCATCGTGCTGTACGATGAGTACAGCCGGGAGTGGAACGAGAACGTGGACGGAGGCTCGGTGTTGGGTTTACTGCTGAGGAAGATGAAGGACGAAGGCTACAAGGCCTATTATCTGGAGGGTGAGTGCGGTTCATTCACATTTTCGGGCCCCGCTGCTGCTCATTCACAGCCGCACGGGGTTTTGCGCAGAGACTGAAGAAGCGCCGCTCGTTTAATGGGGATTATTTTATTATCACTGAGCATACACGTGTTTACAGATAGATAGTTTAATTAATATGCGTTTAAAGAAATCTGTTAAAATGTAATAGAATAGAATAGAAAGCCTTTATTGTCATTATACAAAGTGCCAAGAGGTTTAAAGAGGACTAATCAAAGCACCGCGGCTCTTTTTGCAGCCCTGTTCAGAAAAGAAATAATGTTCTGCAGCCTGCAAGTAAAAATCACAAGGTAGCAGCTTAGTATTCACTGCAGCTGTTTTAATTTCCAGGTGGATTCAGTAAATTCCAGGCAGAGCATCCAGCTCTGTGCGAAACCAACCTGGACGGCTCCTCCAACAGCAGCTCTCCCACCGCCCAGGTCCTGGGCCTCGGCGGGCTGCGGATCAGCTCCGACTCCTCGGACATCGAGTCGGACATCGACCGGGACCCGAGCAGCGCCACAGACTCGGACGGCAGCCCGCTGTCCAACCCGCAGCCCTCCTTCCCGGTGGAGATCCTGCCGCACCTCTACCTGGGCTGCGCCAAGGACTCCACCAACCTGGACGTGCTGGAGGAGTACGGCATCAAGTACATCCTCAACGTGACTCCCAACCTGCCCAACCTCTTCGAGAACGCGGGGGAGTTTAAGTACAAGCAGATCCCCATCTCGGATCACTGGAGCCAGAACCTGTCTCAGTTCTTCCCCGAGGCCATCAGTTTCATTGGTGAGTAAACCTGCAGAGCTGGAAACACACTGCAGCTTTGCTTGCTGCAGACTGAAGCCCTGCATCTGGCATGTTGGGTTGTTTGCATGCTCATTTCACTCTAGGATTATTTTACTTACTGACTGAAATGCAAATTTAAACTTAGACATGCATTCGAGTAGTTTATTTGAACATTATCTCAGGCCACCAGTCCACATTTACAAGTTTACAGTGACACAAAATAGAGAAAAGCAGCAAATCCTCACATTTGCTTATCAGTTAATAACTAATCATCTAATCATTCAAACACCATCCTGACTCCTCACTTGAAGACCTTATGTGATTGTTTTTAACATATGCAGACCAAGTGTAGGGGCAGAACCAGATAGTCGGGGGCATAATCTTATTAATGTGATATGTCTTATCAGTGCCAGGAAGTTCTTAGGTTCTTATTGTGCAGTTGAGATTAGATGAGGTGTCCCTGGCTGTGGTCTTATCAGTCAATCAGGCAGGGACACACAGAACCGGCAGATTAAGGCCATTGTGTTGAGGCACAGGAACACAAGTCTGCCTCTAATGGCGCACAGGCTAAAATGCACTGTGTACAAATGATTTGACTTCAATGGAAGACATCTCTTGTCCCGGGGCTTGTGTAATTGCAGCACAAAGGGCGACGTTGAAACAGGAGAATGGGGAGAGCGAGCGAGGGGAGGGCGGTAATTCGAGTGCAACAGGAAGGAAGTGGCATTGAAAGTAATCTAGGACATGGCATTGACCCCCCCCTCCTCTTCCTCCCTCCACATCACAAAAGGAGCCATTTACAGGCCCTGTTGACATCCTGTTTGCCTTGACAGGGTGCCCTCATGACTCCTACGTTTACACGCCCAAATGGCACCATTGTCAGAGGAACTCCGGCGAGCGGAAGAATGGTTTAATAGACCGTAATAGTCAATTTCCCAGCGGGCTACTCTAGGCCAAAACAACGAAAGAATGTCGACTCTGTTTATGTGCAACACTGTCGCAACCCCTGTTTGTTGACTGACATGGCTGAGAGATAGTCAGGATAACAACTTAGACTGGTGTCCCTCCCCGGATCTGCTGCAAAACACACAAAATATTGTCCATTAGTTGCTCCAGAAGAAAAAAACACTGTAAACTTGAAATGTGAGGAACTGATCTTTTTCTCTGTTAATGTCTATTTAGAATGCATTTCAATAGGTAGAACTAAACAAGCCATTTAAAGGCACCACTGAATGATATTATAGTATTTCATGGAGTAAGCAATTGTGTAGTCATCAAAGAAGTTTTTGTGTACTTCTGAAGGAGGTGACTAACATTTCCACCCTTTTCTCTTTCTTCCAGATGAAGCTCGAGGCCAGAAGTGCGGCGTCCTGGTCCACTGCCTGGCTGGCATCAGCCGCTCCGTCACGGTGACGGTGGCCTACCTGATGCAGAAACTCAACCTGTCCATGAACGACGCGTACGACATTGTCAAGATGAAAAAGTCCAACATCTCGCCCAACTTCAACTTCATGGGCCAGCTCCTGGACTTTGAGCGCACGCTCGGCCTGAAGAGTCCATGCGACAACCGCATGGCACCGCCGAGCCAGCAGCTCTACTTCACCACCCCGACCAACCACAACGTCTTCCAGCTGGACCCCCTGGAGTCCACGTGAGGTCCGCTGTCACCACCCCTCTCCTTGCTGGAGGTTTTGTGGGCCTCCTGTTGGAAAAGCTGCAAAAAGTTTCTCTTTTTTCCGTCGTCTGCTGTGCAACGTTATTGATACAGCTGGTTTGAGGCGACAGCTGCTGAGCGTGGTTACTGGAGGGCCAAAGCTGTCTGGCCAAGACACAGCTGCTGTTGACTAAATGAGGAGAGACAGTGAGAGAGACAGACAGAAACGAGAGAGACAGTCATTTAAAGAGTGCAGATACTTTCTACAATCATATATCGCTGTTGGACTCCTGAGTCTTTTCTCTCCTTTTGTCATTGTGTCTGAGGAAGGTGATTTGTTGGAAGGCTGTATGTTATGCTTCAAAGTTCCTCGGCTGGTGTGCCAAAGAGACATGATTGTTCAAACTGGACAGAAAAATGAAGCCCTTTTGTATGTCTGTTTTGGGGTCTAGCACTGTTACCCCAAGACTTCAGGGTGCGTTGTCTCCTTCATCTTCTGTGAAGACTTGCCTGCCTGGGGTTGAAGCACCCTGGCTTTAGAAGGCACACTATATACTGGACTCGATTTTACATTTGTGGAGTCTTTTCAAACATTTATACATTGTGTATATATCTTAATATAAAAGACAGTAAAGCCTTGCTCTAGTATATACCCTTTGGAACAAGTGGGTACTGAAGATTCTCTTTGTTTCATATTCTACTTTTATGTAAGCAAACAAACTGCATATTGATCAGTATGTTTAAGTTGATTATGCCAAAAATCAAGTAGGCTTTCCAAGAATTGTGCAAAAATGTATACATGTGTAATATATTCGATTATCGCTTTATGTGTGAATTCAGCCGACCGGCCTTGTTTTTGCACCCGCCCTCTCAAAATCAAAGTCACCTTGGTTGCTTGCCTTACTTTTGCGCTCAGAAGGTTTGTATCGCGCATTAGCCTTCAGAGAAAATCATGTTTTTTTACAGCCTCCCAGAGATTTTTATTTTCTCATAAATAGCCAACCAAACCCTGAGCAGTCATTAATTTGGCATCATGCTAAAGATAGCTTAAGCAGTCAGAATGGCCACCTTTGTGTGGTCTGGATCTCTGAAGGTTAATGTGAGTAATTCTGATCTGTGCACAAGGGTTAAAACTCTCTGACATGTGGACAAAGCAGGGAGATTTGCTCACCTTGCCTCTTCAGGGAAAAACTCTGTGAAATGCAGTTTTTATTTGTCAAGATGAGAGAAAACAGAATCCAGAGCTTTGGAGGGTTGTGTTGCCCCCTCCATAGAGAAGGCCTCTTTCCAGAGGAAGCCATCTTGGCCACCTCTGCCCACCCCCTCCACACTCCTCTCTTACGAATGTAAAGAAAATATAAGTTATTAATAAATTGCTATTTTGTCTACACTTTCTGCTTCTTCTGCCTGTTTTTCCACTGACACATATCTGTGTTTTGTCTGCATCTACAGTAACACGTTTACGTAAGCATCTCCTCACTCGCAGTACAGTTGAGTGTTAACCAGCAGGCCAAGTCACGACAACAAAAACAGTCGCCATGAATCACGAGGCTGTTCACAGAGCTCTTGCTTTCCATTAACTACAGCACTCGACACATCTCCCACTTTGCTTTCCAGTTCAGAATTAGCATGTCCTGTCACATGATGCTTGTGTAACAAAGCATGGCGCACACTCTGTTCTCTGCAAAAAGCTACTCAACAGGTGCAAAGTGATTCTAGTCACGCTGTAAACAGCCCAACTGGTTTTTCCAGGTGCTGGTTGACAGTGAGGGCTTTGGGTTCATACAAACACTCCCTGAGTTCCCTCCTGAAGGTGGGGCCTCCGCATTCAGCCATCAAAAAAAGCAGAAAGTACCTAGATATAGTGTTATTTGATAGCAAGAGCAGCAGCATGTACGTGCTAAGACCTGGAGGCTTGGGAGAAGATGATCCTCATTGTGCAGGTGAGGGAGGAGGAGCTTTGTGTTCTCAAGCGAGCAGCAACTTGCCTCACAGTTTAGCAGAGATGTGCGCTTTCTACACTCCCAACGCACGCTGATTAACACTAACAGCAGTGTGACTGTGTAGCCAGAGTGTGTTAATTCTCTGGAGTGTGTATAAAGGAGCGAGCCAAGTATCGACATGCATACATCGAGGTTAGAGACACATGCCTCTGATTTACCGACTCACATGTGGCTTTTTTTTGTCCACTAAGGCCTTAGTGGCCTTGATGTGTGGAGCATGTGTGTGCTTGTCATGGAGCAAAGTCCTCAAAACTGAAGAGAATATGTGTGAGTCAACACAAACAACAGCCTCACTGGGATTAACTGCTCAGAGTCGCTTAAGGGTAATTGTCAGTTACGGTGAATATGTAGGTAGCACAGAACTTCAGCATCGAGGGTGTTCAAAACTGAAGTGAAACAAGGTCTACGATACCTCAACAACAGCAAAAAAAGACAATGTAAAATAAAAGTGGTCAGTGGAACGATTTAAATGTCCTATAATGTGCACATGAGGATACAGATAATATAAAAAACCCTGAAATATCTGGAGAGAAAATGACATGTAATAGTGGTGAGGATGTGAACTCAAACAGAACTTTTAAAACTCAAAGAAAGTAAACAGTGGACATTAATTATCAATAATATGTGATGCATAAAGAATCACTGGACACAATACATTGAAAAGGGTCTCTGCCTTTTTCATGCTGATGTCTTTTTTTAGGTTTGGACTGGAAATACAGTCTGGCGTGCAGCTGAACAAAGTGAGTGAATCACTGGCTATGTAACAAAGGGCTAAACCTGCACACTCATGTCCTGACGCAAGTGATTTATAAAAAGATCCTTAGATTTCAGGAGGTGCCAGCTCTCTTTCCTTTGCCCACTTTCCAATTCAGGTGATATTTTCCCTTTGCTGGGTAGCCATTCATAGTCATCACTAAAGACCTTAAGGGGCCTTGAGATGACGTATGTTGTAATTTGATTCTACATTAATAAAAATGATTTGAATTAGAACAATTTGTGTGTCAAAGGGCAAAAAAGGAGTGGCCTGTAAAACGCCCTGTTTATATAGATAGTATTGTATATCTGCTCTTTTGCAGTATACAGTCGTAGCCATTGTGCCCATTCATGCCAACAAAATACTGTAGGCAAATCTCTCTGGTATGTTATTCTGATAATTCTCAGTATCACCATTCGTTCATTCTTTAATCAGTTTCTAGGGTCATGGGGTCTGCTGGATGCACTGAATGGAACCACCAGTTTATCACATGATTAATACAGATATACTGTACAGACAGTGAATGATAACGTCCCTAACTATGGTTAATCTAATCCTGTGCTATTTAAATTGTAGAATGAAGGTCGTGGGAACACATCAAAAGGCCCTGGCGGAGCAGTAAACTTAAATTCTATAGTTGTTATCACTGACCTAAGTACTAAGTCCGACCAGCTAATCTAACCAGTTATGAAAATCATCCACTGTAGACCATGAATGTCTCTAGTGGATAACAGCAGTCCTTCTCATAGATGTTTGTTTCACTAGGTGTTGGACAGACACTGCACCCCTTAAACTGCACTGTTAGACGGCTAATCTTAGGCATACCATACAGTTAGTAATGGTTACGTTTAGGTTAGGACTGGAGATTGTTTGGTAATTCAGTGTGGATGTATAGACTGTACAGAAAAGATGAACATGCCTCTGGGTCTGAAAAGGGAAACCGATGCAGAATTGACTTAAACATGCATTCTTTCCAATGGCCAGCAGGGGCAAGCTGCAAAAATAAGTCTATTGCATAACAGTCTATGAGAAAAAGACCCAACTTCTCACTTGATCTACACCCTCAGTAAGTATTTTCCTAGTGAGTTTATCGTCTCAATCACTAGTTCTAAGACACAGCATGATGTTTATTTTGTAAACTACAGTTTCAGTTTCTTACAGTAGAACAGAAAATATAGCAGGATATGTTTCAGGTCGGAGGGGACTGTGTTGTGATTGGTTGCCACCATATCAACATGAGTAGTGTCCTCGAGTTCTCAGATGCTCGAATCAAAAATTCTCTATTACAAGTAAAATTCTTGAAATTAAAATACATAAGAATCAGAAAAAGTAAACGTTTTCAATGTGGCCTCTTACATGCTGTTAAATTTTTATGTGTTAGCTACAACTAATCCCATCTGGTGCAAGCAACACTGAAATGATTGCTACAGGGCAGGATGAAAATAGTCTTTAGAACTTTATGTGATGTTGGGTAGTTCTTATTTTAGGAGCTGGTTATACGTTTTGCATGTGAAATCTTAACCTGCAATGTAACCAGTAACTACAACTGTCAGATCATAGAGAAAAAATAACAATGTTTGCCTCTGAAACATAGTGGATGCAATTCTTAATTAGCATAAAATCTAAATCATTTCGTATGGAAGCCCCTAAAGGTCAGATCGAGACACTTTTAAGGGGTTTTCATCTGTGTTCACTTGCAAACTCCTGCAGTCCCTTATACTGTGTTTTACATTCCTTCTGATCCATGTGAACGGCTGGTGTGGGAGTCCAGTCCAGTTATAACACACTTCCAGTTGAGGGAAACATAGATTTTACAGTATTGCAAATAAGTGTTGTCAAAGAATACGAAAGTAGTCCTCAAAAAATCCTCCTTGTGACCTTTAAGGGGTTCTGTATTTAAGTGAATAAAACAAATTCTGCTTCCTTTTGTTGGCTAGTGAGTCGCAGCAGTTTGAAATTTAGTAAGCAGTGTTTTTAGCTGTGCACCTGTATTCTGGACTGATTAGAAGGATGACTGGCAAGGAATGTTTTGATAATGAGACAAAGTTCTTATGATCTGCAGTTCCTCTAATAACCCTGCAATTCTTTCATAAGGCTTCTAATAGACTGATAAAATGATGACTGATTGTAGGTATCCATTCATCTGCACCAATGCATTACCCAGGTAAAGACTGAATTATCAATGTGCATGTAATCACACCAAGTATTTGTTAGGTAAAAGCACGCCAGCAGCAGTGGAGCCCTCGGAGCTGTGTGATGAGTGTTCAGGACCACTGTGACAGATGTGGACTCTGTGGCTGCTGCAGGGATCAAAGCTGTAAACCTGTGGGTGAAGGGACAGGGCTCTTCAGCAGCTCAGATATCGTCCATCAAACCTGAAGCTAACCACAGCCGGGCCTGGGAAGCTTTTATTCTTAGAATGGGGTGTTATGATGTCATGGCAGGACCGTGATTGACAGTCAGGACCGGGGGTATGTGCGGCATGCCGAGCGCCCTGGGGGGCTCTCATGGCCGTTCTTCCTGTCTGTGGCTTGGCCTTTCGTGGCTTTAAAGCCAAGGATTAAAGGGCACAGGAAACTACCAGGGCTAATTTTAGACAGGCATGTAGATGGGCTTGGCAGACCCCATCAGCACCTTCATCACTATGGCATGACTGCTGTGACAGAGCAGGCCATACAGGGATTTGGAAACACATATGGTTGGGTCATGGTGAGGGCTGTCAGCCTGGTCGGTATGTGGACATGTGGTCGGATTAATGATGGGCCTGGAGTTAAATGTACAGTAATGTGGGGAGGAAGCAGGACTTCACACTAGAAATAGCACTGCATTGGTGTGGATGTGCTGCTCCAGGTACACAAGTTATGATCAGGAAGTTCAGTTTATCAGATGCAATACTGAAACTATGTTAACTAATGGAGTCCCTATTCTAACACCCACTGTTTACTCGGAAGCAACCTTGCATTGTTGTCTCCATACCAGCTTCATGTGAGAGAATAGCCAATACTGACTGAACAGTTCTTGTTTCAATTTCATAACATAAATTTATTGAACTTGTTTTGTTAAGTTCAATTGACTCAGTTACTTTTACAGTTTCAAAGCTTACAAGACCCTTTTCAACTGTTTAACACCCTTTTCTTTTCCAATCTGATAACAAGCTAAAGCTGGGATGGTAGTGACTATGCCAGTACTGATACTCTCTTAATGGGTTCAGATGTGTTCAGAAAAGGGAAATAAAAAGTTAGCCTGTAGCTATTTTATTTCCAAGGCATCTTGTCAGTGTTGCTGGAAACATCTACAAACAATACAGATACACCAAGCAGTCCGACTGATCAAGCTACACTGCAATGTATGCTAAATCTGTATGCAGCTTCTCTCGGACTTGGGCAAAAGATGAAATTTTCATCACTCTGACACCATGTCCGTGTGAACATCTCTGCAGCCCAAAATTAGTGGCAATGTGGGCAGTTCACGTAATGACCACACTAGAAGGGCAATAGTGCACATTCCCATTCATGTATGGAATACGTAGATATGTCCTAGTGCATAGGTATGGAGTGGAATCTTCCAAGCGGACTCCAGCAGACGTAGTAGTATAATAACTATACATCTGTGGATGTCTGCAGCTGTCCATGTGCATGTCTGCAAGGTCGTATAATCAAGGCTCAAAGGGCATTTTAACACGACCGATATTTACTTTCAAAGCGGACAGTAAACAATAGGTGTGCGTCAGTCTGACGGTCGCATTTCCTTTTTATCAAGCACAGAAATAAACACTAGGCTCTTGTGGATGTTTCTGAAAAGCTGGCTGTGACTTCGCTTCACATGAGATAGCAGCTAGTCACAGGTTGGACTGTAGCACAACGTCAATATGATTATTCCTGAAGTGTGCCGACCACAGTCAGCAAGCAAAGCATAAGATTTCAGGAGAGTTTGAAAGTTCCCTGTGTTGGAACACCATTTGATGGAAAGCACTTCCAAAGTCTATCAGGACTACTTCAATTGCAGCTTTTTTAATGATGAAATATGAAGGTCTCAGACCTTGTAGTGTCTCTCCTTAAAACAAGCTTTGCTTTTTAACATTATTTGTTTTCCTGGCACATACACTTGCAGCAGCACAGTCCACATGGTTACAAATTTTGGCTGCTATGTTGACGTCCGCAGAGTCTTGGATAGATGACAAAATTTACATCACACGTCCTCTTGCGGAAACATGGAAGGCATTATTAGGCCTTAACCCTGGATTAAGGGCCATTAAAATACACAGTGTATTGCCAAACAGTCATTTCAGTATCATAGGCTTTGATAATAATACTACGACAGAGAAAGATTTCATTTAACCGATGTCACATCAGCTCAGTAAAAGGACATGAATTTCACTCCTAACTGAACTGAGAAGTTGGAGCCGTGACCTCTATATAGCTATTCACTGTGTCATTTATTTATTTCATTACTTGCTTCATATACACACTTGTTTATTCTGCTTTTTAGTTCTTTTTTCTATAAGAATAACTGGCATTCTTTTGTTTCAAGCATAATATATTAAGGTTATTGTTTGAACATGAGCACAAACTAAAGCCAGACAGACATAAATCAAGGTCAGTAATAAACGTCGCCATGGCCACATACTCTTTGTACCTGCATGACTCGGTGACAGACGTCAGTCTTGCTGTAGCAGCACTTTTCTTCTGCTCTCCAGGCTGGCAACAGTGGCTCATGCATACCTAGAGCTGTAGTTTGTATATAACTATGGCAGGTGGGGGGAAGTATTGTCTACTAGCTGGGTGCTATTTTGACTAGATCCTAGTAGCATGGTGACTTCTCTACTGTGTATCCTACTGATGACAAAATGCATTTCAGAGTTTTTTCTAGAACAATCTTTTATTATAAGAACTGATTCTACCACACGAATGAATAAGAAGCAGATATTTCAGTATTGGTTACCTCACCTTTTTAAGTCGGCAGGGAGAACTTGCATTTTTAAGCTGAACCAGTTCCTGTGGAGTCCTAGGTGTCATATACTGCAGCTGTGTATGAGCAAATGATTAACTAGTGATGTTTTCCTTCTCTAAGTAACAAGGCTGATAACACTGTGCTCTGTCATCAATGTCAATTTAACTTTGACCTCTATTGTCACCAGTAGGAGTTGTGTCAACACTGATAGAACTTTATCCCACCTACACACGTATTTTTCCACATACAGCCAATTGTAAGTGCGATCCAGATATAAGCGTGCTGAACATTGGAATAATAACAGCCCAACTGCTATTTTGGCTGGAGAATAAGAATGTTCCGTTTTTTGTAGCAGTAATGGCTCACGACTCCAGGTGCTTGCTAACAATGTCATCCTCCAGTTGGAGTGGCTAAGTTGCCAGTGCGTGGGGAGTTTTTCTTCCAAAACAGAGCATGGGCCAAAAAGTAACTTTTTAAAGTCTGAAATCAGCACCTGGACGAGTAAACTGTTGAGCTGCTGGCACTGCTTGCACACCCAGACTGTCAACTTCTGTGCACTACAGGGCATCACGGCCCGTGTTCATTTCTCCCAACACGTGCTGTGAAGTACCATCTTGAAGTGCTGAAAATGCCACATCCGTTGTGTGATGGAATATGGACATAACATCCGGTTGTGGGCTCAGTACAGAGCGCCGCTGCCCCAGTTCCCACTGGCTTTTTTGGCTGTGAAAATAAAGGCAAGAGGTTGTGGGGCTAAACTTGGCGCGCCTGCTAATCCTCTGCTAACGGTTGCTGTCCCTCTTACCCTCAAGCGACAGCGTGTTGACAGCGGCCTCCACCCCCTTCATCCCTCCCTCCTCCATCCATCCTTCCATCAGCTCCCACCTCCCTCCACCCACCCCCCACCCCCACCCACCTGTCTCATGTCACATTGCTTCCCCCTCATCCACTCCAGCAATTTCCTGTTGCCCTCGTAGATCGAGTTACAAGTTCCAAAATTGCAAAGGCAGAGACACACGCACACACATGCACACACACGCACTTGCACACACACACGCACTTGCACACACACACACACACAGACATGCGCACACACCGCCTCTCAAAACACATAGACATAAAAGGGCACAAACACTCACATGAAAACACACACACTCTCTCTTCCATGCCAACAATGCTATCATTTCCACTGCCCTGCCAGTCCTCACAGTCTCATCGCTTACACCATCACACTTTCCAACTCTCATTTTCTCTCTGTATGTCTCTCTCTCTCTCCTTCCCTCTCCCTCTCTCTCTCTCTCTCTCTCTCTCTCTCTGACCAGATTATTAATCCCGCTCAGGGAACAGGCTGTGACCAAAACCTTGTCGGAAGCAACAGATGGACCAGCTCACAAAAAAACAAAACAACAAAAACCCCTAAACACTTCCTGTCCGGCGGATTTGCACTCATGCAGATCGTGCTCTCACACCTCCATGATGAGGAGTTATAATAATGAGGCCTCAGGCAGTGATCCTGGTCGTGTGTTCAAAAATGTGAGAGGAGGTTAAGGTTAGAAAGTGTATATGCCATAAACTACCTCTTCTAGCTAAAAGTTGGCACCGTTTTTGGTTTCGCTGTGTTAGACAAGTGAGGTTTGGTGCAGTTTGGAATGACGTGTTGAGTTGTCTGTGTGCTTGTGTGACAGTGAGGGATATAAGCTGCACATTGGAGGGGTGTGGTGGTGTGTTTAAGCTGTGTGTATGTCGAGAGAGAGAAAGTTCTAAAGGTCTGTGAGCTGGCAGGTGGTAAATTTTCTTCTAATTGGGCAGCAGGCAGTCTGCTAATTAAAAACCATATTAGAGCTTCTTTTCACAGCTGAGAGCGCTGCATGTGTGTGTGTGTGTGTGTGTGTGTTTTACAGAGAGGCATTTATTTCTCAGCTATGAATTCATGGGTCTATCAGGAGTTGTATTACATCTGGTAAGAGTTTACATGAGGCCATCCCTTTCACCCAAGTATCAATGTTAGTAGTAGATCACCAACTTTAATTCAATGAGTTAGTACCCTGAAGTGTAATGCCACTGATAACCACTAGGGGCTCCATCAAATCCTACTCAAAAAGTGTCAACTTCTCTCATGAATTAAAAAGACAATGAATTTGTTACACAAGTTATTATGATGTCATTAGCTAACCTCACTCCTTCTGATCGGTGTGCTGGTGGTCATTTTTGAGCAGAACTCCATCATAGATATTTGGCTTGATTGACATGCCAGGTCTGGAGTGAAAGACAATTCATTTGGGGTGAGACAGAGCAGTAGAGTGATTCTCTGGTAAACTTGAATTGTTTTGATTCAGCTGTTACATAAAGGCTCTTATTTTGGCATCATTTGTCAGTAGAATAGGCCATACGTTTTATATTTTCCACTTTCCACAACAGGAGGGGCAGCGTTGTATTTTTTTGATAAGTAAATAATCTTAATAGTTGTTAATCTTAAGGCTGGCACACACTCCAGGATAATCGGGCTGATTTTTGTCCCGATCTCCTCCCTTCCGATCAAAGCCAGCAAAGGCCCAATTGTCGGATGTTTGCAAACGACATCGTGTCTGATTTTCCTGTGGTGGTGGGTGTGTTAAGAGGGATTTTGGCCATTCCGATCTGCTCGGAAGGCCTCGGAAGGAGAGATCGTAGATAATGAACATGTTTAATATTTGGGACTAGAAATCCTGTAGTGTGTGGGGGTTTCCTCCGAGAGGAGCCGAGCACACACAGTGTGTGATGTCACGTGTAGAGATTAGATCAGATCAGATTTAAGCCAATCAAAACGCGAGCTGACTCAGCTGACTGACGGAACAGGAAGTAAACAAACAAGTAGAGTTACTATCACTAAAACAATTTATCAGATTAATCATGAGGATGGATTAATCCGCACTAACGCGTCAATTTTGACAGCCCTAAAAAATCTCTGCCCCTCAGCTTAGAGATCTTGATGGTCTGATGAAAAAACAGCCTCAATTCTAGTAACGCGCCGCATTTTTGGCAGTAACGGTAACAACGTTATAATGATGGGAAGAGTAAACAAATAGATTGCTCGTTACTGAAAAAAGGAACGCAGTTAGTAATGTCGTTATTTATAGTGCCGTTATTCCCATCATGTTTGTTTACATTGAAGTCACGTTTGACTACGCGAGATTTGGAATATTGAGCGTGAAGAACCTGATAGTCTGCTGAAGAATTGGTTTAGAATCTTATAGTGTGTGGTGTGCTCTGTAGTGAACACCACACACTATAAGATCAGAAGAGAGAAATCTTGTGCGATCTGTCTTTTGTTATCTTCAAGTGTGTGGTCTCTAAATCTGTGAAGTTTTGAAAAATCCTGTAGTGTGTGCCAGCCTTTAATGGATTTTTTATACAGTTTCACTGTTAAATAGAAGATGTAGACAAACCCTGCCCATTGGTAAACATACCAGGTTTCAGTGTAACTCTCCACGTTCTACCTCTCTTCCCTTTTTGGAAGCTCCTGGCTCAGTTTTCCAGGCTGTAATACCATCTTTGTACACACTCTGTTGGCTCCATGCAGAACCTAACGAAGGATGACAGTTTACAAACTTTTTTCTTCATTAATAAATTGGCAGCAGACAACTTTTCAAATGAGCATCTTCTCGTCGCTGCTCTCACAAAGACCTGCATGCTTTACTAACAACAATAAAGGACACGAAAATGAAAAAAACAGCACTTAGAAAATAAAAGGAGAAAGAAGCTCCTGGTGTGTTTTCTGGCTGCTTGTGTTAATGTTAACAACATGGATACGTCTAACAGCCTGTCCACCTTATCAGTGCAAGAACCTACCAATTTGAAATAGAAAAAACAACCTCAGTGTCTAACAAAGGCAGAGTAAAGCACCGGTTTCTAATAATAAGTCGCTCCTGAGCTAGTAGAAATTATTCCAACTGGATGTTGGTTTTGAATCCGCTCATGTCCTGGAGCTCTCCACTGAGTGAATGCCAGTCCAGGGTTGGCTCTTGTTTCCCTTGGTTTCTATCACTTTCCCTTGTTGCCCTCTTTGCCTCATCCAACAATGGGGCTATTTTTCCCTTTGCCAGGTGGAGTTTTCACAGTTACTCCAGTTGTCCTTTAGCTGTAAATTGAGCCTTCATTTTCCTGGGAGATTTTGAACCCGGTGGCAGACAGAATTGCTTTCAGATATGGTCTGTGCTGCAGCTATTACAATGTGCAATCAGGATTTACTTAAAAAGTAAGAAGTCAAAGCAAAATAAATGGGTCTGTTGCCACTTTAAAATGTGTAATTTGTGCAAAAATGCTAAGGACAGATTCTTATATCCCTATAAAACATTTTTCAAAAACTGCTCTAGTGAACCTAGTGACAAGGCGCTGCATGTATTGTCTTGTTTAAATTCTATCTCCATAAAAGTCAAGCACAAAAGACATGGCTAAATAAAAATGACCTGCTCTACCTCTGGCTCCATACCCTGTCATGCCTCACCTCTCCACCCTTCTTCAGTTTCCCACTCATGTAGGTCACCTGATATCTCCAGCAGCCTGTTTCACCTGCTCTGTATTTGCCAATCAACCCACACAGTTCATAAGACCTCAGGTGACACTGTGCCAGGTCACCTGTGTTGCCTTTGTGCCTCAGCCTTTCAGCCTACTCTGCATTCTTGTAAACAGGCTAACAGGTGTTGACTGACACCTGTTTCCCTGTTGGCAGCTCATGTATGACAGACAGTCTGTGAATTTCCTCCTGATTTTAGATTTGTTTTGGCTTAATCAGGTTGATGTGTCTGTCTGACTGGTAGGCCTGCTTTGTGACCACAGTTGTAACCCATCTGAACCAGCAGTGTCTGGATCTGTCTACATTTTGTCAAACTGATGCCATTAAAAGTATGCTGAATTAGCCATTAGTAGCTGTGTTTGTGGATATACAGATGACTAACAATAGTTCTGCTGAGTGTCTGTTACAGAGCTGTTATTTAGCTCACCACAGAGTCCCTGACCTTTAGGCTAGGGTTGGGCAAGTAGTAGTTATGGTTAAGGTTAAGGTGAGGGCTCCAGGAAATGAATGCAAAACAATGTAATCTCATCTGAAGTGATGGAAGCAAGACCATGTGTGTATGTCTGTGTGTGTGGCTGCAAAAGTCTGTCATGTGTTTTTTGTAGACTTAACCACATTCCCACCTCCAGTTTGTGTTTGGCCTTGAGAGCGCGCACAGGAGCAGTTTGACAGGTTCAAGGCCTGGTTGTAATGTTCATCAGGCTAAGGTTGGAGTCAGGGGGCCAAGGAATGCGTTACGTCACTGAGGCTCCTCACGAATACAGAGCACAAACATGTGTGTGGGTTTCATTAACATACTTCCCCACTGTTAAAATCAGTGCTTGTGTCATTGGGACCTCTGAATCCACCCACGGTCTCCGGAATTCTGGGAAAGAATGTCTGGAGTAGGGGGGAGGAAAGTCAGAATGAAGAGCCTTGTTTTGGGACTCAGTGTTTTGCTCTCCCTCGGTGTGTGTGTGTGTGTGTGTGTGTACAGTATAATACAGTGTTCTGTGTCACAGCGATTCAGCCCACGCAATTTCCACAGCAAGGCCGTCTTTTTTCACCCCCTGATGTGATCACAATCCTACTGAGACTGTTTGTCTGGAACAGTGTGACATTTTAGCAAAACATTCAACCTTTAACGTGATCCAGGTATTGCTGTGACTGATACATGTGCTTCAGACTTTCATCTACAAAGTCTCTTTGGAAGTACAGTGAAAACAGGAGGCTGTCTGGGGCTTTGGACCAGATGAACTAAATCACTGTGTCTGACCAATGCCAGGTTACTCATGAACATAAGGCCTTTAGCTGTGGTACATTTCGTACAAGTACATGTTTTCTTTCCTTCTTATTAAGGTTAGAGACTACAGCCTTACCCAACACATTTCACATGTTTGGCTGCATTCACACCAGCACCCTTTTCCTTTGAAAACAGCATTTCAAGGTTCAGCAATGCCTGTAATTCATTCTTTTTTCCCCCCTGTGAATAGTTTTTGACTGCATTTATATTCTTTTAGACAAAGACTGGAATAAAGGCTGATGGTGTATTGAGGTCAACAGGAACACACTTGGTGTCTGCTGGGCCATAGATCTATGTTTGGTAACTGACATAGTCTGACCTCTGACCTGCATGTGTAGGAGGGAATGCTTCATTTTAAACTTATTATTAAAGACAGCTTACAAATGCCTACTAAAGTGACATATTTCCAATTTAACACTGGTGCAGAGGTGGCAGTTCTGCCAAAATTGACAAAAGATGGAATCACATCCCTCACCTGACAATCTGTGAAGTCTGACAAAAATAGTCCCTATGTTCAAATGAGTGCATTTCTCTTCTTTTTATAACAGCACTGCAGACGCCCCCACTTTTCTCAGATCCCCAACGCTACACTGTCAGGACCAACCAAAATCACACCTGACAGCTTTGATGCCGGTGATAAAAATAGTTCACATCAATGGAATTGCCTCTTTATAAGCTGATGGATATGCTTGCATCTCGTCGCAACCCCCACCTTCTTGTCCCTTCAGCCCCCTCATCTTCTCCCTCGGGGCTCCATGTGTGAATCAGGTGGATTTGCCGGGTGCTGGTATAGCTGACTGTCAAGCAACGCACGTGCCACTGCAGGCTGTCCCAGATACAGGCGCAGTGAGGGGGGGAAGCATCCAGTTTTCATGGTTTATACTGTAATAGGTTTTTACCATTACAGGCACCCGGGCAGAATTAGCCTGGGTGGTTAGCAGAGCTGGTGTTTGAATCGAAAATTGCCGGGTCCAGTGCTGTGACTCTAGAAGCTCTTTTGTAGCATCAAACAACCTGGTGTTTCACCACATTCAATAGAACAATGAAGACGGTCAGTCATATAGAGACATGGTTGTGCAGCCAAAACAAAACCAAGAACCAGCTCTAAGAGTGAGAACACATAAAGCAACAGATATGCAAATTTTACAATGATTAACAATTCATTTTACATTTAAAAGAGCTTCTTCTTGTTTTAGTTTTACTGTATGACATAACCTGAGCCACACTTTGTCAACTCCCATAGATGGCTGCTGTGATTAAAGAAGCTCTGAAAACCCAGTGCACACTGACAAATCAAATACAAATGCTGTCTATAAAACAGCGCTTAGGACTTTAAAGCTACTTTAAAGCCTAAAAATGTATTTCAGAATTGTTTTGTCATTCAGTGATATTTACACCAAAGAAGCTGTGATTCTTCTCCCTTGCTAAAAACACAAGCGCTGAGACTTAAACCTGTTTCCTTTAAATTCGGCGTGAGTCAGACTGGAGACTTATGAAAGCTTTCTTTCAGCAACTATGTTTGGCTCCTTCATAAACCTTGAGTCAGTGTGTCCTTGCACCCATGCTGCCATTACCTGAAGACACTACAATAATATTTCTATTATTGCTCTGCAGGAGAAAAAAGATGGAGGGAGCGAGGTATAAAGAGAAACAGAGAAAGAGAGGGAGAGCCACAGGACAGAGAATCGGCGGGTTGACAAAAGGCGATCTCCAGCGGCCATGAATCATCCCCGTTGTCTCCATCGAGCCCATGCAGCCAACTCAAGAGGAGTATAAATAGTCATTATCATTTAAAAGCCGTTTTAAAAATGATAAAATGAGAGAAACAAGGCGGGCAAATATCACAGGCCGCCCACACAGGCAGACCTGCTACCAGGCCCACTTGACTGCTGCTGGGTTTTTTTTTTTTCCACTTTGCTCTCTGTTGACCTCCATTTACACTTTCAGCATAGTGTCGGTTGTGTCCAACACCTGTCTGGTGTCAGGCTGGCTGGCTGTGATGCAGGAATATAACAACAAATACTCTACTAGTAGATTTTGGTTTTCTAGTTCCACATCGCCTCTTTAAATTAAGTTTTATTTCCATCGTCTTAGCTTCAAATGAAAGAAATATTCCACCAAGACCTATTTATGGTTAATGAATTGCATACTTTTCAGATTCTCTGTTAATTTTTTTCCATATTTGTACACAGAATTAACTGTTATAACAGTACTATTCGTCATAAACAACAGGTATTTGCAGTGACTCCCTGTCTTCGTCTTCTACTATAGTGAAGTCATTAGATAGTAATAGCTGGAGATGCTGCAAAGAAATGCTGGGTGGATGGATAAACTGTAAAGAAACTGGTCCAGCACAAGAGTATCCCTGTGATCACTTTATTTCCCCCAGTTTTTGCACCTATTAAACTAACAACTTTAATATTACCTGTGTAATATTGTGTAGATTCTCCTTGTGCTCCCTAAACAGCTCTGACCCATCAGGACATAGACAAAGGCCTTCTGTGGGGTCCTGTGGAGACTGAAACCAGGACCTTGGCAGAGAATCATTTGGTCCCTGTGGTTTGCAGGGTGGGGCTTCTGTGTCTGGAGGCCAAATCAACACCTGCAGGCTCGTGCTCCTCAAGCTTCTTCTGAACAGATGTTGTAGTGTGGTGGGGTGCATTGATGTGGGTTGGGGAGGCTGCTGCCATTCAGGAGTGTTGTTGCTATGGGGAGATGTGCTTGGCCTCTAACAGTGTTTAGATTGTGGTACGTGTCAATGTAAGAGCCGCATGAATGCCAGGACCCAGCAGAACACTGCACCCAGATGAGATGGTCATTATTATTTACTTCACCTGCAATTAGTTCTAATGATGAGGCTGAGCAGTGTACACAACATGTTACTGAGTGAGCTACAGAGCTGTTAGTATCTTTGAGCTTTTAAGAGATACAGACGAGAATACTTCTTTTGACTCTCAGAAGAAAAAGAATGTTTCCCAGTCATATATTCTATACGCTCATCGCCCACTTTATTAGGTACACCTGTTCAAATGCTTGTTAACACAAATAGCTAATCAGCCAATCACATGTTCACAACTCAGTGCATTTAGGCATGTAGATGTGGTCAAGACGACTTGCTGAAGTTCAAACTGAGCATCACAATGGGGGAGAAAGGAGATCTAAGTGTCTTTGAACGTGGCATGGTTGTTGATACCAGATGGGCTGGTCTGAGTATTTCAGAAACTGATGGTCTACTGGGATTTTCACGCACAGCCATCTCTACAGTTTACAGAGAATGGTCCGAAGAAGAGAAAATATCCAGTGAGCAGCAGTTGTGTGGATGAAAACGCCTTGTTGATGTGAGAGGTCAGAGGAGAATGGGCAGACTGATTGGAGCTGATAGAAAAGCAACAGTAACTCAAAGAACCACTGGTTACAACCAAGGAATGTAGAATACCATCTCTGACCACACAACACGTCCAACTTTGAAGAAGATGGGCTACAGCAGCAGAAGACCACACTGGGTGCCACTCCTGTCAGCTAAGAACAGGAACCTGAGGCTACAGTTCGCTCAGGCTCACCAGAACTGGACAATAGAAGATGGAAAAACGTTGCCTGGTCTGATGAGTCTCCATTTCAGCTACAACATTCAGATGGTAGGTCAGCTGGCACTCAGCAGTGCCAACTGAGCATTGTTTAAATGCCACAGCCTACCTGAGTGTTGCTGCTGACCATGTCCATCCCTTTATGACCACAGTGGACCATCTTCTGATGGATACTTCCAGCAGGATAATGCTCCATGTCTCAAAGCTCAAATCATCTCCAGTGGTTTCTTGAATATGACAATGAGTTCTCTGTTCTCCAACGGCCTCCACAGTCACCAGATCTCAACCCAATAGAGCTCCTTTGGGATGTGGTGGAACGGGAGATTGGCATCATGGATGTGCAGACGACAAATCTGCAGCAACTGAGTGATGCTGTCATGTCAGTATGGACCAGAACCTCTGAGGAATGTTTCCAAGACCTTGTAGAAAGTATGCCAAGACAGCCTTTTACTAGCAAAGTGTATCTAATAAAGTGATCAGTGAGTGTATATCATATGTGCTTATTCACCAACTCAATTTATGAGCTTAGCATTAAAACTGATAACAGGGAATTAGCTACACAGCTACTGGACTATTCCTTGGTCTGCAGCAGTGACTCCCCAAAGTACCTGCTGGTTGCTTGGCCGGCAGGTACCTTACAGCCTTGGCGGGACTCCAGGAAGCCATGATACTCAGATGTACTATACCATCACAACCACAAATTATTATTTTCAAATTAAGTTAAAGAGATACAACATGCTGATTACTAAGATTCAGAGGTGCTGCTAAAAAAAGATTTTGCCTTTGAAAAGAGCTGATTCCATGTATCCAGTCTTTTCTCCGTGCTAAGCCAAACAGGCTCCTGGCAGTAGCTTCATATTTACCACACCAACATGAAAGGGGAATCAACCATCTCTCAAAGAAATAAGCGTGTTATAATGTCAAACTATTTCTTTTAAATGTACTCCCCTTCGTCTAATTATCACTCAGTTGTAGGGTAATGTGGTGGTTTTATATTAGACATGTCATGATTTGTTCAGTTCTTTTTTGTCTCGTGGTCCACTCTGATGCTCCCTTTCCCGAAGTCTTTTAAGGGTATCAGCAGATCTAAAATCCCTCTCTAACTGTGTGTGTGTTTGTGCAGGGTGGTGATTTTGCACTGTTCCTCCCCTCTCTGCTTCCCCTGTTTTAGTGACACTATAATAATATGCTGGTCAAGTGCTCCGTCCTGTTTCTTGCCAGTTCGGCTGCGCTGTTTCCCGTCATCAGTGTCCGCCCACGGCAGGTTGTTGGCACGTCGAGGAACAGGAAGTGGAAGTGGGTGATTAAGACCGATCCAGGCCCGGCTGCCCAGAGTATCCAGCCCAGGTATGAGTAATACTGCTGACACAACTGTGCCACTTCAGCGACAGAACAGGGGGGGGAAAGAGCTAATAAGTTAGACAGTGGGAGGAAATAGCACTTCATCACGGCAGCATCCCAGCAAACTTCACCAGCTATTGGGTGATAAACAGAATACTCACAGGATTGTTGACATCTACCAAAATAGACACAATATGCAGCTCATACATGATGTGACTGTGCCTGTGCTTTTCTCACAATGCTGCAGTAACCAGTGGATATTTCTGGCTTATTACAAGTTGGGTGTTATTTCGGCTGTTTGGCAGTAATAATCAGTAATCTGGCTGTGAGTCACTGTTGCTGAAAATCATAATAGTAAATACAATGAAACGTAAGCAGCAATATGAGCACAGGTTTTAAGCAACCTCTGGGTTGGCCAAACCAAAGAGCAAGTCAATTTGAATTTGACATATGGATCGAATGGTAGGTTTGTGCAAACTAACACGTTAAAACACCAAAGTCAATCAATCAAGGCAACTGTTGACCAGCAACTCACATTTTCTGAAAAGCATACTTGATATTTTAGTCACTGTAGTCTTTAAAGAGAGCATATTGCAGTCCAAAAGCTTTAGTCCTCTGCCAGACATTGCTTTTTTTAGTTGGGCCTTTGTTAGTTGGTTTAAGTAGGTTTTATTCCCAACCCTGTCCACAGTAGTATACTGCTTAGCCCAGGGGTGTCCAATCCTGGTCCTCGAAGGCCACTATCCTGCATGTTTTAGATATTTCCCTCTTCCGACACACTTGATTCAAATGATCAGCTCATCTTCGAGCTCTGCAGAAGCCTGATAACGATCCTGATCATTTGAATCACGTGTGTCGGAAGAGGGAAACATCTAAAACATGCAGGATAGTGGCCCTCGAGGACCAGGATTGGACACTCCTGGCTTAGCCGGTTCTCTTTCTGCTTCTTGAAACTGGGTTCATGCCAGCCATGACCGACTGTAAGTAAAACACTGACAGTGGATTAGGGCCTCATACAACGCTACTTAAAGAAACTATCCTATCCCATTCAGCCTTGGCTCACTTAGAACTAAGATATTTTTTTGGATTGTTGCGTTCTTGGCTGAATTTTCCCAGTGAAATATTCTTGTAACTGTTGGTTCTTCATGGGGGCATGCTTTTTTAATTGGAGTGAAAGGACCCCAGTGGCTTGATGGAATAGTTGGGTTAGCCATGTTTCTTAGTTAAAAAGAAAAAAAACCCAAAGAGCTAGTCAGTTTGAATTTGACATAATTCTAATCAACTTGTTCACTTACCCACAATTCATAGCAGTTAACCCTACTTCAATTAATCAATCAAGAGTTAAACAACTTTGAGCTACAGATATATTTAGACTTTTATACTATTATTAATTAGATCTAGGCCATAGTCAGTATCTTCCTTCACACATAACCCATTTGTTTATTCTCTGGCAATGATGTGCGAGGCATTCTGGGAAATGTAAGGACTCATTACCTCAAAAAAAGAAAAAAAGACTCAACATGGCAGGTTCAGGCAAAGAGGCAGAACAGTCAAACTACATTTCATCTTTAAGTCAAAGGAAGTCTCCACTGTAACACCACACACTGATGACAGAGTGTTAATTGAGTGTAAATGGAGCTTGCCTGGATTCTTCTGTTAATGAAAACACTACAGGGCAGACAGCAGGTAGACTGAGAACATTTGCATGATAATAGCTTCTCATTGCTTTTGTAAACATTTCTGATGTCTCATTGTGCTGTTAACTATCTTTCTGTCTACTTATTTTTAAAAAAAACCTCTGTTCATAATTGGTGTCTTGGAAAAAAGGGCCTTGGTCTTCCAATCTATCAACATGTCCTGAGTGTCAGAGCTACTCACCCTGTTTCTATTAACAACCTCTTTCTCCTCATGAGTATATTTCTGCTGTATAATACTATCCTCATTTAAAGAAGAAGATCTAACAGAGACATCCCTGTGTGTCTGTCTTCTTTGAAACATTGTCTCTGTTGTCAGGCCAACAGCGGGTGGTATAAATAAATCATACATCATATTCAACCATTAGCCAGAAATGGTTCGAAATGGAAAGAAGAAAAAAGACACGGGGGTACAGAGGAGCAGAGGATGTCCTTAGTTTGAATGAACCCTCACTTGTTGCCTGTGAAAGGGATGAAGGAGGTGAATGGAAGCTGTTATTAGCTTACCCTTTTCAGAGAGACTTTTTTGAGTCTTTTTTTTAAATGTAGGTCAGCTCCACTGATGTACAGGTTTTTATTGCACTACACTGAGCTGGTGACTCCCGCTTCACACGAGAAACAGACTCTTCTCTACAAAACTACCCAATGTGTATTCTGAAAAATATGTCTATCAAGCTCTTGTAATTAATTTACCTACAAAATAAAGTTTTGAGGTGAACTAAACTGACTTCAGTCAGTGGCGTCAGGATAATAACAAGGTGATCACATGGGAGATGCAGTAACCTAATACAAACGCAGTCACACTAGAAGTAAGTATCACAATGATCCATACAGCCCTATTGCAAATACAGCCCTCCCACCATACATGGACGTATGTAGATGCTTCAAACACACAAAAATAGCAAATCTAAAACTTAACATTCACTTTTGGCTTCAAACAGTATTTGAACCCCATTAGCCGATGTAATTGCAGTCTTTGGTCCTTTTTCCCACTGTATCACCACATCTCATGGTGGACTTTGAACATCCTCGTTCTCTCACCAGATCTGAGTGAAAAGCCATGTGATTAACCCTAACCCCTGAAGTGTCCTGTTCTAGGTTTGATTTTCTAAAGCCTGAAAATGAAGCTTAGAGGAGGTGCACAACTCGAATTCACACTTAAATTGCGGTAGGCTGAAAAGTATGGTAATAGTTTGGAAATTTAGCCCAGTGACACCAAAAAATGACTCCCTACCTCAGCTTTAAAATTTTGGTGGCATTTATTCTTATTAAAGTGAAGCACCAAAGACTAGAGTGGATTTTGTATAGACTTTAAACCCTCTTGGGCGAATGTGTGATTTTAAAAACTGCATTACGTTACTTGTATGCAATAACTAAGCCTATTTTGCATGTCGACTGAAAAGAATAGTTTTGGAAGCTTAATATGCTAAAATGCTTTTAAGATCTTTGCAGCTAAAGTAAAACTGGAGGGTTTTAACAGCTACTTTGGCACCTTCTTTCTGTTTATGTCTAAAAATAACAAAGGCAGATACAAATACCTTATATAGCATTAACCGGGTTTGTATACATTCCTCACAATGCATAAATGTCCATTTATGTTTTTTCATCCAGGTATTTATCTTCAGGGCTGGCCCCTGGTGTCATTACAGCAGGGTTGTTTTTTTTCCAAGTTAATGGCGGCAATTTTGTGATTTAAGGAATCAAACAGCCATTTCTTCCCTCATTTCCCTAATCCAGCCTTCAATAAAACACCTCTCAACGTGTTGTTCCTCCCATACCAGCCTGTACTCACTCTTGGAAAAAAGGCACTGAGAGCGTAAACACAGCAGCCTTCCTCCTGTTAGAGCAGAGGAGGAAGTCCATTAACAAATAGCGGGGGCCACACCGGATGGCAGAGCTCTGGCACTTGATGAAGGCTGGCGGCTCAGGAGCCGACGGAGCCTCGTAAATATTTCAGTGTGTCTAATGTAATGTTTTCTCCGGCTGTGCGCCCCCCCCCCCCACCACCACCGCCACCCCACAAGAGCCGATCAACGCTCGACTTTAACTCCTCACCTCATTTCATAATGACTGATTATTGATTCCTGAAGGAACAAGGTCGGAGGTCGGGGGAAACAAGACGGCACCACTGGAGTGAGTTCACTGTCTGACCATAACGGCAGGATGAGTGTTAACCAACACAGGAGACCTTAAAGGATCATCTCAACTACTCATGCCCATAAGGTGAAAGTTAAGCCCCCTCTGCTTGAAATGGATAAGATCGAGCACAACATCAGATAAATAACAGACTTTTTCTTGTCTTTAGGTCCGCTGCAGTAACACACACTTCCTTATTTAGCATTTTTTAATTATTGTGTATCATGGGACAATTTTCCTTTTTGCATATCCTGCTTTCTTGCATAACTGTGACTAATGAGGTATTAATTGTATGTGCACAAGAAGCAATTAGGCCCATGGCCAGTGAGGGCAAAAAATCTGAAAATATGGCAAAAAGCGCCACCACTGTGCAATGTCTTAACATAACTTGCCAGGACTGGTGACCCTCTTTGTGTGAATGAGTGGATATGCTGCAGCTTTTAATATTTCAGGTACACAATGAATATGGTATGACATAAAAGTATTTTACAGCTGCTGCCTACACATACTTGGTAATCAGTAAGCATGTCACAGATAGCAACCATCCACTGCTTCACATCTTTATAAGGTAAGATATTTCTGCCCCCAAAAATATAAACAAACATTTATTTTATTAAACTTCTTAGCTGTATCAGTAATGCTTTTTTCAACTTTACGATGGCCACTGAGAGTTCTACATTTCTGACTGGCACAACCACTGAATGCACCGGCATGAGTCTGGACATCAACGAAAAGTAGCTGTTGCCAGGCAACACGTGCGGCTGGAACTCAGAGCTGCAGATGCACGTGTTGCCAGGAACTGCATTTCGTGATATATAGAAAAGAAGATGAGGCATTTCTTGCATTCTAAAAATAAATGAATGTCTAATCATCTTAATTGCGAATGTCATTTTGTCTGGAAGAGTAAACCCTCAATCGTGGAGTGTATGAAATGAAACGTGCTTAGTTTTCACTGAGAATCTCCACTGAAAATCCACAACATTAAAACCACTGACAGGTGAAGTGCTTATTTCATTAGACTGACAAATGTCATAGAGTTATATTCAGTCCGTTGTTCAAGTTGATGTGTTGGAAGCAGGAAAAATGAGCAACATGAGAATCTGAGTAACTGTCTTCTAAATGAATCACAGCATGTCAGTGTGTCATATAAACTTTATCTATCAGTTTGTCCAAGAGAAATTCTGCTACAGTGTCTCACCCGAAGCTGTTTGACGTTTGTACAAACACACCTCTAAATCAATGGACTGCACAAAGACTGGAAAGTAACTGAGATCCAGACTGTTACTGGAAGAAACAGCACCTTCACAGACAACATGTTTGCCAGACACTAAGTGATAAATTTCAGTCAATGACGATGAATGTACATATGATATTGTGGAACAGAGACTCCAAACACAGCATCATGTGAAGAAAATTAGGTCTAACTTCCGCTCGAACTACGTCTACTTAAGAAATTCCTGAGCTGAATCTACATCGGCCAGACGCTCTGGCTCCAGAGGGAGAAACGCTACAACCTCTGACCTATCATTTTTCTTTGTAACTCGGTGAAGTCTGACGCTGGGCTTTGACACCGAGCCCGTGGGCCTCTGTCTTTCGGACTGACACTTAGGTGAAAGGTAAGAAGAGGAAACTCCCTGAAATCAATATCCTCTTTGTGCCGACAGCTCGCCTCTTCCGCCGGAATCCAGACATGTTAAACCTCCGAGCAAAGAGGGATTTAAGCAGATTTAGCAAACCACTGCTATAATATGCAGACGGAAAGAGGCTTCTGGTTACACAAGTTCACAAAAAACAGCAAAAAAAAAAAAAAAAATCACCATAAGGAAACACATTCAAGGAAATGAATGCACTGAATTTTTCTGCTGCCCTCACAGTTCATGGTTAGTTCAACTTGTAGCGTCTTGCAAGGAAAGGACTGGAGGATTATCAGGCACAAGCCATTGTTCTGATTAATGCTTTATAGCTCATTAATGAGTTATTAATCAGAAAACTTGGGGTGAGAATTAACTAATCTTAAATAATTAATTTAGAAATGTTGATTTATTTTATGCCAAGTAGAATTTCTTATGATTATTTTCAGATCCTGTCATCATGGCCTGCTGCATGCCCACTAGAATCATCAAATTCAGCTTTTAAAGAAACCTCCTTGTGACAGCTGCGCTACTCAGTCTGACTAAGTAGGTGGTTGTTGAACTTAATGTCAAAGGTTATCAAATGTTTTCCAAGTGGCAACCCTCTGCTCCTAAATAATGAAGCCAACGCAGAAGTGTTAAAAGCTGCAGTTCTTCCAGTGGCCACTTGGGACTGTCTCTAAAACTGAGTCAATCCCAGTAGACCTCCATGTTGGAATGTCCCGCTTCACAGCAGAAATAAACATGTTTACAGCCTGGCACAAAAAAATGGTTAGCGGATTTCTCTATTCATGAGGCAGGGGAGAATTTTTAGAGAATTTACCTGTTTAAATTGCAATAAGGCTTTAAGTTGTGTGTGATTAAGTGTGTGGCTGCCCTGAGTGACATATGGGTGTTTTGGACTATAGGTAAGAGTTAGGTGGAGTCAAATACTGCCAGATACTCTATGCAGGAAACCTATGGGATGGATGGTACAGTCCATGAAGCTTTCCTAAGTTCAGGTCAGTTTGGTAAGTCTGTTTTGCATTGTAATTCCATCCATCCATTATCTATACATCGCTTAATCCTCCTGTAGGGTCAGGCTAGGGCCTATCCCAGCCGACTCTGGCGAAGGCACACTCACATTTACACCTACGGGCAATTTAGAATCATCAGTTAACCTCAGCATGTTTTTGGACTCTGGGAGGAAACTGGATTACCTGGTGAAGAGGATGTGAGAAAACCCACACCAAGGCGTCCTAACCGGGACGCGAACTGGGGATCTTCTAGCTGTGAGGCGATGCTGCTAACCACCAAGCCACCTATACAAAATAAGAAAATACATTTGATCTTTCTTTTTTCAGCTAATTAATCTTAAAATGTTTACAGTATACCCTCCTCCAGCATATCTTTGTCTTCTCAGCTACCTCTTTAATTGCATTTTGGGAAACCTGCTAATTTGCTTTCTTAGAATTATTTGGGAAGTATGAAGCTAAAGCTACATCCAAGTAGGAATTTATTTCACTTCACATAAAGACAGGAAGCTAGGGGATCCAGCTCGCCTGGCTCTCATTAAAGTTAGAAACTACACCTACAAACGCCTCCGATGCCCTCTAATTTCCACAATGTCCCTTGCCAGTTGAAGCCAAACACAATCGGAAATGTAAACAATGGCAATTTGTGGTTTCAGGGGGGGAATCACATTCACCAGTCTAGCTGTTTGTCCCATTTACAGTTTTTATGTCAATCCATCTATCTCGCATCTGGTTAATGGAAAACTGAGAATACTGAGTCAGGCGCTGTAGCAGGCACGTAGCAGCCATATGACACTACAATAAATATCCAGTAAAAGGGAAGTAAGTGGGTTGAGCCATCTGTTACAGCAGGAAAGAGCACCGGCTCAGACATCATGTGTTCGTCTGCAGCATCCATGTCGTCTTCTTACCGGTGAACATGATCTCCTCACCCCTCACGTACTACCTGGTAGCAGTGTGGGAGGAAGATTGCAAACACAGAAAGAAAGCCACTGTTATGACAACAGACCTAAACCTTAATCCAGCTTCTTTCTGTTTAGGTGTGTGTGTGTGTGTGTGCGTGTTATTCTCATACTAGCAGTAGTGATTACCATGAAACCCAAGAGGGCTGGTTGCTGCATTACTTCCTTCCTTCTCTGTTCCTGGAGACCAACACTAATGACTATTTACTGACTAAATTACACACTCGCAAAACCTGCATGCACACACTGAAGCGCACACCGAGAGTGCATCCTTAAACCTCCACAAAGCAGTGTGTAGCATCTACACCTAACCTCAGACTAAACGTAATATACTGTATAACCTTAACCACGTCCTAAAGCACAGCATGGGTATTCCTCTATATAATTTCTTACCTTTGGTAAATCCCATCAAAAACCCCAAACCAACAATGTGTTAGTAACTCTTTCAACTTTCTGCCCATGTCTTTCACTCTCAGCTCCATTTTATTTCTCCTTTCTGGAGGCTGGTCACAAATGTGCTTTAAATAGGCTAAATAATGTCCTAAATTAGCAGGGCACTGTAGTTTTGAGTACACATGAAACAAGTAGGAGATAATAGTACATTTGGGGGACTATCTTTAGTAGCAGATTAATACACAGTTGACACT
Source organism: Dascyllus trimaculatus (assembly GCA_024666655.1). Classification (NCBI taxonomy): domain Eukaryota; kingdom Metazoa; phylum Chordata; class Actinopteri; family Pomacentridae; genus Dascyllus; species Dascyllus trimaculatus. Next base: position 30,775,355 of record CM045448.1, read on the forward strand.
AGTGAGTATTATCGTGACACGCATGAAGCTCCTTTGCATAGACGCTTATCAAGCTTCAACTAACTGTTAGATTTGGTCTTTTTGTGGGGTTTGTTGATGCCAAGTAAAATACTGAGTGTCATCAGGCTTTTCTTTCAACTCTCTAAAATCCCTCTGAAGAATGTCCTCACTCTCAAGGCCTCAACTCAACTCTACCCACACAACCGTAGAAGTACAAGGGCACACACACACACACACATTCAGACACACACACAACCCCCAAACTAAACAATCCATTTTATGATGATGTTTACCAGTGGCAGTGTCGACCCACTCTCCTCCAATCCCACACACACACACACGCACACACAGGAATGCAGACGGCCTTCGCAAAATTGACCGCCACCTGCCTGGCCCTGACCCCCTCCTCTCCTGCTTTACAATGCAGGAGGAGGAGTGTTAAATTGCCTTGACCCCTCATTCAACTCAGCCAAATTGATCCTGAGGAGTGAGATGGATAGGATGGCTGGCGAGCCGACAGACTGACGGCTCAGCGGAGTTCAGTTTACATGGTGGTTTCCTTCTGGTCAAGGTAAAGTAGCTGGTTAGTGGAGTGAATATCAGTGACGTTAGCCTGCTGTCACCGCCTTTGTTTTATAATGGAGGAAATTAAAGACGGGAAAGTGAACTGCTGTTTGAAGTCATACGGAATTCTTCATGTCTTTAAAGTCTTCTTCTACCTCAAATCTGTTTGGTAAAGCACTCAAAAAAGGTGGCTACGAAAGGTTTGTATTTTCTGAAATGGCTCTGGTTTACTGGAATTGCTACCTACCACCAACACATTTCACATTTTCAGGTTTTCTTTGCAGAGAAAAAAAGTTTCAAAACTTCATAGAAACTTCTGCAGCATAACCCACTTGTGACTCATATGCTCAGTGTGTTCCACACAGTCATGCTTCCTTGCTAGAATGGGTCCAAAGATGCTACTTCTGTATGATTTTTCAGTTCAAACTAGTTTTTTTGTTCATTTTTTAGATGTCCCATGGCATTACTTCCATAATGTGATGTCACTTCTGTTGAAACACTATGCCAGGTCAGAGGAGGAGCAGTCTAAAGTGTGCACCACTGGGGAGTGGAGATGAAGGCAGTGCATTCTGATAAGGCAGAAATTAAAAGCTGTTGAAAAATGTGTTTTGTCTTATTTTGCTTTGACTTTTTGGTTACTTCTCCACACGAGGTCACCACTGATGATGCGCTCTTTTGCAGGAAGAGCTCAGTTCATGGGGTTCATGGGGTCTTTAAACAGTGGGATGGCATCCAAATCATGTAGTGGCTTCTAACCCTGTAACACTTTAACCTCTGCTGCTGTACTTTAAATCTGCATCAGGCCACTCTGAATGAACTTTGACAAACTATGCATCACTTAAAAACACAAACTCGCATTATTCAAATGATGTAACTCGTTTTGAGATACCAGTAGCACAGCGAGGCTCGTCCATGACTTTGCATTGTGTGTGTTCTTGTTTCTGTCGTTCATGAACACATAGTTAAATCATGTGCTGCACACTGTTTTCACAATAAAACAATAATTTACGGGCTTTCTAACCTAATTTGTATTGCTCAGCCAGAAATATGACAAAAACTATTACTGTATTTAGTGTAATGCAGCCAGGTCTATTTAGAGGCACAAAGTCAACCTGTCAATCTTGTAGAAAAACACTTTAAAACAATTTAATCTATACGTAGTGTTAAACCTTGAATATCTGGGCCTCTGCTGCATCCCTTCTATGTGTCCGCCTTAAAACTCTGGGGCCAGGACTTTGAATATGCCCCATTAAATTTGTTAGACCTGTGAGATTTATGTAAGCTTCACATTTTATTAATAATTATGTCTCTTTTGAAAACAGACAAATGTGCAAATTTTAAAAACTGAAATGGCCCTAATATTAAATTAATATTGTTTACTACATCACACACACATGCTCTCACCTTTGCCAGGTTTTTCCGACAATAAACTAAGCAGCTGAACTGTCTGTAGGACTGTTTTCAAGCATCGACAGCTGGCGTCTCAGTCTTGGGTTAGTTTCACAGACTGTGTGCAAAGGTAGATGACATCTTCATGATCTCACCGATAGGTTTCATGAAAAGCAGATTTGAAGCACATCTTGGCACTTCCTCACTCAACCTAACTCCCTACTAATCCAAAAATCTGCAAAGAGGTGGAGCCTGAGTAGAACCGACATCGGCCGGATGAAACTTGCTTGCCATAACATGACACCCACCAGTAAGCCAAAGCAGCTACGACCTTAATTATGCATACCTTTAATCCTTAACGCAATTTAAACAGTTAATGCATGTAACATTTCACCACCTGCACATTTGTCCAGAACTGGGAAATTAGCTATAGAGACAAAAGACATTGTTTGTATCAGGTTGCAAACATGTTTCTTTTTGCTGTAAATGTTTGCCTTTTAGCATGGGGTTCTATGGCAATTGACTTGCTTTTAAAGGCAGCCTCCAGTGGCCACTTGGGAAACTGCAGTTTTGGCCATTTATCAGCCCCTTAGGTTGTTACTTGGTACCTTAAGTTTCCTCATTGGTCGTTTTAGGAAGTGCATTTGTTGTATCTAGACAGAATCTTTGCATTAACACTGAAATAGTGAGTATATAGGCATGTTTTGTGAAATGAAAAGGTTTTGATGAGTATATTTTCTCCAAATTAAGAGACAAAATGTTGCTATCTCAAATATCGAACCCATTATGGAGGAGCTCCTGTCAGCAAAAAGGCCGTAAATGCCATGTCGAAGACATACGGAACAATGCTGAAAACATATATTTAGTTTATGTCACTGCAAGGCAGGGATAATGTTGAAGTTTTATAAAATGACTGATATGCAGTACTGGTCTAACACTGCAAGCAAAATGATGGTTCCCAGGTTTTTCCAGCACGTGTGTAGGAGTCCTTTCCAGCATAGTTTCATGTTTTTCTAAGGAAGCGGAGGAGAGCATGGCAGAAAAGAAACCGGGGTAACACCTGTTCAAGTAATCCGGACTACACCCACAGCTTCCCAGAAATGCTAAAATATCATCCCATACTTTCCTCTCTCCTTTTTTTTTTCCACAACTCTCCTCCGCTGCCCTGCTCTGCTCTGCTCTGCTCACCCCTTGGGCCAGATAATAGAGAGCTGAGAGCGACAGCTGCACTCTAACTGCCCCAGGAGGGGGCATTGAAGGGGTGGGGCTGCTGAGAAAGGGGCAATGAAAAGGAAATACGGAGCTGAAAATACATTCTTTCCAAATGAGAAAGGGGGTTTGGGGGTGTAGGGGCAGGGGGGGTGAGTCCAAAAGTCACTGAGGTCACACTTCACCTGCGACGTCACCCCACCCAGTGAAGTTAATTAGAGGGTGTGAGGAATGGGCATGAACCCGATTTGCATTTATTCAAGCTAACACAAATATCTGAAGAGTCATTTCATGTAACATTACCTAAATCTGAAAGAGTTCCCATGTGACCCCTCAGAATCAGCAGATTTTTGGAGAAGAAAAGAATGCAAGAATCACAAATTTGTACCTTAGCATTTCGATTTAAAATGACTTTATATTCCTACTTTTCTGCATTTATTTGACAGATATAATACTAACTACATTGCAAGTTAAGATTTGAAGCTATTCACAGAAATATTATTTGTTAGGGGGACTATTTGCAACTATGGATCAGTAGATATATGGTGACATACTGAGCATTAACTACAGCAGGAACGTACATGTTGGATTGACATGTACACTTCGCATGCACTTTTTAAGGCGTGTATATGCAAATGTAGCTAAACAGTCCTTTAATCCCTTTCAGATACACACCACTCGCTGTTCATCTGACAAGAAGCCCCTGACTGCAGTGTGCAGTTCAGGGCGGAGCTTAACGTTTGGGGCGGCGCTCAACGTTTGACTCCACCCATCTCAACGTTCCATAAACCAGTCTTATTACATACAGCTTTACTTCCTTTTGCAACAGTGTGGTGGCAATCTAACCCTAACCCTAAGCCTGACCTTAACCTTTCAGGAACGTGTGTATCTAATGCAATTCAAAGTGGAACCACATACAGGGCCAAACACAGGTTTGGGACTATGCTAGGAGCATAAGACGGTGCTCGCTTTTACATGCAGGTAATGTCCCCATGGGCGGAGTCAAATGCTACATTCAGCCAATAGCATGCTGACGTTGAGCAGCGTTGAGCGCCGCCCCAAACTGCACACTGCAGTCAGGGTTACTTGCATCTGATAGCAAGTGACCATGTTGACTTTATGCTTGAATGAGTGCTCTGCTCACTTTTTCATAAAAGTCCTGACAGCAGTCTTACTACTTTGGGTTTGGGAAATGTTTTTTTTCTGCAGTCCAGCACCAGTATTGGTCAGGATCTAACGGCAAGTCACGCTGTGCACTTTTCTTCAAATCAGACAGGTGAACTGTGACCCACAGAGTCACAGTTTATAAGTTCCAGTTAATCATCTGTTGCACAGCGGACATCCGCATGCTGAGTCCTGAGCTCCATCACAGCTGTAGGGATATTTTTATTTTACTGTTGGCAGCGTAGTAGTTAGATTATCAACACACGGAATTTTTAGTGTTCAGGAAATCATAAATAGCCTAGGCTGTTAAGTGTTTGGACATTTGGATAAGCTGTTAGTGATTTAGATTCAGCCTTCTCTTCGTCCCTGTGGTGTGTATGTCGGAATAAAGTTGCGGGGAACATGAACTTAAAAGTGCATGTCTGCATGACAGAATGCCATCACTTTACCAGACAGATGATGCTGAAATGTTATGTATCCCTTGTCTGAAAAGGGCTTTAGGAATGCAAATGACTAGCTAAGGGATGCTAGTCACTAGCCCAAGGATGCTGGTAATGAGACTAGAAATGCTAGTTGCTCTCCCAGATCTTGCCAGCCTCCCCGTTTTCACCAGTACATCAGTGGCTGGATCAATAGTTTCCTTTGGCCTCTGAGTCATCTTATTCTTGCTACACCACAATTCTTGTTGGAATCAATTCACTGTTGGTTTTTGTCTTCTCCTATTTGTTGACAGGTGGAAAAATATAAAATTACACCAGCACTGAATAGTTTAATTCTTTTTTGCTCATCTTTGTGTATTTAAACTGAAGTAAAATTTTTAAATGTACGTTTTGTACATGGCATGATCATTTTTTATTGTTCGAAATGGTTAGTTACACAGGAAATTATACTCTAAGAGGACAAAAAAGTCATTTGAATATTCTCCTTCATAAAATCTCTGAAAATCCTGGATCAGTGAGTGTGGTGCACTCTGTATAACCCTACTTCCAGGCTAGCCACAGGCCATCAATCTGCACAAAGGCCTTGTGGGGCCCCAAAGGAGGGTGGAGCCACGGAGAATGGATGAAAGTGAGGAGGAGGGGGAGAAGCGGGGGTGTGACTGACGAGAGCAGTCAACCTCCAATGAAGGGCCGATTTCATGCTGAGAGGACAGAGTGAGGAAACACTTGGAATCTGTGAGCGTGTGAATGTGTGCTTCCATGTTGTGTGAGTTTGTGTAACCTTGGATGTGTGGGAGGAACTGGAAGTGTTGGGCCGAGCCACTGAAAGGTGTCAAATGTTTTTGTGTGAAGTAGAAGGAGGATTAGCAGCAGGACAATGCAGGGCAGTAATCCCTGTTTTTCCATTCCTTCCTCTACTCACCCTTCTACCTCCCCCCTTCCTGCTCCAACGGCAATGCTCCTTTTCTATCTACTGCTATTTTTTTTTACAACTATAAAAGAAAGTTAAATTGCACAGAGCCAGATGCTAACTGAGTTTGAAGAAGATTATCAGGAAGTACAGGGGAGCATTTTCAGTGAAAAAGATAGCAAGATGCTTTGCCATTATGGGCACAGCATTTCAAGTTAGCCGTTGCTAGTTAACTGCCATCAAGAATCTTTGACCGTTTGGCACCACGCAGCCTTTGCCAGCGTCCGTTGAGACATTCCTGGAGGGCAAATCAGCAGTAAACAGTCTGAGAAAAAAATAGTCCACATATTTCACCCATTTACTGGGTTTAATAGCTTTGGCAGTGTCTGGTTAATTTTGTTTACTGTTGCAACAGAATATGTAAATCAACACAATGCATCTGCGCATTGCTTGAATTGTCTGAGGCTACCTTGGGGCACCAGGGCCTAAGAACAACCGGGAGCCTGGAAGGTCATAGGTGAGCCAGTGTGTGTTCAAGAGCAGACGTCTGCTTTTAAAGGGTTGCCGAGACCATGCGTACCTACTTGTACTGCTTACACTTTCACACACAAACCACTTGTGTGAAAATGACATTCACTACAGCATAATCTTTTTTGTCAGAGTGGATATTAACTTTACATCACAAGTACACTAGATGTGCACTTCTTTCTTAAAGAACAACTCAAAGGCGCTAAAAGTAAAGATGTAAAATGTGTAAGAGAAAAACAAGGCTTCAGGACAGCTATGTGGATTTCTGTGTCCGATTTCCTGAAATGTTTAGACACGTTTAGTTAGTGCCAGACCAATTACACAAGTCATTTTTCAGGTTAAAACACAAACAGTGAAAAGGATAAATATTTAAGGACATTTTCTGAGGTTTGAATGAGTGAATGAGTAAATGTACTAAAATTAATTAATGTTCCATAGTTGTTTAGTGACATAAATGCCTCTGTCACCATTTAAGAGATCATGTGAAGGAGACATGAGGTAGTAATCAACAGCAATTTGGCATTGATTCGATAAGTCCTGACCCTGGAACAGTGAGGATCAAGGACCACCCAGAGAATTTCACCCTGAACCCTTGACATTTCATCAGTACTCACTCACAGTTGCTTCAGAAAGTGTTCACATCCTCAACACTTACATAACATTTTTAATGAAAAAACAAATGCTTTCTTTCTTTTTCTTTCTTTCTTTCTTTCTTTCTTTCTTTGTTTTTTTTTTTTTTTTTACAAAAACTAAAATCTTTCATAATAAAAGTATTCAGATCATTTGCTGTGGCTCTAAACTGAGCTCAGATGCATCCTGTAATTCACAAGATGTGTCTGGAGCTTGATTTTTGACAATGGCATATTAAATGGATTGGACAGAGCTAGGAGGCTCACACCTGAGTATATAAAATCTCTAAATTCACACTGCTCAAAAACCGAGCCTTGTAGTCCAAGGAAATCTCTGTAGATCTCTGCAATAAAAGTGTGACAAGACATGGATCAGGACATGGGTGAAACCAGGAGTGTTCCCAGATGCATTGTGGCCTCAAAAACTGTAAAACAGAAGTTTGGAATCAGAAAGACTCTTTATATAGTTGGTCATCTGGACGACTAACAACCAAAACAAGTCGGGCTGTGGTCAGGGAGGTGACCAAGAACTCAATGGTCACTTTAACAAAGCTTCAGAAGCCCTTTGCAGAGATGGAGAATCTGGACGGACAGCCATCTCATCAGCTCTCCATTTATGATCGAGTAGTTTAGTAGAGTAGAGTAGTACAAAAACATGGCAGCCTGCTTGGAGTTGCTCAAGCTAAAGCACTCTGAGAGCATGAAGAAAAAGATTCTCCAAATGAGACAAAGCTTAACCCGCTAGTCCAAACTCTCTGTCAGGAGAAACCAGACACTGCTCATCACCTGCTATTGTCATCCATACAGTGAAGCATGGTGGTGGCAGCATCATGTAATGGGGGTGCTTCTCAGCAGCAAGGACAGAGACACTGGTCAGATATGAGAGAAGAATAAATAAATAAATGTCAAATACAGAGAGATCTTTACAGAATGCCTGCTCAAGAGTCCAGCAACGTGAGATTAAGGAAATGGTTCAACTTTCAGTATGACAATGACACAAAGCAAACAGACCACACTGGAGTGGCTTTGGGATAAGTCTCTGACCATCCTTGACTGGCCTGTGCAAATCGAATGGCTAATTTATGCTTTCTGTGTCCATGTGCACAGACAAATACAGACTTTGAAAACGCTTTGTTCATACTGCAGTAGGTCAACGCCAGTCAGAGCAGACAGTTGCATTGCCCCTCATATTGAACACAGAAAAAAAATATGGAGCAGTTTTCACAGCATGTACTTTAGCTAGTTACAGATTGGCCTGTAGCACCACATCAGTGAATATTCCTGAGGTGTGCTAAACACTGGGTGAACATAGCACAAGATATCTGGAGAATATTCAATAGGAAGCATCTACGGATCAAAGCCCCTCCAAAGGAAGGCAGCGACTACTTCAATTACAACCCTTTTAATGATGAATTATAAAGGTGTCTCTCCTCTCAACATGTTTCCTTGCAGTGCAGAAAGTCTGTCTGGTCACAAATTTCAGGCTGCATGCAGACATCCACCTGAATCTGTGAGATTCTGATTTGGGTGGGTGACAAAATGTGCATCTCCTGTATCTTGGTGGTATGTGTCTGCAAAAAGCATGAACTGGCCTAAACAGAGCTAGAGAGGATCTGACACTAAGAATGAAACAAACTGCCCAAATACAGGATGTGTAAAGCCCCAAGATACATACACAAGAAGTCTTAAAGCTGTCATGCCACTAATTAATAAATGAAGGTTCTGAATACTCCTAAATTAAACTTCTGATTTTCACAGTGGCTACATTTTATCATTCTGAGTAGCTGAGTATGGACTGAAGAAGAAAAACACCAATACACAATTTAAAACATTGTGAAGTGTACAAAAAGTGAAGGGATCTGAAGAGATCATTCTGCCAGTTTAGTTTTTCTTTGGAGAAGAATATGGCACCCTAATAAAGCAGCCACAGGAGAGCTGACTTGTGAAATAGCTGAAGTGCAATGGCTGCACTGCTGCCACAGGTCCAGTGTTAGCAGAGAGGTAACACGGTAGTGCTGATGAGAGCAGCAGGTCAAATGGTGGAGGAAAAGCGTCGCCTCCCAGTATGAAAAAAGGGAGGTGGTGGGGTTAAGGGTCATGGGCTTCCTGCAGGCTGCGAGGCGGCGTTTTTCCTGTGGTTCATTCATTCTGCCGCTGGTGGGGGGTGACGAGGGTCACCGTGGGGTTAAGAGGTCGCCTTTTGAGATGGCAGAGAGAAAGAGGTAGACGAGGGAGATGGGCAGATAAAGGGTGGTGGCTGCTCTGTCGTGACTGAGAGGAGCTCAATAGAGTCTGGTCTATTTAAACGTATTTGACAGGGTTATAAATGTTCCTTCTTAGGAGGATTTCATTAAACAGTGTCTCGGAGCGACATGCATGCACGCAGAGATACAGACATACCAGCATTCCTGAACTTATTGCTGTTGAAGAAAAACTGTGTTTTTAAGGAAACAAGTGGTTGTTTCAGGAAACAACAACAGCCTCCATGCATCAACCCACATGTCGAAAATGGCAAGTTTTGCCTAAGATGTTGATCTTGAACAAGGCAGTCCTCTTTGGTTCTTTAGGTGAATTAGACATCTTAATGACGGTGCTCACCTACCTGTTTGCAAACGTTCCAACAGAATAGACTACTGTTTTGAATGGGCACCATTGCTGCATCCTGGGCTTAGCTCCACCCAAGACAACTGTGATTCATTTAAAGAAATACAAACAAGCATTTTCCCCCTAGCATAATAACAAAGGTTAGTTTTCCACTGCAGGAACTTGATGGGCATTTTAGAGTGACACAAATCCAACCATGTTCCAATCATAACAACCGTCCCTCTGGAACATCGAGTAGCCTACGTACTCCAGAATAGGTACCTCAAAATGGCCCTAGAAAACTGCTGTGCAGGTCCCAGTGAGGATTGGATAAACTCCGAGAAGACAAATGCTGACTGTTTAAATTAGGGGAAGACAACAAACGCAATTTTTCTGGCCTCTAGATGTTCTCATCAAGTAAGTTTTATTCTTCCAAACATCGCTGTCAACAATGTAAAATGCAACATATTGGCTACCATAACAGACACTCCCTTCTTGTATTTCCTACATACTCATAGTACTGCAGTTGCATCTTGATTCTAAATTGGTCATAGGTGTGAGTGTGAGTGTGCATGGTTGTCCGTCTCTCTGCGTGGCCCACTGATAGACTGTTGAGCTGTCCAGGATGTACCCTGCCTTCACTGAAGTCAGCTGGGATAGACTCCAGCCTCCGCACAACTCTCTACATGTTAGTGTATAGATAATGAATGGATGGATCTTGTTAGCTACAGCAAGCTAGTGGTGAGTGCATTATTCAGCTGGATTTTGCTCAGATTGAGCTAAAATAATAGGAATAACACTTTGATAAAAGTTGACCAGATCTCATCATTTAGGCTAAGCTGGTAACTGCAGGAAAATAATTATATGTTGCTTTGAATATTGCATGGAAGGAAAGACAGAAAAAAACATATTTCCCAAAATGTGGGAGTATTTTTTTCATCTGATAAACTTTATGCTGAATTTAAACACTGCTGTCTAATAGTTTACAGTTTAGTCCTGTTACTGATTTGGTCAAACAAGTTTTGCAGTGAATGAAATATAGTTTCAGTGATCTGGAAAATCTGCTTAGAGTTATCAGTTCCTGTCTTACCCTGGTTGTAACGCTACACTACACTACACAGATGTTTTCTGCAGACTGTGACCTGTTGTATAAGCATTTCATATGGATACTAAAGAGTAACAGTAGAAAATATCTTTGTAAGGCCCATCTGAACAATTTGTTCTACATGTGGATGGATAACCTGCGTGGTCACACCCAGTGCCATAATCATAAAACCTTGTCACTGACCCAGTTTGACCACAAACTTACTCCGTGTGTACAGAGAACACATAGCCTGAGTGGCACATTAGCACAGCAGCATTAACTGGTGCTCTAGACACCGATTTAAAACTCAGTTCTTGTTCCCCGACGCCAAAACCATTCCTTCCTGCTGTTAATGCATGCGCCTACATTCTTAGTCAGATTAGCTACAGACTATAGGCTCGCAATTGTGCAACACATGAAGGAGTGAGATTAATGCTATGAAACTGTGTCAAAAGAGATAAGCGGCCTGCAGTAAAGCAAGGGCAACGGTGTACACAGTGTACTTTTAATTCTTTGCAGTGCACCATTACATCACAGCTGGCTCTCTGATCACACCACAGTTTACTCTGGCCTGTAGGGATACAATAACTATTATTAATACTTGGAAACTGGTATTTACCACAGAGAATACAGTGTAACTTTTTCTGCTTTGAAATCAGTTGACTAGAATGATCACTTATCTTTTCCATGTCCGTGGACAGAATTTCAAATAATTTTGTATTACAGTTTGACACTGCCATCCATCCATTATCTATACACTGCTTAATCCTCTGTAGGGACTGGAGCCTATCCCAGCCGACTCGGTGAAGGCAGGGGACACCCTAGACATGTCGCCAACCCATCACAGGGCTACATATAGAGACACACTCACATTCACACCTATGGACTGTGGGAGGAAGCCGGAGTACCCGGTGAGAACCCACACTGCACAGGGAGAACATGCAAACTCCACACAGAAAGATCCCAGGCGTCCTAACCGGGACGCGAACCAGGGATCTTCTAGCTGTGAGGCGACGCTGCTAACCACCGAGCATCCCCCATTGTTAACGACTCATTTACAAATCAACAAATAATTAAACAAATTTTATCTCCTTAAAGTTCACAAAACAACAATAGCTCTTGCAATATTTTTCACATTTGGCCTTTTTTGTTGAAAATAGATGAATATATTCTGATGCATCACATGTGCATTTTCACATTCATGCCATTACTAAAGGAAAGAGGCTGAGGTTCATCTCACGGTACAAATCAAACACTTTCATGTACAAACCCTTTTTTTGTAGCTATAAAATGTGTGGAATTATTTTACCAAATTATCTCATCCTGTGCTGTTCTCAAAAACTGAAACCTCCTAAAGTAGCACGTCTTTGTCAATTGCTGCTTCTCACTGCCACAGACTGAACGCAGAGGTCAGAGATCAAACACAGGTCGGGTGCTTTCACTGTGAAGCTGCTTTCACTAATGATAAAGTACAGAACAGGTTGTCCAGGTGAGCTGAAAGAACATCACAACAACACTAAGTGCTACCTGTCAGAATCACCCCCCAGTCAGTGATATATACTGTATACAGCTCATGTCAGCTGCCTTACATGTGTTACTTTCCTGCTCTGCAGAAACAGGTTCAAGAGAGGAAGGAGGCTGTAGGTGGAGGAATGTGCGGAGTGCAGGTGGACGGGATGGTGACGCGCTGCTGACAGTTCCTTGGCAGACGCCATATCACACAGATCTTGGGTTCACAGCACGGCCAGGAGAGAGGTGTTGATGAACGTAGAGCACACTCCTGCTCACACACACATCCGAAAACGAATCCTTTCCCTTCCATGTTGACCTTCAGTTCACACTAGACTGTCATTTTTACACGTTTAAAAATGTTAAAAATTGATAAAGAAATAGACAGGTGTGACTTTCTCTCTCTCTGTCTCATATTCACACACACATGCTGACACACAGGAATCATGTTTCCTGCCCTATCACACCTTCTGTCCCTGTAAACACAAACAGAGGAACTACTATTGTTTTGTTTTTTGCAGGAATATAACCTTTTGTTCACAATCACTTTTATAAAAAACACACCCACTAGTTAAAAGGTGCAAGTTAAGTAGATTTGCATCGCAGCTCTTCATCGTAGCTCCACAGTGACTTGACCAAACCCACACTGTGAAGCAAAGTGAAAACAGTAAAAGAACACAACACCCCCACTCCCAGATCATAAAGACCCTCGGTGCTCCACAGACATGTACGCACACAGCAGCACACTGTGAAACAGGATACCAAAGGCCTCTGGAGCTCAGCCAGAGTGAGAGGACTTCAGTGGTGCCTGGCACTGGCGGCACCTTGCATGCAGTCACACATCATCACGTGGCAGGTATCTCTGTATGCCTCCTCCAGTCTCACTGTACTTCACTCTGAATGCTATTTTTTAAGACAGGTGTCAACAGTGTGTTTATTACTTACACATATTTTATCTTAATCCTGCAGATAAAAATAACTAAAACTAATTTTAAGAATGCAACTAATTGGACCGACAGGAATTTTCTAATTTAAAACTGCACTTCCAGAAATTTAGAAGTTGTGCCTGCATCATTTGTGGCACATGTTTGCTCCAGGTTCAATTACATACAGTCACAATGCTGTGAATATTCATACTTGCAGATCAGTTGTGCACCTAAGTAAGCACATACAGCAAAACACCCGCGTGTCTATGGATGCATGTGGATGCTTGAAAAAGTGCTTGAAAAAGTCGAGTAGAGCTCCAACGTGCTGATGACTCAGGTGGGGGAGAGAGGAGTCGGTGGCATCTGTAGTCAACCACAACTGGGGCTTCGAACTTTTTAGTGAAGCGACGACCCCGCTGTGACCCCACTGGGGAGGAAACGCAGCGAAGCCACGTGCCGAACTGCGTCATAAACGTACCACATGCTCAGCACTGCGGTGTAATGTGGCACACTTGGGTGACAGATGACGAGTAGTCGACCTGTGTGCGCCTGTGTGCGCCAAAAACTCTTTGGTTTTCATGCAGAACCTGATATTATTCCTCCGTCGCCATTTTATTATGTGTTCTGTTGCTATTAATTTTACTTTTCTTTTTATATTTTATCCCTCCCTTCTCTTTTTAGATGCACTAAAGTTTCAGCTGTCATCCAAGCTGCTATTCAACAGTTAAGTTAAAGCACTTTGAGCTGCCTTCTGTTTCAGCACCTTCCTGATACATACAGTATACATTCATACATTTTGACAGCCGGGATTCCAGCTCTGACCTTATCGCCATGACCTCCATCTGACATCTGACCCTATGGCTTCATAAAATCGAGTCACAGCAAATCCACTCTCATTGTTTGACTGTAGAGGCCTGCTATACTCTTCACCTTTGAAAGCAACATCAAAGCATCTCAGCATGCGATCACTCGCTAATCAGCCCATATCTGTGTAAAAATCTACATGAAGAGGTCTGGAGCAGCAGCAGCAGGAGAGACGGCACACACGCTAGCCTCCAATCACATGCAAACAAGTGCCGGGCTGACCTTAACTTGATCCTGCTGTCTGGAGCTACAACAAACCAGAGGAATAATGAGGAATAAAGCTCTTTTTACTGCCACTCTGAGAGGAAGTCACTAAATGAGGGAAAGGGGAGGGGAGCAGTAAAACCAGAGGCTATCTCTCTGTTTACAGCCCAGCATATAAAAACTCTACAGAGAGGAACAGTATATTGAATGCCAGATAGCTGAGCGGCAGGCTAAAGCTTTCTGATCTGGAAACAGATGTTCTGTGTGCTCTAATGAGGGCTGCACACCTTAAAACCTAAGTTCCTTTGCAATGTTGCAGTAAGGATTCATGAAGGGACAACAAATGCTGTTTCTCAGCAAACATGCAGGTGTGTAAGAGCATGGTGTGGACATGCTCGAAGAAAGGGTTTTCATATTTAAATTACACACCTAATAAAACAAAATAAAATATAAACATTATATTTGCTAAAAAACCCTTGAGTCTTACACGCTATCCTTTTAAATTTCTGCCTGAAAACACATACCTAGCAATCAAAAATCCTTCCACAAGGCCAAAATGGATACACCTTTCAAATTTCATTCATTTAGTTCCCCTGTTCACATCGGCAGACCAGAGTGGGATTTGAAAAACTCTCAAAAATGTTAAATTCCTGCTTCTGCCTAATCGAAACTCTAAATTACAGAGTGAACACCAGCCTGAGAACAACGAGGCAGTAAACGATGCTGATGCTGTTCAAACTGTTCTCACCTGCACCTTTAGCAAATGTGGGAGATCCCTAATGGAGTCAGCAGAAAGGCTATATGCAGATGATGTCTGTGTTTACTTGCTAACAAACCTTTCATGTGAAAACTGTGTCTTTTGTTAAGTTGCATGGAGCTTGTGCGATCTCCCTGATATATGCTGGTCTTACATTACATTTTTCAACTTCCCGTGCCCTCGAATCTCTACGACAGAGGTGGAGGGTGCACAACTGGCATGACCCACTGAGCCGCAAAGGACACATGAATAGAACATATACCAAGTGAGAATCAAATCAAATAAACTTTATTTATCCGTTAGGAACTTCATTTACAGACAAAGCGCCAGTGCAGAAACAATAAAACAATAAAACATAGCACATGTCCATTCACACATTGCAGTTATAAAGTTCATGACATTCCATAATAAATAAATAGATTAAAAACAATAGGCTAATAGTACTATTCCTATTGGCTGATTGTCAGTCAATCAGCCATTTAACAGGCGGATGGAGGTGGGGAGGAAGCTAGAAGTGGCCCTCTTTGTCCTCAGTGGGAGTACCTGTACCGGCGCCCTGAAGGTAGCAGAGTGTAGTGAGGGTGCAGGGTGTGTGAGGGGTCAGTGGAGATGTGGGTGCCTTTCCTCAGGACTCTGGTGTTGTAGATGGTAATGAGTGACTGCTGTTCCTGACCAATGATTTTGCTGCTGATTTTGATAATTTTATTAAGAGTGTTACGGTGAGTGAGAGTGAGTGAACCAAACCAGGCAGTAATGTTGAATGTGAGGATGGATTCAATGAAACATTTATAGAAAACGACAAGAATGGATTGGTGAACCTGAAGTTTGCGGAGCTTACGGAGAAAAAAGAGGCGCTGTTGGCATTTAGAAATAATGTATTCAGTATTGAGTTGAAATGTAAGTTTTTGGTCGATTATGGACCTGAGATATTTATATGAAGAGACCTTTTCAATTATTTCATTGTTGACTGTGAGTGAGGGTGGTGTGGCCATGGTGGAAGTATCCACCTATCCGAGCCGACTCGGGCGAAGGCAGGGATATCTCAAGCCAGCCTATCGCAAGGCTACACATAGAGACAGACAACCAAACAGACTCACAATAACACCTACAGACAGTATAGAATAATCAATTAATTTGTTTGGACTGTGGGTGGAAGTCAGAGTACCTGGTGAAAACCCACGCTGCACAGGGAGAACTTGTAAACTCCACACAGAAAGATCCCAGGTGTCCTAACCGGGACGCGAACTGGGGATCTTCTAGCTGTGAGGCGACGCTGCTACCAACTAACTCACCGCGCAGCCCCTGGAAAGATCATGGTTATGGCAAAAGTAATCCAACTGAATGTTAAAGCCAGTAGAAATAGTTTAAAATCACACATTAACAGTGTTTCATTGGATTGGACTCATACATAAGGACATAAAATGAGAGGTACACTGCCACACGCCTGACCAATCACAGCTTGAAAATGGCTTCTTGAGATAGATAGGTCATAAACTACATTTAAGTATAAACAGTGACAAGAGCACACTGGATAAAAACATCACACAACACAAACTTGACATTTTCTGTCTCTTTAAAGTAGACATATTTTTTTCTTATTTTCTGCCTTATATATCATATAACAATGTTGGATGTTTATATTAAATGCATATTAAATTCCAAATAATGAGATCAGTCTATGTAAAAGACAGCCCCGAGAGCCAAAAGCTCAGACCTTCGACTGCTTTTAATACTAGGTTTCCAACGTTTTTTCTACTTTCATGACAAGCTGATGTTAGATCATCATCTTTATATGGACATCTGCTCCTGGCACAGCACGTCTGACAACAACAGAATCACATTTTACTAGCCACCATACCTTTGTATTTCAACACAGCAGATGTTTTCTACTTCAGTCAGCAGTTTTGCACATTTCCCCCACGTACACCTATTAACGGGGCCATATGCACTCAACTCTTTTTACACAGCTCGTGATTAAAAGAAAATTCACGATTATGTCACACATGAAGCAGATAATGAGCTTAATATTTAGCAGACAAGCATCCTGCTGCATTATGTGTTGCTACAGGTGTTTGAGGCACAAACTTGTACGGATGGATTTGAGAAGTTGCCATTTCCAGCCCAGAGTGAGACATTATGCTACTTCTTGCTTTTACAGTTTGTTTTTGGAACCTTCACACTAGCAAAAAGAGGAGGCGGTGCTCACAAGCACTGGGTGCTGTCCCTTGTCAGGCTTCCAGAAGACAGACAATCACAAGACTTTTCAGTGGAGGAGCCAGGATCTAATGTTGTTTTCTTTAAGGTAGATGCTCAAAAAGGTGGCTGTGTGACAGGCAAGGATAACTTAGCAGTGAATGCTGTGAAGCTGCTCTTGTGGAGCCCTAGATTAAAAATGTAGAGCTGGCAAAGAACACAATATGTGTTTGCTCAAGGTCGACAGAAAGAAAAGAGACGCAGAGACACATCGGACAGAAGTAACTTTCACATGACAAAGAAAATTGTACCTCTAAGTATCAAAGCTTTTTTTTTTCTTTTTTCCTTTCCCATTTATTTCTCTGTGAACCATCAACTGATCCTAATGTAGAGGTGTTTTCTTTGGAGAGTTTGTGCTTTTACGGTTCCTCTTGCGAGGCTTAATGAGCTAGTGAGGGCTGTGGAGGAATAAGGTTTAGGGATGTTTCAGGTCAATAAAATCTGACAGCTAATTAAAGAAACTGGAGTGGGAATGAGCAGGGTTCGGTTCAGGAAGCAGCGCGGCTATGTTAGCGTGCTGCGTTCTTTCCGATTGTGGCAGCAGCAGTGGGCTGGTAATGAAGTAGCTGTGGCACAGCAGATGGGAAGCCGGCTAATGGTGGAGACCTGCGGGGGACGACTTCAAAAGAGCTGCTGAGGAGTGGAGTGGAGTGTGGTGTGGAGGCTGCGCTGAGAGGAGGCTGTGCTCTGGGGTTTTATGGCCAAACAAGAATGTTTGTGTAGTCTGACTTGTTTAGTCTGGTCAGATAACGAGGAGCATTTACTGTGGCCCTGTTGGGGCGATGGGGTGTTTGATGTACAGTCTAGCAGGGAAAAAGAGTGGTGAGGTCATGTTCTGTGCAGATGAAACATGTGTGTTGGTTTAAGCCACTCAGAAATGCATAAGTTGAGTGTTTTCATGTGTTTAGCGCCCACATTATACCCTCCACCCAGCCTTCCAAATGCTTACTCTCAACCCTGATCTAACTTTAAACCAACTTGAACCTGCAGTTGGTTTCACCAGCTCTTACTGAACTCCATTATTGTCTTGCGTTGGCATGTAGACAGGAGCAGCTAAAGATCTTACCGCAAACCCTAGACTTCAGCTACAGCTGCCCCCAGTGACTCCCTTGAGCATGAGTAACAGGTAAGACAGTGAGAAGAAATAACGAGGACTATGGACAACATACCAAACACAGGATGATGTCTAACCACCTACATGCTGACGATCCTCTCTTGTCAAACTGAAAAATATTTTCAATAAAGGTCTCGGTCAGCAAACACTAATCTTTGGATATGAATAAAATGTTCCACAAATCTACCAAAATGCAGTACAACACATTTCACAGTGAAACATGTCTTAAATTAAAATCATTCTAGCTTTATAGCAACATTAATATTGGACTGAATTCCTGAAGGTCCATTAGGTAGCATATGTGCAGAAATAAATATTCTGAAACACAGTATTATCTGTTATGCACATTTTAGCTCTCTTCATTTATGATAAATTGGCTACACACAGGTTATGTTCAGAGTTTCAGATTTAAATCAGCAATAAGAAGTGTCTACCTCCAAATCGTTTCCTGATGATACAGAACTCTCAGCTTTTTTTTTTATCAGCAAACCTGTTGATCTGTTTGCTACTAAAGCCGCTGAATGAAGCCGTGTAGTTACAGTATCACACACTGTGTGCATTGTGTTGCCATGGAGCCCGATATATTTTCAACTGGTGATTCAGAAATCGCATAAATATGTTTTTATGTTTGGTCCTGATTTGACGCCATGTCCGTTTACACTGCTGGTCCTGCAGCTGATAGTAAACAGATTAGAAAACTGGTTATTCCACTGATCGCGTTAGAAACAAGCAACTGTATTGATCAGTAAAATAAATGTAATCACACATGAACAGGTTTCTGCCAGCATTATTGTCTTGCATCATTTGCAGTAGCAGCGCTTCCTGTAGTCATAAATTTTTGTATTCCTTGTTGTTCTCCATTAGAACAACCTTCAGACCGAAGTAGGCAGCACACCATTGGTCCATTTTGTGTAGAAGAGTCACATGATGTGCTTTAAATGAACAGTGGACCCTTTTACAGAGTCTAAAGCAGAAAAAAAGTTAATAATCACCATCCTGATATCTGTTATCTCTGGCTGGGGTTTTAGTTTTTGTCGAGCCGACTTATACTACCCTGGAAAAGACATGTCAAACTTGCATTGTAGTACAGCCCTCTGATGGCCAAGTGGTTGGGTTGCATATCGCATGGGCACATATGCTCTGAGCTGTGAATACGATGACATAGCAAACGTGTTCTTTTATAGCATAAAGTGGGCGCCAGTAGAATTTTTTTGACCTTGTGGCTTATGGCCACCTGGCAAATTTAAAGCTTTTGCTCTCAATCATTCCTTAGGGAGATATCAGACTGTGTAGCTAAATATTCCATTATGTTCACCAGCTTTTTCTTAAGTGTGGCCATGATATACATACTGTAGTAGCTATGTGATCCAGTACTGATTATAACTAGTTTAAGTTAATGTTCATGTTAAACCATACTCTGTTACCCTCCACGCACTCTTAATTGTAATCTTAATTTGAAACCCAATTTAAAATATCAGCTTCAAGATCACTGGATTATCCCTTTTTTTCTTCTTTTAACTTTATGTGGTCCACATAAGGACAGTAGGAATAAACACACAACCACACAGACACTCTAATGCACCCACTTAATATAAAACAAACACTCTGCTTCCTTCTCCTCTTTCTTTTTCTTCCCGACAGACACACACACACATGCACACACATCCTCTGGGCCAGCCTAAGCAGGACAGTTGCTGAGGTAATGGTCCTCGGAGAGGCAGCCGTTCTCCCCTGAGCTCCTCCTGCATTATTGAAAGGCCAGTTCATTCATGTCAACAGGAACTTCCTGCCTGCCTAAGCAAGTGTAAGGGATACACACAAGGACCTGTCCGCCTGCACACTCAGTAACCGGAGAATGCCAAGGCCTGCCTAAGAGGAGCTGCCACATCCGCCGCGCCGGGCAGGCCGAGTCGAGTGTACGTGGGTTGCGTAACCCGCCGGGACCTGACACCGACGGCGGCAACAATGGACTGTTTGAAATTTTCTCTGCTGTGATTAGTGATCAGGAAGCAGAGAAAGAAGGGTTTAGTTCACAGGGCCTTTTTTCATGGGGACAGATGATGGTTCACTACTCAATGAACAGAACTGAGAGGGATTACATGTTTTCAGCAAAGGAGAATAGCTGGCGCAACCCTAAAACTACAGTGTTAGAACCTGCTGTCCACACTCATCAAAACTTTATGGAATCCAAATCTTATCCTTAAAATTAAGCCCAAGAATCAGGTAAAAGTCAGTATCCTAGAGATCTGGATGGATGCTGACCTTAATCCCAAGTATGGCAAGAGGCAGGACAAAGCAAAACTGCTCATCGTGAACATTACTTGAACTTGAGTCATGTAGATGTCATGACTTAAGATTCAACAATTTAAAAAACAAGACTTACAGCCTGAGAGGTTCGATTAGACTTGATAGACCAGCAGACGACAACAGATGATAAAATGTGGTAGTCAACACACAAGTAGACAGTAACATACAAAACATTTGGAAAGAAATTGCAAATGTTATTATAATCAGGAGGGGCTGCACAGTGGCTCGGTGGTTAGCAGCGTCGGCTCACAGCTAGAAGATCCCTGGTTTGCGTCCTGGTTAGGGATCTTTCTGTGTGGAGTTTGCATGTTCTCCATGTGCATGCGTGGGTTTTCACCGGGTACTCCGGCTTCCTCCCACAGTCCAAAAACATGCTGAGGTTAACTGATTATTCTAAATTGTCCGTAGGTGTGAATGAGAGTGTGCTTGGTTGTCTGTCCCTATATGTAGCCCTGTGATAGGCTGGCGACCTGTCCAGGGTGTCCCCTGCCCTTGCTCTGAGTCGACTGGGATAGGCTCCAGTCCCCCCGCAACCCTACAGAGGTGTACAGATAATGGATGGATGGATTATGATCAGGAGTAACGCATTTTGTTTGTGATTTTGCTGTGACGTGTTCTTAACTTTATTTTAAGTCACCCTGTGGAGCTTTCTGACCACTAGCAGCGCTGTGGAGTGTTATATTTAAATGCAGCAAACAGAAATGAGCCAGTAAAAGCAAGCATGACTGCTGGCTGGTCAGCATGGACCTCGAGGTGTACAGTTCATTCATTGTCTTGCCATCAGCCTCTTTCCTTGTTCCTACCATCTAAAGGTTGTCTGTATTCCCTGTCCAGTCCTGAGACCAAGGCACTGGAAAGGCAAATATATGAGTCCTGGCAGCAGCTTTCTTGAGTCTATCCCAGGAGTGTTGGTAAAAGGCAGCTGGACTTGACTTAGTCTATTTTTTTCTTCTCCCTCTCAGTATGTATAGCCGTGTGCTTCATTCCCCTCTGCAGCATTGCCCATTGGGCCTTACAGCTGTACGTCTCCAGGGTTTGTTTCTTCCTGCTTTAACCTGGTATTTTTTCTTGCTTGTTTTTGACCTCCTGACCAGGGGGGCAGCACTAGTTGTTTGAACATCAGAATGCACCTTTGACACATGTGCACACGTATGGTTAAGTTTTGGCTCATTTTTAAGGTTTTCCAACCCCTTGTACTACGGTGGTAGGTTTACATAGCGAACATTATGATGCAGTTTCAGTTTTATGTCTTTGAGTTGGACATCAGTGTTGAAGCACTGAATGTCAATGTAACTTGCTGTGGATAATAACTTGGCAGGGCACCTTTAAAAGTTGTAAAACAACGATTCTTTTATTAGAATCTTTTCCATGGTTATGCTATATCCATTCAGGCTGCATTGATAGGCCGGATGGATGGATCAACTGTTCTTGAGGAGATAGTTGAAGCATTTTCTTTTCCCGATCAAGGACTTGTAAGCTTTATAGTTATTCTGTGAATAAAAAAATGAGTGCATTTCAGCATTATCAGTCTTGGATAGATTGTATTTGTGCTTGCTTATGTCTATAACTATGTGTAACTGTGTGTGTGCACGCTGTGTGTGGGTAAATTGATAGCATGCAGAACCTACTTCCAAGCCTGTCATGTTAGCAAAGCTCAGGGGATGGAGGGTCAGTCCTTTGCATGGTGACCCAGTGGTTATTAGCAGGTAGTCGTCACACCCTGACGCTGATGAGCGTCAATATATGGATCCCTGCTCCGGGTATTTGAGCCCTGTTTTTACTCAGTACTCAGCTGCTGTTGTCAGTTGATCCTTGATCAGAAGCATCTGCATATTTTCGTGGAGCTTGTGGTGCGCTGGTTCACTCCTCAGCTTCGCCCTGTCAGCCCAGACGATCTGCCCTCAAAGGATGTCATGGGATACAGAGAGGAAGCCAAATTTAACCACAACAGTTCACATGACTGCTCATCAACAAACACTGCTATTCAAGAACAAGTATTACTAAACCAAAGCATGTTTCACTCTGCATGTGTGTCCTGTGTACTACTTTTCACATGAGCATTCACAAAAGTATAACTTGGCCAGAACAAGAATGTTTTTGTGGCTGTGAGGTCTTGCATCACAGAGCTCTACTCTGTATTTACACGTACACTTTGGGAACCTTAAGTTCTCAGGTTTAGATACTTAAAGCAGAATCACACAAACATTTCAACTTGTTGAGAATAACAAAGTTAGACTTTATTCTGGTTGCAGTGCTGCTGTTACAACTGTGGTGGAAACTAAATTATTAGGGTGAATACCTACCAAGGGAGAGGACAAAATAAAATGCAACATAATCAGGAATTACAACCTCTGAAATGCGTAAAGTTGACGATCTCTCTGGTCACTACCTTTTTGTTCCTATAAAAATGTTGATTGTTGCAGCTACATTTGTGTGTTTATCTGAGGTGATACTGACATAAAAGACAGAGTCTCGCTGTGGCTTTAAGTGACTGCTGTTAGTTGTAGTGCAAAACCAGGTTGAAGTACCAACTCATGGCTATATTTCTTTGATAACCAGTCAATTTGCACTTTACTTTGACCTTTGACCTTTTGCTTGTAAAATGGCATCACGCCATATTTTACCCTATTGGGCATTTGTGTGAAATTTCATCATAGTAAGAGTATGAATTCTTGAGTTATGGTGTTTTGTATTAATATTAGTCAAACCTCAGTCATTTGGTTTTCATTCATTTTAATCCTGGAACAAAATCTAAAAACATTCTAGTCTCATTTTTGTGTTTTTAATTTTCATTTCTCCTATTTTAAGAGCAGAGCTCTCAGCATCCTTGTGTACCTTTGTCTTTGTGTTTGCATGTGCATGTTGCCATGGTTACGGGTGTTATTCTCGTCTGTCGTGAGGTTAATGGAAAAGGAAGGATATCCAACTGAAAGTAACATTAGCACTGCATCAAACCACCCGTGCTGCATTGGCGGTGTTACAGCGTACCTTTGTGTAAATGTTGGCTGCTGCCCTCATGTTTGGAGTTTGTTTTGTTGCTGCGTGTTCTCGTTGTTATATGTGGATGAGTTTAGTTCGTGAATAAGTTTCTTTCACAAACTGGCATTAAATAATATCCATGACAGGCACATAACACTACTGAGTGTGAGGCATTTCTTTTTGTTAACAGTGCTGCATGTCAAATAGATAAATCTACTGAACAAGACATACTTTGATCTGTGATTCCAGAGACGTTCCAGATCACTGTATAAAACTGTGCTTATAGCTGTCCGTTTTTCAGCTTTGAACAATATTGTTTGTTTTAATGAACTGACACATAGTTAAACATAAAAGAACATTGTCATAGTTCATGTTTTGAGCAGCTGACTTTCTATTTAGTTTTGATATCAGTCAGTTATCAGTCGGCTGTGGCTCAGGTGGTAGAGCGGGTTGTCCACTGATCGCAAGGTTGGCGGTTCGATCCCCGGCCCCTCCACATGCCGAAGTGTCCTTGGGCAAGACACTGAACCCCAAGTTGCTCCCAATGGTAGATTAGCGCCTTGCATGGCAGCTCTGTCACCATTGGAGTGTGAATGTGTGTGTGAATGGGGGAATGTGAAACACATTGTAAAGTGCTTTGGATACCACTAAGGTAGAGAAAAGTGCTATATAAGTGCTTTTATATATATTAATATATCTCTCCCACAGGTGTCAGTGATGCAGGGAGACTGTGCCTTCACCGGACAAATTCCCAGCTGCATTATTTGTCTTTTTGGAACAATTCCCTAATTTTTCACTAATTTTAGAGCCTCTTTCTAGGGTCTCCCCATGACACCTTTTTTTTCATTTTATGAGACGTTGTACAGCGGAAAATAAAAGAGTACTACTTTAGTTTGCCATGTATTGTTGTACTTTAATATAGTTTGAGGAGAAGTGTTTTTTATCAGCTGTATTATATTGGGTAAAATAGACCCAACGTCAGTGATGGTGTTACTCATTGTGATGTTAGTGTTCTAGGGTTAAGACTACACAGTAAAACCATGAGTTTTCCCTGCAGGGCAGAAGAAGACACAAAATCAAAGGAGCTCAACAGGGTGGAGACGAGTGGTCGGACTGTTTACAGGTGTTGGACGCAGCGGACACACACATTAAAAGGGTAAAATGATAAAGTTAGAAGGGTAACAAGGCACTTTACTTTAATGCTATTAAATGATCACAAACTAGCCACGGATGCTAGTGACTGGTGAAGTCAGTTACATATCCAGTGGCTGCCTGGTTGGCATGACACTTACTTGGCGTTACTGGAGTTGAGGTTAGTTTAAGGTTGATATTGACCAGCTGGATTTTACCAAACCAAATTACCATTTGATTAACGAGTTGAACAACAAATAGAACAATGAACAAATCATTTCCAGTAGTAGGCTGCAGTCAGTAAAGAGGTTGTTCTGCTGGAGAAACAACTGTATTTCAAACAGTGCAGCCTTTCAGACGCTGACCACCAAAGAACAGAGCAAACAACGACAACATAACAAGAAAACAAAGGCTTTACAGGGTGTCAGCCAAACTGTGCTGCACAAAGTGCTTTAAAAGCTGACATTCTTGTTCCTCATGGACTACCATAAAGCTTTATTTATTTAACCTCTGAGCCAGGGGTCGCATGCTTGGCCCTTTAAGGCTGAACGGCTCTCATTTGAAGTGGGCCACTTGTGGAATTCCCAGCAGACCTTTCATGTTGCAAAAATTCCTGTGTATCCTGGTAAACACTGAGAAGTTTGACCTCATCCTAACAGGAAGTTCAAAAGGCCACCGTAAATTGGGGGCGGAGCCTTCTCACACACCTGATAAGAAGCAGATTACAAGCCCGTCCCCGAGGGAAGGTCTCAGTGACCTCTGAGCCCTTCTGAGAAAGACCACACAGAAGCAAAAGGATGATGCATGACAATAGCAATGTGATCAAAATATACACCCCAAATTAGTAATGTCCTCTGTCACACTAATTTATTAGTCATTCACTTATTCAGAGTGTAAATGATTCATTCATGCATACAAATGATCAAAACTTTCACCCTGTGGACGATTACATACTGGCAGCTCATGAGTATAGTCACCAACAGGGTCATGAAAGAAGCTCTCTGGGGATGAATCCTCTCTTGACTGTGGAAAACAGTCGTTTAAGGCTGTCACTTTAGACTCAGGCCTCCTGCAGCCTTTAAACAGGGCTGTCAATAATCACACGCCACATATTTTTATTGCGTTTAGTAGAGAGTAAGGATAATAGACAGTATATCTGTGCTGCGTTCACTGACCTATTTAAACCCCTCTCCCAGCCCTTGCAAAATGATCTAAGCCTGTTAAAGTCAAACATCTGACTCAACATGGCATCACTGCTGAGCGGAAGCAGAGGCTTGTGAGGGGCTGAAATATTGATGCTGTGAAAGGAGGCGTGAGCTCCCAGATTGCCAGGGTTCTGCTACAATCCAGGGAAATGATGCGGTTATTACAGTTCCGCTACGTAATGCGTTGGCCTCTCAGTCGAAGGGTTCACAGAGATTAAACTTCATGTGTTCTTCTGATACACAAATTTCGGATATCGTTGTCCGTTTTTAAAATTCCTTGTTGGATGGATGAAGCTCTTTTTTTTTTTTTTACCTGTGAGAACAAACAAAAATTGAAGTTCTTATATTTAATCAGCAGCAGCTAATGAAGCTTCCTGATCATCTGATTAATGGAAAATGTAAATCAAGATGACAAATGATGGCATTTAATGACTTGTTTGCAAAAAAAAAAACCCAATTCTCCATATTGTTGTTGCTTAAGCAGTGCATTACTGAGCATCAGGCTGTGTCTGAGGATTTGGAAAACCTACATGCTGGCCACTCAACTCATGACACCATGTGGCTGCAGTGTGCAACTGTTTTACAGGTGTCTCTCAGAGGTAGCACAGAGCAGGACGGGTGCTCCTGCACTTCTTCAGTTCTCTCTAAAAAAATGTTTTCTCTCAAGATATTTCTGGTAAAAAGTCTTTTGTCTTCTCTAAAAATATATGCATGACAACAAGTAGATTCATGAGGGCTGGAATACGATTATTCTTAAGGCTTCCAAGAGGATCAGGCGTTTATGGGAAGTTGCGTAATAAGTGAGTCAGACTGGCTGCAGAAAAAGAGTTAATGAAAACAATGTGTGTTTTCTGTGTGTGTGTGCAGGGCTGAATGTTGCAGGGTTGTTTTGTGGACATAGTTTAGTTGGGAAACGTGTTTCAGTGTACAGTAATGAATAGTAGCAGAACTTGTTTTATGTTTTGTGTGTGTGTGTGTGTGTGTGTAGCACCTATACGTATGTGTTTGATGACAGTAGGTAAGTTTTAGTGCGTTGAAAACAGCTAATGAAGGGCTGCGGGTCTAATGTTTACCTGCTGTAATTCACACGCGGCTTCCATGCAGTTACATCATGACTCATAAGTAATGCAATGGCCAGACGCGTTCAGCTGTCATACATCCTACTTTTGACTGCACATGTTGTCCTGCAGTGCTGCTGGTATATCTTTACACTACAACTGTTACCTCTAGTTAAATGATAAATGCTGCACACTCATACAGCGCCTTTTCTGCCTTAGTGGTACTCAGAGCGCTTTACAATGTGTTTCGCATTCCCCCATTCACACACCAGCGGTGACAGAGCTTCCATGCAAGGTGTCTGCCTGCCATTGGGAGCAACTTGGGGTTCAGTTTCTTGCCCAAGGACACTTTGGCATGTGTAGGGACCGGTGATTGGACCGACAACCATGTGATCAGTGGACAACCTGCTCTACCACCTGAGCCACAGCTGCCCCATGATCTGGTTGGTCAGACTGGATTGGTTAAATGTTAAATGGTCCGCACTTATATAGGACCTGTTTAACTGGAGCTAGTTTCTACAGAGTGCTTTGCAATGTGTTTCTCATTCCCCCATTCACACTCACACTCACACAACAATGATGGCTACACCCCAGTCCTGTTACTTTTATTGGCATATCATTGTGACACTGTTACACTTTTTAGTTGTACTGTTGTTCATTTTCTTTTTGATTGATTTATTTTTTTTACTGCTAATGCACAGTAACCCACAGAAATGCATCGCTTCATTTACTTTGATGATGATTTCCCACGTGACTGTGGCAACCGCAGCAACCACAGCGAGGGAAAAAAAAGATGATGCAGCGTCTGTAATTTAACTGCTACTTTCGGGACTTCCCTGAACTGTGCACTGTATCTTTTCATTTGCAACAATGACCTAAAGCTGTCATGGAACATCAGCTCCAGAACTTTGCTCATCTTAGCCTGTGAAGTGTGGATACAGGTTGGGATCCAGAGGCTGTGGGGATGAGCTATGCTGCAAAATAAAGAACACCTATCATACTGATTGAGTTTTGGAGATGTGTACATAATATTTGCGATCCATTTGGTGGTAAAAATACATCTTTCATCGTTGGCCTTGAGAGGCTGTCGTGCCTCCTCTGTCATATTGTATCCATTATTTTAGTAGGATACAAGATTTAATGTGTGAATGACAGTAAGCTGAAACATCTTGAGCGAGTAGCACAAATAAAAATGTCACATTGCAGTTGCTGAAGTGTTGTTGCGCACGACAACAACAAACCCAACAGGCTGGCATGGGTGTGAAAGCTTCATAACAGAGTCCACCCACTGCACCCAGCAGTCTTCTGCACCCGTCTAATTATAGTGTATGTTAATATGGAGTTGACTGTGATCTTGGGGAGCTTTAGAACAATGAATCATATTGGACTTTGAATAAACATGACGGAAAAACAGCAATTTAAAGATGGAAAGGCTGAATCACTACACACACAACTGTAAACATGTCAGGTGAGTCATTTCCTTTTCAATGTGCCCATAATCACCATCATTATAAAACTGTGTTGTGAAAACACCTACCGTGACCTCCAGGTTGCAACATTGCTCAATGAGGGTGAGTCACAGGGGAAAAGTTAGCGCCGCCAACAACGCAACTGTACACTGGTCTGAGTCACTATTGTTTTACTTCAGCTCTTCGTTCATTCACTAACAGCCAGAATTAAAAAAGTATATTAAACATTCCACATTACTGAGGATGTGCTAGCAAAAACAATGTGACATTCTATCCAGATGTTTCCAACACATCTACAATGGATTTACATGAAATATCTTGTGCAAACATCCAAGTCAGAGTCTCCACATATGGTGTGTGCTTCACATTCAGACCATACATGGAGATGCATCTTTAAACAAGTGGGACATGGAAATTTAGACAATGGTTTTTAAAATTACACCTCACATCCCTTCTAGAGATAAATCAACTGAGATCTGTTTAGAAGAAAAGATTGATAGAGGGTCAGTTACTTTAGATTCACCTTTGCAACTGTTGCATTAGCGTTTTACTTTGTGCAGACATGAGCCATGGTTCCAGCTTCCTCCCACAGTCCAAAAACAGGCTGAGGTTGACTGATTATTGTAAATTGTCCATAGATGTGAGTGAGAGTGTGCTTGTCTGTCTCTATGTGTAGCCCTGTGATTGGCTGGTGACATGTCCAGGGTTTCCCCTGCCTTCGCCCGAGTCGGCTGGGATGGACTCCAGCCCCCCTGCAAACCCTGCAGAGGATTAAGCAGTGTATAGATAATGGATGGATGGATCCACTTGCACTGCAATGAGGCTCACATTTATGGCAAAATGTCTTTCTCAAACAGTTTGCCATGAAATTTGGTTCATGTTGCCCTCCCAATGAATTTGGCTAACTTTGCTAACTTCTGTGCCACTGTCACTTATGACTGCTGATATAATGAAATGCAAATCGGCTGCACTGTGTGTCTACTACTTGCTAATTAGCAATTATTACACAGCAAACTAAGACGGTGAATACTGTAAATATTACATCTGCCGAACATCACAGTGACAGTCCTCATTGCCACTTAGTCTGTTAGTCTGTTGATGGTAGCGTTTAGCTCAAAGGACCCCTGTGCTTAGCTGTAATTTCTCAGAGCTGTTAGCACTGCTGCAGTTTTGCTGCTTTACTTTGTCCATGCATGTCTATAATCTCCTCATGTAAATGTACCGGCTACAGTACTTTGCATCGCAAAATGAGACCCGGTGAGTTGAACTGAAATGAATATCTCAAAGGTGATTTTGAGGTAATGTAAAAAAAAAATTGCCAAAACCTAAATCTGTCAACTAGAAATGACTTCCTCCCGTCTTTGAATGTGTTTTTTGCAAATTCAATACCTGCATAATCTACTCCTAATGACCACAGCATTAACAAACCTATTAATGGCACTCACACCACCATACAGATTTCCCACCATTTAAACTGCTTACAGACATATACACAAAAAAATCCTACAAATGAACAAATACACATACAAGTGGTAAAGTTCCACTACAGTTAGTATGTATGTGTGTGTGTGTGTGTGTGTGTGTGTGTGAGTTCCTGGGCGTGGCTTACACACTTCTTAAGTCAGCTATTATTCGACACACCAGAGCTCCATTCCCAATCGACATCCAGCGTCACAAACCCTCTAGTCTTGGTTAAATGATTTGCCTACACTCGTGCTAGTGTCACCTCAGCTAATCTTTAACTCCAGTTAGTGCTTTCACTGTTCCTTTTGTGCTTCTGGTTATTCTATGACTTCTTGTGTCTCAGGTTCCAGTCTTAAGCCTGCCAGTAACACCAGCCCCTGCTTCACTGTTTGCCCAGACATCCATCTGCAAACTCTAGACCAGGGATGTCAAACTCCGGTCCTCGAGGGCCACTATCCAGCATGTTTTAGATGTTTCCCTCTTCCAACACACCTGATTCTAATGATCAGGATCGTTGTCAGGCTTCTGCAGGGCTTGATGATGAGCTCATCTTTTGAATCAGGTGTGTTGGAAGAGGGAAACATCTAAAACATGCAGGATAGTGGCCCTTAAGGACCGGAGTTTGACATCCCTGCTCTAGACTCCCTCCTCAACCTCACCTGTTCCACATCATACCCAGTGTCTCCAACCTACAGACCTCCCTGGATTCCCTCCTGCATCCCCTCCTTGGATCTGCACCAAGCCTCCCTCACCACAAACCAGAACTCTACCAATAAAGGATCTCTTAAACATTTCTGCTGTGTGTTCTGCATTAGAGTCCACACTCGTATAACGGCTTTGGATTTAATCAAAACCCTTTACTAACCTTACCCAAAGTGCTCTTGTTGCACAAACCTAACAAAGTCTGTATTCTGGTGGAATTAAAGGCTTTCTACGCCCACCACCCACCTCAACCACTTCCTGCTGACTCCGATGCAGTTCATAAATGTGGAGCTTCATTCATTCAAAACAAAATGTTTCCTCTGAACACGAGCCATGACATGACGTCGCCACCACAGCATGGGACGGCAGTTTAGTTGTACTGGAGCATGTTGTCTAGGACACAGTGAGTAGAGAAGAGAACTGCTTGTCTCTTGAATGGAAGTTGAATGGAAGAGTTGGACATTTTGGGAAATCTATTTTGCTGAGAGCCAGAAAATAATGTTGATACCACTCTCATGTCTAAACAGTACATTATATAGCTTCCTCCAGCAGCTGACTAGCAATGGGAAACCTTCCTCTTAAAGCATGATTTCCTGCAAATGGGGTTATCACTGCAACCTAACGGAATCAGTCCAAGCTCGGGAACACCAGTGACGTGGCCTCCCTCCAGAGGACTTTCTCGAATGATGTCATCTCGAGGTACCCATACATAATTTAGCCTCCAGGCGAGCAGTGAGGTCAGCGTTCTGCTCTAACAACCTTTCGTAAAAATAGGGGGAGGAAAAATGGCTCATGGCTTTTTAATGATCTGGTGCTTAGGTGAGAGCCAAGGTGCTGAGGCAACATGCTGGCCTGCACTGCGTGTGAGCCGCTGCGGTTGTGAGAAAGAGACAAAGGCTGAAAAATCTCCAGCTGCTTTGATGCACCCAAAGTCAACAGTAAGACTATGTGACTATATGGCTAAATGAACATGTTCCATCCTCTGTGCACTCTGACTAATGTGAGATCAGATTTGGTAATGCGATCATTGTGTGTGTGCGTGTCTGAGTCAAGCCGAGGATGTTCCCTGCTGTCATCGTGTGGCCTGAAGCGCAATTTAAGGACAATTAGTGGCCTCAGACTTCCTGCTGCTGTCTTATGTCAGACCATTTGAGCGCAGCCTCGGTAAGCACCTGTAATTATCCAAAGGTCTCTTCTTTTCACATCATGTCACTTCGCATTACTCATAAAAGACAAATGGGAGACCTGTGAGATATTAGTTCTTGGATTCTGTAAATGTATGTGTTGACTTGAATACAAAGGATTAGTGCAGGAGCCACTTTCTTATTTTGACTTTGGGATGATCCCTAACACCACCTGACTCCACACAACCACCATTAGGTTAAACAGGGACAAGTTCAGCTACATAACACAGCACAGGGCTCAGGCCTGCCACCTGATAGTACATGAAACCTCAGTGTGATGTGTTTTGTCCTTGCCTGCAGTGGAAACACTGTCACTAGAGCTGAAATTACCTTCTTCCACTGCAAACTGTCAATATCACATTGACATGTTGCAACAATACAAGAGGCTCACGTATACTCCAACAATTTTCTGAAGCTACATAGATGAGTTCAGTCAGGCACTGTAAGCATTTAGGTGATGCCCCATCATGTCAGTGGATTGCAGTTTGCATGGCACTCATGTGGATGTTCCTCAGACACGTACCACCTATCTAAACATTCCTGCAGACCACAAAGACAATAAAAAATGCACACATTACTTTTACACATTCACAACTTTTAAAACCCGTGAGGGAAATTCTCTGCATTCAGCCTGACAGTTAAGCATTGCAAATGGCCGAACAGCCATCCATCCATCCGTCATCTATACACTGCTTATTCCTCTGCAGGGTCGTGGGGGGGCTGGAGTCTATCCCAGCTGATTCAGGGCGAAAGCAGGGTTCATCATGGACAGGTCGCCAGTCTGTCGCAGTGCTACACATAGAGACAGACAACCAAGCACACTCACATTCACACATCTATGGACAATTTAGAATCATCAGTTAACCTCAGCATGTTTTTGGACTGTGGGAGGAAGCCGGAGTACCCGTTGAAAACCCACGCTGCACAGGGAGAAGATGCAAACTCCACACAGAAAGATCCCAGGCGTCCTAACCGGGACGCGAACCGGGGATCTTCTAGCTGTGAGGCATGGCCGAACATGCAGCATGATAACATTTAGAGGTTTTTTTATGCTCTATAATATTCTAAATCTGAAGTATTCATATCGTTTGACTGAAATGGAGTCATATTTATCATATAGATTTTTCTTTTTTTTCCAAATTGTTATTGTATTGTATTGTTTGAGCTGCATAGTGGCTCAGTTGTTAGCACTGTCACCTCACAGCTAGAAGATCCCTAGCTCTGGTTCCTGCCTTCCTGGGTTCTTTCTGTGTGGAGTTTGCATGTTCTCCCTGTGCAGCGTGGGTTTTCATCGGGTACTCTGGCTTCCTCCCACAGTCCAAAAACATGCTGAGGTTAACTGATTATTCTAAATTGTCTATAGGTGTTAACGAGAGTGTGCTTGGTTGTCTGTCTCTATTTGTGGCCCTGCAGTAGACTTGCTTCCTGTCCAGGCTGAGCCCTGAATTGGGTGGGATAGGCTCCAGCACCCCCACAACCCTACAGAGGATTAAGCGGGTATAGATAATGGATGGATGGATGGATGGATGGATGGATGGAGTCATATTTACCATACAGATTGTTTCTGTTTTACCCAAAATATTATTATTTAGTTTTACCATATTTAAATTTATTTTGAAAATAATTTAAGAAGCAGTACAAGATATGATTGTACCAAATTCAGTAAAATTACAACAGGCTGAGCACTGTTATTGTATGAATCCTTGTTTAACGAGCAGCACAACTGCTGATACTGGATCACATGTGTCCATCAGGTGGAGGGATTACACAGTATTTTTGTCAGTCCTGATGTAGCATGTATCCTCAAGATGAGCTCTTAAGGAAGAAACCATTCTTTTAACATTTGCAGCAACAGCAGTAATATGTTACCGCAGGAGGGGCCGAGCAATTACTGAAGCCCAGGGGACCCTTGCACCCCTAATCCAGGCCTGCATGTATGGACGGAAGAGAGAGGGACAGCAGGGGGAGGGAAGGAAATCAGAGCACATGGGAAAGAGGTGACTCAGGGGTATGAGAGTGATATGAGTAATTCTTGTGAGATGAGAGGGGATTTCAGCACATGACAGGAACTGGAATGAGTGTGCAGGTCAAGAACAGTATGATCGGTTTAATGAAAGAATGACTACAAGGTATGAGGTTTGTAACTCTTTAAGCAGCCTGTTATCAGCATCAGGAAATACAGATGATGCAGTCACCCTTTGGACCCTTGTGTTGAGTAAATGGGAAACTGCTGTCAGGTCAGTGGAAAAGGACTTTACTTACATGTTGGGGCGAAAATAATACAGACAAGAATGAGTTAGTAGTGACAGTGTGGGTAGTTACAGCTGTCCTTCAGTTTGTTTGTTATGCGTTATGTATTATGTGGCCAACATAGCAATTCACATACAGGTACAAATCTACTTAGTAGTAGATTACACAAGTAAAACATCCACTTCACAGTTTCAAGGCACTTGAATATTTCTGTTTTATTCTACTTATATTTATTCTCCATCTGCTTCACAGGGGAATATTGTACCTTTCACTTTGAATTTACTTTACAGCTGCAGCTTGGTTTCTATTTAGTTTTTATGTATATATATGTTAGGATTACATCACCCAGCACCCCCCAACCTCCCAAATCTTGTTGTGCAGTGGAGGATCCATGTAATATTTCAGATATCAATGAGATATTAGCAGTTCCACCAGTTAATTTCATGCTGTAACCCTTTGGAGCCAATTAGTGCATCATTATTAACAATATGCTACTATAATAAAGAACAACATGCCCGTTCATGTCTCCACAATCAGAATTTCTGCTAAATAAGTAACTGTACTTCTGCTCCATAAATGTTGGAGTATTGTTATTTTGTGGAGCTTTTCTTTCAGTGAAAGATCTGAACGCTTCTTACACTACAGAAAGCAAACACACATCATCAGCACATCCAAATTCTTTCTTCATTTATATGCTTTTGAAGAACTGTTAGTGAAGGCTAATTTAAAAGGATTTCACCACTAAGTTTGGTATCCTTGGTACTTTAATGATTCAGTTGACCCAGTTCATACTTTTCCTGATACCGATACTCTGATGTGCAGACAGTTTGGGTTATTGCAACATTTAAATCCTGTTTTTATATTAATGTATGAGTAATGACAGTCTAATGATATAATACAATCTATTGCATTGTAACAGTTAGAGGAGACATTTTTTCTACATTAAGTACTTTTACCACTAATATTATTGCACATTTTCCTGATTTCCATGGACTTTTACAGTGTGATATTCATACTATCACTTCAGTAAAGGATCTGAGTACATCCTCCACCACTGCCCATCTCCATCTAAGTAAACAAACACTTGATGATTGTATGAATAAGTATAGTTTTACTGTATTTTTTTCACCAGTGAGTTCAGCAGACCCACAGTCTGACTGCACACCCTCTTTAATGAAGGAGGTGACGTAAACCAGTGGGTTTGTGGTGTGAAGTGAGTCTCTCCCAGTGTGTGAAAGAAGTAGCAGCAGACACAGAACAGTGTCACTGTTAGAGCAGTATAGTGTAACGTGCCTCAATAACAAAAAAAAAAAAAGTAAAATAGTTTTTGTGTTGTGAAAGACTGCTTATCATGGAAAAACAACACCAGGATACGCACACAGCTAGATAAAATAATCATAACCTTAGTAATGTCGGCCTCAGAAGTCGCTTCCAAGCTTCAGATTCTAAAGCAATAATGAAGAACGTTTAATTTTTAATCTGCCCTTTTAATCTGTTGTGGTTCTGCAGGTAAACTGAGTATTTCAGACTCAATAAAGAATATGGGAAGTTGTGTAATGTGTGAATGAGCCATCACTTTTATTCATACTCATTATTATTACTACTATATCATATCTTCTTATGCATTTATGCAGTGTGTTACTGTGTCAACCTCTAACGTTTAAATGATTCAACTGTTACAACTTCTGCAATGACATTTATTACTAATGCGACAAAACTGATGTCATTTAAACGCTGAATTCTAATTGACTGGAAGAGGGAAAAAGGACAAAATCCAACAAGCTTGTGCTGCAAACTTACGATCAGTTGGATGTTGACTTGGAGTAAGAATGATTAAGAAGCCATTCACTCAAATACCTCAAAAACAATATTCCCAGTGTTGTTAGCAGGTACTGCATTCATCATGTTGATCCATTTTAGTATAACCTGTTAGCGTTCTAGCATTTGCTAATTTGCACTGAACACAAGGTGCTTAATATATAAAGGGACATTTAGATACAGTTTGTGCAACCTTGTCCAATATCCTGATATGTTTCTTACCTCTGTTATCGTCTCCATAGTTTTTAGGTCAACAGAGTCCCCAGGTAGCCTGAACGTCATTTAAAGGTTCCAGAAGGCACCGAGTGTTCGGTTAAGGAGAGGCTGAGCACACATTCAGATTCCCTGCTCAGTGTTCAGGCTCAAGAGTTAAACTTTGGTAGACTCCCTTGCAGAGCGCTCAGTGTTAGCTGCAGCCACATTGTTGTTGTTGTTGTTGTTGTTGCTATGCTACTTTCCAGTCCGACTCTAGAGTATTCTGTTTCTACAAGCACAGTAGACATCTACTTGTTCTGTACATTAGCTCCATTCCTGACTAGGGGTGGGAATCACAGGGTACCTCACGATATGATACGATACGATACGCGATACATGGCTCACGATACCGATACTATCACAATACAGTGATACTACGATACTCGATATATTGCAGGACAATCACATAACGATACATCACGATACCTCAGAAAAACACAAAATGCCTGTAAAAAAATTAAGTTCACTATCTTTTCACAAAGCAAACAATGTGAATAACATCACATATACATCAGAGCTTTCCCTTTTTTGTCTCCAGGATGATGCTTTTCTGACAATGCACAGAGACACTAACCTAGCACAAGAGAACAGTGGGGGTAGCAATGGACCCAGCTACACTCCACACTCATGGTGCTGGCATTAAAAAACTCCCGTAATACATTGCAGCACACAGTTTAGTCTTTGCTCTTGGCTCTGTGACCATTACATTTATTTTTTGCAGTTTGGTGTCACTTTCACTACTAGTCAGTCATGAGCCACAGCACTGGACAGACTGTTCACATGCTGCGTTTATCCAATTCAAGGCTTTTAAATAACCATGCACAAGACAAGCATTAGTTTGGCACAAGTGTACACGTGAGAAAATGATTGCCTCTGAACCCAGTTTGTGGTGGAAAACCGCCAAGACTGCGGCTATTGAGCGCAAACAACAACACAGAACTACAAAATGTTTCGAACCGCTGAAATAGCATACACATCTGAGAAAAAGAAACTGATACTTGCTTGTTTTTCTAACATGGACAACAATAAGCATCATGTAACATTTATTCAGAATGCTCATAAAGAATACATACATATCTGCCTCAAGCTGTGAGTTCAGGACGAATGACTTTGCAATGGCTCGAAATATGTCATCCTGACTTCATGAAAGTAAGATTTAGGACTGAGCAAACAAAGCGTGGAATTATGGATGAGCTCATCTTCGTCTGGTGTTCAGGCTGTGCTTAACTCTCCATATCAATATTTATGTGCTCATTGTCTCATTAAAACTTCATTCATGATGTATGTGTGCATATGGACTATTGTCTCATTTTAGATGCTTGTATTTGTCATAAAGATGTCAAGTGGAAAGCAAGCTTATCCTGCAATAAAATACCACAGCAGTAATGCTTAGTATGACTAGACAGCCACATAAACAACGTCTTGTTTCTCTCATATTCTACAGACTCTAAGTCAGCTGACATGCTGTGACTCTCCTGGTTAATTTACCTTGGTATCTACTTTATGATAGCAAATGCTCGAAAATAAACGTCTATTGAGGATTACAAAGTTGCTATCAATTATCTGCTTTAAATTTACAATAGGTGTGAATTAGCAAAAATGGGTAGGGTTTACTGAGTGGACACATACATGCTATTGTAGAGCAACATTAACCGGTCCCTCCAGGAATTCGCGATGTTGCAATCGCAACAATTAACGCAAATTCAACCAATCTCCATGAATTCCGCGTGACCTTGCAATTTTGTCCAGTCACCACGACTTTTCAACAATTTTGTCCCGCCTCCTGTGAGTTCCACCAATCACAGCAGTCCCCAGCGCAAACGTAATGCACATATGTCACCGAATTCACTTCCTTGTTCATGGTTTGAAGATACAGATACGTATTATTGGCAAAAACGCAGGCCCATTTACCTTCCTCGGGAGCTAACGGCTGTGTTCGTGACTGTTGTTTACATTCCACCCGATGCGAACGCTTATGCGGCCAACGGTCGACTCCACAGCAGCATTAGCAAGCAGCAGAGCAGATACCCCGAAGCAGCACACATCATAGCAGGGGACTTTAATCATGTGGACCTTAAAACAGTGTTACCCAAGCTCCACCAGCACGTCAAGTGTGCCACCAGAGGAGCAAATATACTGGACAAGGTGTACTCCAACATCAGGCTGGGCTACAAGGCTAAACAGCTAGCACACCTGGGCCAGTCTGACCACATGTCTCTGCTTTTGATCCCTGCATACACCCCTCTCCGGAAAACTGCCCCCTGCACCAAGAGGAAGATCACAACTTGGCCTGATGATGCCTCTGAGCAGCTGCAGGACTGCTTTGAAAGGACTAACTGGGACATTTTTGAACACCCAGACCTGGAGGTGTTCACTGACAGTGTTCTGTACTACATCAAAAACTGCACAGACAATGTCACAGTGGACAAGACCATCCGGGTGTATCCTAACAGAAAGCCCTGGATGACCCAAAAGGTCCAGCAGCTGCTTAAAGACAGAAACACCGCCTTTAGGGCTGATGACAGCGCTCTGTACAGTGCAGCCAGAGCCAACCTGAAGAGAGGCATCAGAGAAGCCAAGAGGGACTACAGGAGGAGGATCGAGGACCACCTTGAGAGCAACAACAGCAGACAGGTGTGGCAGGGGGTCCAACACCTCACAAACTACAGGGCCAACACCGGAGCTACTGAGGGAGGAACCTCACTGGCAGAGGAGCTGAACAGCTTCTTTGCCCGCTTCGAGACAGGATCTCCAAAGGCAGCTACACCACACCCTGTGGTACAGAGCAGCTCTAGCCTCACACTGGAGGAGCACGACGTGAGGCGCACGCTGCGGGCGGTCAACCCATGGAAGGCGGCTGGACCCGACGGCGTCCCTGGACGGGTGCTGAAGGACTGCGCTGACCAGCTGGCTAGAGTGTTCACAAGAATCTTCAACCAGTCCTTGTCTCAGTCCATCGTTCCACCCTGCCTGAAGTCCTCCACCATCGTCCCCCTGCCCAAGAAACAACACATCTCTAGCCTCAATGACTACCGGCCAGTAGCTCTCACTCCAGTGGTGATGAAGTGCTTTGAGAAACTGGTACGGGGTCACATCACCTCACTCCTCCCGGACAGTCTCGACCCCCATCAGTTTGCCTACAGGTCCAACAGGTCGACGGAGGATGCTGTAGCCACAGCGCTCCACGTGTCCCTGTCCCACCTGGAGCAGCAGGGGACCTACACGCGGATACTCTTTGTGGACTACAGCTCTGCGTTTAACACCATCCTTCTTATCAGACTGGTGGGCAAACTGGGAGACCTTGGACTTCCACACTCCATCTGCGCGTGGCTCTACAGCTTCCTGTCGGACCGCAGGCAGAGGGTGAGGGTGGGAGACCACACATCTGGGTCTATCAGCCTCAGCATCGGCTCCCCTCAGGGCTGCGTGCTGAGCCCTCTGCTCTACAGCCTCTACACATCGGACTGTACCTCTGCACACCCCAGTAACACCATCATTAAATACGCCGACGACACCACTGTAGTGGGGCTCATCTCTGGGGGAGATGAGTCTGCATACAGGGCCGAGGTGGAGCAGCTGACTGGGTGGTGCAGAGACAATAACCTGCTCCTCAACACAGCGAAAACCAGGGAGCTAATCATTGACTTTCGGAGGACCAAAACTGACGTTCCACCCCTACTCATCAACGGGGACTGTGTGGAGAGGGTAGAGGACTTCCGCTTTCTGGGAGTCCACATAGAAAAGGACCTGACCTGGTCTGTGAACACCTCCGAGCTACTGAAGAAGGCCCAGCAGAGACTCCACTTCCTGAGGGTGCTCAGGAAAAATAACATCCCCCAGAGACTGCTGGTGTCCTTCTACAGATGCACCATCGAGAGCACCCTGGTGTACTGTCTGTGCGTTTGGTACACCAGCTGCACGGTGGCTCAGAGGACGTCACTGCAAAGGATCATAAACACGGCCCAAAACATCACTGGCTGCCCTCTCCTCACACTGGATGAACTGCACTACTCCCGCTGCCTCCGAAAGGCCGGAGAAATAACCAAGGACACCTCCCACCCTGGACACCATCTGTTTGATCTGTTACCGTCAGGCAGGCGGTACAGGTCAATCACTGCCAGAACAAACCGGCTCAGGGATAGTTTTTATCCAACAATAGTTAGGGCCCTAAACAAAGGGTCCTGAATAATGACATTACACAACTACCTCATTAATGCACTTTATTGTACATATATATATATATATATATATATACATACATATTGTATTTTTTTTATTTTATTTTATTGAATCTGTTTGTACTGTCTGGTGGGCTTTTTGCAATTTCGTTGCACTTGTTGTAATGACAAATAAAGTTCTATCTATCTATCTATCTATCTATCTATCTATCTATCTATCTATCTATCTATCTATCTATCTATCTATCTATCTATCTATCTATCTATCTATCTATCTATCTATCTATCTATCTATCTATCTATCTATCTATCTATCTGTATGCAACAAAAACTACTGCAAAACAATTCCCTGATGTTCTTCACCAAAGCGGAGGTAAACTGTTTTGCACCCCGTGCAATATTGACAGGGTGCAATTTTTTAGAAAAGCTGCTGAGAATTCAGGCATTTTAGGAGCAACAATCTTGAAAAATGCCCGCGAAATCCTGGAGGGACTGATTAACAGTTACAATGAGAGACCAAATGAAGCTTATGCTTATGCTCAGTACAATCTGTTCACTCACGTTGCGTCTCTTATTCTCTTGGTGTCTCCATTTCAGACATCATGTATCCCACCTTCTCTCCATCTCCACCTCATTCATGTTGTCCAGAGCGTCTCAGCAAATCTCCATTAGCAATCTGCTAACTTTGCTCCACCAACACACACACATCACACGTCATTATCTCCTGCCTTCGACTCTGCTCTGTCAAATCACCTCTCATGAGAAAACGGTTGTAAGATTATTTCAAAGTGTTCTTGTGTTATTTAGGTGCACAACCATGAGATGTGGCAGCAAAGTGCTTCCATACTCCTGTATTTCTTATTTAATGACGCATCAACCATCCCCATATAAAAGTGGATTTTTGCTTTGGGAAAACAAGAAGAGGAATAAGAATTTTAAAAAGATATTTACCTGAGATTTTGATATTCACTCATACAATTTCCAGGAACTGCTTCCAAAATTCTTATAGGCAAGGACTATAGTAAATGTGTGTAACTGTATAATGTGTTGACACTTTGGAACGTTATCACACACTATTTTTAGGGGTTTAATCATGGCTAAAGAGGGACTTTAAAAATCACTAAGATCCATAAAAGTCATCTGTGCCAAGCTGCTGGATCCAAAGAAAAAAACATGTTAAAAGAACAGATGTAGATGCTAGAGGTTTGTCTTGTTTACATGCCAACTGAACAAACTTCATTGTTGTCCTCAATGTTTGGACAACTTATTGAATATCTGCTGTATCTAGCTGTAACTCTCAAAGAGATCTGTTCTGTTGCTCAGGTTTTTTTTAAAATTTCTATCACCATATTTCCATGTAACCCTGACAGTCTGGATCTGCTCTTGGCTGCTGAACCTCCAGATCAGAGTTCAGCTCGGTGCCACAGCAGCCTACATGTTGACTGTTAGGTATGAATGGCAGCCAGGTGTGGGTATACACACAGTGGAGCCCTTGGCCCGGTCCGGTCCAGTTTACCAGCATCAGGAAGCAGAGCTGGGCGCAGAATACCTTTGATGTGGTGTGTCTCCTACTTGGAAGCGTTCTGAGGGGATGATGTGTTTGTCTTTGGCCTTCATGTGCTGCTGGCACAGGCAGGAGGCTTTCCTGTACATCTAAAGATAGACTTTGCAGTTTTGTTTTCCTCTACTGCTGTGATCAGCTTCACCTGCAGATAGCATTTGATTAAACCCAGACTCCTGTTTACAACTTAAATGTGATTTGATACGTCTGTCCTGTCTCTCTAGTTTTCTATGTGTAACTAAATACTCTAAGTTGTGTTGTGTGCTTCGTGTTATAGCATGTTTTAATCCACTGCATGTGTGTCCATAACGGATGAACTGAGATCAAAATGCATATTTCAGCAGCCCTCTCCTTCTTGTTAAAAGCACGTCCCCCAATAAAACCAAAGTCTTTTTAAAATCTCCTGCCTGCATTAAGTGAATTAAATTTGACTGAAGGTTATTGAATAAGGCTTTGCAGAGTTACACATGTTACATAACCTTTGTAAGAATTTCAGCAATGGTTATAAAACTTAACTTGGCTGGAACCTTTTATGCACCAAATTACTGAATCACATCGACGACAAGAACGAACCTGCACATGGAACAAATACTCCGCCTGTTCCTACGAGAACTAAAATGGATGTAGCATGTGCTGTGCTTAATTTCTGATGCATCAACTTTTGCAGAATTGCAGTTGAGAATTTTTAGAACAGGTTCAATGCCATCGTTGTCACTGTCTCATTGTTGTAACACTATTATCCATCCATCCATCCATCCATTATCTATACACCTTAATCCTCTGTAGGGTCGCGGGGGACTGGAGTCTATCCCAGTTGACTCAGGGCGAAGGCAGGGGACACCCTGGACAGGTCACCAGTCTATCACAGGGCTACATATAGAGACAGACAACCAAGCACACTCACATTCACACCTATGGACAATTTAGAATCATCAATTTACCTCAGCATGTTTTTGGACTGTGGGAGGAAGATGGAGTATCTGGTGAGAACCCACGCATGCACAGGGAGAACATGCAAACTCCACACAGAAAGATCCCAGGCGTCTTAACCGGGATGCGAACCGGGGATCTTCTAGCTGTGAGGCGACGCTGCTAACCACCAAGCCACTATGCAGCCCCCTGTAGCACTATTATTTACTCTCTAATTCAAAGTGCTTATCAAGAAGATTTTCTCCTGGTGATGGGGAGACTGTAGGTTGAGTATCTCCTATCTGCAAAACGTAAAGTTGTTCATTTTGGCCTTGTTGAACTACCACTGATTGAATTTGAAGAGGCTTTTTCAGGTGGAAATTCAAAGAATTGCCCAGGGCCTTTACTTCCCACTTTAGATTTAGCTAATGCACAAGGTGTTGACTCATTATGTAGACAGACTTTTGATCACAAACCAAAGTAATGAATACATTTTGACCTGATGATGACACTCAATGACATATTTGTGGATCACAGAAATCATTAGCATGCATCCTCTCGGCATTTTGAATGTCTGCGTCAAGTTTCACGACAGCTTCAGTTGAGATATTTCAGAGTGGACCAAGTGGTAGACCCACTGACTAACAACAGCTCTGCCAATCATATTGCTAGTGGGATAAAACGGCTAAATGTAGTCTTTGAATGAAACAGCAGGGCCCGTAATGTGTGTGTTCAATTCCATCTTTCCTCAGTCCATCATGAAGTCTGCTTCCCGTCAGTACATCCCCATCACACACCCACCGACCCACCAAAACAGTCCGATTCAAGTAATCCGACTGACCACAGTAACACACACACACCTGTAAGTGGCAGCACGGTTACACCGAGACCGCCTCCTCAATTTCATGACCTCTCA
Organism: Dascyllus trimaculatus; assembly: GCA_024666655.1. NCBI lineage: Eukaryota > Metazoa > Chordata > Actinopteri > Pomacentridae > Dascyllus > Dascyllus trimaculatus. Next base: position 30,818,868 of record CM045448.1, read on the forward strand.
CTAGAACTCACATGTACGGGTGAAGCGACAGCAGCCGGTCTCTATTTCAGAAAGCCCCCACCCCTCCCACCACCCCACCACCCTCCACCCAACCAAAAAAAGGTGTGATAGGATTGGGGGACTAAGAATAACGCATCACACCTCCAGCACCATCTCGCACTCCCCCAGAGCTGTGAGAGAAGAAAGAAAATGAGAGAGGGAGGGAGTAAGAAATTCAGATCTCACCCCCCCAACACACACACACACACACACACACATACACACACTGTACACTAAACATGTTGGACTGATGTCCGCTCGCCTTATTTTAGCCTCCAGACTTCTCACTAGCCTCTTGTTTATCGTGTTTTTTTTTTCTCACCTAGTAAATTTCTAATCTTTCCGTTTCCTGTTTTCATCTTATGGTGTTCATATGTGTGAATAAACTAACAGCTTTAATTGAAGCCAATACAAGACTCTGATGTGAAAACGCAACTGTGCTGTCTGAGCAAATCCACCCACTGAGCTAATCTAAAAGGCTAATCTTACCCCAAGTAAATGAGTTATCATAGATGTCCTCCACTGCCTTAAAATGGCTTAGATATAAGTTTGCACTGTTGTTTCCTGTGGAGTGTGCAGATATGTGAAGCCTTTGCCTCTTTCTCCACACACCACTGCCTTACTCACCACAGCTTGAGCACACCATCTCACCTATGACTCCAGCACTGTAAAGCTAGTCTGCATCACACAGTGGCACATAGTAATATTGGAGTGCGGGTTCTGAAGAATAATAATGATACAGAAGTCCAACCCTGCATGTTGACAGGTTTGGTTCCTCAGCATTAACTCTGGAATCTCAGTCGGTGTTTTGCTCATCGGTACGTCAGTGCAAATGCTCAGCCGAGGTTTTTGACTGCCCATTTTGATCATGATGTTTCTTCTAGTATAAGTACAAGGTAAAAACAAAAACAAAGAAGGAAACACAGACTTTCACCAGAGGGGTCTGGTATGTGTTAAATGGAGAATATTGCACCGAGGGGTGTTTTCAGGTCAGATTCCTTTCATGTGATGTGGTGCAAGTGGACACAGATTGCCCAGAAGGAATAAAGAAAATAAAAACAAAGCCAAGCTAAGTCCAAAGAAGGCAGAGATGCTTCTCTTTTAAGGAGCAGATGATTAACATTGGACTGATTCAGGGTTGCTTTACAGCTACCCAAACCCAAAAGTTTTCAGAGATATTTGAAATGATGAAATTACTATTATTAAACAGCGAAGTGTGCACAGGCTGTAAGATTCTTTTTGGGCGATGACTAAGTTGTGAGTACAGCTAGTGACGGAGAACAATAAGGGAGGGAGGGGGGGAAGTACAGAAATGCATGGGTGGATGAAGAAAAGCCCTGAATCAAGAAAGGAGAAGAAGGAAGTGGAAGACAAGAGAAATAGGAGGAGACACTGTTCAGAAAGCATCATAATGCACAAGTGATGTAGGGGATGAGAGAAAGAGAGGAGGAGGGGGGAGTTTGCTGCTGGTGGTGGGGCGGTCTGATTCATCCACTCCCATAGGCTATTTATTTTGGTTGGATGGAACAACAAAATCCATGAGGGAAGTTAGGATGGCTCTGCAGGATGACGTAAAAGGGATGTGTGTGTTCGGGAGGGCGATGGAGGGGGAGTCACAATCGCAAGTAGGCCATCGCGTCGACTTAAGGGAAGCCAGCAGATACGATCCTGCGCAGAACAACTCCAGGAATTACCCGCAGCCCACACAGCCTAACGTAACCTCCTATCTGCGAGGCATTTTACATGTACAGCACATTTAAGGAATTTAGTGTGGCGAATGCTGAAAACACAGCTGGGTCGAGGATCTCGGTCTCTAGATTCAGCCTGAATAGAATGAAAAATGGAATCAAATAAAAAGTATTTCGAAATTTCCTCATTTCCATATAAAGGGGCATTTGTTTAGATACTGGCTACAGTGCATGCACACAAAAACACAGTTCTGCATTTGGCCAACACTCCCCCGCAGTCATGTGTTGCCGTGTGATGGCCCATTTCTAAATGGGTCTTTAGGACTGTACTTCCTTTTCATATCGGACAGGGACTGAACTCACTGAACTGGAGGGCACAGTTTATTGTACACACACAGACACCCTCTAGTGTTGTCTTTTTATTATTTGTGAAGAATTTTAAACAGTCCTTTCATCAAACTTGCATCTGAAGTTTGATATTAGTAACTTCTTCCTTGTTAGTACCTGGCTCCGACAATGCCCACAATGAATGGCAAATTCAGCACTACTTGGCAATGCAGGAAGCACGTTTCCTTCTTTCATATTGCGGCATCTTTGCCCTTAACCCAAAGCAGAGAAGTTTGGGTTTTTTTTGCATCACTGGGCAAAAATTCTCTTCTAACTTTCCAGCATATTGAAATTCAGTAGGTCTAGGAGGAAACTTCCTGGTTAAGTTCTCAGGTTTTCAAACATACAGCCTGTGATGGGACATTTTAGCCAGTCCCTGGGCTTTTCAGATGAAACAGTATGAACAACAAGGTGACAACAGGATTTGGGGGTGCAGTGGGTTTAGATGGAGGACTATGACTCAGAAGGTCAGGATTTGAATGCTCAGTAAAGCCAGAGCTGAAAGTTGACTTTTGTTGGACTATCTTTGTGCATGTGAAGCACATGCTCACCTGGTGGGAGGAGCTGAGGACAGAGAGGAAAGAAGAAGATCTGCAGAGGGAGAGCTGCATATTTTCTATATAATTCTGGTGTTCAGGGTTTTTTTTTTCTTGTGTCTTTTCCAGATTTCTGTCTACTGCAGCTTTGATGTGCATGTGAATATGGGGTCCAAACATGCCACTACCTTTGGATGTCATGGAGCCCAGCACAACTCCTCTGCATCCTGCTAAAAGATTCCTAAACTCCTATTGTTAAAAATCTGGCAACCTAATGGCTTTGAAAGTAACCTGAAGTATGTTTTTATACTTACATACATTACATACATGCTAAGTGCATAAGTAAAGTGAAGGTGTTCTGGGCTGCGAGCACTACCAACATGTACAACTCACTGCTGTTCCCAAATGCGTCCTACGCAGAACTGAAGCAGCCGCTCTACTAACATGTTTCTATTCTTTGTCTTCTAACAGACATGGCGTTACACCTGCCAGGTTTACCTAGGAGGCAATAAATTGTGTAAGTGTGTCTGCAGGACAGGATTTTGAGGAGGGCACAGTGGGTGGCTTACAAAACGTCGTTTTTGTGGGTGCTTGCTGACAAGCAATAAGGATTCTCAGACTGGGTTATGCAAGACGTTAGTCATCGGGGCATGATTCATCTCTTGGTTCACTTTCTTTTATTCTCTCATTCCTCTCCCCACTCTTTAACTCCCTTTCTGTTTCATATCTGTTTCCAGCGGTGGTACAGGCGGTGGCACGCATCGAAACACTGGCCTCTTTATACGTTTTACTGTAGGTGGAGAAAACATTAATCTGGATCAAGTGAGATTAAGCAAGAATCAAGACAACTTAATAAATCCAAAGTGTGCTTTGAAATGGATCAGCAATGCGCAGGAAATAAAGAAACCCAAATACAGACAGACAATGCGACTAATCATTTCCTCATGACTAATGAAAAACTAAATATAAGATATAAATCTAAATGTAAGTGTAGGATGTCAGTGGAGAAACTTTTCCACAGTTTGGGGCCCACAGCAGAATATGTCCACTGGATTCTAACTGGAAGTGCAAACTAAGCATTAGATGCATACTACATGCAGACTACATGCATATAGCAGCAGCTGGTGTAGAAACATCACAGACAGTGCAAAAGACACATGCTTTAGTTTGACGGATGTGCACACACACACACACACTTACAGACACACACACTCCAAAGTAACACCTTTCACGTTTGTTAAGTTTTCCCTTTACTCAACAGTTTGATTTCACAGATTGAAATGTCAGTAAAAATCTCTGAAGTTTACTTGGCTGCTTCCAGAAACAACTTTCCTCCGAGTTTATTAAACACCTGCAGCGTCACACATCATCAGGATCCACACCAGCATTTCCAAAGTGAGAGGGCCGTGCACATTTACACACGTGACACACATATCATTGGTAATGTTATTCATTACTTCCAGTTATAAATTAGGATATAATTTTTTGTAGACATGGAGATCAGCATCTAAGGATCAAAGCTTTTTATTGTCACGTGTTTTACTGGGGAGATTTTCCCAGCAGGTTATGTGCAGCCATTATATTATTGTGCAGATGGAACTTGACCTCTCTAATCATTAAAGTAGTAGGTAACTTAGTAACAGTGAAAACACATTACATTGCACCCTAAGCTGCTGTAGTTTGATGAAGTCATCACACATGAACAAAGTTTTCAGTGCTGAAATCATAACTAGACTATGGATGTTTTGCTTATGGGCGAACTTTTACCCCTCACATATGCAGCACTATTTTGAACGGTCACCCTAATAACCAAAACGCTTACTTTAACTGTATTAGTCCATGCATATCTGATTATTAGTGTAAAAAGGTTCATTTCGCCTTTCATTGGACTAATTAGCTTTCCTTCATACATATTCATCAGGCAATTAGAAGTTTTTTTAAAGGTTCTAAACCTTTATCAATCTCTTCCGTCTTCCTTAGAACGTCATCCAAATGTCTGGGATAGCGTGCCTATCAGCTGGAAGCATGGTTGACCTGTCAAGTTTGACAAGTTGACCATGCCTAAGTAACATCAGTTGGTCATTTATCCCATATCGATGTAGTTTTCATATTGTGCAGTTCCTGAAATTCGGTCATGGCTTCTTTATGTGCTTACCCTAAGATTGATCAGTGGTGCTGTTTGGGTCACCCCTATGAAACATTTCTGAAGAGGGCACTTTAAGCCCAAGTTCCTGCAGTTGTCTGGGTCTAGACCTCTGCTTGATATTCAGTCAGAACCCTTTTCAGTCCAGATCTAGTGGTTTCCATTCGGCCCTCATGACCTTTTCCTGCCTCTGTCCTTCTTCGTCTCTTTTTAGCAAACTGACCTTCATAGCTTCCAATGTGGAAGGCTGCACAGAGATGTACATTGTGCTCTGCGGCTGTCTGTACACAGCTTCCACACATTCATCAACTCTCTTCACTCTTCCCACATTTTCAGTTGGACAGTATGTGACCCTTTGTGAATGCACATGATGTTATGTACCTGCCCCTGTTTCTTTTTATCTGAATATGAGGTGCCTTCCTATGGCTTGGTGCACTCCAGCTGCCACAGTAGCAATTAGTCCCTGCATGTGGAAGGTATATTCAAGGTTGTGTACAGTAATTCAATGCAGTCGTTCAGATTGCAGTGAATAGAGCGTACCATATATCTGGAAAGAATGTCTCCTAGAGCTTGCAGTTAAAATAGACGCACGCAGCAGCCTCTCTGTTGTGTTCAACAGTCTCCCTGCAGCTCACTGACCACACCATCAAACTACAGAAACCCCATTCTGATAGTGATGTTAGTGCGACCGGGCCAGTGGTAAAAGGAGGGTTTAGTGCAGCTGGCTTACTCGCCTCCTTTTTCTTTCTCTATTTTTCCTCCATCTCCACCCTCCTTCACCTGACCTCACCCCCTGACGCCCCTTCCCCTCCCACCCTCCCTTCGCTCTCCGTTCCTTCCCCCTTGCTTACGTAACAGGGTGATCGCGGCTGTCCGCTGGTCTGACAGGCGATCTGAATGAAAGAGGAAGTTATGAATGAATAAGCAGCCATTCTTAATCTTGTCTCTCCCTCCCTGCCGTCTGCACATCCTCTGTCGCTGCGCATCTCTCTGTCCTCTTCCTGCCTTGGCGTTTCCTCTTTGTCTTCCTCTTCCCTTTGTTTCTTTCTCCATCCTCTCTACCTCTCTACCCCATCAGCTGAGCGCTGCAGCAGCATCTGGGGGCTGTTGCCGTGCAGATTAAATGCTGTAATCCCGAAACGTAGGGATGCGTGCGCATGCATGTGAGAGGTTTGGGTGTGTGTGTGTGTGTGTGTGTGTGTGTGCGCAATTGTCTGCAGAAGACCGGATGTTTCTGGCTGCCTTATACCATGGCAACAGCAGTGGTTTATGAGCGGGATGGTTTCAGTGCTCATTCAGGAACACAGCAGCTGGATGAAAGAGGGGGAAGGGAGAGAGACGATTACAGAGCCGGAGTGGGAAGGGAAAGGATGCCGTCATCAGTGGGAATATACTCATGCTCATACAGAAATAAGAGAGGGAGGGATATAAAGATGGGGTATAGCTGCAGCATCTATGTAACAGCACTGTGGACCTTGCAGTTGAATGCAGCAGATTGAAGACACATTTTAGACTGAGACACTTTTACCAAGATAAAAGCGGATTTGTAGCTAAAAACAACACAAACAGAAGAAAAGCAGATAAAAGGAGAAGATCCAAACATGGAAGCAATAGATTAAGCAGAATTAATTAGCGACTGAATTAACCTGGGCCAGTAATATTCATAATGTTTATCCGGATCAACATGGTCGTGTAGAAATCACTGAAGATATTTCAGTGCACAGCCAACAGCCTGAAACTCTACAGTAACTGTAGTCACGTGGCTTCGGAGATATTCTGCATTGCTTTGATGCAGTGAACTGAATAGGGAAACAAAACGTGAGAAAACAAGACAGAGAGTGAGGAGAGCTCCACATGTACTGGACTAAAAAGGGGCAGAGCATGCTGACAGGGTTTTTGTCTTCTCTCAAGCTGCTTTTCTTCTGAGATAACTGACAGACCATGAGGAGGGAAAAGAAATAACGCTGATGAAGTTCTGGAGAGCTCAAGCTCAGAGTAAGACAAAAAGCAGCAACATGTTTTTACCTGCATCTACTGCTGATGTCTCTTCTCATGTGGGGTAAAGTTCTGTATCCATTACAACGAAAACTAGTGATGTGCGGATCACATCAGATACGAGATCTTTATGCTCTAAAATCGATCCTCAAATCAAAATATCGATACTTTTGATACATCAGTCTTTTCATGTCATGTATATCATTAACAGAAACACAGTGGAAAGTAACTGAACTATTGAGATTTTGTCTAAATGACATGCGTTAGGTGGGAACTACTTTTTCTTCCACCTGGGTAAGTGCGTAAGCATGTCAGTTACTCAGTCTCAGTCTGTAGTAGTGATGGAAATTCCGGCTCTTTTTAGAGAGCCGGCTCTTTCAGCTTTCAAGTAGCTCCTCAGATTCTTCGTTGCTTAAATTAATGCATTATATCAAATGCTAATATTTCTATGGCTTTATTGATGTAGTCAACATGGAGTGAGCAGAGTGCTACAAAAAATGAATGATAAAGTAATATTCCAGTTGCACTGATGGATGAACAGTCCTCATGTACCTGTGCAGGTTGTTTGTGGAACCTGCTCGATATGAGAATTTCCCCTTGCACAGTCTCCTCGCTGCATTTGAACTGTCTATATGACACTGAAACGCGTCATTATAAGAATGCGACCACATTCTTCTGGTAGTGTGTACGGAATCCATCCTGAGGACGCCTTAAAGACCGCCTATTAACTGCATAAACTATATGTGACAACTCACCTGTCTGCAGTGGAGAAAGGTGAACTGTATATTTTCCGTTACATCCTGATCGATCCTGCCTCCATGTCGTGGATAATTTATTATAAGTAGATTAATTCATGAATAGAGAGCGCTGTTGTGCGTAAATGTGCCCCTCTCTCTCTCTCTTTGGAGCGACTCATCTGCATCCTGCTGCTGTATAATGATGAATACATGTAAAAAAATCAGAGGAAAAACTCCAGAAGAAAGACTTCAAACAGCTGTCTCTCCCAGTTTATTTGCACACAGCACAGTTAAATGAGATCTGAACACACGTGGTCACTCAGGACGCATTGAAGACGCATTTAAATACCATGTAACCATCATGTAACGTCAATTAAGATGCAAGTTTTCATTTTTATAGTAGTTCTTAATAAAAATAGTCTATTTTAATGGTTTGATTAGTTTACTTATTTTCATTTTCACATATTTTGTATGACTGTGTCCTCAGTTTGGTTTTTCTGTTGTTGTATTAGCTTGGCTATATTGTAAATGAGGCCGCTACTTCAATATCCTTCCGCGATTAAAATAAATAAATAAATTACTCTGATGTCTTGTATTCTTTATGAAGCTATGATTTGAAATACACTACTTTCTTTTTAGATTTACCAGACACATTAGATGTATTTGTACAAAGTATCGGTATCGGATCGGTGTCGCCGATACCAGCTGGAATTTTACTCAGATCGGAATGGAAATTGGGGGTATCGAACATCACTAACGACAACACCAATACTCTGTTCATCTCTTTAAAGTTATGGTACAAGCCCTACTTTCCAGTGGGGCCTTTTCTCTTGAGTCGCCCTCATTTGTCTGACTACCAGACAAAATTAATCTCAGCAGTAGGAAATTCATTCATATAAAGATCACAGGCCCCTTTGATGGTCGTTGTTCAGTTTGCACCATCATTTTGAAAGAAATTAATTTTTTCACATTTAGGTATAACTTAATTTTGTAATTCTTCAGTTTTGTATTTTACGCCTGCGGTTGGACCGTACCATTAGGGCCTGGGGGAGTCTGCAGCAACCACAGCCTGGTAGTGATATCACATTGTGTATTACACAGTACAGCTTATGTTATTTTATTGGCTACCTTATTTTGGAAGGGTTTGGAGACATTTGTGGACAACAATCATATACTTGCTAATGTATTTTTATTTTTCTTGTAGCTATTCATATTAAACACAGAGTAGCAGTCCTCCAATACCTTTTTTGAGTGTGACTCTTCTCCTATACCCTCCACCTCCCCGCAACCTACCCAGAGGGTAGATGTGATGAAGGTACAGTCCAACCACTGGCACATAATACAGAAATGTGAATATATTACCTGGTGAATGAATAGTCATTTCCCATCATCACTGTGTTGGATAAATGGGCAAACAGCAAAGCTTGTGGGGTTCTTTCAGTGTGCAGTGGTCTGAGGACAGACAAACGATCAAACAGTAACAGAAACAGAGCGGCCTAAAGGATCTGCTGTTAATGTATTTGCGCCAGAGGCCACAGGGCACCTTCAGAAGTCTGTAGAGTCCATTCCTCACAGTGCTGGAGGCCGAGGTGATCAGCATGTTTTAGCATACAGCTGACTGTCGCTCATAAATCAGGCAGTTGACTCTACAATTTATGTTTTGCACCCACAAGTACAGCAGCCATCCTTCTATGTATGTTTTCTTGTCCTGCTTGTTAAAACGGGTTTTAAGGTTAATGGTAGATGAACTGAAGTTTACTCTAGTTTGTTCCATTCATTAGGTCATTCAGGGTAAGTCAGTGTATGCTAAATGCCTAAAACGTCATTGTAAACTGGGTCAGTCAAACTCACTGAGGCCTGAGGCCCTTTTTGTTGACCAGTGCTCATTCACTCTCACACACAAATAGAATATAGAACAGGAGTCAGGAAGTGCATGGTTGTGTGTGTGTGTGTGTGTGTGTGTGTGTGTGTGTGTCAGTGTTGGGGTTAGATTGATTATTCCCAGTGGCCCATGTGTTTGTTTGCGTCAGCACTGTGTTTGTGTGTTAAACAGAGACGTAGGGATTTTAGATATGTGGTTACGTAAAACATATATATATATATATTTGTAAAAAAGCGAGCGATAACAGGAAGCAGAGTGGCCTGATTGACTCTAAATGGTGGCTACATGTCAAGAGTACTGACTGTTTGTGCTTGTTTTCCATCCATGTGCTTTCTATCAGCACTGAGAGTATGTTGGCGGATTTCCATTTGCATATTTTTTTAATCTCCATTTCCAATTTTTGAAACATAAAAAAACTGAGTGGAAAGGCCTTGAAATGTTGTTGAAATCCGAAAATATTGCCAATGCTTGGTTGAGATGGTAAAGAAGGTGTACTGATTAAAGTAGAATGCAGGAAAATACAACCACAGGTGCAATTTAGCATTGAACTTTAACATCCACTTGAGATTTCGATACACCTGAAAGATTAAAAACAGCGGCAGGCACAGACATCACATCGGTGTGAATGACATGACAAAAACATCTGTGGGTGTGGCTGCTGAAGGAGAAGTGGGCTGATTATATGCAGTTCAATGCAAGCATGTGGTGCAATAAACAAATGTGCATCTTACTTTTCTAGCACTTGTGGTGTGGACTTACATAATGTGGGCCTGTGTGGAGACCCTCGCTGTCTTTGGAAGATGATGATATTTTAGTCACGCGGACACAGAAACCATAAATTGGCCTTTTCCATTCACGTGGGGAGCCATCCTTTGTCAGCTGCTCAGCTCTAATTAGACTCTTAGATCTGCCTCTGGGCCTCTGCCCATTTCCTGTGAACTGTTTCTCCATCTAATTGACTGAGAGAAGAATGAAATATAAAACGCTCCCCAGCATTATTTTCTGTCCAGATTTTCTGCTTAAAGAAATGTAAATGTTTCATGCTCATTCTGCATTGTGTTACCATAGGAGGATATCCACCATTGCTCCCGAGGGGGATAAATATTCTCATGATTAGCTGTTGACATTACACATTCAACATTCAAGCTTTATTCACACTTCAAAGGAAGATCAAGCTCATGATATACTCAGTAGGAGATATTACACCATGCAAATCTAGCGTTTGTTATGCCATGGCTCCCAAAGAGTTTACTACATTTATGATTTTATTTTTTTAGTTTTTTTTATTTTATATTATTATTATTAGTTGCATTTTTTGGTTTCAGTGAAAGCTGGGATCCAAAGTAATATCACTGAAGAAATACACATAACATTAATTGTAAAGTGTCTGTTTCTGCTGTTGTCACTTAGCTAAACTACATTATTTAGGCCAGCCAATGGATGTATAATTGATATAGCATATGGTATATGTATCCCACTTTATTTTCACCTATTGTTATGAGCGCTGTGGTTTCCCAGAAACAACATAATGAGTGGTAGAATGAATGGAAGCTGTGAGCCTGGTCTCATTTTCATCTCAATACATGCAACTACTTCGTCAGAACCCCTTGGTGTCACCTTTGATTGCACTGGGTAGCCTTTAGCATCATTTTTCTTAACATGCAGGGTCATTAGTTAGACCTTCGGTGGAAAACTGTGACTGTCTAAAATAGATGCCATGAGTCCACAGCCAAATGTTCTCTGCTGGTGTCCGCACTGTCGCTCCTTTTCCAGCAGCCAGAACTGAGTCTTTCTAACATGTGGTGAATGCTGTAAAATGGTGTATTTTAGCCAATCCACGATCTTTTCCTAAAAGTAACCAGCAAATGTAGTTTTAGTGCCCAAGGTATGCAAACTGTGATTGAAAACAAAACTCAAGTAAAATGAAACTAAGTGAAAAAAAATAATGATCTGACATAAGACACATGAAACCTACTTCAACCCTCCAACGTCCTTATAAGGCTCCTTTTAACTGCATAAACTCTTCTACATCTGTTTGGTGTGAATAATGACGTGGCTGACCCCAATATTAGGGGACACCTGGGGCTGCTGTTGAGCTCACTGAGTTAAGGCGCATACCATGTAGGGCTCAGTCTCTTGGCAGCGGTCATGAGTTCAAGTCCGGCTCATGACCCATTGCTGCACGTCTCTGTCTACCCTCTTTCACTCTGTCTCTATCAATCAAAAAAGAAAAATCTCTCCTCCCCAAAAAGTAAATTTAAAAAAGGACACCTTGTGCATATCTGTGAGACACCAGCAGCTTTGACATATGGTAGAATTTCAACTCAGTTTTATTCATATAGAGCAAATTCATCACATGCTATCACACAGTGCTTTACATAGTAAGGTACAGACCTTACGAATTATACACGGAACAGAAAACAAAAAAGCCAAAAATCCAAAGCTGCTTTTGGATTCCCTGTGAGCAAATCACATCAGTGTATCTGACTCGTTGTCCTGAGGCTGATATTTACTCTATAACAGCATTAATAGCTCTAATAAGGCAGAAGAAACTCTCACTCTGGCCTGGTAATGAGAATGAAGATACTTGTTTTGTATTGTTGTGATATTTTAAAAATATCACTAGTTGATTTATTTGTAAAATAAAGATGGGACTTAAATTGTATTTTTTTTTCTTCAGATTTCAGCTCACCCATAATCAGAGAATATTTTATGTACTTGTCCAGTGTTCCTTTAATTGTTCCTGATACATTATTGAACAAACACAGCCTCAAATTTAAATGTGCAATCTCGAATTTTAAAATATATCTTAGGTTACGTTCAGACTGCAGGCTAAAGTGACCTAAATCTGATTTTTTTGCCCCTATGCGACCTGTATCTGATCTTTTCATGACAGTCGGAATGACACATATCCAATTTTTTCAAATGCGACCCAGGCCACTTGGATATGTGGTCCTAAATCTAATACGTATCTGATCTTTTGCCATGCAACTTATTTCTGAATGGCCAGGTCGCATTTATCCAACCTACACGTCACTGATGCACGACAAACGTCTCTATTCTGCGTTCAAGTAGAGCAGGAACAAAAACAACAACCATGGTAAGACGATAATGTGGAGTCCAGTAAATGGAGGGAAAGGGAGGTTTCAGCGTTCATTAATATTTGGGGGGACAGCTCTATTCAGGACAAACTCAAGGGGTCTTATCGGAACCGGGCGGTTTTCGAAAACCTTTCCAAAGAAATGGCCGAGCGTGGCTATAAATGGTCCTGGCTCCAATGCAAAAAAAAGTAAAGAGCCTCCAAGCCAAGTATAAGGAGGCTAAAGACTCAAACAAACAAAGCAGCCGTGGACGTGTTGCCAGTCCACTTTATGAAGAGCTGCACCGCATTTTGGGAGACAAGCCCAGCGTTCAGCCAATAGAACTGCTGGATAGCAGTTTTGCCGTATCGTTGTGTCCTCTTCTGCGCATGCGGGACACTTTTAGGTCATATGAAGTTCACACAGGAGATCACAACCCTTTGCTGCATGTCTCTCTCTCTCTCCTCTATACTCACTTTCACCCTGTCTCTCTCCTGCTATCAATAAAATGGAAAAATGTATCCAAAATACATTTTTCAAAAAAGCTACCATAAAAAATCCAGCAAGTTCATTTTGTGTTCGTATTCTGAATATTATTCTCAGATTTGTTTTTTTTTTTCAGACAAACAATTGTAGGAGATGCTTCTTTACCTTGACATGTTTTGACTGTCATCTGTAGTCTTCCTCAGAAGCTGATCACTGTGACGTGTCCTTACATGCTGTCCTTTCTGGGGGTGGTCAACCTGACGGACCTGACAGGTCTATCAGGCTGACCATGCCCCCCGCCGCCCGATGGTCTCTGGAGGAGAGAGTTCCTAGGTGTGGGAGAGCATGAACAAAAAAAAAGAAACCCAAGAACAACATTTGAAAGCTACCATCAAACATACAAAAGACAAAAAGCAACTTATTTACCCGCCTCTCTGTGGGTCTGCACCATTACCAAGTGAAGCACACTGAGTAGGCGAGGTTTGCACACCGTTTAAAAGGTGTCTCCAGCACATGTGCCGGACGCTCATTCAAACAGTCAAAGTGATGTATACGCCTACCTCAACTACATGATTTGTCTTGATGCCAAGCAACAATGGAGGGTTAAATTAATGAGCAGGTGGATGAATGAGCAGCAGCAGGTATCATTTGTTGGTGCACTTTTTCTCTGTGGCATCAGTACCTCGCTAATGATTAACAGCGCAACAAGCCTCCATGCTTTCTTTAAGGTGACCCTTCCTCCGGCCAGAGAATGTTTTTCCCTCCATCTGCTGCAGTCATCACACATCAGGACATAGTGATAGCCCGCTTTTCTGAGTGGCTGAGTTCTCTCAGGACCTACATGGTGTAAATCCTGGGGTCTCAGTGTAGGATTACCTCTGATAATCTTGCTCTGCAGTGGGATGTAATGACCTCAAGGGGTTATGGCTAAAGATTAGGATTTACCATGTTCATCCAATGAATGTACCTTTGTAAATGTTGAACTATGCATGAATGGGGTGTATGTGCTCAATGAAAGGGATTACAAGGAACCTAGACAAACCAGGATTTGTTTACGCTGGGACATTTAACACTCCTGAGTAGAGTTTGAACAGTAGGTAAAGTGAGTTAGTTGGGCAGTTTTGATCTGAGTGTACTGTAGATGGACACTGTTGCTCTTCAAGGAAATGAGAAGTGAAAGTTTAAATTCATTGTGATCAGAAAAGGAACTCAATGGATACGTAAATGAGTATGAAAGTACATTGATTTCCTTCATCCTAATGCCATATACTAACCACTTTCTGACGTTTATCAGCATCCAGTTTGTAATTATGGCTAAAAGCTCCAGTACGTCAGACTTAGTGTTTAGTAATACGCAAGTGCTGAGGCAACCATGGATGAGTCAAGAAAGACAAGGCTAAACTCATCAAACCCACATTTAATTATTAGTGTTACGTTCTCAATGCACATTACTTTTAACCCATACATCCATCCATCCATTATCTATACACCGCTTAATCCTCTGTAGGGTCGCTGGGGGACTGGAGCCTATCCCAATCGACTCAGGGCGAAGGCAGGGGACACCCTGGACAGGTCGCCAGCCCATTGCAGGGCTACACATAGAGACAGACAACCAAGCACACTCTCATTCACACCTACAGTCAATTTAGAATCATCAGTTAACCTCAGCATGTTTTTGGACTGTGGGAGGAAGCCGGAGAACGCCCATGCTGCACAGGGAGAACATGCAAACTCCACACAGAAAAATCCCAGGTGTCCTAACCGGGACGCGAACCGGGGATCTTCTAGCTGTGAGGCGACGCTTCTAACCACCGAGCCACCATGCAGTCCTACTTTTAACCGATACAACCAATTTTGTCTTCACTCAGATGATGATGACAGCCATCCCATCTCAGTCCTATAAGGTGTGATTATGGCAGAGCTGCAAATCAGAGTGCACCATGAAAGCTAATGTCCCTCTACAGTCAGTGGTTAAAGCCCTAAAAACTAATTTCTCATTTTTCCCATGAAAGTAATCTCTTCCTACCTTAAGATGGCCTGGCTGTAACTCTACACTGTTGCTTCTTCCAGAATGCACAGATCTACATCCACTCACCCCTCCCCTCCCCGCTCAGGGCAGCTCGAGCACACCAGCTCAGCTACAACTCTGCTCAAACACTGTAAAACTACTCCGTGTGACACAACAGTAAGCTGTAATAATGTTGAAATGCATCCATATATGTTCAAACCAGAAAACTGATTCCGAAGGAGAATAACAATGCAGAAAGTCCCACCTTGCAGGCTGACTGACCGGTTCCTTTGGTTTGTTACATATGAAAGCCCAGAAGTCTGAATTTGGGTGTTGGAGACTGTCACCAGCACACAGCAGTTTTAATCTGGAAGTGCTCGTCCATGGCATTAATCACTTATTTTACTCATGAAATGCTGCATATGAACAACACCACACGGACATGTTAACATACAAAAAACCATGGTTTTCACTGGATGGGATCTTTAATTAAAAGTGTGTAATATGACGATAGGACACTGAGACTATTGGTTTAAAAATGCCAAAAACAGGACGAAATCAAAAAAACTATTAAAATATCTGGGCTTTATGGAAAAAAGTACCAACAAAAATAAATAAGCCCATAAATTGCCCCACTGTCACGGGTCCAGTCCAGACTCACTCCAACTGGTCGAGGCAGATGGCTGCCTTCCCTGAGCCCGGTTCTGTCCGAGTTTTTTTTTTCTCCTCCCCGTTAAAGGATTTTTTTTGTTCCTTTCCATTGTTGCAGACTGCGTATTCATAGGGGTTCTCTGTTGTTTGCTTAAAATTTGCAAGGTCTTTACCTTATTCTGTGAAGTCCTATGAGAGGACACATATGGGGCAGTGGTGGGCTAGTGGCTTGTGAAGCATGCTTGTAACCGGTGGGTCGCCGGTTCGCGTCCCTGGACCGGCAAGAGGCTCAGTCACTATCACTGTGGGCCTGTGAGCAAGGCCCTTAACCTGACTGTGTCCTGGGTGCTAGTGCTAGTATGGATGGGTCAAATGCAGAGAACAAATTTCCCCAAGGGGACAAAAAAAAGTATACATTATTGTTGTTATTATTATATTCTGCGAACTGGCGCTATATAAATAAAACTGAATTGAAATGAACTTTGACACTTCTTCCTGACATGTCCATGAGGGTTACTAGTTGTCCCACTGTAAAATCAGTTTAGGGCCACCTTGCAGTGCTGTTTAAGCTTTATCTGTCCACTTAGGTTATGCACGTCTGCTGTGCTGCAGAGTTTGTTTGAGTAATCCACAATAAGAGTATGAATGTCTCACGCATGTTCTGTGTTCATCACTGCCTGTCATTCAGTCTGTTTTCTAGCAGTAATATTAGCTGAATGTAGTAATTAATACAAACTACTTATTTAGCCTACCTGTGACCTTTAAACACGTCTTAGTTCTCAAACATCATTTCAAATTCCTTTGAAAACATCATATCTATGGATGCAAACTTTAGTTCTCGTGTTCTCGTCTGCTTTAGCTCCTCCATCCAGTAAAACTGTTCAGATAGAAATCCGTTGTATTTCTCTGAGTTCACCAGCCCAGCATGTGGACTGTCACTTCTCAGCTTTGGCTGTACTGCCATCTTGTGGGCAAACACGAGACAGTGGTCTTTTATTTTTTTTACATACTAACTTTATCTATGACTGTATTCAATTCAGTTAAACCATTTAACTCAACACTGCACTGTGAAGGTATTTTAATTTTAAAGCGAGGCAGCTTTGATTAAATACACACAAATACCAGTACAGTACAGCACGCAGACTGGTGTGGAGATGCACCAAAGCAACTGAGAAAAACTGCAAGAGAAGTGGTGTCAGATGCTGGAATCATTATCCCCATTGAAGAGATCACAGGAAGGGAAGTGCTTATTATTTTTTATAGTGCCCTCCAAAAGGATGTTAACAACAGAGATACATTTGTTGTTTTGCCTTTAATTTTAAGTGTGGGCACGTAAAATCCAACCATGGAATATAAATTTTATGGACTTCATATGCTTATATTTCACAGAAAAGGCCATGCTGGGTTGACTGTGCCCACTTTTAATGGTGTAAAATAAGGAAAGGCTGTTGCCCAGGTGTTTCCCTTTGCATCAGTAGTTCAGACTTTAAAGGGCAGTGGGTGTCCAGCTTTCACTTTAGTCTGCTTTTTTTTAATCTCTTAAATTTACAAAATGGAGCCAGAAGGCAAAACATCAGCATGAAGACCAGAGAACTGACTGTGTTTTCCCCTCATATAGACGAACTGAAACCGTCTCAGTTCGTCTCTATGAGGGGAAAACAGACACATTGTTCAGAACCAGCCAGCCCAGCAAATTCAGCCCAGAAGCAGAGCATTAGATGCAATAAGAAGTTTTTAAACACGCCAGACATTTATCTCAGGATGAGCAAGTAACCCAGCAGCTTCTAGTGTTTTCATCTACAGTCAGAAAGGAATTACAAAAACTGAACCTACAGTCATGAACAAAAGTTTGCACACACTGGCAAAGACCGTTGAGTCTGCAATGATTCCTAAGACTCTGAATTTCAATCATGTGACTGCCACAAAAGCCAATAATGCGCTTTGGTGCTTTCATAGAGTTATTATAAGTCTTCTGGTAATATGAGGAAATCTGCTTGATCAAAAATGTACATACAAAATATTAAACTCTCCCCAGATCACACACATGTTCATGTGCATGTCACAGGAAAACAAACCCACCACTTGAGCAACTGGAGTCTCTTTTTCCTTCTTATCCATAAAAATGCTGCCAGTATTTTATAGTAACATCCCTTCAGTGATTCCACACATGGAAGGAAGGAATTACAAGTTAAAACCAAATTCACTAAAGTAGCACTTGTGTATGTAACAAACCCTGCAGCATCTTAATATTTACTATGTTCTATACACTCTTCTGTAGATTGTGCTGCTACGTGACCCACTCAGCTTTTAGATTGCAGAGCTTTTACTTTGTAGATACTTTGCTGCTATTCCTAATCATTCATTTCATATTTTGTTGGATTTATCTTGATTATATACATATGTCATTGCCTTTTTGGAATAGCTTTTTAGGACTGATAAAGATGCATTTTCTCTTAAAACATACAAACGCAGCTCTGTGCTCTTTATGGTGTAATTAAAGAGTTTTTATTAAGGGTTTCATTCAAAACAAAAAAGGAATCGCAAATCAAAAACACACCAGCAACACAATGCAGCTTATCAACAAAAGTTCTTGTAATCAGTCGTTATTTGCTCATTTGACATTCACTGGAAGAGCTAATACCCTTGGTGAGCTGTCATTTCCTCACAGCATTTATGCGTCTTTAGTGCTGTAAAATATAACCTTGAATGTCTCCAAGATGGATTCAATCTCGTGTTTGTCCAGGCCCTCTTTTCTCCAGCCCAGAGTTTTCCACGCAGCTGTTCAGCTTCTGCTTGTCCCTCTTGTACTTACCCACACCCCCATATTTGTTTGAAATAGACGCGGTTTCCCTATAAGTGCACACAGCAGCCGTGTTTTGGCACAAGGACACCGCCACATGTTAATGGTGAACTGTACAGTTTGTCACCGTGACCTCACCCAAAAAGTTGTGTAAAGTGGACGCACGGAAAAGCAAAGCTGCATGTGGGTTTCTTGCAGCATGAGTTGCCAGAGCATTTATTCTTTTGCCTTTTGACACAGGTTGCCATCATAGCTCCGCCAAGAATGTCAGATCCATCACTTCAGGTAGGACTTTTCCAGAAAAGCCATGACGTCCTTGACTTGGATTACAGATGTACCATTTCTAGCATCCACACGTACATTCTTTTAATAACTGCCAACCGTTATGTCCTTTAATAGTTTCTTGGGTTTTCTCTGAATATGTCCGTTCATGTTTCTCTTGTAACAAGTCATTTTGCCATGAGGACAGTTTAGCCCATATCCACTAGGCCTTCAACCCCTTAACGCCGGTTGTCGCAAATTTGCAACGTACTGCTACAGCCGAGATAGCGTATGCATTCCCCCAATGCTGGTTCATGCATATTCAATACATACCTAGGAACCTTTTGCAAGCACTGGTTTCTCTTAGGACCGGTTTGAATGGCATTTGTGGCATCAATAAAAAAAATTTTACCATTAATGCCTGTTGCATTACACCTTTATATCTACTATATGTGCTATAGACAAATTAACAATCTCCACTTAATTGAACATCAACTTGAAATCAAAAACACATAAAATGATTGTTTTTATTGTATTGTAAATAAATTCAGGCATCAAGGGGCTATGTTCTAGTCTGCTTAGCGACAGGGACAACAGAGGAAGACATGGCAGCTGAAGTTGTGTCGTCCTGAGGAGTGGATTCCAGATGTTTGAAGGAAATGTGGAATAAGTAGTGATGTTACATTTTGTAGAGCAGACAGTTCTGGACACGGGGACTCTGTGGCTGGAGAAGCAGGGGAGAGAGTGTGGGAGATGAGAGGACAAATCAGTAAAACAGGATTAGACAGATACATTTGGACTGCAGCTGAGCTAAGCATCCGTTGTTTGGGACCTTAGCGAGCCTTCAGGTGCTCATATGTTCCATGCCTTTCCTTCTAGTTACAGGTGTGCCACAAACAAGGCAATGAAACTGTTTTACATCTGCAGATGTTTTTATCCAAAAGCAGCTCAAGATAAACAGTTTAAACTGGCCCGAAGCAAGACACGGGGAAGCAGTCAAACACAAGCCTGTTAACTTTTCTGTAGAAGTCGTCTTGCTAGATTCAACCTAGTAAGAATTACACATCACTTTCAACAGGGCACAAGTCTAAACAGCAGTGGGGCTTGCTGTTAGAACCAAGTCAGTCCGTGTTGTGGTTGGTTTATCATTAGGATGAAGTAATAAGGTTACTGCCGTTTGTTCCACATGTGTAGATGCAGGCTGTTCTCTTGCTTTGAAGATGCTCATACTAATCCTGCTGCTGTCTAATGCTGCAGGTATTTAACAAACTCAGAGGCATGACTCCTACAAGCAGCTGGAAGCAACAAACTAAACCTCAGATCCTGTTAAAGTTTTGTGAAAACCTCGACGGCATTCATTATTGGTGAGTCTCATTAACCCGACCCGTTACAGACTCTGTCATCATCGTCTCATTTTTATAGACATTTCAGTTTGTCATAGACGTGAAATTGTCGGGGAATTTGAATGAAAAAGTTGTTTTGTAACTTCGGCACGCAAACTGTGTCTCTGTGATGTTTTTGTTCAAATGCTGGTGCTGAAAATGTGGGGAAAGTTTTCCCAAATCCCTTCATACATTTCAAAGTACGTCACTTGTGTTTACTTATCCACTGATGTGACTGCATGTAGTTTAGACTTGTGCCGTGTTTAAAGTGATGAAATGTACTCGTACGACTGCAACTTTTACAGACAAGTGATCAGGGTGTTCAGGGGGGCTCATGTTTTGACTGCATTCCTGTGTCGTGTTTTGGGCTAATTTAAACAGTTTAAACTGACCTGTTTTCTATGATCCGTCCTGTTAGAGCTGAGAACAGACTCTCCTCTAGTAGCGGAGATCTGCAGCCAGAAATTTAAAGAGTATTGGGCATTTTCTCAGCTAAAAAGCAGACAGAATCTCCATAACAGACATCATAGGTGCCAGTTTTGCATCAGTGGGCTTTGTAACCAAATATTACACCTTAACTGCCTCTGACATTCGTCTGTCAGCTTACTTTTTCACATCTAAAGAAAAGAGACTCAGCATTACATTTGCAAATGTACGTGCATATACAGTCCACATATTGAAATTAAAGACTACTGGTGTCTCATGTACATGGTTTGACAACAAATTCAAATGCCTAAAGGAGTAATTACATTAAACTTCACTCTGCTGTTAATATAATTGCAGATGATTTCTGTACAGGTTGTTGGCCATGACTGGTTGTAAGTAAATGTTCTGCTGTGCTTCATTTTGAACAAAACCAGATTAAGAATAATGATGAATAACACCAGACTTTGCAGGTGTTTTTATTTGTAGCTATGTGATGTCTACAGAGAGGAGTCCAAACACAGTGGCAAGTGCTAAATTCTCCAGAAATCTTGTGCTATATGTCCATCCACACTGCTCGGCACACCTCAGGGACATCACTGACACGGTGCTACAGCCCGGTCTATCACTAACTGCTGTATGTAAAAAAACCAAAGTCCTAACTTTCCAGAAACACCCACAGGAGCAGTGTGTTTGATATGAGGGGCCATGTGACAGTCTGCAGCAAACACATAGCTATTGTCAGTGCATGGGGATGTGCACACCATAAACTGGCCCTGAGAAGAATTGTCCCACACAACACATGGACACCAGGATCCTGGATAAAAGTCCTGTTGTGAATAAAACACCACACCTCCCATCCACACAAGCAACCCAGACTCTATACTTAATTCAAACTGCATCATAGTCTTAAAAGAAAGAATTCCATCCATCCATCATCTATACACCGCTTAATCCTCTGTAGGGTCGTGGGGGGCTGGAGCCCATCCCAACCGACTCAGGGCGAAGGCAGGGGACACACTGGACAGGTCGCCAGCCTATCGCAGGGCTACACATAGAGACAGACAACCAAGCACACTCTCATTCACACCTACAGACAATTTAGAATCACCAATTAACCTCAGTATGTTTTTGGACTGTGGGAGGAAGCTGGACTACCTGGTGAGAACATGCAAACTCCACACAGAAAGATCCCAGGTGGCCTAACCGGGACGCGAACCGGGGATCTTCTAGCTGTGAGGCAACGCTGCTAACCACCGAGCCACCGTGCAGCCAGGAGAAAGATGTAATTTCTATAAAAATGTAAACTAGAATGCAGCTTTGCTGAATCAGAAAGTCGGGATTGTAATGTTTTGTAATGTCATCTTGGACACACTTATTTACCCTGTACATGGAGAAAGTTGAAATTTTTGAATTTGTTTCTGACCCTTTCTGTGTGTGCTGATGAGTACGACACAATAAATGCCTTTGAAGAAAGAGCAAAAGCACCCAAAAGTGTGCGTATTTGTATTAAACTGAACAGTTATGGCACCTTGCTCCTCACTGTGACACCAGGATTTGCCTTTAGATGACAACAACATCAACCAGGTTGTTTCAAGCATACTTTTTGGGCCTCGGCTTAGTGTTTATAATAAATCAACATGCAACAAACTATCAGAAAAACCCTCTGGTTGATAATAGTGATGTTCAACAGCTTGGGGCCTGGTTCACAAAGTCAAGTTTGCAAGCTCTACATGCCTGGAGTTTTGTTGTTCGTCACTTGCGGAGACATTTTCAAGTTCTGCAGTCCTCTTGAAACATGCCGTTTCTCCATCCATCCATTTTCTATACACCACTTAATTCTCTGTGGGGTCGCAGGGGTGTCTATCCCAGCTGACTCAGAGCGAAGGCAGGGGACACCCTGGACAGGTCACCAGTTTATAACAGGGCTACACATAGAGACAGACAACCAAGCCCACTTATATTCGCACCTATGGACAATTTAGAACCACCAGTTAAGTTCAGCATGTCTTCAGACTGTGGGAGGAAGCCAGAACACCTGATGAGAACCCGCGCTGCACAGGGAGAACGTGCAAACTCCACACAGAAAGATCCCAGGACCTTCTAGCTGTGAGGTGACAGTGCTAACCACTGCACCAACTGTGCTGCCCATGGTGTTTCTCAAGTGCCAAAATGAATACAAGAGAAGATGTTACAAGTCACAGCTTGCTTATTGCAAAATGTGTGAAGAGTGTTATTGCTATTCTTTTTCATTGTATATTATTTTTGCTGGCACTCATGCATTTATTGATAGTGGCAGACACTGGCAGGAAACATGAGTTATGGTTATGTGCTGTAGCAGAGCGAACAGAGGGGCTGAGGGAGCGACTGCCCCAGGCCCACAGTTCTCCTCTGCTACAAAGATCCCCACAATAAGCGTAATCTGGCTTGTTGAGCAGCATCTTTGTTGTTTAGCCAATATTTTGACAGCAATAGTTTGCTTGTAAAAAAAAAAAAAAAAAAGAAATGGCACAATGTCACAAAAGCTGAAAGGGGGATTATGCAACCAAGTCGCTTTACTGCAAATAGTTGAAGAATACTTTTAATTTTGCTGGGTTTAAGTGTGTTGGAGTCTCTGGATATTAGACATTATGAACACTGGTCCCAAGGGATTTAGAAAACAGAACCCAAGTGCAGACACAGATGGCAAGCAGGCTTACTTATGCACAAGATGGCTGGAGAATCCAGAGGTCTACAAAAACTAATCCAACCAGAAAAGAATCCCATAACTCAAAAACAGTACAAAAAACAGACAAAAAAAAAAATTAAAGGAGCACGGGGAACATGATTAAAGAGAACAGGCAGACAAACATTACGTGAATGAATGAACATGGTACCGAGAAGCTGAAATCACAAACCAGATGCAGATGAGGGGATCAGACAGGCAGCAGGCAGAAGAACAAGAGGACGGAAAACAGGTTCAGGGCCAGGATCAGGTAATCCAGTGGGTACAGCAGGGTTGAAGACTGGAGGCAAAGCAGGACCAACTGGCAAAGAACATCTGAGGATACAAGACTAAATATTCAGAGTTCAGGGAGACAAGACACAGGTGACACAGGAGATACAGTTGAGACAATGGAAGGAAAGAAACAACTAGAGACACACAAGTTTTATTTAATTCAATCCTGTGAAGAAAGCTCTTGTTGTTAGGTGGAATGAAATTTCAGAAGGTCACCAAGGTCAGAGGTGTGGTTTTCCTCATGATAGGCACTTTGTGACCCGTATCAGATTCTGGTGGAGCAGGGAGACATCCTGTCGTCTCCAAGATGGGTGACTGGCCGTCCTGATGTAAACATCCGATATGCAGATGTTTCGTTTAGGGGGGGGGTTTGGGGTTAACTGTCTTCTGAAATGGTTTCTGAAAGGGTCTCTGGATTTTCTGTGTGTAGCCTTGGAATGTTCTGCACCTTAGTCCGCTACGACTTACAATTTTATCCTTTACCTGAATAAAGTTTTGAGCAAATTGTCAGTAAAATGGTGCCGACTATGGTTCTGAAGCAGTGTGTCAGCAGTTGCGTTGCTTCAGTAACAGGGAGTTGCTCTTTAATGATAAATCCATGCCACTTGTGCTATTTCAGCACCATCTCTGGTAACATTTATCTGTATTAATATACAGCTGATTAGAATCACAAAATCTCAAGACTTTCTTTTAGGATACTGCAGACAGGCGTGGAAATCACAGTTAGTTATAGTTATTTTAAATGGTGCTACCTTCTAGTCAACATGGAGGGCACGTTCTAAACATGCACAGCAAATTGTCATCTATGTATTCTGTGCATGTGCACTACTGTGGCTGTGTGGACCACTTGTTGGGCTGCACATGGACCTCGGCAGAAGGATCCATGTGAGCTTTCGCAGATGTGGGACGTATAGCGCCTGCCTTAAGAGTTGACAGCAGCTCTGTGAGGATATATTTAGGTACAACAGTGTGTTGAGCTATCGCTAGCTTTTGCAAGGCAACGTGACCGTAATGCTAACATTAGCAATGCTATTTTGATATTTATTGATTCTGTTATGGGCTGCATGGTGGCTCGGTGGTTAGGAGCGTCGCCTCACAGCTAGAAGATCCCTGGTTCGTGTCCCGGTTAGGACGCCTGGGATCTTTCTGTGTGGAGTTTGCATGTTCTCCCTGTGCAGCGTGGGTTTTCACCGGGTACTCTGTCTTCCTCCCACAGTCCAAAAACATGCTGAGGTTAACTGATAATTCTAAATTTGTCCATAGGTGTGAATGAGAGTGTGCTTGGTTGTCTGTCTCTATGTGCAGCCCTGTGATAGGCAGGCGACCTGTCCAGGGTGTCCTTTGCCTTTGCCCAAGTCGGCTGGGATAGGCTCCAGCACCCCCGCGACCCTACAGAGGATTAAACAATGTATAGATAATGGATGGATGGATGATTCTGTTCTCTCATCCTGGAAAAATCTAATTTTTAAATCAAACATTTGTGTAAATCCTGACAACAACCATACATCTGTACATCTTATGTACATCCTTACTTGTAATATGCTCCTCATTTCTCTTTGTATTTTAATTAATTGTTAAAGTAATGATCTCATGGCATTTCTGTGGTTTCTGTTATGTCCTTCTCCTAATTAACTGGTGTTGTTTTTGCTTTTACTCATTCCAGTTGCTGTAAATCGTTCACATCAGTTTCCTATATAAAGCACATAAAACATGTTACATAACGTCTGCTGCACTGAATAATCCTGATTAAACAACTGTGAAATGTGGTTTGAATGGTTTTATTTTAACCATTCATGATTGATTTTAACAGCTTTTTGCAAAATAACTTCAGTTTTCCCTGAAAATATACCAGCAATAATGATGTGATAGCAATACCAATAAAAATACTGATACAGTAAAGCACTATGTTTGAACCAACCACAGTCACAGGTGTGATTAAAACAACACAAACATGTACACACCATCACTCACAGAGCACACAGACATATAAAGCTCTTGAATACACAAAACTTTGTCTGCATATTATTTGCAGTGTGCATCCTAAGGGGCTGATCAAATAAACTGTTGCTGTGCTGTTGAAATACAGAAATGAATGCAGAAAATTTGTGGCAATAATATCACCAATGGAGAGGAGCTCTGTTTGATGTGTAGCCCTCACAGGTTACATGTGCTCGTGTGTGATTGTGCTCACATCGTGTGACACTTGTTTATTTATCAAGCGGTTATTCACTGTCAGTCAATTTGTCATTGTGACATTGTTTTTTTTTCTCATGCAAACGACGCACATTTGAATTTAACCTATTAGCCAAACAGACCAAGGTGAAATGAGGCTGCAATGTACAGTCAGCGCAGTATGTCTAAAGCAAATACTGAGTCCACAGAGACGAGACACAGAGGAAGGGGCCTCAGAAACACACTCTGATAAGGTTGGTGTTCTTTTCATCTTTTAATAGCACTATGCCCTTAAATGCACAATAATGTACGTTCGAAACTGAATAGTTTCTCCACAGACGCCCTAGAGAAGCATCAGTTCAGTCATCATGCTTAGTAACATGTAAAACATTAGTTCTATGGATGTTTTCTGAGACCTTTAAAGCCAGAGAGGAGAAGTCTGACAACGTTTTAAAAACTCTGAACCTTTTTAAAAACTCTGCTCTTGTCTCCATCAAGTCTTGATAAAAACTGTTTGGCCTTTCAGCTGCTAAATGCTGCACTGCTGCATGTTAGCATCTAAACCAGATACAGGCTTTGACATAGACACAGGTTGCTCCGGCCTCTCAGTAGTCTTATGTTTGGGACATCCTCTACATCTTACCCAGAAAACATATATTTGTGTCAGAGGGTGTTGCAATCTATGAAGTAGACAACTTCCACTATCTGTTGAACCTCGACTTAAATAAACAACAGCAATGAGAAAAAGCTTAACTAGTGAAAAAATAAATCACAGGAGGAGCAATAGAGGATGAATCCCTCTTTTAGGACACACAGACGGATGTAATTTATGGAGTTAATCTATTTGAATGCCATTTTTTCTCTTCCAGATATGTCAGTCCACTCCTCCTCTTCCTCCAATAACTCCCTTCTCCATCCAAGCCTTTCCTCCAGCGTACCCCGTCCTTTTAACCTGGACTGCATCACCTCCAGACCAGCCTCCTTTGTCTTCACTACGATCTTCATCGTCGACATCTTCCTCCTCCTCCCTCTCTGCATCCTTATCCTCTACCTTGGTATCAAACTATGCAGGCAAAAGCGCTCCAGCTCAGCAACAGCTGTGAGTCACTCTGATTGCTTCACTTACCACATGGTCACCATTGAGCTGATCGGTGTCTTTGGAAAGGTCCTCTGCTGTAGTCATATTTACAGTCACCAGTTGGGCATATTCTATGCTGGTATCTGTCTTGTTTCTTTCGCCTGGTTTGGACAGACGTCATTCCACATCCTGACCTGTGCGGAACGTTACCTGGCCGTGGTTCATCCCATCACCTACCTGAGCCTGAGAAAACAAAGAGGGATCACAATCAGAAACATCACTATTGGCTGTGTCTGGCTGTTCAGCTGTGGAAGGACAGTTTTGATGACAATAAGCGACTCCCCTATCATGGATTTCTGCATCCTGGTGTTATCGTTAATCTTTGTCTCGTTCTGCAGTCTCTCGGTTCTCTATTTTTTGATTCGTCCAGGCCCAGGGGAACGGGGTGGGGGCAAGGAGAGGGTCGACCAGGTAAAGCAGAGGGCGTTCTACACCATTGTGGCCATACTGGGAGTGCTGCTGTTGAGGTTTGCTTGGGGTGTGGCTCGGTCTGTGCTGTTTGTGTTAAGAAGAGATTACGATTGTGTGATAATGGCATGTGACATCTGGTCTAATCTGCCCTCCAGTCTGGTGTTACCTTTACTGTATCTACACAGAGCAGGGAAATGTGTGTGTTGTAAGAGCAACAGCCAATGAGCATCCAAAAGAGGATCTATCTATCTATCTATCTATCTATCTATCTATCTATCTATCTATCTATCTATCTATCTATCTATCTATCTATCTATCTATCTATCTATCTATCTATCTATCTATCTATCTATCTATCTATCTATCTATCGCAACAGATAGATATGTAAATGATAGAAACTGTACTTTGATTAAGATTAACATTTACACCTTGATATTTACAATAATAAACTTGATTTAACAGTTGCATCTATTAAATAAAAGGGAAAAACTAGTGATTTGTGATGTCTTTGACTTTCAATTTAAAAGAAATTAAGTTTTCTTTTATTCAGTTACTTGTTTTTAATGTTGCTTAACATCAGACATGTAAATTCACAGCCTATTTTTTAATGTAGTTGATATTTCCGTGTATTTTAAAACTACATAAAACATCTATAATATAATTAAAAGAAAACAATCCTGTGCTGATGCTGACCTCTGATGTAATGCTGTTTCTGAGCCCTTAGATTTGCCAATATTCCTAAAATCTCTGCTCTGGCTCGTTTTTTTGTTTGTTTGTTTTCTGTAGAGATAGTTAGAAGATAGTTTCAGTACAGGTAAGCATATGCAAAGATGCTTCCCTAGATAATAAAAGAAAGGAAGAGCGAGGGGAAGCGTCATTTCAGCATAAAATCTTCCTCAGCTGTTGTCAGTCAGCTGGGCTGTCACATGTGCACCATAATGCAGATTAAACCATGGCGGTCATAGTAGGGTTAAGCATTTACCTTAATTCCAGCTGTGAGTAGTCACATTTCATGACTTTCCTCACTGTGCATTCCAAAGTAAAACACCAAATAAAAGAAGCACCAACTTCTTTAACCAACGATTGCGCTTCCTTTAGGATCTGTGCTTTTTTTTTTTTCTAAAACTGACTAATATTCTTCTCCCCAACACAAATCTGCTTGAAAGAATCCTGTGACCCGGATGTCTGTATCAAACCATTTCATGTGACTGGGATGACTTGGTCAGCGTGAGTGTGTACAGTACAGGAACGGTATTGTCTCCAGTACTAGAAATTGATAAATCACGGTGTGATGGTGAAGGTCAAGGCTACATCAAAGTCAAAGTGAATTTTATTGTCATTATCTCTACATGTACAGTACATACAGAGGAATTAAAAGGCTGTTTCTCAGAGTCCCACAGTGTACAAGAAGAAAAATATAAATAGACACAAAGAATATATACAAAGACCCCTAAAGTTTCCAGTGTCGGGTGTGGGTGTGGGTGTGAATGGGTGGGGGGCTGCATGAGTTACAGTCCATGGGGGGCAGATGGGAGAGCAGGGAGAGAGGGGGAGAAAGTTCAGCATCCTGACAGCTTGATGGAAAAAGCTGTCTCTGAGTCTAATGGAGCTTGCCTAGAGGCTGTGGAACTTTCTCCCTAAAGGCAGGAGGCTAGAAGGGCAGTTGGAGGGATGGATGCGGTTCCCCACAAAGGTCAGGGCTTTGCGGGTGGGACCAGGCGGGTGAAAGTCCATGAGAGTTGGGAGTGAGGTACCAATTATCCTTTCAGCTGGGTTCATTATGCCCTGTAAGATCTTAGGGTTGGAGGTGGTGCAGCTTCCAAACAGTGACGCAGCTGGTCAGGATGTTTTCTGTGGTACCTCAGTAGAAGGAGAGGTGTTTGGGCTCCTGCTCTCCTCAGCTTGTAGAGGAAGTAGAGGTGCTGCTGGGCTTCCTTGGCCACTGGCGTGGTGCTGTTAGTCGAGGAGAGAACCTCAGTGATGTTCACCCCCAAAACCTGGTGCTGCTCACCAGCTCCACAGCAGCACCAGTGATGGTCAGAGGGAGTGGGTGGTGGATGTGAGCTCTCCAGAAGTCAGTAACAGTCTCAAGATTCTAATTCTTACACCACATGGCCAGCTGTTTCACCTCCTTCCTGTAGTTTGTCTTATTGTTGTTGCTGATGAGACCCCCTACAGTTAATGATGTGGTTGGAGCTGCAGTTGGGTTTGCAGTCATGTGTCAGTAGGATGAAGAATAGGGGATTACATAGAGAGGGGCTGAGGTCCAGATGAGTCTCCAACAAGCTGCTGGGTTTTTTTTAATGTGTTGAATGCTGAGATGAAATCTATGCAAAGCATTCCCACATGAGTCCTTTGTGTCCAGATGGGCGAAGAGCAGAGGTGACTGCATTCTCTGTTGAAATGGGTCCAAGGAGGGAGGGAGGGAGGATGGATTTGATGTGCTCCATAACCGGCCCTTTAAAGCACTTCATGATGGTAAAGGTCAGCGCCACAGGACAGTAGTAATTGAAGCTGAATGGAGATGATTTCTTTAGCACGGGTATGATGGTCGTTTCTTTGAAGCACGTGGGAACAACTGCCTAACTCAGGGATGTATTAAAGATGTCTGGGAGGGCATCTTTGGGCTCCTCTGTTCAGTCTTTCAGCACATGACCAGGAATGCTGTCAGGCCTTGTAGCCTTGCGGGTGTTAATCCCTCTCCATGTGATTACGTAGAATTATTAATTATTCTCTGTGTATAATTCGTAAGGTCTGTCTCTTACTATGCTAAGTGCTGTGAAATGATGTGAATTTGTGCTGTATGAATAATATTGAATTGAACTGAATTATGTAGTCAAATTAGGAATAAACGGGGGGTAACATAGTTATGTGGTTGAAAGAATGTAAGAAAGGATTGTGGATTTACCCTTGCGTGTCAGGTTCAGGTAGGTTTTTACAGAGGGTTCACATTCACAACAACCCTTGTATGAGCCTTTCGCTGGTGTAGCAGTCCTTTACCAAGACAGTGTCCCACCAGAGGCCCTTTTTGGTAAATGGTAAATGGGCTGCACTTATATAGCGCTTTTCTCTACCTTAGGTATCCAAAGCACTTTACAATGTGTTTCGCATTCACCCATTCACACACACATTCACACTCCAATGGCGACAGAGCTGCCATGCAAGGCGCTAATCTACCATTGGGAGCAACTTGGGGTTCAGTGCCCAAGGACACTTCGGCATGCGGAGGGGCCGGGGATCGAACCGCCAACCTTGCGATCAGTGGACAACCCGCTCTACCACCTGAACCACAGCCGCCCCACATGAACCAATTGATTAGTGTTCGGTAAAAGTCATGCTCATGGTAACCAACTACAACACCTGTGTTTGACAAGGCGTGGAAAGCTTTCCTGATTGAACAGACAGACAGGCTCTTATCCTCGTCCCTTCTGTCATAGATGGATCCTTTGTATGTGTCATCCACCCAGACCTCTTTTCTTTTCCTGTTTTTTTATACAAAGCTCTCAGGACATCCCAATACTTCCCGCTACATCAGTATAAGTTAATCTAAGCTGTGACAGCAACTCATGCGGATCACTTGTTTGCACGTGTGTCAAGGGCTACTGTATGTTTGTTTGGGCCATCACAAGAGTCCACGGTTCATCAAAGCCTGCAAGTGAAGCTCTGATCCATTCTTTTCACATGTTTGGTTTGTCACTGTCTACCAGAACTATCTGACTGTTGGAAATGTTCAACAATATATTAAACTATGATGCTCAAAGTGTCTATGACATACTTTTATTTTACTAGCTCTTCGATGTGATTGTCCATGGTATCTGACAGATCTGGTATAATATGTACAGTAATTAAGTCACTGAGTCAGTTACTAGTAAGTAGTCACTGATTTCCTGGTTAACGAAGCATCAAAATTACACCAAGCTTAAATTTTCTCAGGATGGAAATGGTCCTGCTTCTTTGGTTTCATCACGTGAGACACTCACTACAACACCGCTGTGAAGTGTACGTTTACAGGACGAAGGTACAAAGAACCTTTTCAGTGCAGAGAGCACCATGTCGAATCCCTTCAGAACCCTGCCATACAGATCTTTAACAGCAGTTTTGTGGAAAAAAAAATCGGTAACTTGCCGAAACCAGTCGTCAAGGTAAAAAAAACACTTGAGTAAACTCATCAAGTATCTGGCACTTTGAATTTGTCCTGCTGGCTGTGGCTGCTGACATTTTTATGGTGTTTAGACAATACGACAGGAACACTGAGCACTATTTGCAGTTTGAAAGGTTTGGGAAATACAGACTGTGACCAAGGGGCCTCTTTGTGCCGATGATGTAGATGCATGAAGATAGGGACAAATAAAATCAATGGGTGGTCATTCACAGAACAAACACTGAATGCCAACATCACTCTTCGGAGTGCTTTAGAGATTAATTTGTATGCCGATCCATATTTGAAAGCCAACAGTCATGAGTTGCTGTATCTCCTTTGAGTCAGGTCTGGATGGTGCAGTGCAGCTTCTCAATGAAATCAAACAGAATTGTACAGTTTCTGCCTTAAGTTTTCCCTTCGCACTTCAACCAAGTCTCAAGCAGCTTCACACTTCACATGGTTCGCTTACATGTGACAAATTTAAATACCCTTGAAAGAACCAAGATTTGTGTCAAAATTACTCTTAAAGCCTCAAACTGATAGAGGTAACAGATTGCTGGTTGATATTTACTGCTTTTGCACATAAGCAATAAATTAACTTCCTACGTTTAGGCCAGTCACACTAAGAAAATATGTAGTGAGAAGAAAATGAAACAAAACAAAACATGTTTTCTATTTCAGAGTCCTCAAAGTAAACACAGTATTCCAAATCACGCCAAGAACTGAACCCTGAAAGACAACAACAAATGAAGGTTAGTCAGTGCCGAAAAGTTCAAGAGCTTTCATCAAGGCTTCTTCAAAAAGAGTCAAAAAATCAATCCAAGGTTGTCATCAACATGGGTGGCATGAGAACTCTCCTAGGAAAGGAAGGCAAAGAGTTTGTTAGTTATCAGCCTCAGAATTTTCAAATTTACAGCATCTCACATAAGAGCTCACGTCAATACCTCACGGAGATCAAGCGGCGGACACATCTCAACATCAACAGCCCTACATGATTTAACTGCTGCAAGAAACCGCTATTGAGTGAGACCAAGTGGAAGAAGAGAACTGGTTGAACCAAGAAAGACCAGGAACAGATATTAAATCAGATGAGATCTGGATTTTGGTCCCAATTACGCCACATGTGAGATTTGGGGTTTCAGCCACCATGGAGAGACTCAAAGGAAGTAAACAGGTGATAATTGCATGAGTGGTTTGAAGCATGGTTGAGGAGGTGTGATGATGCGTGTGTTTGTTGAAATTTATTTAAGAATTCAAAACAACACCTAATCAGTCTGGGTATTGGCTACCACAGCTTATTATAGCAACACCATCCCATATGACTTAGTGAAATCATTAGTAGTATTTTAACAGGACAATGTTCCAAAACACATCTGTAAGGTTTTGTAAGGACTGTTTGTCCAAGAAGCAGAGTGATGGAGTGCCAAAGATAATTTGGCCTCCACCGTCACCAATCTGAACCCAACGGAGATGATTTAGGATGAGTTGATTGATGAAATGAATGAAAGAAAAGCAACCAACGAATGCTCAGCATATGTGGAAATGGTTTCATCCTAAATGGCATCCTGGTGAAAAAAGAAGAACCTGAGAATGTTTCAGATGTTGCCACTAATTAAAAAACGTAATGATAAGATAAACTGGTCAAGGTTAAATCAGCCCAGTATATAGTTTGCACAACTCTCCATCTATTTCCATTGAGCCCCAATGTTTTATAACTTGTGCAATAAATGTTATTTTCTTTTTCACATCATCTATCCATTTCAAAGTGCATTGAAATTCCTCACTCTCGGCTGCTTCCGAACCTTTTCTCAATGACTGCCACTCTCATGACAGGTCTCCCAACGATGCCATGACAGCAAAGTGAATTGATTTTGCGTTCTCTTTTCTAGATAAGGAGATCCTATTTAGCAAGCGTGACAGTTGTGGTAAACATAGTATTCATGCTTGTTTTCACTTACCCAGTGTGTCCGATTCCTGAGCATGCATGGTAATAGGAACAGGGAGGAGCTCTTTTGGGTCAAGCAAGGTTTCAGTTGTGGATACATTTCTTGATATTAATTTCCACATTTTTAATTTACCATACATTTTTGGTTTTCATTATTTGTACAACTTTTGAAATAATGGACTTGTGATGGGTTACTTCAGGATGGCTCTATCTTTGCTTCTGTGCCCAGTAGACCCTCTAAAAGCCTTACTGAGGTGTTTGATAAAGGGGCGATTGTATTTATGTTTTTATTCAGTCATTTGAGAACCCATTTTCTACACTGGAAACCACTGGGTCAGTCGATCGTAGCAGTGCTGGTTGAATTAGCAGTTAGCATTAGCATTTAGCGGTTAGCTAAATGGTAGCATCGGCACTGGTCAGTACCTGGAGCATCTCCTAAACGGGCCTGGGTCAGCTGAACGGGGCAGTGCTGTTTGGATTGTGTAGGAGCAGTGTGAACTGGCACTGTGGGGTGGGGTGGGGGGTAACTCTGGAACACCAGAGTTCACCTCCTAGCCTCCTGGAGGTGTCGTGGGACTAAGTAGGCGAAACACCGTTGAAGGGAGGTTTCCACCTGATGACCCCCAGATACGTGTTAGGAATCACTGCTCACTGGTAGAGACAGATTAGGGGTCCTAGGTCCTTCATTGAATGTGATATGAATCCTTTCTTTTCGAGCACAAGTGTCTTGTGTTTAAATTAACTATGAAGGCTGGAATCTGATCTTTTGTGGTTTTACTAACCCCACAGGAAGTTCCTGTGAGGAATGGAAACAGTGGTCATCACAAGTTGTTGAGGATGGGGGGCTTGTAAGGAACCGAACATGGAACAAGGTTGGTAAAATGAGGGAAAATTAAATAATTAATTGCCTATTAAAGGCCAGCAGTGGAGACAGTGAAAAGCTGCCTAAGTGAGTTGTGATTAGCCAAATTAGTAACTGGCAACCTGGTGCTAGTGATGGAAACTGCAATAGGTTGCTGCAAAAAGGCAAAAATGGCCCAACGATGATAATGGAAATGGCATGAAGGAGCTGGAAAGAGGAGGACAGTCAAATCATTAACAGGCAAACCCAGCATTGGGAAGACAAACAAGGCATGGTGTGCAAGGCAAGGTGTCTGGGAAGATGGAAAGCACATTATGAGCAAAATGAGCTGTCAGCGCCATGTATGATGCATTTCCATCTTGAATCAGTCTCAAAAACACCTCATTTAATGAAATGAGGTCAGAAGAGAGGCATTGGTTAGTAACATCCCAGTGGTGGAAAGACAAACAGCGTGAGCTTATTGAACCAAGGCTAGAATTGCAGAATGGACTCGGCAACATTTTCACTGAAGTATTATTTGCGTTAATAACTGGAAACCTGATGTCCGTAGGGAGCTACTCTGGTCAGGATAAAATAACCAAATTAATATCTGGAATACACAAAATGGTTACAAATGTTCATTAGCTCTTTATAAGTGGATTTTTCATCCTAATACCCTGCCATCCTTTTCTATAAGTAAGTCATTGAACAATCCATTGGGGGTGGGGGATCGACCAGATGAAATGAAGAGGGAGGGAAATAAATCAATCAAATGTAAGAGGAGGAGCTGCCTCAACCTGGCAACATCTTACAACTGACCTATAAAGCATTAAAAAAATACTTGTAATTCATAATAAATGAACTACAGCTTACATACCCTATTATAAAGTGGTTAGTGATATACAAAGTGTTAGCATGAAGGCGTCCTTATCTAAAATGTTTATCTTTTACTGAGATGGTGACGTCATTTAGACTGTGTCTTAACACAAGAAAACATTGGTAAAACTGTGAAGAAAATGTTGATGTCTATGACAAATCACAGTGTACTTCTGACAACCAAGGCTTTATGAGGGTATGTATAGTTCTACTGAGGCAGTATTTACTATAGTTTACTGAAACATGGTGGTAGAATGCTAACAGTGACCTAAAGCTTTTGTTTGGTTTATTTGGCCTAATTCTGCTGGTTGCTTTTGTCTTCAAGCCAGTGAACATAACCCACACATCATTGAAACATACATGGGGACAGAAATTAGCTGTCCCCATGGACCAACCCGACACTTTGAATTTATGGTTATGTAGCACTTGACGTGCTGCGTCCTAGTTAATAAAACTTATCTTCTCTCTTCTATTCACTCGTGACTTTTTAAATTTTTAACCAGGATTAAACAGAGCTAAAAGGAATCAAAAAATATGTGAGCGCTGCAATGCAAGAAACAATATTGTAGGAAACCGAATGAATGATGAACTTCTTAGTCATGGTGTAATACATCAACGTTTCCTTATTAGGTTGGTAAAAATATAGCAATGTGCAAAAACATGTTCATGTTGCAGATTAGGACAGCATGTAACAGGTAATAAACGCAATAAAAACCAATAAAAAACTACAGTTGGAAAAATTACATGACAAATTGTGACTAAGATTTGAAAGTTGAATGGAAGCTTCTGACCATGAGCTGAATGGACCATGACCCCAGGCTTTAGTGCTCTGAGACAATGTGAGGCAGACACAACAATGTGTTTGTGAAATAATACAACTTACAATAACTGTTGTCCTATTCTTCCTGGATGTCAAGTATTATATTCTGTCAGGTGGCAACATGGTAATGATTGTCCCACAGGTGAACCGTCTTTTCACAGTGACACTTATTAACCGAATGTCTTCACTCAGAAACCTTCGATAAATGCAGATAAGCGCGACAAATGAAAGATTCATGTGACAAACGTGCTTGTTTACCCTCAGTAGATGCATCGTCACACAACAGCAGGCACATGACCGTAAGTCAGGGTAACTAAAGCTTAGCAGCAGACCAGAAACGTTTCAGAGCCAGAGAGAAGATTACAAAATAACAGAGGCGCTCACTTTTTTTCGACTGTGATACTCGGTTTCCTTGGTGACGTGAGGTGGTTGATCGCGTTGTCCTCTTGCAACTGTGGTCAGTCCGAGTTGTACTCCCACCGTGTGTGTATTTGGAGCCCACACTGTACAGCACCTTGCTTCTTTTACCAGGATGCATCTGACTACAGAGGAGAAGATTGAGCTGGGACTCAAGGAGCAAGGGACAGTCAATCCTGCATTCGGGGTAAGTGAAGAGTTTCCTTGATTCTCTCTAAATTTGAGTCTGTGACATGAACAAAATTAAAGTGTCAAACACTGGCTGAGGCTACAAGACAACACAAAGTCCCATGCTAGTATTTGCACATGAAGAGTTTTAATTTGAAAGTATTTCTTTGATCTATTGCTGCACATTTACGAGCCCAAGAGGAGAAAAAAGGAGCACAGTGTGAGTTTCTTACATTACAGCGGTGAGAGTGAAATATAAGCCACTGTGGAATGTAAAATCACCAAAGTCACCACGTGTTCCACAAAAGACGGGATATTTCAATGCAGTCGGTTGCATGGTTTTAAAGTCTGTGGTAAGCGATGAAATCATAAAATGTCAATTAAGAACCAGAAGCTGAATAAAGTGCATTGAAGCCACGGTGTGTGAGCGCGTGTGCGAGGATGTCAAAAAGAGCGGACTGCATGTGGTGCGCAAGTGTACACAGCTGAGTCGAGGGTTTGGTGTTTCTTTTTTCTCTCCGTGTCCACCGGCTGAAGAATTTAGAAAAATAAGGACATAAAACAAGCCTGACAGCAGATGAGTCAACACGCCAGTCTGTCAACATCTGCAAAAACATACATGCAAAGGCACGGGGCCTCATTCATTCTTTACAACCCCGTATCGTATGCTTGACACTTGTATACAAAGGCCCGACCTAAAACGAATTCAAATATGTTGAAGTAGGAATCGCAAAGGTCACAAATCCAGTGGAGCTTGCCAACTTTAGCATCCGGATTAAGCTGTCATGTTTTAGACTTTGATCACGTGTTGGACAAGAATCTCTTTCTGACTTTGTGCGCTGTGTTTTTTTCCCCCCACTAACGCCTATGTAAGTTGTCCACAAGATGAATCTTACTTAAGTCTACTTCTTCTTCTTCTTTCTGGTGCATTTAAGGTCTCTTGGGACCGGATTACAGTACATCAAAGTCTTTTTATGAGCTCTATCCTCTGTGAGCTGAGAAGTTTAGAAAAAAAAAGACGAAGAAGGTTATAGAAAGTTAGGGAGTCATGGGATCTGTACAAGACGCTGCGTTTCAAATAAGTAAGAGACGTGTCATTGTGCTGACGGATATTTTTATCCTATGTAAGATTTAATTTCAACAGTTGAGTAACGGATGTAGTGGCCTTTTAAGATTTCCTGCAGTGTTTAGGGCTAAAAACATCAAACGTGTTTTGCATGTGAGAACTCCCTGCAGATAACGGATTCCAACCGTGATAAGATGGAAGCAGATTGATCAGGATATGTGTCGTTCACAGTGGGACAAAACCATTTCAGCAAATGCAACCTTCATGATTGTCTCAGATGTGTGCTGTTTAAAAAAAATTGATAACTTAAGATGCTGTTCATCGGTGAAACCCATGACTTCTATCTTCCTTGTTCCTTGTTCCATGCTGCTACTGGACGATATAGCTAATACAGAATTGCCATGTCTGGAGCTCACGGCAGCGAAGCAGTTGAAAAGAAAAGTAAATGTGCTTTTGGCATTTTCCAGCAATTTAGACAAGAGGGCATTTGTTTGTCAGTGCAGGGGAAGTCAGGCCACGCCGGTGCATTTAGGGTGTCAAGTGTCAACAAGTGAAACTCCTAAAACAAAGACCAGCTTGATGGCAAAATGGAATATATTTACCTTTGGTTACTGGAGCGTCGTCACGGTACAGTAACTCTGACCTTTGAGCTTCACGCTGGTGTTGTTTTTAATGCTGGTGATGGGATTAGACCCACTTTAGTAGTTTAGACTTTAAGTAGCAGTATTTCAAATGAAGCAAGAAAATGCACTGCAGTGGACAGCCATGTTACTAGATATGGCACATGCTACATGTGTACTTGTGCATGTATTTCTTAGAGCGTGCAAATCAATAAGCAGAGGGTCAGTCATCTGCTAATCTTCAATATGATTCACTGTGCTTGTTAAACAGGTCTAAAGCCTTTAGCTGACGTCAGGAAAGATGCTGGTCTTTGAATGTAAGAGAACTGTCAAACCAAAACCTAATGTTTACAGTTGAACCTCACAGTCTGTGTGGATGGGGGGTGAGGCAGGTCGATGGCATCTTTGGCCACTGAAAATGTTGGATGTCCACTGTAGAGAAACTCCTTTGGCTGTCAAGGGGAGACAAGCACAAGCATCATAGCAAACAACAGCAGCAGGGTTGAGAGTTCAGGTTCAGTGAACTTGTTTGAGGGGAAGTACACAGCACATTGCCAAACTTCTTTTAATCTCCATTTTGCAAATACGCAAATGAACTTCTGTGTTTCTTCTGGATTTAGTTTTTCTCATTAACATCCTAAAACTACAGGGTGGAGGTGGATGAGGCTTTCAGACATCTGAACATTACACTAAACAATAACCTCATCAGAAGAACATAACAGTGAATCCATCATCTGCAAACAATAACCCTTGTCTTCACCTTGGGTCACACTTCTCTTCAGTGTGCTCAACGGTCAGTGACCAGAGAAGCCTCCTGAAGTTTGTTCTACAGCCAGCCAACTAATTCTTCCCAGCCCAACTTATCTTGCATATCCTCACAGCTGTGACGCAGAAAGTGCACATCTACAGCACATGATGCTGTGCGCTGAATAATCACGCTGGTTAGCTTCAGTGATGATTAGCCACACATAATCGGTTTCCTTCCTTACTTCCATCCATCCATCCATCCATCCAACCAACCAACCAACCAACCAACCAACCAACCAACCAATGTAAGTTAAATACTAATACTCTCTTTGAATTACAGTGTTAGTATTAGAGAAGAATTTATATTAAATATGATAAGCAGTTCATTTTTATTTCCTTAGGTGAAACTACTAATGCCACTGTAAAAGTACTCCATTACAACTAAAGTGCATCTTTGAAAATGTTACTTAATTAAAAGTGAATACTTTATTTAGATACATACATCCATTATCCATTATCTATACACTGCTTAATCCTCTGTAGGGTCGCGGGGGGCTGGAGCCTATCCCAGCCAACTCGGGCTTTTGGACACATTGGACAGGTCTCCAGCCTATCACAGGGCTACACATAGAGACAGACAACCAAGCACACTCTCATTCACACCTACAGACAATTAGAACAATTAACCTCAGTATGTTTTTGGACTGTGGGAGGAAGCCAGAGTACCCAGTGAAAACATGCAAACTCCATACAGAAAGAGCCCAGGCGTCCTAACCGGGACGCGAACCGGGGATCTTCAGGCTGTGAGGCTGTGAGGCGATGGGGCCTTTATTTAGATACACATTTTAATTAAAAGTATCATCAGGAAAAATGTATTGAAAATGTCAAACGTACAAGTGCCCTCTGATTGTTATACTATTATATATCATATGTTACATTATTATCACTGCTGCTTTCATGGAAAAGCATCATTTTATTACTGTAGTTGCTTGAGGTGGAGCTCATTTTGAACCGTTTTGTGTCCAACTGCAATTAGTGATTAAAAACTCTAAATGTAGTGAGAAATGCTGTCATAAGTGCACGAAACTATTATCAAAGTAGTTTTCCAGGTTTCTGCTAAAATGGATGATTGATTAATGGACTATTTGTTTCAGCTGTACTTGTACTGTGAACTGTTGTAGAGTTTAATTTATAAGAAGATACATGCTGGTAATTCTTCATGGGTTTAGTGTGCAAAATGTGGTAAAGTAACCCTAAGCCTGAAAACAAAAGAAAAGACTGATGCACCTCGAATTTTGTACTAAAGAACCGTTCTTTATGTTTTACCACCTCACAGCTGTTTTCCATGTTAATATGGATAGATTGACTTATATAGGAAACTTTTTCAACAAGTTTATTGAACATGCAGCCATGCTGGGCTGTAGGTGACAGACAGTTGAGATGTGACAGCACATGAGGGCCGAGGGAGAGGATGACATTTGAAGCAACAAATGTCTACAGCTATGTTTACAGCAGGAACATTGCAGTGATGTGGTCATAGGGATGTTTGTCTCTGAGATGTCTGCTGTCACCTAGATAAAATGGAGGTGAATGGGACAGTGTATCTGGTACATAGTCTTCATATAAATGGCTACTGTGCCTATTCAC
This sequence comes from Dascyllus trimaculatus, assembly GCA_024666655.1. Taxonomy (NCBI): domain Eukaryota; kingdom Metazoa; phylum Chordata; class Actinopteri; family Pomacentridae; genus Dascyllus; species Dascyllus trimaculatus. The sequence continues at coordinate 30,859,374 of CM045448.1, forward strand.
AGTGACATCCGTTGATTTTTTTCTGACTGCCAGTGACGGTATTTTTGGAGATTTTTTTTTTTTAACACCACCTTAAATGAGAAGTCTGAGAGGCACCATCGCAAAACCTAGACAAATAAAATCCTGCAGCAGTGGTCTACGTGAACTAAACCTGCCTCTCCCAGTTTCTAAGAAGTCAACCCACTGCTGGCACTCCTCTCTTACAGTCGCTGGAGTGCAGGTCAAAAGCCACTAGGTGGAAGCAAACGGTCACGTAACCACTAAAGCAAACATCTCTGGACGTCACCTGCTGAAACGTTTGCAGCGTGAGAGTAAATCAAAGGCAGCGAGGAAATGTGGTGCACATTTGTCTGCTGTCGCATGGTCTGTTGCAGTCTGTTAGTCTGACTGAATGCCACAATGGTTCTTCCACACAGCGATACAACAGCTTTCAAAGGCGAGGGTGCAGCTTTGGCCTCCTCGGTGGAACATTACTGTCAAATAAATTCACTGGAGTCTGGATGCTATCTTGTGATCTGTTTTTATGTGTGAGGCATCTATGGAGAATGTTGGGGCGATTCTCCATATTATTACTGACATGATATAAGGTACTGAGAAAGGGAGAGATGAGGGATGTTCTCTCAAGATTACAGCTATAAAACATGATCCTTGTTCTGTGTCATCATCCGTCTTCCTTTTCGCTATTCCTTACATGTCCATAAAAAAGTTACACTAGAGATTCTCAACATCTGGACAGGAGGGCAGACAGGGCCACAGAAGATTTGTAAAGCTTGTATATTATTGTTAAGTTAGATGAATTATGACTTTCCAATTCACTGGCCTATTAGGTGGTCCACTTTGGTGGATGAGGCTGATTTAGAGTGATCCAAAGGTTTGCTAAAGTGTTAACAGCACATGGGAGATTAAAACACAAAATGTCTGACTTGCCCTCCAACTTATTGCAAGATGGATAAAAAAGTGCGAGTGATTTGTGTTTTAATATAAAGAATAGCTGCAAACTGTAAAATGAATCTTTTATATGTATATTTTTTTTTATCAGAAGGGGAGTTTAAAAAAAGAAACTGAAATGTGTTGTAATACAAATACAACAAGTATATTATTCAAATAAAAATGGACCGAATCTAGAAACCCGTTCTGACTTCACACATCAGCCATCATGTGTAATCACATGAAGAACTGCTGCAGCCAATGAGACTCCCACTGGATGTGCAAAACTTGGAACATCACAACCTGAATACCTTTTTTTTTAACTTTAGTTTACTGTAGACTTTAGTTGGGCAAATGTGCACTACTGAATGTATAGTCATACATCTTTTATGGATATGGGATGATGTTTCTGCTGTCAGGGTTCATATAGTGGACATAGTAAAAGCAATAATAACAGTTTAACAGGTCAAAGATAAGCACAGTTCATAGTATATCTGTGTAGGTATATTGAATACCCTTTAACTAAATGGGAGACTGAGTGCTGAACAGTTTTAATGTGATATGTATCTATGTGATATCTATATCTATCTATCTATCTATCTATCTATCTATCTATCTATCTATCTATCTATCTATCTATCTATCTATCTATCTATCTATCTATCTCTCTCTCTCTCTCTCTCTCTCTCTCTCTCTCTCTCTCTCTCTCTCTCTCTCTCTCTCTTTCTATCTTTTCTCATGAGGACTTCAGGGTGAACACTTTTTAAAGGACTACAATGCAACAGAAGACAGCCTTACTTGACAAAACGAAGAAGAGTGCAGAAGACTTTGGTCTTCTAGATTTAGCTCGTCTTTGACTACTAATTACAGTTTCAGAGGATGATCTAGCCTTTGTCTATTTTGCAGGGGATGGATATTTGTTTGCCTCTAATTTTTACAGCAATATACACCATTGCCCATAAAGTTGGAATAAAATATTTTTACTTCTGTGTCTTCTCCTCAAACAACGAAGGTGACTCGCTGACATTTTCTGATTCCTACGCTACAGATTAAACAGTTCACGATCATCTCATCTGGTAGTTAGTCGTGGTCGTCCTGGAGATTTTTGAGGCCTCAAATGACCCACCTCTCGATGATGTTTGAGGATTTTACAGACCGCAACTCTGCGGTATTCGAAGGAAATCAGCAATGTTGGCTTATGTGTCTGAAAACTGTCTAAACACCGGTATCATCTACTGACTTGCTTTCACTTCACCTCACCTCAGGAGGGGATGTGTCAGGTTGTGTAGACCCCATAGAAACTGATCTGTCCCATGTGGACTGTGTTAAGAGGGAAATGACCTATTTGCATTTGAAAACAGCTCATGGCTCACATGGGGCATCCCATAATTTTCTATATACAAATAAACAACAGAAAATAAATATTCCTGAGAACAGAACATAATATGATTACCATAAGTTGTGTTATGACTTACTTTTTTTTTTTTTTGCAATACAGCATCAGAGTGTGTTACCCATCCATTTAACCATGAAACCAAACATGCTTCAGCTTTAAACAGGCCGATCTTCAAAAGTGTTTGTACCGACCTACAGAAAACCGATCTGTCCCATGTGGCCTGTTTTAAGAGGGAATCAACCTCTTTGCATTGAAGACAGCCCCTGGTGTCACATGTCAAGTGGCCCTGAAGGATCACTGGGTCAAAATTGTCATTAATACAAGTTAAACTCCCAACCAACATAAACTAACAATTTTTCCCAAAGGATGCCAAAGAAATTCCCTAAACCTCTCAACAAAACAGGCTGCCTGGATGCTCAGTGGTGCCTTTGTCTTATAAGGATGTTTACTTGGTTATATACAAATGAGAACAAGATTTACAAAAAGGTTTGTAGAATTTTTTAAATATAGTTTTGAATAAACTGTTGCCACTGCTCGCCCTGTTATGGTTATGTATGAGGCCTCATTTCCCTGAATCTCTAAAACATAGTAAGTGCAAAGTACAACTCACAGAGCCTCAACAGGCACAATTAAAGGTCAAAATAAACCAAAGTTATCCTTTAATGTCTAGAGCTGTTTTTGTATTTGTGGAATTGGTTTGCAAGGGACACGTGGATTTGGTTGCATTCATGTGTGAAAATTTGAGGCTGCTTTAAGGTCATTGTTTCCAACAAATAATATTGTGCTGGGACTGAAGGAAAACTTGGTCATTTCTGTTTTCTGCCAAAGTAGAGTCATATTTCCAAGTATTTTCAAGACAGTTAACGTGACCATATAGTCACGTTGAACAGAGGCAATGTCATTGCCTTGAGCACTGGGCATGCTTCATTAACAAAAAACTTTACTAGCAAATTTTCATCCATAAAACTTGCTTCTATTTATCATATTTGTCACAAGTACTGACATTTATTTCTCTCCATACCACTCTCCTACTCGTGACCTGTCTTTGGGTGACTGACCGAGAGCCAGTGACTTCAAAGTTACATTCCAGAGGACCACACTTGATATTCATTTTCCCCATACTTCTATGATTTGCTCACCAAAATGATTAAAATGTCTAGAAAAATGCCTCTTTCAAAGCAGTACAAATACCATCTCCAGTTTCAGTGTTCCTTTAGTAAACTGAGGTGAGTCAAGCAAAGGTTGCCTCTGACAACACTAATGGTTATGTAGTCCACACTTCATTGTAAAATGCCTTATATTACCACGCATTTATGTCACCCCAATGGGAACAGAACTTCTGGCGCTGTCGGCGTCATGGTTCAGACATTTAAACAGTAGTCAGAGTCAAAAATAAGGGCAAAGAGGTCAGGACCTCAGTAAATCTTTCCTGCTTGTTAAACCTGGATATGGCTGAGTGGGTACTCACGCAACCCTTTGAGGAAGGCTTACTTTTCATACTACTGCTACTGCAGCTGCATAAATACATGTAAATATATGATATAGTCAAATGGACACATACATGGACAGCAGCAGATGCTGACAGAGAATTTTTGTCTCTGTGTATACGTTCCACACACTAGAAAACAAAAAAAGCCAATGCCGGTGCAGATGACACATTTATGGCCACTTCAGGAAGTATTTAGTTCTCTTCACTTCAAATAAGTGTTACATTTTTGCCCCTCAGTTGACACTCATTAACCAATAATAAGTAAGTTATTCCTATCAAAAGAAAAATATCTCATTATCAAAACTACTCAGAGCCTTAATTCAGTTCTTTGGAAAAGCTCCTTTGTTAGCAAATACAGCTTGAAGTCTTATTTTGTAAGTCTCTGCAAGTTGTATCCCATTCTTCCTGGCAAATCTACTCAAGCTTCATCAGACTGGTGGGAAAAAGTGTCGGTGAATTGCCATATTCAGGTCTCTCCATAAAGGTTCTATTGAGTTTAGATCTAGGCCTCCACTGGGCGCCTTCAAATGAATGAATCCTGAACGTCACTCCAGTCTCAGGAACAGGTTGTCGCCAAGGATATCTCGGCATTTTCCCGCATTCATCCGTTCCTCAGTTCTGAATAGTTCCCTGAAGCTGAGAAGCATTGCCATAGCATGATGCTGCCACCACCATGCATTATTGTATGGGTGGTGTTAGTAGGTGTGGAGCAGTACCTAATGGTTACCAGATATAGAGTTTCAAGTTCTCCCCAAAGATGTCACTTTTTAACAGGTTGTTTCCCGGAGTCTTTTAAATGCAGTTTGACACACTAAGCAGCTGTCAAGTGTCTTTTCCTCAGAGTGGCTTCTGTCTGGCTGCTCTCCCATAGATTCCTGATTAATGGAGTGCTGCTGAGATGGTCGTACTTCAGCAGGTTCTCTTATTTTTTGCAGAGGACTCTCTGATCAATGCCCTACTTGCTCAGTTATTTAGGTGGACAATCAACTATGGGAAGAGTCCTGGTATTTTAATACTTCTTCACAATTATTGAGGCCACTGTGCTCACGCGAAACCATCGAGTTTGGATTTACACTCCTGCCTTGATTAATTCCTCTCCACCATTTAATAATAGAGGTCTTCAGAGAGTTTCCTGGACTTAATGCCTTGGTTTTTGTCTTTGCATGCAATTTACATTGTAGGACCTTATAAATTCATGCCTTTCTACACTCTGTCCAAGACGTTTAGTGCCACAGGTGGACTCCAGTCAAGTTTAGGATGCACCTGACCACAATTTTAAGCCATAGCAAAGGGTCTGATAATTTTGTAAAACAATAATAATATAAATAATAATATATTCACAATTAAAAATCTAAAAACATGTTTTGCTTTGACGTGGATTATTGAGTGTAGACTGATGATGCTAAAGTCAAGGTAGAGTGCCAGCTGTCCTGCCCACTGTTGTATATATATATCAGTGCTTGCCAGTACACCCCTCAGCAGCACATGGATTTGTTTAAAGCAACATGTACCAATCAGCCACAACATTAAAACCACTGACAGGTTAACTGAATAACACTGACCATGCATTATAATGCATGCTGTGCTGGGAAATAATGCATGCTGTGCTGCGTAACCTCCACCACCTACCTAAACATCGTCGTAGGCCGAGCTCACAGGTCTCCCACGGCAACAGCACTCCCTGACAGCAGTGACCTCCGGCAGCAGGGCAACACACGCAGCGACATGACGAACACTGTACAGTAATGGCTTGAGGAACATGGCAAAGAGCCCATGGTGTTGTTTCTCCATTCCTTATTTTCATTGAGAGTCTAAGGAATGTGCCAAAACAAACTGTATCCTCCACCACCCACAGAATCCACTGCCAACATGCGGGTGCCAGACATCATAAAGCAACCCCAGACATCCTGTGTCCATGCCCCAGGTCAGAGCTGTTTTGGCAGCACACGGTGGACCTACACAATATTAGGTAGTCTGTTTTGCATTTTTACAAAAAAAACTCTTTATGGTTCATAAAATAATGTGAAAGACTTCACTATCACATAAAACTAGTGGCTGAAAATAGGTGCTTGACAGCTGTGTCTTATGGGAGGTTTTACACTGAAGCGTGTTTTTTACATGTGACACAGAACACTGTCTACAAGCCATTCCTTTCAAATTCATCTAAATGTAAAGCATTCCATTCCACGCATATTCAAAATGCCCAGAACCTTGGTCTCCTCAGTTATTAACATTCCCCCTACACACACATACTTGCACGTACACATAGCAGACTAAACGTGCAGTAAATGCAATTCAAAAATACTTACTTTCATGTCTCTAAAACCACCTGCAACAGCTGCAACAAAATATAGGCTCTCCTATTTCAGTTCAACAATACAAAATGTAAGCAAATGGAGCGTGCTGAATATTTATATGGCGTTCAAACACCCTTCCTTCATCCTTTGAAATACAGCTTTGGCTGCAATTCCAACAGCTCTCAGTGGGTTGGACCCCCACCCAGGAAACTTTGTGTCTTACAGCTTATTTTGTCAACAAAATAAGATGCGAGTGTGTTGTGATCTGTGAAATTGACCAAGTTGGTGGTGTGAGAGGATAGATCATAGGGCGACATAAATCTCTATCTTGCGAGAAAAAAATACCTAAAGGTTTCTGTAAAGGGTAAAAGGATTGCTCTGGAGAAGGACCACCAGAGTAGTTGAGCTTCAGCACCTTCATCAACAGCACTCTCTAGGATTTGAAGAGAAGGTGCTGTTCACCGGGCCTCACCTCCACTATCATCAATATAGACATTCCACTTGTCATAATAAATCCAGTGGGTAAGCTCAGTATTTTTATTTTTCATGTGAAAAAACTTACAGCTTGGCAGGGTGGTGAAGATGGAAGGCTTTCCCTGAAATACCCTCACTTTCAAAGACAATGGAAAACAAAACCATCAAGGAACCCTTGGCTCTGTGAGAGGGTCTGGTATCCTCACAGCAGAAATGAGGGAATAGTTTCTCCTTGTCAGATTGTTTCGGTCTGGGAGTTGCTGTCCAAGTCTGTCATCAGTCTGGGTACAGTCCATTTCTCTCATGAGAGTATTTTTTAAAAATTTGGTGTTGTTTGGATAAATGACTTTACTGGATAACTGACTGGTTTGCCTTTGCTGTGCTTCTTTCCAAGGGCAAAGAAAGTGATGAACAGCCACAGCTGACAGTTGACATTGAGGAGCCGCACACAGAGGAGCCTCTGGAGGAGACGGTGGACAAGAGCGTCGACCTGGTTTACTCCCTCAATGACAGGCCGCCGTGGTACCTCTGCATTCTGCTGGGCTTCCAGGTAAATTAATCTCATGACCTGTTTGGCCCCGTGTCAAGACAGAAGAGGTTGTCTGCAGAAAACATACTGCATTCATGTATTTTTAGCCCCTAGATGTTAGATGAATGCCAATGCAAGGTGACAGACACACAACCCTGCTATACTATGCCCTTGTAAGGCTGTGTTGTCTGAATAAAAAAGGCTAATTACACTTCCAGGCAGAGACGAGGTCAAATTTGTGATCATGTGTGGTCCTTTTCCTGTCCAGCTGATTAATATAAGTCCAGTATTTGCACTCTTTATAGATTTATATTTGACTCCAAAACTTCTTTGACTCATTAATTTCACTGCTGGAAATGTCATTATCTACTAGCAATTTACTGTCTTTGTCTGCAGTTTAATGCTGAGCAGGCAGCAAGGAAGTAGGTTTACAAGAGCACGTTTTCTGAAAACAACAGATGGGAACAAGACTGAAGTAAGATCGCATTTCTAATTATGAAGTTACGAAGCTGATTTTGCAGCACAGCCGAAGAAAATGTCCCATTTACTGTAGTATAGTGTACGCAATAGAATCAATGTGAAGCATTTCAAACCAAAATGCTTCAACTGTATGAAAAGATACAACATAATACAATAATGTCTCGCCTCAGGATAAAGTAAACAACATTATATCATTGTCATGTCAGTGTTACATCCTAAATTACTGTAAACACATGAAATTGGAGCCATGCCAGAGACATTTCTCAAGCTTGAAAATGATGTTTTAATAGCCGAGCTGCTTCGGAGCTCAAACAGGATGATCCGTTTTTGAACAGAAATACAGGAATTTCGCCATCTTCTGTCGTCAGAAAGATTTACAGTCGTCCCTCGCCATATCGCGGTTCACTTTTCGCGGTCTCACTGAATCGTGGATTTTTAAATTGTATATGAAATACGTAGCGAGCAGCAGATGAACTCAACTACGACCGCTTCCTCTTGAGCTAGTCGGTCGCTGATTGGTTGGCGGTGATGGAAGCCAACCAGAACCTGCAGTCCCACACGGTGAGTGTTTACTGGAAATAACCGGTGACAGTCTGTAGAATTACCCGTAACATCATCATCAGTTTTCCGGTAGGCAGCTGGACGTCCTCGGTGTCGGTGTGTTTAAAATACGGCAAAGTTTTTCCAAAGTGGTCGTTTCAAGTGGATCGCTGCGCTGCTAGTTCCATTATTGGGCACGACTGTAGAAGCATCTCCTTGATGGAAGGTTTGAGAGTGTAGAAAGTGTTTAAGAGCAGAGGAAGTGTTTATAAAAGTGTGGGAAAAGCTAATAACAGTGTGGGGAGGGTTTATAAAGCCTTAAAACATATATAAATAATAAAATAAATATAAGGTCACTACTTCGCGGGTTTTGTGTATTGTGAGGGGCAGGGGGGTCTGGAACCTAACCCCCGTGACTGACGAGGGATCACTGTAATTTAGTTCTGTTTCGTGTCCTAAAAGCAATCATCGAACAGATTTTTTGGAAGCCAGCCAGTGGCTCTGAGTGTAAAATAGCTACAGCATGTGTGTGTGCGCTTGTTAAAACTTTTATAGCACTGTACAGCGGCTGCACCGGCTACTTACTGCTATACTCTTCTGGTCGGTTTCGGAAAGAGACCGGAAAGAAAGGGACCATCAATTCTTTCATATATTTGTCCAAATTAAGTTGACTTTTTTTTTTTTAGTTCACTCGCTCCCTTAGGATGGGGGTCTCTACAAATCAATGCAAAGTTTTACCGAGTGAGCGATGGCCGTGTGATGAAGCATTGCTATCCTGATGGGAGTACTCACTTCCAGGATAACGAATCCCCCATCCACAGGGCATGACGGCTTACTGAATGAAACTGATGTGAATCATATGTTATTACCTAGGAAGTCACCATATGCGAGCCCAGTAGAACACCTATGGGAGTTTTATGGCCAGTGTGTTGAACAGCGCTCTTCACCACCATCATAATCAAAACACCAAAGCTGAGCGGCCGTGACACCAGAATCCTGCCAATATGGCTTAGATGGAAACACTGCAAAATGCTCAAGCTCTGGAGTATCAGTCATCAATCAGTAATAGTAATATTTTCCCTTTATTTTATTTTCCGCTTGGTTTAACAGGAAAATGGACATATTTTAGCAGCTAATGTTCAGAGACTTGCATGCTGAAATAATTAAACATATGGAATGCTCAGTTACTCTGGCAGCCCAGACAATAAAGCGTCACATCTTTTTCTAAAGCTAACTAAGTAGCCTTGTTGTCTAAACCCAAATAAACAGAGCGTGAAAACTGGAAAACTGAAAGCAAACAATGAGTGAAAATGAAACTTAAGTCTATGAATAATTGTCCAACATGGCAGATGGACCCCAGTCTCCTGAGCAAAAGTCCTGCTGCTCACTTAAACCCCAGGAGGCCTCACTACCAGTTATCAAAAGAACAGCGCAGATACACATTGCCAGAAAAGAAAATGTCAGGGGATATATTCACTTTACTAAGTTTAAAACACAAAGTTGGAAAAACTAGAAACAGAACAAAGAATTATTGTCCACCTGAGAAAATCGCTTCTTACTTTTGACCAATTGGGCCCTGTTACTTTTACAGCTGAAACAACTTCTTTTCCCACAAGGATCATTTCCTTTCAGCATCTTCTCATTTTTTACAGCTCAGAGCTCCTCTTTTTTTGTCCCTTCACTGTTGTTTCTTGAGCATTTATTTCCCAGAAGTCATGACTTCTAGGAAAATCACTAGGTGGTATTCAAGCATCTTAACTTGCATGCCTTTGACTGTTTATGTTTTTGTATATATATTGTAATTTTTTAAAGAAAACTACCCAAACTCCTCAGGTACAAGCCTCTCAGATGGTTTTCTCTTTTCCTAAATGCCTGGAAAATATGGATTCTGAATATGGATTCAATGCTGACGGGAGTGCTCTCTTTCAGGATGACAAAGCCACCATTCATAGGGCAGGAGGGGCGGCTAAATGGTTTGCTAAAAAAAAAAAAAAAAAGAAGGAATAATTTGTTACGGCCTTGGAAGTCAGATGTCAAGCCATCTGAACACCGCAGGGAGTTTTAGGAAGAATGACTTCCACCCCTCCAGCAGGGTTTCAGAGATGTGGACGCCATTGTTAAAGTGACATCGGAGTTCATTGAGGTTCTGATAACAACAGCTGTGCAGATGAAGATGTACCTCGTGCTGCTGCTGATGATAAGGAAGTATGTGTTGCATTTATAAATTAGATCATTTAAAAGCTGAATATGCAATTGTGATATTTAAGTATCATTCTCAAGAGACCATAGTTATAGTTACAAGAAACACAGTTTGAATATATGGGTAAATGTGGATTATTGAAGTGCTGGGTCATCTGCATTTGAGGGTTAAAAGAGGGCTGAAGTAAGATACGCCCATAATGAAGAGTTAAATCATCAAGTTTAAGGCACATCCTAAAGTGCTTACAGTAAGTTACACAGCATTTTAAATTTTAATGGGATTTGAAGCCCATGTTGAGGTTGTTACAGCTCATTTTGAGCAGCTGTTTCCTACATGCAGTCTGTAATCTACAGGGGAAACGATTATAAGACTAAAGCTGGCATCGTCTGATCCAGCATGACTTACACCGCCAAATCTCACGACAAGGACAACACTTGGTTCAGAGTGCTCGGTTAGGTTTATTGTTAAGAGAGTATTTCTCATTTATAGACTAAAGGTAGAGAGGAAACAGCATGGAGAATACGGTGTGGTGTTTGTGGTTGCATTCAGAAATTAGAAAACCAGAAGGCGGTGAGCTGATTTCAGAGCGGCCACGACACCGGAATCCTGCTAATATGACTCAGATGGAAACAGTACGAAATGCTCAAGCTCTGAAGTGTTCGCCATCAAAGACTGTCACGCTGAAATCATTACACCGACCGGATGCTGAGTTTAATTATTTTTTATTTTATGTTGTTATGTGGTTTTCTTTAAAGAAAACATTAAACCAGCATGTATTTTGGAGCAGATCAAAGATGCAGTTTCATACCACTGAGGGATATATTCATACTGATATAAAATATGTTTCTTGTCTGTCATTGATTATGGTATTATTCCGGTTTTCCATGCAGTTATCCCTTGTTTTCACAAAAGCACCTGCTCGCTGTCTCCAACATGGTGAGACAGAGCCCGTAAATGTGAGCACACTTTCCCTGTTGCTTGATGAGAAAAGTTAATTAGTTTATTACATCATTAATGGACATAATATTATTTTATAACACAATGTTCTTTCCTTCATTTGAGGATTTGAAAAGATTAAATGACTCAACAGTTAATGAAGTTTTGGGGCGACATGCTGTATTCTTCAGAAGGGTCCACATGGACTCCTGTGGATTCAGGATGACGACTCAAAATTACAACGCACAGACTGTGTTGCACTGCCAGATGCAGAAAGTATAACACTGACTTACAGCCTAATCATGTTGATCTGATACAGCTGACTCTCTCCGAGCAGCTCACTGGCAGGTGGAGGGGAGAGCACACATGATCAGCTCAGGTACAAACAAAACACATGCTCTCCAGCTGTACACCTTACTAACACCACTCTTAGTTAGCTTCACGGCTAGCTGACTGCCTGCGGGCTTCTTCTCCAACTTATGTCCACGTGTTCGCCATGGAATCGGGATTCTGCATTCAAAGATGGTCCCATATTCACTCCTTTAGACTTTACATCACCAATATAAAACTCACTGGGAACGTTTTACAAGTACAAAACCCCCATGAATCAAGAATTCATAATCGACACAGAGCGTTTAAAAAAAAAAACCCTTGTTGGCATGTAGAGGTGTCCTGTCAACAGTTTTATACAGTCTCTTCAATAATGGTGGTCTGTAGGCGTGCAAATGGGATTTCTTTTGTTGCAATAGCATGAGCGACCACTGGAACAAATTGGTGGTGAGCCTGAAATGTGCCACCCTCCTCTGACTCACTGGATGTATTGGATACGAGTATAAGCCTGCCATTGACCGCTCATGTCACTCAGCTTTCTCCTCTCCTTCCAGTATCTGCGTGTTCAAATTTTTGAAATCCACTCCACTATAGAAAACAACAACAGCCTCTGGGCAGGGACACCCCACAATAAAAAAGTAAGGTTTTGGAGAGCCATTGAATTGTATAGTTAGGCACGCCTGTTAGTGTTCTTTCAGTGGATGATCCATCCATCACAATACTCGTGTTCCAGCATGCAAATTTTTCAACCAAAACAATTTTACCCATCACTATTTCGAAGGAACACCAGAGCTGCATCCTTCACTTAGCCAAGCCCACAATGTCTGTGACTGGTTTAAAGGAACACAAACAAGCGGGAGGCCCCCCACCCATCAGCAATAGGATAGTGTGATGCAGCCAAGCCATTGTTTTCCACAGAATGGGCTGGCTTAGCAAGACTAATGCCACCTTGTACAGCTGCATTATTACTAGGAACTAACATTCACGACAAGATAGTATTCAGAAAATGGAAGAGGTGCTGTAAACATGTTATGAAAGGGTCCTGTTTTAACCCAAACTGTGCTCTTTTCCTGAAACTAACCACATACTTTTGTGGTTAGTTTTAGGTACACAACCCTAACCAAAGAGAGTGTGAACAGTGAAACTAAACATTGAGAAGAGTGAGAATGGAACTTAGGTCTGAGAATAATTGTCTAACGTGATTTTTATTATTTTTTGACCAGTTGAGTCCAGTTACTTATACAGCACAGACCATATCCTTTCAGCATCTTCTCATTTTTTACATCTCAGTGCTCCTCTATATTTTTGTCACTTCACTGTTGTTTCTTGAGCATTCATTTCCCAGAAGTCATGACTTCTAGGAATATCACTGAGTGGTATTCAAGCACTTTAACGTGCATTCCTTTGACTGTTTATGTTGTTTGTATATACACTCACCGGCCACTTTATTAGGTCCACCTTGCTAGTAAAAGTTTGGACCCCCTTTTGCCTTCAGAATTGCCTTCATTCTTCGTGGCATACTTTCTATAAGGTGTTGGAAACATTCCTCAGAGGTTCTGGTCCATATTGACATGATAGCTGCAGATTTGTCGGCTGCACATCCATGATGCCAATCTCCCGTTCCACTACATCCCAAAGGAGCTCTATTGGGTTGAGATCTGGTGACTGTGGAGACCACTGGAGTACAGAGAACTCATTGTCATGCTCAAGAAACCAGTCTGAGATGATTTGAGCTTTACGACATTGTGCATTATCCTGCTGGAAGTCGCTATCTGTGGTCATGAAGGGATGGACATGGTCAGCAACAATTCCCAGATAGGCTGTGGCGTTTAAACGATGCTCAGTTGGCACAAAGGGGCCCAAAGTGTACCATGACACCACCACCACCAGCCTGAACTGTTGGTACAAGGCAGGAAGGTGTGGTCTTCTGCTGCTGTAGCCCATCTTCTTCAAGGTTGGACGTGTTGTGCGTTCAGAGATGGTGTTCTGCATTCCTTGGTTGTAACCAGTATTTGTTTGAGATACTTTTTCTATCATCTCCAACCACTCTGACCATTCTCCTCTGACCTCTCACATCAACAAGACATTTTCGTCCACACAACTGCTGCTCACTGGATATTTTCTCTTCTTCGTACCATTCTCTGTAAACCCTAGAAATGGTTGTGCATGAAAATCCCAGCAGATCAGCAGTTTCTGAAATACTCAGACCAGCCCATCTGGTATCAACAACCATGCCACGTTCAAAGACACTTAAAGCAATTGAACAGTTGTACCTAATAAAGTGGCCGGTGAGTTTATATGTTTGTTAGGTTTAATGTTTCGTTAATCGCCATTTTTCAACACAAACTACCCGAACTCTTCAGGTTCAGGCCTCTCAGATGTGAACATTCACTATTCACTTTACAACAGTGACCTAAATATCTGGAAAATGTGGATTCTGATCCGAGATTTGAAGACAGCACAGTGGTCTCAGAGAAGTTGGTAGTGAGTGCTAGCTGCTGGCCGGATTTTACATGTCTCCAGAGGTGACATGTACTTGGACTTCCCTGCCAATTTTGAAGGTTTGAAGTTTTTTTTTAAAGAATGCTACTGATCTTTATGGATCGAACTTAGCCCCCAGCAACATTTGTATTAGCAAATAAGTATGTGTAATATCAGCCGTTCGTTGCCATGTGAAGTGTCTGTGTTTTTTTAAAATCCTTTTTTGCTGGTGTCATGTCTTGTCTCAGTTGTAGATTTTTGTGTTGAAAAGAAGAGAAATTACAAAAACATCCAGATCAATGACATCTATAACTAGTTTAGGATCTGTTAACAAAGGTTAGCACTCATTAACACAGAGGGAGGCACATTTTATAGGTCACATTAAGGACTCTCTTTTGAACAGGAAAACCCTAATAGGAAAAGTTAACCAAAGCTGTAAATTCCCAGGTGGTTGACTGAAGTCAAACAACCACATGTTTCCGTGTCACTTGGGTCACCTCAGATTTACAACAGAATCCAGGGAACTGGGTCTTGACACATACAGTATGTTCTATCATGCTAAATCGCATACCTAAGTAGCACGTAAAAACCTTCCAGCCACCTTATCTGAATGTTGTAGGGCAGGGGTGCTCAATCCTGGTCCTTGAGAGCCCCTATCCAGCATGTTTTAGATGTTTCCCTCTTCCAACACACCTGATTCAAATGATCAGGATCGTTACCAGGTTTCTGCAGAGCTTGATGATGAGCTGATCATTTGAATCAGGGGTGTTGGAAGAGGGAAACATCTAAAACATGCTGGATAGGGGCTCTCGAGGACCAGGATTGAGCACCCCTGTTGTAGGGCATGTCATCAGGGTTATCCGGTTGTCTCCTCGCTGCGTTTGATTTATTTCAAATCATAATTCTTCCAGATGGATCACCCGTTACAGCAGCATCTGCACTCTGTTTGACTTTCAGCTATCACACGTCCAGACTTAAGGTAGACTTCTCTAATTTTAAGTGCCAGTCAGTCAGCTCATAAGTCACTTATAACTTTGACAGCCCACAGCAACCAGCCAATGGAGCAAAGAGAATCAGAATTATCTTAATCTTGATAATGTAACTCGTTCTGAAAGAAACAGAATGAGTTATTTAAACATTAACAACAACTAATTTAAGAAAACATTCACAACCTTTTCGAAATACCTACATACGTTCTGCAAAGCATGATTTAAATGACAGGGCCAGTTTTATGATTTAGTTTCAATATTCAGGAACTCAAGAAAAGACAAAACAATGTGTGTTCTGTATGTCCGGACTATTACTCTGTGTCCCCGAGCCCATTTGTTCCAAATGAAACTACAGAAAATCAAATAATTTTGTAAAAGAAACTACAAACTGTTTATAAAATGCTGCTAAAACAGGAGGAAAGAAGAAATTCTTTTTAATTCTATTTTAATGAACATGTGTTCATCATACAAAAGGAACATGTTGGATTTTTGCATAGCAGCACTCTGTGCTGTGCAAAAGTATTTGCAGAAATCTTCTATTTTTGCATATTTCTCCAACTTAAATGTTAAAGAATCATCAAAATAATATTTATATTGATTGAATATTAGACAGAGATAACCCACAAAACACAAAATGCAGTTATCACCCCTGTGAAAAGTAATCCCCCTCTCCCCAACCTAATATCTGGTTGGTCCCTAGGAAGCAACAACTGCAGTTAACTGTTTGTTACAGTTTGTGATCAGTCTTTTATATCACCATGGACAAATTTTGGTTCACTATTCTCTGCAGAATCATTTTAATTTGGTCACATTAAAGTTTTGCCACAGCATCTCAATTAGAGTAGAAGTCCAGACCTTGACTTGGTCACTCTAAAACCTTTTTTTTTTTGTTCTTTTTGAGTCTCTCAGAGGTGGACTTGTTTGTGTGCTTTGGCTCATTGTCATGCTGCAGAACCCATTTGTGTTGAGCTTCAGGCCATGAACTGATGGGTGGATATTCTCCAGGAGGGTTTTCTGATAGAGAGCAAAAGTTATCCCAAAAGCTTTGGGGCTCATCCAGATGGGGTTTTTTTTGTTTTTTTTTTTGGTCAATGCCAGACAAGCCTTTATGGTCTTGTGATTTTGTTTACATAAAAGTAAAATATATGCAGGCACATTGCTGTGTTATTATTGCATAAATATATCATATTATATTATATAACAAGCCTCCAGACCAGCTTTTCCTCCAGTAGCACCAACTTTCTTGGCTGCACCAGCAAGTGATTTGGTTGCCCCACCTCACCTCCTTACTTTGGTTCTGCATTGCCACAGCTAATGAATAGCTGCTTTTGTATAACCATGTTATGACACATTGACTTTCAGTGATACAACACTTGATATTTGTAAAATTTTTCAATCTGATTTTTTTTTCCACCAGTCCTCCTCTGATATCAGTCGTAAGCTGGTCACAGCCTAAACACTTGCTGAACATCTGCTTATTGGTAAATACTACATTTTACTGATGTTGTGTGAACACCTCATATGTTGGCTGCAGTAAACACTGGCAGGCGGCTGCATTGTAGCAACAGTTCTACACAGATTAACCCAGGTTGAAACAGAGTGATTTTTATTGACATGCTGTTGTCTATTAGCAGAGTTTTCTATGAGCAGATCGTATTTTAATGTCAATACCAGAGTCAGTCATGTGTATATAATAAAAACCTTGATCGTTGTTCAAATTTGAGCCATCCAGACTAAATGTGGGGGCTGCTTCTTCCTCAGAACTGACTCAGTGGAGATCTCTCTGCTGCACCTGAACACTTTTATCAGCAGGTAAAGCAAATCTTCTCCCAAGTCTCGGTTCCCTTGCAGACTGCATCAGGCTGTCCTCCAGGATTTCCCTGTGCTTTGCTGCATTCATTTTACTTCCTCCCTTCACAAGATTGCCGAGAAGCATCATTACATCACGATGCTGCCACCACCATGCTTCACAATGGGGATTTTGCGTTTGCCATTCTGTGCAGTTTTTGGTGTCTTCCAAACATAGCGTCTAGTCTGATGGCCAAGAAGCTCAGTTTTGGTCTCATCAGACCAAAGAACCTTCTTCCAGTTGACTTCAGTTCAGTCTTCCATTTGTCTTCTGGTGAAATGTAGAAGTTTAATATGAGCTTCTGTTTTTTAAACAATGGCTTTCTCCTTTCCACTCTCATAAAGATTTGGCTGATCAAGAATAGTTGTTATATGCGCATTGTCTTCCATCTCAGCCACTGAAGCTTGCGATTCTTTCAGAAGAGTCATATGTGTTGAACAATTTTTATCTGCTCTATATATTTAGTCATCACAGTTCCAAGGAATGCTCTAGCAAAACTCTACATGTATATGGTCGTGCCAAGGTTACTGGATTGAACTGAATTGATACAGTGGCTCATATGGGCCAAACATGCAGATGATTTCCAAAACTAGTGTTACAGCTGGTGTAGCACATGCAAAACAGATACCTTGTGTATTTCTGACATACTTAAGTAGCTTCAGGGCTATTGCAAACAAACAAATAAATAAATAAACAGAAGAAGGAAAGGAAATTGTTCCACCAAGGCAGGATCAGAAGTAAGTGTTTGTTTTTGGTTAAATGTATGACTAATGTACGCCAGTGAAAGATTCCATCTGCTATTAGGAAATCTGTGCCTCTGAGTTTGGCCTCCATTCATTATTTTGTGGATTTGAGTAAAATATTGCCGCAGTCAAAAGTAATTTTAAGTGTCAAATGATTTCTTGGTACACTTCACTTTCTTTGCTTTTCTATCATCACTGTGGCACATATTCAAAATGATTTTAAACTGGCACATAAAATGGAACAGAGGTTTTTGGTCATTTATTTCCCACTCAAGATGCTTGCAGCCCCACAACCCATTAATTTCACCTAATGGGTTTTCACTTTTCACTTTTCATTAGAGTTCACGTGCAAACTCTAAAGAGATTTACACAGCTGTAAAGAGGGCCTCCTATGTATCTCAGATGAATACATTTACTGGCGATGACATGAGGCCACCACAGCAGACCACCTTTCTTAAGGAAAAAACTCTTTGCTGTTTCCTATGTCATGAGCTGACCTTAGACAAACTCCCTCTGAATTATGGGAGTGACAGGTTGGAAAACACCCCCATAAATCTTCGGAGGCCTATCAACATCTGTCTTAGATCTTTTTTTTTCCACTACTTTGTTCAAGTTCTTTTGGATCAGCAGCAATTCCCACCATCACCAGCACCACCACCCCCTCCTCTGCACACACATGAGTAGAGCGTGTGGGACGGTTAAGCTTTGACTTTGAGCTGAAGAAGTTCAAGATGTGGAAGAATATCTTGTTTTAGCTCATACAGCTCACTGTGTGCAGATGGTCATGGGTGTAGCAAAGAATTCAGGCCTGTGTATGTAAGCATTCTTTGTGAATCCTTTTTTCTAATTTTATCCATGTCTCTCACATCTTTTGATTTATTTATTTATTTTTACAAAAAGCTGTTTTAGCCAACAACTGTACATACAGATCTATAGTGGATACGAGGGAAATTAAGGAAGTCATGTGTTTCATGATCTAAAGCTTTGCAAGGTAATGTTATGGATGTGATGTCATGTGAAACTATAGCTGTGATACTGATTGATGTATGATAATGATTAATTTATGTCATACAATACATATATGCCTCAAGCTGGAATTTGAAAGGCTCAGTGAGAGTCTTTCAGTTCGAACTGCAAGCTCGACAGATGCATTTGCTTTCAAATTACCATCCCTTATCCTCAGTTGATTTTTTCTTAAAGTATTTACTGCAGTGAGGTGTAGCACATATCAAACTAGAAAAGCACTCAGAGAGCGCATATCTCCACCAAGGAGCTTCAGTCCACCCCCAACACAATCTCCCAATTCACATATTTTGTATGGAACGTTACAGATATAAATGTTATTACATACTGTTCAACTTTCCTACTGACAATGCAGCGTTCACGCCATCTGACCTAATGAACAGGTGTGGCCTTAGCACAGCAGCTCCTGACAGCCTCCCAGCTTCTTAGACAACCGGAGATAAGAATGCCGGCCCAACCGTGCGTATGTTGCTCAGGAAGGAAAGAGAACTCCGTCATCATTGCTGTCTGTCACGTGGAGACCCAAAATGTCATGTGGTCAGAGGGGGTTACCCCAGAAACAAGAGTGCCTTCTGGTGGCTTTTAGAGTAAACCACATTTAATTGTCCACCCGGTAACTTACATTAAAAAAAATTCCAAGACCCTGTTGTTTCATAATGTGGACAAAATAAACAGCAGAACCTGCTTTCTCTGATGATACAAGTTGTTGCTTTGCGTGCCAAAGGGTACTCTGGTTTTGAAATAACAGCGGATTTCTGCACTGTCTCCAACTGAGTTCTGATGTTTCATCCTAGGTTTTATTAAAAATAATGGATTCGCTTTTCACTGCAATGATTTTTAAATCAGTTTTAACTGATGAGTAAACTGTGGGCTGCACGGGGGCTCAGTTGTTAGCACTGTCGCCTCACAGCTAGAAGATCCCTGGTTCGCGTCCTGGTTAGGACGCCTGGGATCTTTCTGTGTGGAGTTTGCACGTTCTCTCTGTGCAGCGTGGGTTTTCACTGGGTACTCCAGCTTCCTCCCACAGTCCAAAAACATGCTGAGGTTAAGAAATTATTCTAAATTGTCTGTAGGTGTGAATGAAGGTGTGCTTGGTTGTCTGTCTATATGTAGTCCTGTGATAGACTGGTGAATTGTCTAGTGTGTCTCTTGCCTTCACCTGAGTCAGCTGGGATAGACTCCAGCCCCACTGTGACCCTACAGAGGATTGAGTGATGTATAGATAATGGGTGGATGGATGGATGATGAGTAAACTAATGCAAAAAGGCCATGCAGCCTTTTTACTACAGTTCACTTTGTTTGCCAGAGACGTCTTTGGGGGTATTCTACACTGGATTGTTCAAAACAACATTGGTGCATTGGCTTTACTTTTACTATTTTGTGTTTTCTAAAAGACACTCCATAAATTTTGTTAGAATGTTACTTTTCACTCATTCATCACAATGAGCAGTTTGTGATCATCTCAGTTTCGACAGAAAGCATTAAGGGTAGATGTCTGCATTTTTCAGAGACACATAAACATATTACAGTTTCAGATCAGAGTTAAAGTTCTCATGACTGTTAGTTCAACCTCCACAACATTCAGTCAGTTATGCACATCATAGTAGCAGTTTCTCATTCCTTCCAACAGATTGCAAATGCTTTTGGACATGCATCAACTGCTTTCATACAATTCTCCGCTGTTTTATAACATTATCATGTGCTTCTGTCATGTCAGTCAAATGGAACTATCCTTATGAATTCTGAATAGTCATTCCTCTATAAAATTAATAGTCCTCATTTCATTGCTTCAGTCATTGCATACAAAAATGTTGAACTACTTGTCAAAATCTATCAAACTCCTCCTCGCTGCATGCAAGGGATGATATTCACTGTGATGTAGATGAAAATATGTGACCAGACAGACAGGAAGGTCTGGATGAATGATTTACAGTACTGTGTATGTTGTATGTTCAGTTCCAATATGTACTGACATATTGTGTACAGCTGTGCACAGCTCTACCCAAAGGGTGTTTCTAGTGTTTGTTGTAAATAAGTGTGTATTTTTCTTTTGCACAATGCTGTGAACAAATTAGAATTGCAAAGAGCATCTGCAGTAAAATGTGAAGCATGCATATTCAGTGTCTTGTACTCAGTTGCCTCACTAAATACAGTCATGTGTAAATTTACTGTAGTTTTCAAATGGCTGTTCAAATAGTGTATAGTGCTGTCTGGAGCATTTTCAGGTAGTGTCACCAAGATCTGACTTTGCTGTATTTGAAAACACTTCCAGAATCAACTGTCTCAATGAAAACATGACAAAACCTTTTGATTATCATAAACAATGGTGTCAGGACATTCATCTTGATGACACTTTTATTGAGGTGAACACTTGCTTTTGAGGAATGAACCATCCATTTTGAGCAAGTGACACACTTTAGCAGGTTATCAACTAGGTTTGGCTGTTTGTACTGATTGTTTTGAGAACTGCACTGACTGGTGGTGCAAATGTTCATAGTGATGTGAGGAATGCACTGAGAAAACTGTGAAATAAAGACACACCTGGGTTCAGAATAAACCAAGAGGCTGTGATTGTTTTGGTTCAAAGTAAAAATCTTTCCCCCTTTCAAAGCGTGACTCTATTTATCCCTTTTCCGCAGCATTATATCCTCGCTTTCGGTGGCATCATTGCAGTCCCGCTGATCCTGGCTGAACCGCTCTGCATAAAGGACAACAATGCTGCCAAAAGCCAACTCATCTCCACGATATTCTTTGTGTCAGGATTGTGTACGCTGCTGCAGACGGCTGTTGGAACCAGGTAGCACCCTTTTACTGTTTCACAGTGCCAGTCGACCAGAGACTACCAGGCTACACAGAGTCTACACACACACACACACACACACACACACACACACGCATAGACATGAGTCCTGCTTTTGTGTAAACTTCTAAGGTACTCTCACCCTCTGTTGAGTACTGGTTATTTATAGTTTTAATAATAGTGATATTTACAGTATTGGATTTATAGGTCCCACAGGGTGAAAGTCTGATTCCATTTTGTTTTATGGTTGTTTTAAAAAAGCTGTTAATGTATAAAGACATTCACTTCTGCCATTCATCAAGCCCCTACCCCCCAAGCTAGTGAGCCTCCAAGCTTTTAAAGCGAGTAAGATTTCGATCCAGGTGCTATGTGACATCCAGCCAACCAATAGTCGTCCAGCTCTAACTGTGACTGACAGCCAGAGCCAGAGTAGGATCACTCTATGCTACGAAATGCTAAGCTGCAATACCGGAGTGACTCAGCCACACGTGTTTGAACCGCAAACTGATTCTGAGGAAGACTAAGCTGACAGGATTAGGGTCCTTAGGTTTGTTATGCATAAAATCTGAATCTGTGTCATTGAGATTTTTATCAATACACCACAGTTTCAAAAATTCAAACATGGCACTGACTGATTATTTTGCTCATAATATGTCTTCTAGACGTATCATTATTATTATAAAGCTTTCCGTTATGCCCTGGTAGATTAACCTTTTCACCTTCGCCCTGAGTGTTTGACATCACTGATAAAGACGAATCATTCCTTTTAATTTACTGAGGATTATGTGACAGCATACCTCCGTCCTCCTACATGCATCGCTTCTTTGCAGTGGTCCTGTGACGGTTTCACAAACTTCATGTCTTGACAGAACTTTTTTTGAAACAGCCTGAAGTAACAAACCCTTTGATTGTTCACATGGATTTAAACTGTGAGGCTGTCAGGCTCTGTGTCACAGTGAGTGGATAAGAGACTTTCCCTTTCAGAATAAGTTATGAGCCTTATGTTCTCCAAAGTTTACATGGCTTAATTTGCGCCTTTACTTTTATAATAGAGTTGTGAAATCTTGGTAGCCATTTGACACTTTGATTACAATAATCCCTTTGAAACTGCTGCATTAATCTTCATGCTTTACTTTTTTTTTTTTTTTAAAGATGTTGTTTGTGTGACAGACAGTGCAGCTGTACAATACAGTACAAGGCTCCACATACACATTCTTCTGCACTGCTGTAACAGTAAGCCTCAGCAAATAACTAATGCTTTTGTTTGAGTTTTCCACCCACATAGTTTGGCAAAAGCTTGAAGGGACACAAATAAGATCCCAGCAAACAACTCTGACAGTGAAAAATAAGTGAGTTCATCTTTATTTGTCATTGCACCTTTCAAACTGTGGTTTGCACTCTTGTGAAACAAGGGAATGTAAGAAGAACCACACAAAGACACACAGACAACAGTGCATAGAAAAATGCATGCTGCGAATCAGCAACGGCAAAGCATACTGCACATGCACAGTCCAGATCATTTCCTGCAAAGCCACTGTAAAAGATATAGGTTTTGGACAGCTTCAGCATGTACGACCACAAGTTTTAATGAAGCCCTTATAAGCAAAAGTGTGGAAATTGCTACAGAGAAAAAGTGAAACTTGTTCTCAGTTTAAAGGGTTGTTTTAAGGAGTTGCAATGAAAAAAGTTGGGAACCACTGGTCTAGCCAAAGATTTGTGAATTTTGAACTAAACCCCTGGAAGAGGATGGTCTGAGACAGTTTTAAAAAACAGTTTCTGCTGTTGTATAATCTCCTAATGGTACTCCCTGTTCCACCATTTGTAAATTCCTTGCTGGCTCGGCTGTCAGAATCATTAGGATTTCTAAAGTCACCTGTGTTAGTCGAGCCAAAAGGCACCTGTGTTAATACTGTTTTGCTTCCCAACTGAACTCGAGTCACTGAGAAAAGCAACCTGCTCTTTAAAATTCTCTCTATTCAGGTTTGCTATGAGCAGATCCAGGTCACCCTAGTCTACAGAGACCTGACATCACATGCGTCTGACCTTTAACTCCGTCACCTCACTGACTTGCAGGTTACCGATCCTCCAGGGTGGCACCTTCAGTTTCATCACTCCAACCCTGGCCATTCTAGCTCTGCCCAAGTGGCAGTGTCCGGCTCCAAATTCGCCCATCATGCTGTCAATGCAGGTGCAAAATGGCACCAGCCCACTGCAAATGGAAAATTCTGATGAGATCTGGATGTCCCGAATGCGTGAGGTGTGTAAAATATTTGCATTTGCATTAAAGGATGACTCTTTTGTAACTAATGAAAAAAAAAACAACCATATATAAAAAAAGACCCAAGTGTGGCAGAAAGCAGAAATTAAGGGTACAAACCAAGAAACTGCAAAAAATCTGGGGCAAAATCTGTGTAAGAAAAACACTTCAAAAGACAAAAAAAGGACTCAAAAAGTCCACAACTGGACTAAAAACCTCAAGCTTGAGGTTAAATGATTAAAGACTGTACACATTGTGTTTAAACGGGGGAAAAAACATGCAAGTAGAAACTACAAAAATAGTTGTGTTGGTGACAGAACAATTTCAATCAAATGAAAAGTTTTTGATTAAAAATAGAGGCCAATTAAAATGAAAACATTTTTAATTTGTTCCAAAAATTTGTTTCATGCAAAACACAGTAAAAGTAAATTGCGATCAGTAATAAACAATACAATATATGCACCAAATAGTGACAATATTAGAACTACTTAGTGTTATATTCTGCTTTGGTCCTGGCATTCATGTGGATGTAACTTTGACATTTAGCACCCATCTAAATGTTCTTGCAGACCAGCCACACAACCCCCATGCTGACGGCAACACCAGCTTCACAATGTACCCTGCTAACACTAGCACAGCTCAAGGAACACGGCAAACAGGCCTAAGGTCTCGACACGGCCTCCAAACAACCTAGATCCCAGTCTGATTGAGGCAGAACAAGATCAATCCACAGAGGCCTCCTTACAACCCGTTGGACCCACAGGACCGTGCGTCCACGGCACAAAGGCTCAGAGTTGTTTTGGTGGGATGAGGCGGACCTGCAAAATATTAAGAATGTGGTTTTAGTGTTGACACCAGTCAGTGTATATCCAATGCTTCATCAAGTAAGATTGATATAAAACAGCCCTTGTATGTTTGAGGCGGAAAAACATCCATGAACAACAGAGTCAGCGCCAGACAAAATTCAATGTGGGGGCATTAAGAAAACTGTTGGGGGCACAAATTCTAGGGGTTTGGGTGGGGTGGGGGGTGCAGGTGCGGGTGCGGGAACGTTCATCGTCGGAGTCTGGCGGCATTAGCATGGATATCTCCCGCTAGCGGTGGCACAGTAGCAGTGTCCTCGCTCGCCATGCCTTTCTGTTGGCTCTTGTCCTTCTCCGCCTCCCGAACCGCGTGCCGCTGGTGCAGATGTTCAGAGTGGGGTGGAGGAGGGCACAGCAAGGCCAGCAGGGGGTGGGGCACGGGCCTCGAATGCCCCCCCCCTCATGCCGCCGACACTGATGAACAACGTTTTGTCAGTTGGGCCGGAAATACAATAAGACTCCTTGTCCTTGTCACAAACAACAAGCAGCAAATAAATTGGGGAGCAAAAGATTGTCACAGTGAGCCAGTGACACTGATGTTATCCAACCTGTTCTGCAAAAGCTCAGTCGCAACCCTACCTAGCCTGATGCAACAAAAATGACCAACAGAAAATGCTGCACTTACAGAATGTGCTTTGAAAAATGTGCATTTCTATTTCGGTTACAGCCACTTCCCAATGCGGAAACCTTCAGGGCAGAAGGGGTTAACGTGAGCATCAGGAATGACTCAACATCTGAGGCTTCACCTGAATTAATTTCAGTTTAGCATGTTCAGTATTTTGTGTCACTGTATATCTGCTCCCTGTCAGCAGAGACACCTTTATACAGTCAGTTGCAGATGTTTCAAAAGGAAGACTTCTGACTGGGACTATATACTTACCACGTCGTTCCATATCATGATTGATGGAGTATTGACGGAGCTTTGTTGTAGGCCACGTTTTGCCACGGTGGCATGCGCTCTCACGTTAACATCTGTCTGACAGGTTTTCTTACTTGCGTGTTCTTTTAATGACAGTGGAAGCTGAGATTTTAAAAATGGAGTACAAGCAGCAGGTTTGAATGAATAAATCTCTCGGCACCTGTGTGTTTATGAAGAATCCAGGTCATACAGATTTTGCGGGGCATTCCAAGACGTCCCCTCTCCCCGGTAATGTTTTTCAGTTCCTTTCCGAGGGATACTGAGGTGCTAACAGGACTGTGATACCTCCAGTTAGTTCTGGGTTGTCTCATCTGAGTTGGACATTCCTGGAAAAACCGCCAAAGAGCGGCACCAAGGCGGCGGCTGCTCTACTCCGAGCTCCTCACCCGATCTAAAAATCTGAGCCCGGCCAACCTGCAGAAGAAACTCATTTTGTAACAGCTTGTATCCACGATCTCATTCTTTAGACCCCACAGCTGATGACGACAGGCGAGCCTTAGATTGACTCATCAGCTCAGCATCCTCTTCACCACAGTAGGCTGGTACAATGCCGATGCTGCACCAATCCATCTACTCATCTCCTCGCTAAATTCTTACCCTCAACCCAGACCTTTAACTTAAAATGAATTATTCATTTCTATACTTTCTTAATCCATCCACCCATACTTTGCAGCTAATTCTCCTCCAGGCATGTTTAATGAAAATAATCGTATTTAAGTAGTTTGGAGCCTTTTTGTCACAGGTTTTGGATGGTTCTTAGTCGAAACAACTAATGATTGGGGAAAAAAATCATTGGGAAATTACTTGAAAAATAATTGTTGCAGCCTTGAATTGATTATTAGAAATGAGTCAGGTAAAAAAAAAAAATGGCAAAAATGTGAAATACAGGTAAATAAAATGCCATTTATTACACAATATGCTTGGTAAAATATTCCAACACTCATCATCTGCTACAGCCATGAAATAGTTATTGAATTCCTTTTTATTTGTGTTCAAATAGTTCCAGTTCTGCATCTGAGGTTCGATGTCAGATGCTAAAAAAAATCAGCCTGATGCTTTAGAAAGGCGAAAGATGAACAGTGTGTTTAACTGTAGATATGAAACACTTGTCCTTGGCATATGTATTGGAGTGTATATGCATTGTCCCTATTGTCTTGCTTTCCACAGATCCAGGGAGCCATCCTGGTGGCGTCTCTGCTCCAGATCGTTCTGGGCTTTTCTGGGCTGGTGGGCCTCGTGCTCAGATTTATCGGCCCCCTGGCTATCGCTCCCACCATCAATCTAATCGGCCTGTCGCTGTTCATTGAAGCTGGAAAGAAATCGGGAGGTCACTGGGGAATTGCTGCTCTGTGAGTGGAAGTGTTTTATCAAGTTATTGTTCTCCAATGATTCGGTATGAGAGCAGCTTTTTCTTATGATGAGGGCAGCTGTGGCTCAGGTGGTAGAGCGGCTTGTCCACTGATTGCAAGGTTGGCGGTTCGATCCCCGGCCCCTCCACATGCCGAAATGTCCTTGGGCAAGACACTGAACCCCAAGTTGCTCCCAATGGTAGATTAGCGCCTTGCATGGCAGCTCTGTCACCATTGGAGTGTGAATGGGTGAATGTGAAACACATTGTAAAGCGCTTTGGATAACACTAAGATAAAAAAAAAATGCTATATAAGTGCAGACCATTTACCAATTACCATGATACTTATCATAATCTGTATTGAGCACTTTTCAAAACCTGCATAACAAAACACTTCACAGGCTAAGACAGAGTTTAAATTCATCCAATTTTTAAAGAAGGCAGTCAAAAACAACCCCTGGGTGTTTACTTCAAAGCAAATTATCTAATTTTTTAGTTATAGAAAGGCACTTAAAGGAGGTCACTGACTTAGCTGACCTGATTTCCTCAGGCAGATTGTTTCACAATGCTGACTGCAAATGCTCCATCCCTAATTTTTTTTCAGGTCCTGAAACAGACAAAAGACTTCTTTGTTCTTGATCTTTATTCTTGGAATCAATGTTTCACAAAGTCTCTGAGCTCTCAAGTGTCAAACATCGGTCCCACCTCATGTAGTGTCTGTATATATGTAGACCCTATGAACACTTCTCAAAACAGTTTCAGTTCTTTATGCCTTGGATTCCACACCGTGTTCCACACCTCCCTTTCTACTCCATGTTGACATGACTGATCGCATCATTTCTGCAGATTTATCAGCTTCACAAACGTGATCTACTGGATTCAGGTCTGTTGACTGGGGACGGTCTTTTTTCATGAAACCAGTTCACTGATAATACAGACAAGAAATACTTAAGGGATAGACGTGGTCAGCATTAACTCCCAAACTGAATGTGGCATTCAGATCATGATTGATTGGTATTACGGTGGCCCACAGTGCTAAGAAAACAATCCCCTCACCATTACAACACCACCAGCCTGAACTGCTGACAAAGGGCAGGTTGGGTTAATGGACTCATGCTGGTGATGCCGAATTCTAAGCCTTACCATCTGTGTGCTGCAGCAAGATTCAGACCAACTGTTGGGAAGCCTGTGCCCACTGCAGCCTCAGATTTCTGTTGAGCCAGACGTGATCTCCCCCTGTAGCCCATCAGAATAAAGCCTGGATGTCAGACTTTGTTGTTTTGATTGGATAATTACATGAACAAGCAGGTGTACAGGTGTGTCATGTTTGTTCAACTATATGTACACTGAGGTGATGCAGTCTAATACAATAACCATGCAATAAACCCCACCTTCATTAGGGTTATATTAGAGGAGAGCTGCCCAAAATTTTTATCCCTTCTGGAGGCCATAGTTCAGGGTGCTTTTAAATTGTATTTTGGATGAAGTGGGTTAGGAGTAATGAAAAAACATTTTACTGAAAAATAACATTATGCACATACACCAATTAGCAACAACATTCCGACCACTGACAGGTGAAGTGAATAGCATTGATCATATTGGTACCATGTCGTGGAAAACCTTGGATTTTAACATCAATGTTGATGAAACTTAGACACCCAGATAAACACTGTCCCACAACAAGCACACTCCCTCATGCAAATGGAAATCCCAAATGTCACTGGTCTACCCCCACAGGAAAATGTACCCCACCACATGGAAATAACATCAAACCATCAGGAACATGTTGAGGAACATGACAATGGCCCAACATGTTGATTTGACCTCCAAACTTCCTACACCCCATTCTGATCAAGTATCAACAGGATGCAGTGAAACAAGTTTGATTGACAGAGACCCCACTGTACAACCCAGAGTACCCAAAGGATCCAGTGCCAACGTCCTGGTTCCAGACCCCATAGGACACCCTGAGAGGTCCTCTTGTCCATGTCCAATGGTTCAGAGGATTGTTGACCACATAAGGGGGACCAACACATTATTAGGCAGATAGTCATAATGTTATGCCTGATCGGTGTATGTGAACATAAAAAACCTGAAAGCTTTCCCATTCCAGATACAGTACAGTAAGATAAGACGCAGCAACACCTGAGAACTGAATAAGATTCCCAGGGAAAGAAGTCCTGTAACTTCATCCATCCTGATGGCCATGTCTTTGTATAGCCTTTTCATTTTGTATCCATTTGCCCGTTTTCCACCAGATTTGTTTCTTTTTTTAACAGCAATGATCCACCTAATCTTCATAACTACAGCTTCTTTAACTCAGTGTTCCACAAAATCTCTCCTTTCATTTACCTTTTACTCTGCTCCGGGCAATCCCATGAAATCTGTCTTCATTTGCGGCTGCCATCAGATAATGCAGACTAACCTCATTACATAGAGTGATCCTTGTGGGTTTTAAAAGGTCCAGCACATTCACCTCCTGGTGCCATATATGGATGGTAATCAGTCATATCCTTCTTAGCCTCAGTGCCTTGCCCCACTCCACAGGAGTGTCAGTACAAGGTCCCCACAGCTTGCAGGAGCACAGACATCTTGTTGTAATTCAACCCTCCCAGGGCTCAAATTATTGAGACGCTGCCAGTTTGTCATAAGATACATTGGAGAGAGGAAATGATGAAGGCAGTTTCTGAATCACGATGTATGGAAAAAATTATTTGAATACATCCTTCATTTAATACTTTCAAGACTAAAGATTATTCAAGACTGAAATTTAAAGGAAGATATTGCAAATATGATTTCAACATCTGACTCACTCATTGGTAGAGCTTTAATTTATCAGATCACATCTTTATATATTAGAGTATACAGTATATCATTAATATAAGATAAGACAAGATAAGATAAGATAATCCTTTATTCATCCCACAGCAGGGAAATTTGAATTGTTACAGTAGTAAAGTGGATAGCGCAAGCAAAGAGCATATGAAATACTAAGTAAGTAAAATAAGTGTCATAAGAAAAATACGTATAGAACTACTAAGTATAGAACATGTATGAAAAGGTAAAAACTGTACAGAACCAACAATATGAGTTAGAGATATGGCCAGACTAGTATAGACATATTTCACATGTTAAGTAGTGACATGAAGCGATACTGCACACTGTAGATGACGAGAAAAATAATTATTGCACATGTAGATTACAGAGAGGAGCAGCATTCTTACTGGGGAAATATCGTAGCACAGATGTGGTTTTATGTTGGAACACTGCAGGAGAGCTCAGACTAGCGGGAGTTTCAGATTCTCCCAGCTGTAAAAAACTGTTAAGATATGGCCCCAATATCACATCACCATCTCCTGCATCTTTCTCCCCTGACCCCTAACAAAACCTCTTGGCTGTTTGGTCTGTCACGTAAGATCAAAGCACACATTTTTCATTCCGTACATCCACCTATATTGATTTTGCTCCTGCTGTGTAGGGGCCAATGTCTGGACAGTTTAAATGTTCACATTAATTTGAGTAACTTGCTCATGCTGTATGTTCAACACAGTGGAGCTGTGAAAGGGAAAGATTATTTTTTTCTCTGAAATAAAATATACCTTTTCTTGTTTCCTGAAACTAAGCCTCACCTCACCCGTTTCTCACACGGAAACAAACATGCACCTTGACACTACTGGTCTTAAACAGAATTTCATGCACAATGGGCAGTGTGTTCATGTGAAGCATGAGCTGTTTCAAGCACAGCATGAAATGCCATTCAACGGCAGGGACTGAGTGCTTTATATTCTAATGGCCACTTTTGCTGCACCAATACTGTTACTTACTCAAAACCTTTTCCAGTATCATGTACTGTGTGAAATGACATGTTTTCACTTGTTTGGACCTCCCTCTAGCAGTGTTATATAGAAACATGTCATGCTTAAACACAATTACTGTGATAGTTATAAAGGCCAAGCCTCGGGGTGAATGAGTGTGACTGACATATCTTATCCTGTATTCTGTTTTCCCTCAGCACAGTCTCTCTGATCCTCCTGTTCTCCCAGTATCTCAGCAAAGTGAATGTCCCAATGATTGCCTACAAGGACAAGAAGTGGAAGGTTTTCCAGTACCCGCTCTTCAAGCTCTTTTCTGTGAGTTTCCAAGTGTATCCAGATTCTGTTTGTCTTCCAATATGGAATAAACAAAACCAGCTTCATTTCAGGATCCACAAAACCTGTTCATAATATCCTTTCCTTGCTTCACAACTGTACATTCATAATTGAACATACACTGTAAAACATCATCTGGTATCAAGCCAAAGCCTGATTATCCAAACTGACAAAACTAAATCATTTTGGCAGAGATAAGATTTTTTAATAATATTCTTATTTTTCTGAGCAGATATTATTGCTTTTATTTCTTTATTTATATATCAGGAAAAATGAAGAAAATATGTAAATAGTTTCTAATATTGATGATATATATTAATATATAATAGTAATTGGATTGTTACAATAATAATTGGATTGCATTGGATTGATCTAATATTAATTTATGATATAAATTTCTTATATGTACATAGTAAGAATTATCTGCTGGTAGCTGTCAATCAGACATATGCATTGAATCTTGCCTTGGTTTTGATGAAAATGTTGGAGATTAATTCTGGTGTGATAAGAGATCTGCTTCTGTGTATGCAAATGAGCCAGTCTCATCAATACACAAGACATATTTCAACCAAAAAAAAACAGTTGCTGCCTAGAGCATGGTTGGAAGTGCTTTGAAGTGCCTGGGTGTGAATTTGTGTAATTCCACGAATGCTTAAAAGGATGGTGAGTTTACATGCAAATGAAATGATGACTCAACAAATAGAGTTTTAACAGGGTGACAAAACATACATCAAACTGAAGGCTGGAACTTCATCAGTGAGCTAAATACCTCTGAGTCAGAAGGTCTTTGAAATAATTTATGTATGACAGCTATGCACATTTTGGCAGAATTACTCAGAAATCCTACAAAACCCCCAAAGGTCTCTTGTTCATAGAGAAAACAGGATTTTGTTTTTTTGTAACTATTCATCAGTATTTCTTGTCCTTCATCAAAATATGCCACACAAAGCATAACCTGCTGTGGTTTCGAGAGAAGAAACAGAGTCAGAGGCATTATATGGAATTAAAGAGTGAGCCCAGACACTGTATGAGGTTAGCTAACATCCAGTAGTTCACTGTGTCTTTGCCGAGTCCTATTCATCATCATACATACTTTAATCACATAGATGTATGTGTAATTTGTAGCTTAAACATGTACTCAATGTAAATGTCATCTAATTTTCTTCGTTTATGGCTCCTATAATCACATCCTGTAGTTGAAGGTGTCAAGATGACATCAAAGCAGAAGTTAAAAAAATATAATAAATCGACTTTGCTGGAAGGTTTTTCTGCCCTTGAGCTACTGTTTGACTGTTCTTGAAGAGGCCTGCAAAGCATTCTTGTGCACAATTTTTTACTCACACATAATCCCTGTACAAATGCAAAAAAGAATACCACACTGGTGCCTAAGGCAAATGGTACGCTCACGCAGAAGAGCTCAGATTTCAACCCTGTTTAACAAAAATTCTGTTCCTGCACAACTGTGCTGCACTTTCATTTATGTTGTAGTAGAATCATAGTTTAGCTGGAAACATTTCAATTTTTGAAGAGCCATAAAGTCTTTGTTAGGAGATGGGGGGGTCCTCAACAAGACTTTTACCTAGTAGACCAAGGTTTATGTTCTGTATGGGACCATTATTATTATTATTATTATTGTTAAGACTTAAATACCACTTCTGGTGGAAAATTAGCTTTGTTCTACCTTGCTAACATGTTTACATGGTATTTAAAAGGTGACATGTAAATATAACAGGGGATATTGCACTAATATTGCAGGAATATTGCACTAGAAGAACATAGATATTGTGCTGATGTGTTAGAGCTGTTCAGGGTTTGGTTGTATTTGTGTTCAGGGCAATGACAGCTCTTGGTTATAAGCTGTGTTTTAGTCTGTTGGTTTTTGTCATTATTGCCCTGAAACACCTCGCTGAGGGTAGAAGTTCAAGCAGGTGGTGACCGGGGTGTGAGGAGTCCCTGATGATGCTGCGGGCTCTCCTGAGGCAGCAGGTGTTATATATCTCCTCCAGGGAGGGGAGAGGGCAGCCAGTCAGTCTTAGAACAGTGTTGGTGACCCTCCAGAGCTGCTTCCTCTCTCAGCACGGACTCCACCGAGCAGCGGTAGAAGGACAGCAAGAGCTCAGTTTTTAGGTTGTTCTTCCTCAGAATTCTCAGGAAGTAGAGTCTCTGCTGTTCCTTCTTCAGGATCGATGTGGAGGTTTTAATCCAGGTCAGGTCTTCACCGATGTACAGTATGTGCCCAGGAACCTGATGTCTGACACCATCTCCACCCTGTCCCTGTTTATTGTGATGGGCTGAATGTCCGGTTTACACCTCCTGAAATCGACAATCAGTTCCTTCGACTTGGAAGTGTTCAGGATGAGGTTGTTGGTGGTGCACCAGACTGACAGTTGCTCCACCTCCACCCTGTAAGCAGTCTCATCTCCTCCTGAGATGAGCCCTATGACCATGGTATCGTCCACAAACTTGATGATGGTGTTGCTCAGGTGGGTGGGGGTGCAGTTGTGGGTGTAGAGGGTGTAAAGGATGGAGCTTAGCACACAGCCCTGTGGAGAGCCGGTGCTGGTCCTCAATGCTGAGGACAGGTGGGGTCCTACTCTCACCCTCTGGAAGCGGTTTGTCAGAAAGTCCATAATCCAATTAGAGATGTTGTGGGAGAGACCCAGGTCCCCCAGCTTGTTCATCAGTCTACTCCGGATGATGATGTTGAAAGTCGAGCTGAAGTACAGGCAGAGCAGCCTCAAGTAGCTCCCTCACTGTTCCACGTGTGACAGTGTGGTGTGCAGAGCAATGGCAATGGCATCCTCCGTAGACCAGCTGGCTCTGTAGGCAAACTGTTGGGGGTTGAGTGTGGGTGGCAGACAGGAAGTGATGTGACTCCGTACCAGTTTCTCAAAGCATTTCATGATGATGGGGGTGAGTGCCACTGACACTGGTATTTTTTAAAAATGACATTCCACTTATGATATAGCATCCAACACAGATGTGGAAACATTATTATCGTCATACTTGAACAATTTATGATGGTACACGACAAAGCAGTTCCATTGCAGGAACACATGCTTCAGATGAGTTTCACCCAACAGCTGGGGTTGCAGGTAGGGGTGGACTGCCTTATTTGCCTTAAGATAGGTCATACTATCCCTGGTGTTTGATAAGAATAAGATAAATGGCAAATAATTCCTGCTATGTAGGCCACGTGAAGCTTTTATTGTAAGTAAATTAAATGTGTCTCTGTCTGAAAATACATTCTAGGCTTTGTTCGGGATGTGTGGCGGCTGGTTGGTCTGCTTCTTACTGACCATCTTTGACGTCCTGCCTTCAAAGTCGGATCAGTATGGCTTCTCCGCCAGGACAGACATCAGCCTGGATGCTGTGAAAAACTCCCCATGGTTTCATGTTCCCTACCCAGGTAAGTGCATAGATATTATACTTTTAACACCTCAAGCACCGGGCTATTTTTTATACACCTGAGAAACATCTTCGACTTCATTTTGTAGAGCCAAAATATACAATCTTGGGCTCTATAGATGAGTGATACTTGGGGAAATTCTGAAATACAACAAGTCTTCTTGTCTTCATCACCAGGCCGGAGTGACAATTGAAAATCTACAGCAACGTAATGACATTCTGTCTAACCAAAAGAGGAAATTAGAGAGTATTAATGGCCTTACAACAAAGAGTCAGCTGTCTATTTTTTACTGCAGGAACTGAAGCTTTGTGCATGTCCCAACTACAAGAACTGCCTGTGTGGAACCTCTGTCAGGGTTATTTTTCTGGGGAAAAAAGCACCTGCTCGACCTGTCCAGGGTGTCCCCTGCCTTCGCCCGAGTCGGCTGGGATAGGCTCCAGCCCCCCCGCGACCCTACTGAGGAATAAGCGGTGTATAGATAATGGATGGATGGAAAAAGCACCTGCTCCAGAGTAGCTGCTGATTGGTTAAATTCAGACAAGACAAACACTAACTGGTTTAAATCAGAGGACACCTTTTTCTACCATACTGATGTCCTCGTTGAGTAGCAGTCGTCTCCTCATTAACTATTGGCTAACATAACAAATATTCATTGTTCTATTTCCTATGTGCTCATTGAACAGGAGTTAAGTTCAGTAATTATTATTTGTATATATTTTATATGTATGCACTTCTACATGTGTGTGTGCGCGTGTATACAGAACATATTTTACAATTTTGTAAAGTAATGCGACCTGATGTCCTGCAGTAGTTCTACCATTAAAGAGCAAACTTTCAGCTACTACTGTATTTCAAACATGCCCTGTCTGGTAATTGTTTGACTCTGCCGAGTACTATGGTACAATTCATTTGACATGTCTCCCAGCATGTTCTTAACACAATCTTTGGCAAACATCCAAACCAAATGAAAACCGAAGTCATCGCATAAAGAAGCTTAGCTGCAGGTTCTGCGTCTGCTCCTTAGTGATTCATTACATTGTTGCTTCAGGAAAAACGACCAACCACTGCTGTAATTGCTTAAAGCTTATCAGCTGATAGCTTAATGTCTGAAACCTGAACATCGATCTATAAAATCATTGATTTTTGTATTTGCATCTAGGCAGCAAACCTCTTGAGTACAGTCAGTAGGCTAATGGCTGGCAACGGTTGGCAGGATCTTGCAGGTGCAACATATGATTCATGTTTTCGAAGACCATATGCTGCATTAAGAACATTCAAAATCCTTTGGACCTTTCATTTTTTAGAACCAAACACAATAGTCATTTTTGACATAAGTGTTATAGGAATATTTCTCAGTACTGCTAAATGTCTGCTTTTTTGCCCAATATTGAACACATATGTCTGTCAGAAATATGGATCTGTGGAGTTTGGAAAACTCCCTTGTAGGGCCGGTATGATCTCAGCTTTCTTATTCATTAAAGTCAATGACAAAGTCTGTTTTATGAGTTTTTGATTAATTACACATGCTACTTGCTGTTTGCAACTTGAACTTGAACACTGTTATCCACTTTCGAAGCAGTAAACAATTAACAAATACAACAATGATGCCACAAATCAAACAGTTTTACATGATAACAAGCACAACATATCCACAGTAAATACTTTAGAAACTGTGCTCACGTTTTTGACAGGATCCAGTTGCTAAATATGCTTAAGGTTAGATCAGAATAATAGTATAGTGTGTAACGCCCCTGTGTTTTGTGCTGCGAAACCTCCCCTCCCCAACACCTTCCCCTCAATCCACATGCGCAAGCCTTCGAGTTTTCATGTTGCTGTATGCTGAGGTGTTTTTTTTTTTTCAATCCCACACTGTGCCCCCCTACAACAGGAGCCTAGTTTGGGAGTTGCTTTTTTTCTCCCCTCTTCTTGCCTCTTGTTCTCCCTTTCATCTAAGTAAGACGGGGCGCTGCTCTTGTGGGAACCCACAGTTCTCCCGCTCCTGTCCTCCCCCCTGATTGTGTTACTGTGTTTTTTAAGTAACTTGGACGGGATGTAAGTGAAACCTATTTCGTTGCTCTGAAACATGTGCAATGACAATAAAAGCAATCTGTTTTTATTTACCTGTCATCTGTGTGTTGTTCCAATCTGGCATGAATAGGTGACCGTATGCTTGTATGTATGAATGTATAAACATTTACACGAACACAACGTTTACATTTGAACATTTCTGACTGCAACTACGACTGGGGCAATCATCATGACAACTTTTTCATATTTGTAATGATGTTTTTCCTCAGAGACAGTGGTCTATTTGGAGTCCACCTTAACCAGTTCTTGTGCAAACGGTGACTGATTTCTATCATGGAAACTCATTCAGCCAAACCACACATGTCAAAGACATCTACAAAGAACATGATCCCTCACAGGCTTCCTGCCTATGTAACCTGGGTTCATTTGAGGTAGAGACATTACAGAGAATTTAAAATTGGCTTCGAGCCATTCACATCCAAATAGTAAAATAGGTTGAAATGCGGATTTCATTCCAATCCATTGGCAGTAAACTCTAAAATATACTTAAATGCATTTACGAGCACACCTGCCCCTGTATAACTGCACTATGAAAAGTCAGCAAACCTAATAAAATGCATACTACTTTTGTACTGCTCTGCTAAGGAGAGATAAGCTAGATACCATATGAAAAACAGCAGTGGCATGCGGGGAGCCAGAAACAGAGAGCACATTCACAGTCTAAGTTGTTAGTGTGAGGAAATTACACATCATTTTTCCTCTGCAATGACTGCTGAGATGATTTTGCTGTATCACAATCTTTCAGTTAGATAGTTGGATAATAAAACCTTAGCATATTTAAATCTGTCCAGATATCCCTGAACAGACTGAGTAGAGTCTGCATGGCATGTGTGTGTACAACTCCTAACTTCCTGAGCAGTTTAAAAGAAGGGTTAAAGAAAAAAGAAAATAAATCCCTTTATTTTAACAAAATAACTCTCTAGGCCATTTCAGGCCACCTGCTAGCAGTTTGCTAACCCCTCAGTCAAAACAAAATATCACTTTCAGATGAACTCTGTTAATGTGCTACCCAGAGCTGGAGCAATCATGAAGTGTTCAGTTTTTATCTTCCTTTATAGTCTTGAAGAAACTGACGTGTGCTTACTCTGTGTCCGCAGGTCAGTGGGGCTTACCCACCGTGAGTTTGTCTTCAGTGTTGGGGATGATGGCGGGTGTCTTGGCATCTACCATGGAATCCATTGGTGACTACTATGCATGTGCTCGTTTGTCTGGTGCTCCTCCACCACCCACTCATGCCATCAACAGAGGTATCGCTGTGGAGGGCATTGGCTGCATTCTGGCTGCACTGTGGGGAACTGGAAATGGCACCACCTCCTACAGTCAAAACATTGCTGCACTTGGCATTACAAAGGTACACACCGTAGTTGTCTCTAATTAGGCTGTGAAATTCTTTAAGGCTGAATTAATGGATTCTTTTGGCCACAATGGTGCTGACAAAGCCTCCAGATGAAAGGGCTTACACAGGACCCATTAAGCAACATTAGCATTTATCGATTTATCAAGAATGTTCATTCCAGCTTGACACATGTAG
This sequence comes from Dascyllus trimaculatus, assembly GCA_024666655.1. Lineage (NCBI taxonomy): Eukaryota > Metazoa > Chordata > Actinopteri > Pomacentridae > Dascyllus > Dascyllus trimaculatus. The sequence goes on from CM045448.1 coordinate 30,897,420, forward strand.
GTGTCATATTTTCTCTCCTTTTAGCTGTGGTTTGGTCTCCAGCTACTCAGATTGCATTCAGATGTTTCACTTAGATACATTACAAGTAGTAAAACTATCGGGCTCTATAGCTGTTACACATTTCCTTTTCTTTGCCAGCTGCTAACAGTTTGTCTAAGATTTCGTAAACTGGCTGTAAGCCTGATTTTGACTTTGGTTCTTTGGTTGCCAGCCGCAAACTCTGTTTGTTTCTGCAGTTGTGTGGCAGAGCAGAGGTTAACTGCTTCTTGGCACATCCCCTTAGAAAAATTCCCCGCTGTTGTCTTTAGTGCCAGAACATTACAATAAAAACATAAGTGGACCTCTGTGTACTCAACCTTTGGTCTGGTAAGATGTATGCAATACTCACATCCTACCCAAATAAAGCACATTTCACTTGGGTGGTTATCCTACCCAAGTGAAATGTGCTGTTCCGTCAGCAGTGCCACAGCAGGAACTTAGTACTTACTACGACTAATAAGTATTTTTAAATAAACATAGCAGGGTTTAGTTTTGGAGCAACCCCTAAATGACATGTTACCTTATTTTCTTGTGTACCATTACTTATACTGAAATACTACACATTTTCAGAGGGTGTTTGTGTGGTTAGTTCCACACTTTACCCAAACTCCACGCAGATTTCAAGGCATCCTGTATTATCTTCACATGTGACGCACACAGTTACATATCACTACATGACAAATGGAAGCAAAGGACAATAGATTACATGACCTATGGACAGCACAAGCAATGTTGATTGAGGGGGAATAGCTCTGCTGATTAGGGGCCTCCTCCCTTGTGATGAATCAATTCATGTTGACGGTACTACTCATAATTCATCTGCTATGGCCATGATTCAGCATTTTAAGCTCTAAGAACAGAATGTGAAGTCAATGTGGTGATTCAGGGAATAATTTTTAGCTCAGATAGGAAGATTGGCTCAGTTCACAGCTTCAGCAACAACATTCATACACCGAATGTAGAACAGATCAGTAACACAATTCACGATAATCACTGTCTTTCTTCTGTCTTCTGTGAATATTAGTAACTGAAACATTCCCGTAATGCAATTTTGTCCTTGACAGGGAAAAAACAAAAAACTCAAAGTGTTATCTGGTTACATAAAGGTCAAGTACGAGCAGAAATTTAAAAAGTTTGTACAGTTGTGTTTATCAGGAGACAAATTGTCAATGGATAGAGGAGTGTAGCACCTCCCAAACAGAGGCAGTAGCCAGAGAAAGCTGAGTCAGATATGATTTTGTTTGACCTTTTCATTATAGTCTTGTGATACAATGGAAGGGGAAGCGTGTAATTATGGATAAATAATTGATTGTGTCCTGTAGTTGTTTGTGAGCCTCACTGTCTGACCAGACTAATCAGTTGAATGATGGCCAGATAGGACTGGAGGAGGAGGAGGAAGAGTCTGTGTTTCACTTTCAAATACAATCCTTGCAGAGCTTTTGTGAAATAAAAACAAACAGAGATAAAGTTCTGTTTGCTTTCAGTGAAAAAACAATGCTTCAGACCACCATTCTATTGTGATAAATTATTGCCTTTCAAAGATATGAGATCCACTTTCTGGGAAAACTAAAAAGGAAAAGTTGAAACATAAAAATTAGTAATGATGACTGTGTAGATCTTTGAAAACCAGTATCCTTAAAGTCTGTTTATGGATGTTTAAAAAGTCATTATGTCTGAGAGATAGCTCCCACTAGATGTACAGTGCCAGTCAAAAGTTTGGACACACCTACTTATTCAATGGTTTTTATTTATTTTAATTACTTACTGAAGACATCAGAACTATGAAAGAAGATATGGAATTATGTAGTAAACAAAAAAGTGTTAAATAAACCAGAATACGTTTTATATTTTAGATTCTTTAAAGTACCCCCTTTTACTTTGATGACAGCTCTGCAAACTCTTGGCATTCCCTGAGCCAGCTTGTAGAAAGCTGACTAATTAGAAAATAATTAAAATAAATAAAAATCCTTGAATGAGAAGATGTGTCCAAAAGTTTGACTGGTACTGTATGTGAACAAAGACAAGTAGATAATAGTCTTGAAACCATATTTTTTCTCTGCATTACCTGTGGAAATACTGAGCATAAAAACACCAGGCCATTTAACCTTCTAGAACCATAAATAGGGCAGGAGAAGGCTCTCTCCAAGTCGTATCGACCACCACTCCTGGCACCTTTGCTGACCAGGTCGTTAAGGACCTGCTCTGACTGAGACGAGGTTAGATGACACTTTGCCAGATCAAGCAGTAATCCTACCTGATGAGTGTAGCACACAGCAGGTTTGATACAACGTATAGAGTGTCTGATACAGTAACCCAACACCTTCATTTTTGTGACCTTACTAATGTACAGCTCAACAGGTTTGCATGTACACTGATCAGGCATAACATTATGACCACTTGGCAAAATGTTAGGCTAGCGGGCATTAGGCAAGTAGACTACCACTTGCCTAAGATTGTGTTGGTCCCCCTTATGTGGTCCAAAATGCTCTGAACCATTGGGCATGGACAAGAGGACCTCTCAGGGTGTCCTATGGAGTCTGGAACCAGGACATTGGCACTGGATCCTTTGGGTTCTCTGGCTTGTGCAGTGGGGCTTTTGTCAATCAAACTTGTTCCACTGCATCCTGTTGATGCTTGATCAGAATGGGGTGTAGGAAGTTTGGAGGTCAAATCAACATGTTGGGCCATTGTCATGTTCCTCAACATGTTCCTGATTGGTTGATGTTGTTTCCATGTGGTAGGGTGCATTTTCCTGTGGGGGTAGGCCAGTGACATTTGAGATTTCCATTTGCATGAGGTAGTGTGTTTGTTCTGGGACAATGTTTATTTGGGGTCTAAGCCTCATCAACATGGATGTTAAAATCCAAGGTTTTCCAGCAGAACAGAATTCACTTCTCCCGTCAGCGGTCAGAATGTCGTGGCTGATCGGTGTACAATGTATTCCTTCCTTTATCGCTCGAGAGAATCATTGCTATAATGGTGTGGTGGTCTTACTCCACCACACTGGTCTGTCAAGCTGTCCAAGGCAGTGGTAATGGTTTTGTGGTTACTCAGTGCTGCTGTGTTAATACTACAGTTTATACACTGCCTATTTCCTTTAAATAGAGTGACTGAAGATCATCTTAACTTCACAGAGGGTTTGTTTCCATTGTTATGGCCATTGTTTACATCCCTCTTGTAAAAGCAAACCACTGACTGTATATAGTGAAGGATGAATCTCCAAGATGTCACCCATAGCTTTCTTAAACAGCAGGTTTGAAGCTCAGTCTGGTGGCGCTGGCCATTTTTGACTTGGCAGTTCCTGACTTGTCCTAAATCCCAACCCCAAAGATTAGCAAAGAGGTGGACAATGAGTGGAGGTGATGTGGGTCATACAAATATCTCTGGGCCATGGACTGTCTGATGACAGGACCCACCTGTCGCACAAAGCACCCACACAGGCATAAGGCTAATAAGGGATTTAAGCCCTGATCAGATTTAAGAGGTGAGTTATGAAGAAATTCACCCCTCGTACAGTGGTCATGTATGGAGAACTTAGCTATTGGTTTTTTGGAGTAAAAGTGAGTATTTGGAGGTCTATGGGGATTGGCTCACTTTTGGAGCCAGTCTCAAGTGTCCATATGGGGAACTACAGTTTTGTCACTTTCGAGTTGCAAACACAGCAATCAGCAGTTTAGCACCTTCATTTCCTCTGCGCAAAACCTTAACCTTGATGCGACAGTCGTTGTGCTTTAATCGCATCAATCTGTCTGCCGAACTCTCCAGCTACAAACAACAGGTGTCATGCTCCAACAGGATCTAACGCACTCAATCACTGCTACATTACAATGAGCTAAGTTTACCATTCGTTCCAGAGGGACACACTAGGAAAGCTTGACCCATTCCAAAATACAGAAGTCCACCTATTTAACATCTGAATCCATTAAGTGCAGAATTACAGAAGACACTGAAACTCAGAGACGCTCAAATATTCTGACAGGGACATATTTAGTGCAAGTCATATATACACTTTTGTGTGAGCAGAAGCAGTGAAACACCATAGCAATAATAAACTTTGCAAGAATGCCAACATTCAACCTATACACAGGGAAACTAACTCCCCCCTGCCATTTTATGTTCAGAAGATGATGAGGCCCCTAAAATAAGTAGGAAAGCAGAAGGATCAGTCTAGCTGTAATAAACTGCCTGTGCAGCTCAACTGGCTCCAGTGTTCCCTAGCATGTTAAACATTTCCTTTCATGAGGGGGCAGTTTCATAGTACTTCAAGAGCTCAACTATAAACCCTGTGCCAAAATCACACAAGATCTCCAGCCTCAACATCTTCAGATTAATTGCTTTAGCATCTGTGGTCCTCAAGTCATTTGAGCGATTCATCTCTCCTAACTGAAATCCAGGACCACCCCTCTGATGGACACTTGCCCTTTTACTTATTGAGCCAACAGGTCTGTTGAGGATGCTGTTAGCTTAGCCTCCATCACACATTACAACACTTGGAGTCATGCTGCATCCACGCCGTCCACATTCCATTCAACGACTCCAGCCAATAAATACAGACATTCTCGCAATACATTGTTGGACATGAACACTGACGCCCATATATGCTACCAGGTTTGGAGCTTACTGAGAAGAAGATGACAGGGTGAAAAAGAATTATTATTTGTCTCGGCCTCTGTCCACTCACCTTGTCTCTTTTCCGTGGCAGCGTCGCTGGGACAAATATACAAATGGCACAACCACAACTGGCCAATATTGTGACCAGGTAGTCCAAGCAGTCATGTGGTGCCTTGAACAACGTCCAGCTCAATACATCAAACACCCAAGAACTACCTGCACTTTTAACGCCCGAATCCTGCACATACATTTCAGAATAACCATCATTCATGCAAATTTCTTGGCACCTGCAAGGGTACTGGGAAAAGGGGGTGTAAGTTTTGGAATATAACTGTATACCATACAAAGCCTTATATGACTGTCCACAAAAACTCAGTTGTTTGAAGCGATCAAAGAAGAAAGGAGAGGAAAGCATCAAGCTGCTGTTGCTGCAGGACAATGCATCTGTCCACACTGCACAGGTGGCAGAAGCAGCCAAAGGTGGCTTTGAACTGTTGCCCCCACAAACCTCTCTAACCCAAACTGGCACCATCTGACTTCTGCTTCCCAAACTGAAATCTCACCTGTGTGGTCACCATTTACTGAGTGTTAACTGATGATGAATGCTGCTGAGGAGAGTCTGAAAGCTCAAGATGTGACCTTCTTATAGCAGAGCTTGAACACCAAGTGCACTGAAGTCAAAAGAGACTGTGTTGAAAAAAAATGCAAGAAAATTCCTCCAGTGACGTTTTCTGGTGAGATAGATGGACTTCATGAAGTGGAATGGAATATTATCACCGACCACATTACCAAGGAAGCCCAGCAGAGACTGTTTTTCTAAAGACAGATAAAAATAAAATCTAAGTAAAACAAAGTGTGATCCCTTAATTTATACAGCTACCATTTAGAGGATTCCCACCTCATTCATATCAATTTTATTATGACAGCTTGGACAGCAACACAAGGGAATTCAACAGATCATCCAGAATGATCGCCGCCCCACTCCCATCAGTCGAAGCATGTCACAAACAGGCAATTAAAACAGCCAAGAAAATACAGTCTGTTTCAGTTGCCTATGTTTGATAGTGCTGGCATTGTTGAACTGAGCTTACCCACCATTCTGTAGCAAAAAGCAAGGACCACTGACTTCGGTTACGCGCCCATTAAAATGGTTTTGATTCTGAAGCTTGAAAAGAATTTATTTGCTTTTAGTGTGTGTTTTACTATAGTGATGTGGTATAAGTATATTACACAGAACCAAGGTATGTCAGTTTAATGGACTCAATAAGCCTGTCTAAAATACCAGCACAACTCCCACATGAGACATAAAGCCTAGCGTGGTGCTAAATGGTTTATGACTTCATTAACACTCTTTTATTTTTGAGACCCCTTTCTGTGTTGTCACTTGACTACATGCAAGCTAAAATTCATAGCACATGTGATTTGTTGTGTCCTTATTGAAACATATTTACAGAGGTTCACACATTGCCTTGATAAAAACAAAGCTGCCATGTGGAGAATGATGGATTAGTACATTGTGTACACACTTTTTAATGAGTCCCTGTTCTTATTTTATGTTAGGTAGGCAGCAGATTAGTCCTCCAGACGACCGGAATCCTGATGATTATCCTGGGGATCTTTGGGAAGTTTGGAGCGGTTTTCATCACCATACCAGACCCAGTCATTGGAGGCATGTTCCTTGTTATGTTTGGAATGATTGCAGCGGTGGGAATATCCAACCTCCAGGTAAACACATTAAAGATTGCAACATATTTTCTCTTATTCACTGGGTCCTTTCATCAAGAGCACCTGCTGCACTGAGTATGGAGTATCAGTCTCCTTGCAGAATGACTACAGTCTAATCGGATCCACGAGTGCTGCTCTGCTGCTGCTGACCTGAGAGCTAAAACATGAGCAAAAAAAGCAGATGGCGAGCAGTTAATAAACACTTTATCAATCGTATAAAGAGTATACAAACAATATAAAATCAAACCAAGCTGAGAGATAAAACAGTAGAATAACAATGAGAAACAACGATTCAACAAAATGGAGCTCATAAGAGTGATTTTCAGTGATTTCTTAGATTAACTTATATACTGTAACTATACACCGATCAGGCATAACATTATAACCACCTGCCTAATATTGTGTTAAATATTGTGCTCTGAATCATTGGGCATGGACCAGAGGACCTCTCAGGGTGTCCTATGGGGTCTGGAACCAGGACATTGGCACTGGATCCTTTGGGTTCTCTGGTTTGTGCAGTGGGGCCTCTGTCCATCAAACTTGTTCCACTGCATCCTGTTGATGCTTGATCACAATGGGGTGTAGGAAGTTTGTAGGTCAAATCAACATGTTGGGCCATTGTCATGTTCCTCAACATGTTCCTGATTGGTTGATGTTGTTCCCATGTGGTGGGGTGCATTTTCCTGTGGGGGTAGGCCAGTGACATTTGGGATTTCCATTTGCATGAGGGAGTGTGCTTGTTGTGGGACAGTGTTTATTTGGGTGTCTAAGTCTCATCAACACGAATGTTAAAATCCAAGGTTTTCCATCAGAACACCACATAGTACCAATATGATCAATGTTATTCACTTCACCTGTCAGTGGTCATGATGTTGTGGCTGATCGGTTTATACTGTTAGTTATGTTACTAGTTAGATTTGCACTGTCTTGTCATTAACTTGTCAGTTACTTGTGGAGCATTTTGAATTGCATTACCCTGCATGTAAGGTGCTATACAAATGGATGGCAGTATGCACAAGTGAGCTAACCCACATTTCGCTGTTTTGTAATAATGGCGTAAAATGGATCTTTGTGTTACCATTAAATCTGTCAGGTTCAGAATGCTTGTAGTTGAGCATGGTGTATAAGGAGTATGCTGGGCATATGAAAGCCTGATACTTGCAGAATGGCACAAAGGTGATAAATCATTTTATGATCAAACGTGGGTTAGCCCACTTGTGCATATTGCCATCCAAATAATGGTTGACGGCTGCTAAATGCATTTAGCATGTAACATGGCAATTGTTGGCCCTCTAGAGGTGGAGTCCATACTGCATCTGTGAATGCTTTCTAAGAGTTGAGATACACTTCGAGTGCGTAGCGTATCTGGGAAACAGTCCAAGAAACAGGCTACCAAGTGAGCAAGGGTCAGCTGCAATCCTATTTCCTGCTACGAGATATTTCAATGTGATTAAAGCAGGAGTACCGGGTCAGGTCTTTGTCACTGTTGGCCATTAAAACCACCCACAAAGATGTCTCTGACACAATTTACTTCATAACATAGTGTTTTGTTGGGGAAATGCCATTGCTGTGTAATTACTTGCTATATCATTGAGACAAACACTCTTTCCATTTGAAAAAGTCATTCTTACCTCATACAGACAAGAAATGTGTTTAACTGACCTTTGACAGCAAGCTTCCTAAATGAGATTTAGAGCACCACCCTGCCTCAGTACACTAATAACAACTCGTAAGTTTTGCTGAAGAATGCAACTGTGTAGCTGGTGTATAAAAGTCTCATACTGTTCTTTCAATAAGCAGTAAAAACAAAAAAAAACAAGCCGCAGGAAGTTCAAGCCAGTACTTGCTAGAAAATTACAATCAAAGCAAAGATCTTTGCTGTGCTTTTGCACAACACTCACAGATTCATCTGTACAGAGAGCCACTGTTCCACCCTTACATTATATGTTTCTTCTAAATGGTTTCTTCTATCAGTCTTTATAAACAGATGAAACATGACACAGTTCCCCCTGTATTCTAATGAATATTTTGTTTGTGCTGAGCAAGTACTGCTCCCTTGAGTCTTAGTCATAGGTGTCAAAACTGCATGGAAGCAACAGCACAGTATGTAGTATGTACAAAATAACTGGCTGCAATGGCAAAGTGCTCAGATTTAGCTTAAACTATGGACATAAAACTCCAGTATTATGTTTCAGTTTTAAAGAGAATGCTTATAAAACAGGTCATAAGTCAGAAGTAGGGCAAGTCTTTGCATGTGTGTCTATCTACTTCTAATTTACAGCATCTTGGTCATTTTTTTGAAACTCTCAAAGCACATTTATAGACTGAATTGTCTCCAGTCTGGCCTGTGATAACCCACTGTGACCAAATAAATGTGAATCCTACACTAAAATAGAATCTGGGTCTTTTTATATTTCCAGATTATTTGTAATCACATTTTAGTGAAGTTGCAAAACAGAGATGGCAGCCAGTTGGTAGAGAACAACAAAATAATGGCTTGCATCTGAGAGTCAATAAACCAATTTAAGCAAATCAGTCCCTCTCTTTTTTCTCTCTCCAGTATGTTGATCTCAACTCTTCCCGTAACCTCCTCATCCTCGGCTTCTCTACGTTCAGCGGCCTCGTCTTGCCTACCTGGTTTCACTCCAATCCCGGCATCATCGACACAGGTGATTTTAACACACACTTGCTCATGTACACACTGGCGCTGGGAACAACAATTTAGGGTTAGATAAAAGAAAATCTACATAAATGTTGACCATCTCCACTAAAATGCAGATTTAGTCCTGACAGTAAGGGGCACAAATGGCATAACTAGACACCACATTATAGATCAGGATTAACTGGCTGTTTGCTTATTTATGCGAGAAGCCCTTGACTGCAGTGTGTAGTTTGGGGCGAAGCTTAACATTTGGGGCGGAGCTCAACATTTGACTCCACCCATCTCAGCGTTCCATAAACCAATCACATTCAGTCCTATTACATTCAACTTTACTTCATTTTGCAACAGTTTGGAGGCAATCTAACCCTAACCTTAACCCTTACCCTTCAGGAACGTGTGTATCTAATACAATTCAGAGTGGAACCACATACAGGGCCAAATATAGGTTTGTGACTATCCTAGGAGCGTAAGACGGCACTTGTTTTGACATGCAGGCAATGTCCCCTTGGGCGGAGTCAAATGTTAGATTCAGCCTATAGCATGCCGACGTTGAACAGTGTTGAGCGCCGCCCCAAACTGTTGGATTCAGCCAATAGCATGCCGACATTGAGCAACGTTGAGCTCCATCGCGAACTGCACACTGCAGTCAGGGGTACTTGATGCTTCAATTGAAACAAAAAAAGTCACTTTGATTAGGTTGGCTGTAAAATCTGGCTCTGACCTGAAACTCACCCACACACCATGCAGTTTTATTTATTTCACCAAGTTTTTAATCATTACTTCACAGCATAAGGTCAGTGGATCGGGTCAATGGAAACACACATACCAAAAGCAAATGGGGCTCAACAAAACACCTGCGCCTGTTGTTTCTATAGATACAAACACACCATGTTAACACATGTAAGTGCGGCATGGGCAAAAGCAAGAGGAGGGGAGAAGACCACTACTTGGAGGATCTCACGTCAGGAAATGCTGTCTCACGAACCTGCAGCATTGATTGAAAGTTGATGATGAGGCACACAGACTTGTTACTAACACAAGACAGGCTTGTTTTCGCAATGAACCAATTTTTTTCTTGAAATAATTAAAAGAGTCAAATAGGCAGGGACTGGATCTGCGAGGGAGAGAAGTTAACAAAATGTTGCTCACCTCACACAGCAATCGCCACAGCAAGCAAAATGGTGCAATCTCCATTCATGTCCCAGTGTTTTTGTTCACATGCGGTGTCTAGCCTCTCAACGATATGGCACCCTATGTCACTGAAAGAGAGGGATTCATTTAGAAAGGAATCAAATAACCCAGTTGGTTTGACAATGCAGGCAAAAGTCAAGCAAAAACCAGAAAGCCAACAAAACAAAGTAGCAACAGCAATACAGCAGCAGGAGAACCTACAAAAGGATTCACCATGCTGCAGACCAAAATGACACGTTTAGGACACTACTCACCATGTGTGATATGAGGCATTAACAGAGTCACTCAAACAGTAGAGTTCCAACACACAACATTCTCAACCAACACGTCAGATCAAAGCTCAAACAGAAGGCAGTCGGCTAGCTATGCAGTGTGAAAAGGCTGACTTGTGCATGCTAGGTGATCACTTTAATGACACACCTGTAACGCCCAACGCTACCAGCCACAACAGAAGCAGTGGCCAGCAGCCAACAAAAAGGATGAACATAGGTCATCAGGTGCCTTGTATAATCTGACCCTAATTAGGGAATTGTTCGAAGGGAGGAGTCAAGTCAAGGGGCTGTGTTCACTAATTCGACACATGATTCTGTGTTCACCTGCAGAAGGGGAGCATTCGCCGTCGCATTAGCTTGTGAGGGTGCCGCACTGGTTTATTACCAAACATCAAAGGCTGTCATTGCTTCAGAAGGGATGCAAGTTCTTCACAATCCCTCCCTGGTGCAGCGAATCGTAGCTACTGTACCGTGACTTCTTTGTCTGTTCCCACATCAGGTGTCTGCTCTGTGCTTAAGAATCCTTCACCTCCTACTGTGTGATTTTATCTAGCAGTAGTCAAGACCCACACTGGAGTAGAGTCAATCAGATAAGCTGATCGCCAAGAAAAAAAAAACAGCTTCTTATTTTCGTGCTGCTTTACTATTGTTCCAAAAATTGTGACAACCCTTTTAGTTTGGAGCAACTTGGATGTACATTTTGGGCTTGGCTGTCTGTTTGCTTTTGATTACGCAAAGGCAGACGGACTCAGTAAACGATGCCAAAAAGATTCACATCCATATGAGAGGGGTGACGTGGCCCTGTGACAGTTAGGCTATGTGCACCCTCTGCTCCACTTACAGATTACTCTTGATAGATGACAGCGGTTCTGCAGCCTAAGCTCCTAAGGCCAACGTGTTCCCAAATCCCCCAGATGGCAAACACTTTACCTTCAGTCTTTAGCCTAGATTTTTAAGTGGCAAGAAGAGCCTTTTTTTATTACACTCATCTGATCTCGGAGTCTGAATATGTTCCTGCGTCTTGTGCAGTCACTTGAACTTGATTCTTGACAGAAAATATCAGTCAGTTTGTAGCTCGGTTGGTCAGGCCAAGCCGCGTGGGTCCAAAAATGGGTGCAAGGAGCAGTTTGACCCGTTGGGAGCACTGTTGGGGCTTTAACACTCCTGATCTTGATTCTCATCACATGACTTTTTGCATGCTGGCATGGGAGGAATAGGGCCAGCAGTTTAATGATGTGGGTGCTGTCAGTCCCTTTGAGGGGACAACAGCAAGGGGAGTTCAAATAAGCTTGTCTTGATTATACGATATATTATATATGGTATGTTCTGTTGGGGACTGTCGGAAAATACGTTAATACTTGAAAAACAACATCATGGACACATTAAATACATAAAAGAAGGAACATGTATCATTGTACTAGAGTTTTTTTCTCTATTACAGAAACAGGAATTACTAAGTAATGGCCACAACATATTTTTTAGATATTTTTGTTTGTTTGTTTGTATGCAGGGATATCTGTAATAGGGGTAAACATGGCTGTTATGTGTGTTATGGGCATGTAAAATGGTTTCAAGTGAAAGAGTGCTGTGGTGACAGAGGTCAAAATTCTAACACATTCCAAGGATTTAATCTGCTTTAAATCTGGGTTTATTGGTACTTCTATGTGGTTTGTGTGTACCAGTGTGGGCAAATAGCTATGGCTGTGCATGAAAAGTCAGCAGATTATGTCTTTTCCCTTTCATTAGTGTCACTGCTGGTTGGTCGGTTAGGGAAAAGCACTTGCAGAAACAGAAGTGGAAAAAATAAAACTAATAGGCTAAACAGAGCAATATTATTTTGTAGTACAGGAAATTTTCTATTGCATTAGATAAATGCAATTCATGAGTCCAATTACGCCAATCCAGCCCTAAAACAATAAATGAACAGATGAAATCAGACATGGCGAAGTAAGTACGATCAATCAGAGATCTTAGAGCCAATCAGAGATCAGTCACAGGCTATCAGCGGATGGTTCCCCTCTTCTGATGAGACATTGATTGGCTGCGGGGCGTCTTTGTGGCCACTTCCTTTGAACACCATCAAAAGAGCAATCCTCAAGATTAAACAGCTCTTCTCTGCAGACATAAGACCTTGATCCCATGAGTCATGTGATGCTCGTTTCTCCCAGGAGAGTGCTAATCCAGAGTTCACGCTGGGCATGAGGGCTTGTCTGGTTTTCTCAGGTCTAGGCTGCTTACCTCCCAATCCTCTTGGCTACCCCCCATGTCACCGGCTGTAATCTGCCCGGCTCAGATGAAGCACTCTTACCCCAAGTCTTTCCCCAGCCTCAACACTCAGCTGATAGCTCCAGACAAGAGGAGGCCTGTCAATGCTCTTTGTGCGCAGACTGCTGCTCACCCAGACGTTCTTACATGCTCAGGCTGTGGGACTTAAAATCAACTCAGTGGGTGCCTTGAACTTTTGACTGCTCCCTCTTTGGGCAGGAAATGTGTGTGTGTGCCTGTTGGGATGAGCTATGTGAACACAGGAGTCAGACTACGTCAGCGCTGTTTGCAGTTCTTGATTCAATTCAATACAACTTCATTAGGCAGTTTATTGCCTGAGGGGCATTATGAAAGCAGGGCATCGGCCAGGCAGGCATTCGCATATTCAATGGCCCTTTGTATTCATCCATGTGCTAGTGGTCACACATGCCACATGAAAGGCCAACTCTGACTCAGGAAATTAGAGCATCTCAGTGGTCTAGTGCTTACAAAGGATGCCCCTCGGCCACCAAACAACCCTAATAAGCCCAAATATCTGCTCATCTTAGGGCCTGTGGACTTCACAGGACATGCTGGCAAATTGTTCTTCATTATCACAACTTCTTAACTCTGTGTGACTCTCTGTGACCTTCAGGGAAGCTAAAAAAAATACCAGGAAAATTTGCTGTATTTAGGATGATCCCATCTCTTTTACATGGTCCACTTCAATTATAATTATTAAAAGTGTTGTTGCACTAAAACAAGATGAATTATTTATGCACATGTAAGACTTTAAGTCACAAGTTAGGTTTTAATTTCCTTCTTTCTTATGAGGTCTAAGAAATCCATTGCTGTTATCATTGCTTACACCAGTACAACGGAGGTTAATCTAATTTTCTTTGTGGCAAAATAATTACTTAATTTGATGAATTAAGTTTGCAGTTAAAAAAAATCTCAGTGAAAAATTCCTCTTCCAATGAAGAAGTGAGGTTTGTAGACTGCTACTGAGACATGGTTTCAGTGAGGGCACAATGCTGTCCAGTGTTTTAAATGGCTTTATTTCCCTTGTTATCTTTAAACTCCCATCTTAGTACAGATAGAAATTAAATCCATCCATCCATCCATCCATCCATCCATCCATCCTCTATCACTTATCCGGGGCCGGGTCGCGGAGGCAGCAGTCTAAGCAGAGAGGCCGGGACTTCCCTCGCCCCAGACACCTCCTCCAGCTCTTCTGGTGGGACCCCGAGGCGTTCCCAGGCCAGCCAAGAGACATAGTCCCTCCAGCATGTCCTAGGTCTACCCTGAGGCCTCCTCCTGGTGGGACATGCCTGAACACCTCCCTAGGGAGGCGTCCAGGAGGCATCTGAAACAGACGCCCGAGCCACCTCAGCTGACTCCTCTTGATGTGGAGAAGTAGCAACTCTACTCCGAGCTTTTGGACAATTCTGTCGGAACATAGCAGCCCTTTAGGTCACAGACAGGCTTGTAGAGATTTTGAATTTCATGCATTTCCAGATTTCAAATGAATGTTTTCCTTTTTATTAACCATGAACTCCACAGATTATTTTACACATCAGTGTTTTTGTACATGTTGGAGGCAATACAATGGCTACTTATAGAATTGTTTGTGGCTGCAGAAGGACAAACCCAAAGTCTGATGGCCCAAAGTGATGTCAGGTTGTCAGGGCTGAAAACAACGACACATCTGAAGCAAAAATCAAGGATGTGGATTTTTTTTTAAAAGTGCTAACCAGACACAGTAACAGATTCTTCATCTCTGTTTTAGGCTACATCAGCTGGTACTAACAGAACACAGCTAAATCTGTGAGTGTGTTTGCGGAAATGATGGCACCAGGCTTGGACTATAGGACGTGGAATGAAAAGAGATGACACCACTAGTTCTGCTCTGTAGGGAAGGAAAAGTGGCAAAATTTGAAGACTAGAAACATTTTGGAGTTACACTTTAATCTAATAGCTTTAGGTTAGGGTTTGAATGTGTCCACATGAAGATGTTTAATTCTTGTGAGTGTATTTTTAAGTCAGAGTAACATAGTATTTAACATTATTACAACCCTGAATTTGCACTTCTGTTAATTCAATAAATGTTAAAGTAAATCGGTTCTGTTTGCTGCATTTGATCTACATTTTCAAAAGTGATCATTTATTTGCAGTTCCTTCTTGACTGCTTTTGATCTACTAGAAGTGAGTAGGAAACTTCTGATAATAATAATAATAGTAATCTGTAGTTTTGCAGACACGTCCTTCCTTTCTGTCGCAGCAGAAGGGCCAGAGGCAGGCATTAAATCAAATTTATCTGCATGGCTGGATTTAATGCCGTTGAGGGACCTGACCCTGCACTTCAAAAAAACTACAACATTTGCTTCATGAAAATGTCATTTTAAAAACTGCGAGATAAATTTTCATTACAGTGTTGTGCCTGTTTGACAGTGTAGCTTTTGGACATATAGAGAGAGTTACATTTTGAAGTATAGGACTCAGAGGCATTATGGGCTGTCTAGCCAGGACAACACTGGTGTGCGATCCATCCAGCAGACTGATTGGAGCCGTGTGGATTGGCTGTTATCCTGTCCTTTTGGATTTACTGTCAGGCTCCAGGACCTCTTGGTTTTTTGTGTTAAGGACGCTTGTATTTCTTTCACTTTTAGTGAGCTAAAACTGACCTTTGGCCTGAGTAGAGGAGGCAAGAACAACATGAATCTCCCTGCAATATTTGTAGCTGTCATTTTGTTTCCCAAGCTCCCCAAGGACGACAGATGACTCTGTTTATTCTCGTCTCTCTGTTTGAAGGAATAAAAGAGCTGGACCAAGTGATCGTTGTGCTCTTCACCACACATATGTTCATCGGTGGATTTTTTGGGTTCATCCTTGATAACACCATTCCAGGTAGGACAAAAATAGCTTCATATGAAAAACTCTAACTTATCATGATGAGTGCTCAGAGTGCATTTCACATGGATGCTAATGACCTGAGCAGCAAGGAGTCCCTGGTTAAAAATCCCAGCTCTTTTAATGTTAACTAAAAACCAATCAAACAAGCAAAAAGCAATAAACTGACAAGCAAATCCTAATATCAGCTAACCTCGTCTTTCTTTTTTCAGGCACTGACAAAGAGAGAGGCATCAAGAACTGGCAGGACAAGGTGCAAGGGGAAAGCAAAAGCTCGTGCGACCAGTCATGCTATGACATCCCTTTCTGCGCCGGCATTTTCAAAAGGTTTAGATGTTTCCAGTACCTGCCCTTCCTCCCTTCTTACAACACCACCCAGGACGGGACATCCAAGTAAATGACGTGGTACCTCTCTGGGCTGCACTGACGCTGGCCTGTTCACCACATGAAGTAAAACAGTAGGTGGTGAGCACTGGAGAAAAAAGATCAAATAAAACCTGGACGTTATGACAAGAAATGGCCTTTATATTGAGTTAAACCCAGTTTGTGGACATAAAGTGGACACGACATTATGCTGTTATATTGCGTCAGTTTTGCTGATATAAAACCTCACTGTAAAGCAAGTGCGCTACCTTTCTGCTCCCGTTTCCTCCCGTGGTCTAACGCATGCAGGTTTGTTGAATAGATATAATTCAATCTTAACCGTTTCATCTCTAAAACAAATATTAGTGGATACTTCATCCGTTTATAGAACAGTATACATGGCATCTTTATGGAGCCTGGGGTCGACCATCTGTGGCTTTTAACCTCCAGTGTGCATTTGAAACAACCATTTTAGACTGGAGCGTCACTGCAGACATAAAAGGTGCTGATGTGGGACCAGATTGGCCCTCTTTATTATTTGTAACTTGGAGGAAAACACCATAATCCACAGTAATGAGCCTTTAAGGAGGAAAATCCTATACACCCCAAAGCATATATGTTCTTTACCACTCCAAGTTAAATAGTTCTGTCTATCCGTGCAGTAGAACAGTACGATTCTTAACAACTTAAGCTCCCTACAGTTAGAATCCAACTAATAAACCCCCTTTACATCATCTGTAGTTCAGTAAAACATTCATAGTTCTTGAACAAGCAATAAGCAGTGCGATGCAGAATCATCAGTCATCGTCGAGAGCAGTCATTTTGACTTATGAAAGACATTTTCGGTTCCTTTTTTTAAAACACCTTTGTACTACTCATGTTCCAGAATGTCACTTGTTCTTATTGGACAGCATCCAAGTGGCTCTCATGTATCTTCAGTGAACTGATGCGCTGGTCAGAGATGACGTGACAAGCTGGTGGTGGTGGTGGTGGTGGTCAACCGTCTGCATTACTGTTCCTTGGAGCCACTGTTCAGGTGCTATGAATTTAACGCGTCCATTTTCAGTGGGATCATTGCTACCTCATCAGAAACAGTTAGAGAAACTGGTAAAGAACAGAACTTTTCACACGTTAAAAAAGTTGTTATGAGACGTCTTTAAAAGAATGATGTCATTAACGTTATCAAGGCTCCTGCTTTATGTATTTTATTCTGTCTGCTGTCACTGTATAGAGGTGGATTTATACTTTTTAAATATACTTTTACATTTAAGAATTTGAATATAATGTAATTTCACTAATTTTTGTACTGTACTTATGAAACAGTCCTAAGCTGTTGCAGTAGAGGACTGTCGGTGGTAAATAAATTCTAAACGTACTAAAGATATTTATAGTCTTTCTCACACTTATTTCAATTTAAGTTTTGAGGTGTTTATCTTTTAAATGACTTAATCACATTCATGTCAAAGAATGAAAATTCAAACTTTTGTTAATTACCATGAAGTATAGCCGGCACTATACTTGGGTTGCATTCCGAATCATATAATGTTTTTCTTTTTTTTAAAAAAAAAACTTTCAGTATGGACTAAAGCTGCATACACAGGCAGTATGTTTTGTTGCTTTTATTGAGGAGTGGCACAATTTAGAATCAAATATATTAAAATTGAACTGTTTCAAAGAGAGTTAAGGATATTTACGCCACTTGCATCAGATGCAGTAGCATTGTTAAGAGCTAACAACAAAAATCAAGCTTCTTGTAATTGCCAGCATGCTTTGGGTGATTCTTTAGTGGATCAGTAACAATAATGTATATCTACTGAGTAAGGGAATGTGTTGAACACATACAAGTGCTGGTGCACATACACAAACCTAACATGCTGTATAAATGTAATCTTAAGTGGCCTCTTTCTCCCACACAGCATGCTGTCATGTTTTACAGTCAGGATAATGACTGAGGGGAAGGTTAATTGGGTTAACGTAAATGCTAAGATTAGGCTTCTTGTGTTAGCAGTTAAGGTGAGGTTTAGGCAGTGCAGCTAAGAGACCCTCAAAACCTTAGTGGCAAACAGATGTCTATATGTGCACAGATCTGCACATGATACATGCCTACAGGCTCTATGTGTCCATGTGTTTTGTGGTTTTTCAAATTATTTTCTTTGAAAACAATCTTTAACTGGTGTTTTGTCTTCACCTCCCACTGATAAATATCAGTGTGAGGTAAAATCCTTCAAATCTCTTCTTTCTATAGGATTAGGATCAACAGTACACCCTACAAAAAAGATTAGCCTCTCAGCCTTTTCTCAGTTTGAGAAGTTCTTGGTGATCAGAAGATCCAAGGTCTGCTAATCACAAACATCACAAAGGTCACAGGTTTTGCCCTTTGTAGCATTTAGTTTCAATCTGGAAATGACACGAGCTTTTATAGTGGGAAAACGTTTTCCAAACCTTTAATTGAGGAATTAACTGATGCCATGCAAGGCATGCACAGCACTTTCAAAATAATGTAGGTAATAAGATCAAACTGATGTGCCTTTAACTAAGGAAAAAATAATTAATCATGTAAGAAATTAACCAATGAATGAGCTTCATTTCCCACAGTGTCTTCTAACGATCAGGCAGTCTCATTATTGGATATCGATCCGGTTCTGTACTGATCTGATTCACACTTGGGGTGAGGTGGATTTATTATTCAAAGTTGTTAGACAATCATACACTGGAATAGTAGTGCCAGCTGTTTGTTTACAGAAAACAATAATTATTGTCAATTTTATTTGCTTCATACAGATTAGCCCTTTCTGTCATTAATATTATTTCAATTGCAAAAATGGGCAGCATAGCAAGTGATTTAAAAGAACAACATGGGAAATAAGCATATGCTTTCACTTTAGATGGATAACAGATAATGGATAATGGATAAGTTGCTTCTTTGGATCTTTCATGTGATCTGCAAAAGAACTTGAAACCTCAAGTCATCAACCTTTATTTAATCCTTGAAAATCAGTGCGTTTTCCCTCATTTACAGTGATGTTGGGATTATATGATGCTGAAGTCAAATCTCAGATTATAACGTAAACATGCAGAAAAATACAAGACCCTAATGGATGACGTTTCTTTGAGGAAACATGTCAATAGATTTCTTAGCAACTCGAGGAAGACACTGCTTAGACCTGGACTGGTTTACAGTGCCTCTTAAAAGTATTCACTCCCCTTGGAAGTTCTCCCCTTTCACTGCTTTTTAACAGTAAATCACAGTCAGTTTATTTATTTATTTTTTGGACAAGGATTTATCAAAATCAAGGCTCTTTCATGTCAAAGTGAAAGATTTTTACAGTTTTAAAATTGAGATTCTTGGCCATCAAACTAGTGCTAGTACTAATGCTAGTTGCCGAACACCAAACACTGCACTTTGTCACAAACAAACCATCCCCAACATGAAACATGGTGGTGGCAGCATCATGATGAGGAGATGCTTCTGCAGCAGACCAGTGTTGCCAAGTCCGCTTATTATAAGCGACTCTGGGCTTGTTTTTCTGTAAAGTTGCTAGCAAATCTCATCAGTTGCAGGTTGCGGTTTTTGGGCTTGTTCTCTAAAGTGTTGTTGCTTATTTGGGTTTGCTTTGCTGTCTCTATGAACCCCTCCTGATTCTCTACTAGTTCTCCACAATGAAGTGAAACATGTTAGTTTGTCCTTTTCCAGGACCGGTCCACTCCCCTGATTCTTAGTTACCGCTCCCACCCACACTAACAAGCATGTACAATAACGCCTGAGAGCCTGTTAGAGAGTGGCAATGAGCGGGAAAAAGAAGGGAAAATATGGTAAAAAAAATATCAGAAGGAGTGGGAGAAAGAGACTGCTTTGAAAGACTGGATCCGACCTCAGGTGGGAGATAATTCGAAGGTGTTCTGACGACTGTTTAAATGTGAAATACATGCTCACTATGCTGATTTAATACAGCATGCTGGCACCGAAAAACACAAAAAACTCTGCACCTTTCTCGTCCGCGAGGCTTACAGAGATTGGTTTCACCACCTCCAAACAAAACGAGACAAGACAAACAAATGAGCTAAAGATAGCCACTTAGATCGCCTGCCACACATCCATCAGTGCTGTGGATCATCTTAGCGAATTAATTGAATCTACCTCGACTGACAAAGTGAAAAAACACCAGATCAAATGCACCTCATTAATTAATCACGCAATAGCCCCATGCATGTTCAAAGATGGCTTATGCATAATGCAAATGTCTTTTATTTTAATCACAGTTTAAAAATTTAAGTTATTCAGTGTTTTTCTGTTGATCATTTACTGTCAATTTACTGCACACAAGCATAAATGTAGCTATACCTTTGTACTTTTATCAAGAGGCCTCTCATTTACATGATGTGTCGGCTCAGCTGTTGGGCTTCTTTTGGGCTTGTTCCCATAGAGCCGGTTGCTTGTTTCTCTCGCGAGATCTGGCAACACTGCAGCAGACACTGATAGGCTTGTAAAGGTAGGAGGTAAAATGAATGCAGCAAAGTATGGGGAAGTCCTGGAGGACAAACTGCTGCTCTCTGCAAGAGAACTGCAGATTGGAAGATTTATTTTCCAGCAAGACAATAACATGTAGCATGCAGCTAAAGCTACGCAAAAAGGTTTAAAGTCAACAAGGTTCTGGAGTGGCCATGTCAGAATCCAGACTTTAATCCAATTAGGAGTTTGTGGCCGATTTGAAAAGTGCTGTTGGGGCAAAAGTGCAGCGTTCAGGTGTGCAAGGTTCACTGAGACTTAATGTACATGGACTCAATGCAGCTAAAGGTGCATCTGCTTGATATTGAATTAAAGGGGGTAAATGCATATGCAGTCACTTATTTTACCATTTATATTCTTAATTAACTGACCTTACTTTGTAGAAATCAGTTTTCACTTTGACATGAAAGAGTCTTTCTATGTAAGTTCTTGTCAAGAAAGTCAAATTATATTTGAATTATATACTACAAGCTTAGAATGAAAGGCAACTCAAATAACCAGAGTGGCATTAAATACAGGTAGGGAGTGTTGCTTCTCATTTTATTTTATCCCACTTTATATAACTGTGTTTTCTGCCAACCATATGTCCACTTACAGTATTCTTATAACAACTGTTTCATTTAATGTAACATGTTGCAAACACCTTCAGTGACATAGCAGGTAAAAATGGGCCACACGCTATACCATATGCAATCGCCATGTGGCTGGGAGCAGTGCCAAGTTTGTCACGAAGCCTATCACCCAGTCAAGGAAGAGGCCAGTTGCACAGTTAAAACTTCAAGATGGTTGTCTAGCCTTGCAACTTCATTGGCACAAATCTAACAGGATTACCCAATGCTAATCAGGATTGAGTTGTATCGACAGATGTGAATGTTCATTAAGTGAAGAGGCACCTTCGGCCACAATGTTCCGAACTTGAGGTATTAGAGAAAGTCTGTCAGGGCATTACCTGCACTGGGGTTTATCGTCCTCTGGAAACGTGACTTTACTTGGATGCATGCCATGTCTTTGCTGAAAGGTTTGGATTCCTGGAGAGGTGAAAGGTGGCAGATACTAAACAAAGCCTGCTGACTTTATGCATGGAATTGAACTAGGAAAATCAGACTCATTCAGGGTAATTAATACGAACCATAACAAAAATAAATGTGGATTTTAGAAACATTCTGTAATCACTGAGAAAAGGTGAAAAATTCCTTTTCTTTTCTTTTTTTTTCTGTTCAAATGATCGACTTTTTGATTTTGTTTTGGTGCCCCGAAGCACCCACTATTCTAAATTCTCTGCCTAAAGACTGACTTTCGGAATAGAAATTGAGCTGGAAGAAAAATGTTTTTTTGCTGATTTTGCTGCAACATTTGGGATTGAAGGTAAATCAGAGAGACCAAAAGAAAATTCATCTCGAAATGCAACCAAGACTAACATCAGGGATTAAAACAAAAGATGGTGCAGGTTAGTTTCTACTTGGTTAAGCTACTTTATGGAGCTTTACTCCAAGGTACACCTCACTAAACTAATCTATGGAGCCCAGAAGGCTGGAAGCAGCTATTTATTAGCTTTAATTGGGTCACATTGATGCTTTAAGGTCTCAGAGATGGGCAGTAACAATATTTTTTATTAATAAATGTGTTCACTCTCTGATTTACACTGGGCATGTGTTAGATGATCAGTATCTTACATCTCCTAAGCACTTAGCCTCACTAATTCAAAGTGCTCGCTGTTACTATCATAAATCTGTGTTTCTAAGTTATTGTTTTAACAGCACTGTGTAACCAGCCCTCACTTCTACAAATTGCATTTGGATGGAACTAATTTGCACCGGCTAGAATGTTTAGGAAGGAGCAAGAAGGTAAGATCGGATTACATTCGCTAACAACGTTTTGTTCTAATGCAGGCAAGTTGGGCTGCTTTCTGACACCACAGGTCACGATGAGAGGTCAGGACTGATGACTCATACTTATGTCATTGCTGATTCTTTCAATACTTCCACCTGAAAAAGCCTCTCTGAATTAAGTCAGTGACAGCTCCTCAACTGAAAGGCCAAAATAAACAACCTGAAGCACATTCAGTAGGACACACTGGAATTTTCTTCTGAAATTGTCCTTGTAATTATTACAAAACAAGTGGGATTTGAAAAAAAAAAGAGCAAATCTTGACATTTTTGCTTCTGCCTGATCAATACTGCAAATCGGAGGGTCACAAAACGGGTGTTTCTAAGCCTGTTCTGAAAATTACCCGGCTGCAACCGGTGCTATGCTTCAGCAATTATAGTACTAGACGCTGGGCGACCTTCAGAAAAGAAGGAACAAACATAGTCTAGTCCTGGTTAACATGAACTTTATCTCCCTCTGACTTTATTAAAGTGTTTCTGTCCCTGTACTAATCATGACAATGTTTCCACTACTTCCAAATTCCACTAAAGACTCAGTTGATGAAATGATTCTAATACCTGTGTACAGTATTAAAGGAGTCCCTTGCAATGATAAACTTGACAGTTGAGTGTGACTGCTTTCATAAAGCTTGTTTCCACCAAGGACGACGACTCTGTTAAGCATACAAGCTCCGATAATCCCGTTGAATGCTACCTGCCCTTTAGTTCAGGAGTTTAACTGTGCTCAAAGCCTGACTGGGTTCAATTTGCTTGTATATAAAATAACACCTGGGACAGGTGGACATTTTTCACTTTGCATTGCAAAATATATATATTTCAAGTGTTTATCACAGACAGGAGATTCATCAAACTGCCTGCCATTGTGGGTGTAGCATGTAGCATTATGAAAGAGGATAGACGGAGGGAGCACAGACTCCTGGAGACAAGCCATGTAATAAAAGACACTCTGAACCGTTGCCAGTGTGTCGAAAGAGAACGAGCCAGCGTATTCTCAAGAACACTAAATCAGAAAACAATCCCATAGCGTGCTACGGGATGCTTGAAAATACAAACCTGCCTCTGTTGGCAACATGCATTCACGAATAATCTGGAAGCACATCACTGGGATTCACCTACACTTTGGAGGCAGACAGTAATCCATGATGCTCAGCTCATGGGACCTCTAAACATTGAAACAATTGTCAGTCCGTAATGACATTAACTGTACAGCTCCTTCACCCTGGCCATTTTGACAAGAACATATTGTGTGACTGAACTTTGTTTAAACTTTGAGAACTCCTAATTATTAGTCCAGACCACCAAATATGTCTTGCCGAGCTTCAAGAAAAGTGCATTAGATAATACATGAGCCATCTGCAATAGCAATGACGACAGCTCAGTTAAGGACAAGATCAGATTAACCCAAGGAATGCTATGTGCCATTTTGCTCTGGATAAGCAAAATGTAAAAAAGCTTAACTATGTGTAAGACCCGATTAGGTTCAATTCAATTTGCTACTTATTAACAATAGGTGTTGTCTTTCTTTTTACTGTCTCACATAGCTTCCTGAGATACTTCCTTCCTTTAAAGCATAGTATTCCGAATGCTCTGCACCAGAGACAGATAGGTAACCAACAAAAGCTGTTATTATGGGTGCTGTTAGCAGCTACGCTATATAGCTACACAGGAGAAAAGCTATGCGATATAAGAAACTCTGAGCTGCTGCCAGTTTGGAGTCGGGAAAGATGAAGGACTAACGTATCCTGAAGAATACTTTATCCTGTAACAGGGAATCATAAAATGTTGGCCTGACTGGTTTCTGAGGTGTGGCCTCAACAGCCTGCTACGGGATGCATGAAAACACAAACATGTCTGACTGAGTTTTGAACACATTTCCAGTGCAACTTGACACTGAATATTTTTTTTCTCATGCAATGCAAAGCGTTCTTTATACGCATTGCATGGCAAAGAATAAGTAAAATAAGTAAATTCAAACATTTCTAGACGTCTGATTATACATGGTATACAAACATATGAATGATTTAATTAACCTAAACGGGGATTTACAAACAGTGCTTACACTGTATTGTCATTATATCATCACAGGCTTTCACAATAGCTTGAAGGCAGACAGTAATCCAACGATCAGCAGCTCATGTGACCTCTAAACATTCAGACAATTCTCAGTGCGTAATGACACTAACTGTACAACTCATTCACTGGTGCCGTTTTGACAAATATATACTGTGTGACTGAACTTTCTTTAAACTTAGAACTCCTAATTATTAGTCCAGACCTTCAACAGTGTATTGGCAGACTGCAAGACACATGCATCAGATAACACATGAGCCAACTGGCATTTTCTGTATCATGAGATGGAGTCGTAGATTATCCTTACACAGCTCACAGAACCATCACAATCACATTTAAATCACTGTCTGGTTCTACAAATTTGCACTTGTCTCCCATGACAACATTACGTCTCATCACCTCACCATGAAATGTCAGCATTTGCTTGAGAGCAGATTCAAGCAGGAGACTCAGAGAATGTTGAGATGACAGAGAAGCTGACGACCTCCCCAGCCTCCAACCTGTAAAACGGACACATCACAAGCTCCTTTTGGAGGTTTTCGTCTGGTTTTCCTAAAAAGCGGTCAGCAAACACTAAAAATGATGCCAGCAGTGTGAGTGTATCACACTCCACCAGTAGTGAAGCCTGTTAGAGGGCCACATAAACACGTATAAAACTGGAATTACACCTGCTACCTACTATTTTTCTGGCAGATGTTTTTGCAGAACCACTTCTCTACAGCGTCTGTCCCCATGCAGATGAAATTTAAACCCACAGCTACCATCCATTCACCCTCAAAGAACCAAGTAGTTCTGGCCAACCAGAAAATCTTTACAGTGATTTAGTAGCAGTTCGTATTAGTGGCAGTATGTATGTTGCAAGTCTAACTGTGGGTTTAGCTTGTACAGATTCTTAAAGACTGTACGGAATCAACCAGCTTTGAAGAGATCTAGAAACAAGTGGTACAACCTGCTGAACAATGACAACTGATCCAGGAACTGCAGCCGAAGGAAAGAAACCAAAGTCTCCATGGACACAGAGTGCCACCCTAAAGTGAGTAACTTATCTGATCCATTATTATTATAAAATATCTGCTGCAGGTGCTTCAAGTGCTGCTATTAAAACTCGTCGATCAGATGTACAACTGCTCATTCTATTCCCGTCAGATTTATTCAGAATATAACTTGGGCAAATACAAGAACTTTCCTTCAAATGTTTTAACTAAAGGATTTAATGTTTTTCCGGCAAGAGTTGAAAAGTTCATGCTGATGTCTTGTTAAACATGTCTTCCAAATGCGTTACAGGAGGGGCTTCAGTTTGCATTAAAGGATTTATTAAAGCCATACTGAAGTCCATCTGCCTCAACAGGCTTGAAGCTAGAGTACATGACCTCTCAAACGCTGCCAACATACCTGGTGTATTCAGTGATCCAAACAGTCCCTTCAGGTGTTTACTGATGGATGGTTTCCCTGGTTAGAAAAACAAGTCAGATAATGTCCACTCCAATTAGTAAAAGTTATCAATGCTTGTTTTCCTCGGCCTTGGTAGGTTGTCTGTGGTGCAGACAAGGAAGAAGAATCTGGATTGGCAATGAAACCATGACGTGAGGGATAGCCTCCTGATTCATCTTTGACAGTTTGGTCAATATTTGTGCTGTACTTCTGCCACTGAAAGAGGAAATGCTCTTTTAAGATGCACTTTTACACTGAATATTTTGCACAAAGTTACTTTAGTGATGTTGACTAGGAACTGGACTTTGCAGCATGTGCTGGGAAAAACTTCCGCTGTTAGATCACGAATCAGAACAGGTAGTGGCGGCAACGTGGCATTTTGTTCCTTAAAAGAAAACAGAAACGGTAGAAGAAGACAAACACGACTGCGGTGGTTCCCCCTTTAAAGCAGATCTGAAACGAGTGACACATTCACGGTGGCAGGGGGCCACAGCACAAACACAGGTTACATGTCTTCTCTTGCTCTGTGGCTTGGCATGTCCTCCATGCAAGCAGAGGAGAGTTGCCAGGTTGGGTATTTTAATGTGGATGGAGACATTTTCAGAAATGAGCTGAGACGCCTGATGTGGATTCGTTTTAGAATTTGGCCAGCCTAATGCAGACCTTCCAACAAACAGCAAAAGAAAAACTACCATAAGGGGTTGCTGTCTTTCTACTGTAGAAATAGGTCCTTTCCACCCTGGAGCTGGATCTGTAATCAAAATGCAACCCGTCACTATTTTTGGATGGTTGCGGAGCGTGGCAAATTCAATGAGGGATGCCACCTGGTTATAGGTTATATCTGTTATTTACTATTTAATTTAGAATTTCAAGTTACAGTTCAGACAGAAATGAAAATGTCCATATTTGCCAGAGATGTTCACATTTTCCTCTGGTGATGAGGACAACAGTGCTTAGAGTGTATTTCGTTGCATTTGCTTGCTGCATGTCTGCATTTGGGTCTTCCGTCCTGTTCTCTGTGCACCCACCATAGCATCAAGACAGTTTAACTTGATTTTTATCAAGGTGGAGATTTCACATCCCTAGACATGACACTGAAGAGACATAAATAAAGATCAGCCAATCAAACAAGCTGCAGTTTCACCGGGTACCAGCTCTAAATAGAACAAGGCTGTCCCCCAGTTTCTTACCTTCTGCTTTTTCAAGATGGTTGTAGTGAGAAGTGACAACCGCAGCAGTGACAGTGTGCACATTTTAGATTCATCGTTGTGTCATTTGTTGTTGCATTTGTTTGAATTATTAAAACAAATAGGAGTAAAACAAATTCTAAGGGGCAGTGGTGGTTTGTGAAGTGAACTTCGAGCCCCTGGAGGAGCAAGAGATTGAGGTGAGAATGTGAGAGCGACCGCTTGTTCCGGTCACCACCACTGTGGGCCCTTGAGGAAGGCCCTTTACCCCTGACTGCTTCCCCTGGTGCTGCACCGACAGCCCACTGCTCCTAATATGTATTGTTGAGGTTAACTACGATTAGGATGGGTCAAATGCAGAGAATGAATTTCCCCAAGGGGATCAATAAGGTTTAGATTATCATTATTAATAATAGTGTGCAGTGTGTGAAGTAGCGTACACTTACTGAGAATCCCTTGTGCTTGTGCACCACTATTTGAATCTAGTAAGAATGCCAGACCCTGCTCCTGCCAGTGTGAACATTTATGTAACAACTAACTAATCTGTGCAAATACATTTAATGGATATTGCTGCATTATTATTCGACTCTCTGTTAATAGGTTTGCAACTTGTGTAATGTAAAGGGGCTTTTTTCAGTTCACTGGAACATTTTCTTTATTCCAAATAATTCCTACTGTGTTTCCACCATAACCATGTCAATAGTTACTGACCACTAAAGACTATTTCATTTCACATCTCTTTTTGTTAGAAATGCTGTAGCACGCACTTGCTCTGTAAAACTGACAATAACCGTCCAGAAACTATATTAGTAAGTGCCGTATGTTTCACTATGTTTCTCTGGAAAAAAAAGTAAAGAGATCTAATGGTGGCTGAGTGTCAACAAATCCACAACAAAAATTCCTCAGCAACCATTTTCCCGGAACATGATCCATATCTGATGTCTTGTAATCGCTCTGCCAGACACACAGGCATGTGATTCAGAGGAAACTGGCAGGTAAATTTAAGGCATCATAGGCATTTTAGGTCTCTGGAGCCAGGAGTGATTAGATAAAGAATTTCTGCCTGAGAACACTTTATTAGGTCAATACTGCAGGAATTGGATTACAGTGATTAATGAATTAGGTCTTCACTTTGGGTTCCTCTACCATTTACCACTAATAGTAAGCCAAGTGTTATTGAGACAGAAGTGAAACCTTATCCTGGAGTTATTACATGGTTGACAGTCAGGATAGTCATACATCATGAGACAATAAAAACAGAAAAGACATGATCATGTCAGACATTGCCACTTGTGTGTTTGCTCAAGCAATGACTGTGAAAAGACCTTTAATGTAGAGCGCCAAGCCATCCAGTTGGGTTAGTGCCTGTCACTAACAACAGCTCCATGAGCATCTCTTTACTTTCTCTCTGCCATTCTGTTTACTTCCCCCTGACATCAACAGCTTTTGTTAGCTCAGCACAGCCACTAATGGGAAAACATATTTGTACAATCGATTTCTGTCTCTGTCTGCAAGCAGCTGCTCTTCTGAGGAGTGGTTTTTACTTCAAGGTGCTTTACAGTGCAACATGCTGCTAAATCGCCTTGGAGGTCGTCGCTTTCGAAACAGCTTGAGTTTACCAAAACTGTGCATGACACAAAATATCATGCTGTTTTTCTTTGTCTTTGCTCATGTATTCACTGGAATGTGGTGGAATCAACCGAATTCACTGCGACACTTGTCGGTTTTAAATGTTGCTGTGACTGAGTCAGTAAGGAGGCACTGGGGAAGGCTAGGGAAGGGTCAGATGTTCAAAACCTTAAAGAACTTTTATATGTCAAAAGCTTCCTAAATTTTCAGCTTGTTGTGGAGCCTCTTCTCAAAAACAAAACTGAACAAAAGGAACAAAATTTAGATTTTTTTGTTGTTTGACCAATACTTAGATACAAAAATGTCAAATCAGCCAGCACACCAGGGGAACAACTTTTTGTTAAATTCATATTTTCCTAGAACCCAGATTAAAGATAAAGCATTAAGACTGTTTTTCTAAATTGATGCCGGTCAATGCCTACACCAAAGACATTATATTTTGATCTTATGTTCCATATTTTTGAAATGATGACATACTTGCTTCTAAAATACACTATGGCAACCATTTGACTCGTTTAGTTGCTCTCACTACCATGACCAGAAGCATGTAGGAAGCAGTCTTGATGGAACATCCTTGCATTTCATAATATGCAACTAAAATTACTTACTTGAAAACTAAACAAGGTCATCAAACTAGCAAACAGGAGAACAGCCCACTGAAATATCGCTGTCCTACTGTCGGTCTAATCAGCACCCGGTCAGGGATAAAGCACTGGGACAGGCGGCTAGGAACGGATGATCCCTTGTTGGAGAAGATCCAACAAAGGGCATTGAGTTTGCTGCTCGTAGAAAATAGAAAGTGATCTAATCCTGGCATGCACCTTGCCACTTGTTCAGATTCAGATGACTCAAAGCATCATTGTTCTGAAGCAGTGGTGGCCAACAGCTAAGAGATCACTTAAACTAGAAACCATCTTACGATGGAGTCACACCAGCCGGAACTCGCAACATTCCAAGCCACAAGCAATCAGTAGACATTACTCTATTCTTACAGCACTGTTCAGGAGCTAGAAGTTAATCTGCATCCATCTTCATTTTGATCTCAAGTACACACATCACACATGCAAAGTCTTGTGCAGTTGCAACATTATCGTGTTGACAAAATCTACAACTGACATGAAGGACAGTCATATAAACACCAGCCAAAGAAATCAAAACTGCCTTCGCGATAGTTCACATTACTACAAGGTGGCATTTTGCCAGGGTCACACACACACACTTGCAAGGTGAAAACAATAGCAGCTTTGCCATTGCGACTTGTAAACACGCCAACACCCTTGCAGGGCATGTCCACACATAGATCTTGTTACCTTGAATGATAGATGCACAGAAGCATGAGATGACTACTTTTATGTTTTTTTTCTGGCAATGAACTTTTCAAAGCTCTGGACTTCGCATTTTAACATATCTGCCCTGCTAACCTCAGATGGCTGCAGTGATTCATTGACTAAACGGAGAAGGCTTCCACAGTCTGAAGCAGCCATGGATTACAAATACTGTAAGGACCTCCCATTGATTTATAGATCAATGCAGACTGCTTTACTGAAGTTCCCAGGGTTTCCCTCAGTGCTTTTTAGGCCTGGCGGGCTGCCAGGCTTTCCTTGCCCCCCAACCAGGCTAAGTGTCACTTGTTTATTTATTTTAAATAGATTTTTTATGCACCAAAACAGTGATACCAAAGACAGTATACAGAGCTTTTAACAGCATCTGGTGATACGGTTGAAAGCGCAATGGCAACATCTTATACCTCAAAATGTGAACGCACAGGGGCCAAGAGGTCAGGTGTATTTTCCATCATCTGAACGCCCAAAACCTCTACCTGTCTACAAGCTAACAACTTTTACGTGACATGTCAAGGAGAAAGGGTCCAAAAACGTTGGACACTTTCTTTTTCCGAAGTCGGAGGAGCACTGGAGGAGACTATGAGCCCGCTCGTTTACCTCCAGGCCAAGGGGAGTTCATCCCCGGCGAGCCGACCGAGCTGCGGCTCCATGATGAGGCAGAGCCAGTGGAGTTAGCACAAATGAAAGCACGTCGTCGGAGCAGCCTTCTGCAAGCCATGATGGTAAACATCCAACTAGTGGATTTAATCCAAAATGGTTAGCTGACCCTAAATTTAGTGGATGGCTCTACAAGACCGAGTATGGTGAGCCCAGATGGATTGTTTGCACTGATCCAACCTGCACCATGTGTAGCAAAAAGTAGCCTCTGAGTTCCCTGGTTTCACCCCTTGGCCATGTTTGCACTTTTTTTTAATTTATGTTAATTTATTTAACTTTTAATGGCTTTTTTTAAGATTCACTAGGATTCACTAACTTAAGTGAAAACAATTGATGTCATTTATTTTAATTGTATTTTTTTTGAGTTTGTTAAAACTTTATTTCAAGATTAAGCCTTTTTGTAAGACTCTATGTTTAAGTATTGTTAATAAATGGCTTATAATAACACATACTAGTCAACTTTTAACTTTTTTTTACAAAAAACTTGGTGGGCCGCCAGTGGGCTTCTCTACTACCAGTTTTCTAGGGGAAACCCTGAGTTCCTGTTTTAACATCAGTACATTTTCTGTTTGTATGCAGATTTAAACCCATTCTTTGGCTCAGGAGTGAGAATGATCAAATGGTTCAGTTATTCTGCTGATGCTGTGCATTTGCTTAAAAATACTGAGTTTGTTTTTGCTGACAAAAACAAGTTGCAAAGAACTCACTTTGAGTTTATTTCATTTGAATGAACCTCACACCTGAGCACTGTGCACTTAACATCACAGAACTATACTGCAGAGCAAAACAAATTTTAACTCCAGGAAAATATTAGACAGTCAGAGCGCTGCTTGCATTGGTCACTGGATGAATACAGGCCACTACAGGTCGTATTTCAGACAGTGTTCCTTCCAGATGTCTTACTCTAAGTTTGATAGATTAGGGCCGGAAGGTTTTTCATAGTACTGCTTAGATTTACTTTAATTGAAGAGACTGACTGTCATATTAGGGCCATGATTTATATAAAACACGTAAATTAAATTTGGATTCAATGTAAAATTTAATATAAAAGCCAATAGGATGAAAATAGAGGAGCCACAGTCATGTAGACAAAGAGCTTCATGTTGCTCACAAGCTGCAGCTTGGCCACATGTGTTACATACAGTTCTACTAATAATATTACCTCTAAATACATTAACTGTGACAACATTCTGCTTGTATCCTTTAATTGAAACAATGTCAGCGCCGGCAGCGTTTTGAGCTGGCTGAAAATAACCTCTGCTCGATGTTTGGAATATATTTTAACATTAGTGCCGCATTCATATTGCTGTGTCCGGTCAGTAAAGCTCGACTCCTAGCCATTAGCATGATTGTATTACGGGATGTCTCCCTGGTGTTTCTTAAAGTAGGTACAATCAGTCTTACCTATGAGGGCAACATCTGGTACGGTTTGAGGAAAGCAAAGTTCTCACTCGTCAGCTGCCTGTGAGCTGACTGGTAAAGCCAAAGCTGTTCCTGTTCCTGCAGCTGTTAATGGGCCAGGTGCATTTCAAGCCACAGCCCCATGCATACAAAGTACTGGATATTATAGAAAAGCACACAAATTACATTAGTCTGATGAACCTTTTGACACGCAGATGAGAACACCGCTTGAAATGCATTTTACCATCTCAAACTTGCTAGCCTCTCTTGTTAATGGAAGACACAGAGAGACTTATTCATGCTTTCATGTTAAATCTTTAAGCAAGCTTCAGATGATCCCAAATGCAGCAGCAGCACATTACTCCAGTTGCAACAGCTCTTTATTGACTCCACATAGGAATTAATTTTAAGGTTTTGCTTGCAGTTTTTCAAACTCCAGCTGAGCTAGCCTCTGACGGTCTGATATGTTGGTTAGGCGTGGCCCCTCTAGATCTCTAAGATCCTCTAAATCTGGTTCAATTCAATTCAATTCAGTTTTATTCATATAGCGCATATTTACAGCACAAGTCGTCACAAAGCGCTAAACATTGTAAGAAAGAACAGAAAGAAGGTCTCTTGAGTGTTCCCCAGACTAGGACTAAGACATGCAGAGATGCTGCATTCTGTGATATTGGCTCTCTCCTCTGGAAAAGCCTTCCAGAGGATGTCAGAGCATCTGATTATAGCTTCAAGCAAAACCTTGAAACTTGGCTTCTTAGGCTTGTGTTTGTGTAGTTTCGTGCCATTTACTGGCATAAGACCTTTTCATTACTTGTATTACTTTCTCTGTTATTGATTTCAATATGTGGGCACACCTAATGACATCAGTGCTACATGTCATGACAACCCATTGCCGAAAAGTAAACGCCAAGAAACGCTACTGGTGTCACGCACATCGGATCAGCAACAACACATTCATTTCGTTCAGTTAGATAGTTATCAGTTTGAACCTTCAGAATCCAGGAACTGTGTGATCGAAAAATAAACTGTAGTAAATGTTAGGCAAGAGAAAACTGGGATTTGAGATGCAGATAAAGCAGTGCTCACATGGATAAGAGTCTGTGGGAAAATGACTGAAACACCTGAAATGTCTGGCAACTGTGTCATCGGCTTTTATGCAATTAAACCTAGAGACCTAATCTGGAGTAAGATTCACTGCATTTAGTCTGACACTGAACTGTGTCAAAAACAGTGTGACTTGAAGCGCATGAAAAGAAACAGTCTCCCCTTCAGAAGCAATACAAAATGCAGAAGCCGTCTACTTTCCAATATTAGCCAAACAGCTGAAGTTGATAAAGAGAACTGTTCTGTGGTTGGGTTTTCCTTTTAAAGCCTGTTGTTAAAACTTCAATGTCTTAGTGACTCCTGTGATTTTAAACAGCCTTGACCTGATATATGTAGTGATAGTAAAATATATACATCGTGGGGTAACTACAGACGGGTGACAAATTAAAGGAAAAACTCTTGACCCCTATAGTGAGGGCATGCTGCTGACTTCGTGGCCCACTTGTCGCCTTAGGTCAGTGACATACTTTCCGCATCTGCGAGGTCTGCATAACATAATCATCGTCACGGTATATCACTATCAATGTCTGCTTGCAGGCCAAAATTTTGTCTGGGTGAACAGTCTCCACGGCAAACTAAGCTTCAAGGATAGTAGGGTGCGTGTTTTAATCGGCTTTTCCTTTAATTTGTCACCGGCATTGGGTACCAAATAATCGCTACCTACAATGTGGTTGAAGACACAGCAACGCCCGTTGAACTGTTTATATGATCCATGTTGTTGTTGCTTATAAAAGTGTCACCATTTTTTTAAATGTTTCGCTCATAAAATATAAAAGGTTTTCTAATGAGCACATAAAATGAGCACCATATGAAACAATTTTTGAAAATGAATGAACAGAAGAAGAGGAAACCCTTATTTGTGACTAATACATTTTTACAGCATTGCGAAATGCTGTTTTCGCATAAACCAAGACATATTTAAGACCTTCCTCTAAATTCAATTTTCATAATTTTCTTACATTCAAAGAGCCGTCTACCACAGAGCCGTTACACAACAAGCACAGGACAACATCATTTGCGTTGGCTAAAATCAAACAGCCCTTGTTAAAATTTCTGACTTCTAGATGGAACAAGATAAACATAATTTCACTGTGTGGGTGTTACAAATGTACTTTCCGCACTTTGCAAATGTGGAGGATGGGTTGTTTTTTTTTGTCTTTTTGTGATGGACAGTCTTGGCAAAGCATCCTTTTGCTGACGGCCTCCAATGATGAGAACATTTATTTCAAGTTTGTGCATAATCTTATATTAATGCAAATTTGCTGACATTACAACAACAGAAAGACTTACTCTTGGAACAGTATTTGGTGCTTATTCTGTTGCTGTAGCAAATGTCCACTTGAATCCTTTGCACCGGGGCTGCAGCTCCTTTTCCCCTCTGAACATAGGTGCTCTGCCTAGCTCCTCTAGTAAGAGGTCTCGTCTCTTTTTGTTTGTTCTAATTGTGCTCAGTTCCATTTAAATGACAAAGGCAATGATATATCCGACATTTTGTAAAAGATTACCAGCGGTGCTATCAGAGCCCCTTTATAGCTTGGTAATAGTGAATGATCTCTGGTTTCTCTGTTACTCATCTGGCCTTTCCTATGAGATGTGCTCATTAGCACCATGTTCTTGCCTTTTCATGGTATGTAACTTACCAGGGTGGTGTTGCTTGTGAGATAAACTCATGTGAAAAGACTAACTTGCCTTTCAGAGGAAACTCAGGCCTGTTCTTTGTAACCCTTCCAGTCATGGTTAGTTTCCATTTACCAGGGATGCATGTGTGAAAACGTTATCACAACCAACACTGTGGCCAGAGAGGTCGTGTGTCATGTCAGTCAACCTTCACTCTGCCTGATTTCTGTCAGGGGCTTTTCTCCAGTGGGGATGTTCTATGCATAAGATGAAGCAGCTTCACAAGCAACTCAGATTTTCATTTCACATCTTGCTGGTTTGGATGGCATGTACTGTCTAAAGAGACACTGACTTCTAAATCCTACAAGGTGCTCATCAACTGTTACACCGGGCTCGGGGTTGTACAGAGGTGGAAGCTATTCCAGTCACTCGTCACAGTTTATTGCTTCCAACGAGTCCCCTAGCAGTCATACAGATCTTGTTTCCCCTGTCGTCAGACCTGATTACTATTGAATGATGTGGAAGGACTACAAAGACATTCTTGAACCAAGATTTCCGAGACTTGGTTGCCCTGCAGACTCGAGTTCATCTTGATTTATGAACATCTGTGAAGATGAGGACTGCAAAGTAGGCATGCAGTTGTGTCTTTCAAGTCCCTCCAGTCCTCAAAGTTGCTCATATCCAGAATTATTTCTTTAAGTGTGGAATCAGCTTTGCAAATGTAGACTTTATGTTGTCAGCACAACTCAGTGCCATTCATGTGGGTCCAGGCATCATCAACATATTGCTAGCAGGTAAACTGAGGGGCTCACATATTTTAGAGGGTGTCCATTTGGTCTCACTGTTCTTCGTATGTTCCTCCTGGTGCTGTCTAAGGGGCTGTTCCTGCAACACTTTGGGGTTTCCCCTCTGTGGATGGTTGGAGGCTCCTGGAAGGCTGGGGCTGCTCTTCCACTGGCGAGCATACTGTTCTTCTCCCCCGGCAGACTTGAGGGAGTACTGAATTAGTGACATCTTCTCCAAATTTCATATCAAATTCAGATGTGCGATGTATATTTTTGTATTGTTTTCATAATGACAGAGTTTTAGATTTAAAACGCTTTATTTTGTCTATTTCCTGTGATAAATACTGAAAACAAGTCAATTTGACCCAAATATGACTCAAGGTTAGTTTTGTGTAACCACTTTTCGATGTAAAATCAGTTCTGTCCACTCTTAGCATTCTCTCAACTAGCTTCATGAAGTCATCCTGGAATGTTTTTCCAAACAACTTGAAGCTTTTCCTTCTCTGCAGTCCAACTCATCCCAAGCCATCTCGGTCTGGGTGAGGCCAGGTTATCTGATGCTGCCGTCGTTCACCCTCCTTTACGGTCAAATAGCCCTTACGGAGCCTGGAGGTTTGTTTAGGGTCATTGTCTGGTGAAAAAACAAGTGATGGTTCCACTAAGGAAAAACCAGATGTTGCTGTGGTAGTGTCATCTGTGGTACGTTGTGGTAGTCATAATGGTTGAGTATAAGTAGCCTTGAATTCTGTGCAGAGTCACCAGCAAAGCAGCATCATACCTCCTCCTCCATGCTTCACCATGGGAACCACACAGTTCTTTGCAACTCACAAAGACTCAGCAGCCAGAACCAAAAATCCCAAATCTGGACTCATCAGACTGAAGTAGTGATTTACACTGGTCTAATGTCCACCCTTGACCTGAACAGTCTCCTTCCTCTTATTGTTGTCCCTCACTAGGGGTTTCTTTGCAGCTATTCAAGCCCTGACTCCTGCACCTTCTGATGAACAACTAACAGCTGTTGAGATGTGTTTGGGAAGTAAGTTAAGAGCTGAAAAGCTAATATTGTATTAATTCTATCATTTTATTACTGAAGTGAATTACTTTAGGGAGCACAGTCACTTTCAATCAAATCAGTCAGATCAAGATTTTTTTTTGATCAGTCGGTGAAAACACTGGATTATGTGGAGAAGCACTCAAGAATGTAACTTTTGAATCAAGTCTCAATGTTTTTGGAAGGCAGCTGTAATTCATGTCAGACAAAACAAATCTGTCTGGATGCCGTCCCAGCTCAGACTTCAAACGCCTAAAACCTACACAAAGGGGAAGAAGTTAACATGCATGGCCTCTGCATTTAAACAGATCTCAACTGAAAGGTTCATGACCTCAGGGAATTAGCCACAGCAACGCATACACCTCCCAGCCTCCACCAGCAAGCCCACAGTTGCTGTAATAGTAATCCCCCTGCTGAACTGGTTGGAAAGGTTAAAGTTCAAGTGAAATGGAAGGCAAAGCATCTATTGCTTTGAGTTAGTCATGATATCAGCTGGGTAATAGCATACTGATAGTTGTCAGTCATTAGACCGGAGTGCTGTTCTATTTGGTCGTGTTCACTACCATGAACATGAAAAATAGAAGAAATTTTTCAGTACCATCATCATCGGTTGATCTAAATAAAAGTCAATTGCTTCAGAAAAATAACTAGGAAACTTGAATATGTTTTCATCAAATCCTCTGCACTGAAGGACCATATAGGTCGCTACTCCCTGGACTCGGCCAACAGGAAAGTGAAATACTGCTGATATTTTTGGCCTCTGGTTAGGTTTAGGCAGGTAAACAACTTCAGGGAAACTAAAGATCTAACATGTGTTTTTTTTCTGCCCATCTCTCCACTCCAACCTCATCCCTGCGCAGACATGTTACATCAGGGGCGGCAAATCCTGGTCCTCGAGAGCCCCTATCCAGCATGTTTTAGATGCTTCACTCTTCCGATACACCTGATTCAAATGATCAGCTCATCATCAAGTTCTGCAGAAGCCTGATAACAATCCTGAAGGCAGCTGAATCAGGCGTGCTGGAAGAGAGAAACATCTAAAATATGCTGGATAGGGGTCT
This sequence comes from Dascyllus trimaculatus, assembly GCA_024666655.1. Taxonomy (NCBI): domain Eukaryota; kingdom Metazoa; phylum Chordata; class Actinopteri; family Pomacentridae; genus Dascyllus; species Dascyllus trimaculatus. The sequence continues at coordinate 30,935,166 of CM045448.1, forward strand.
TGTGAACCAGGATTGGGAACGCCTGTGTTACATCATTCTCTCCATTGCTCCAAATGTAATTATTATGACCACTAGAGGGCACTGTCTTAATGAAACATATGCATAGTTCGAAATAACCAGCTTGCCTCAGTGGCCAATGCCATTGTTTTTCTTTGTACTTTTCAAAATCAAAGTTATATACACTGATTTCTTAGCCAAGAAAATTTCTACGTCTAGTTTTACAAAACAAGGTATTTGATATATAACTGCTGAATAACACATGTTGACCTAGGACTATACGAAGATTCAGGCGTGGATTAATGTGGAGTCACAGAATAAGAACTTTGAATTGTTTAAATGCCTTGTTTCAGTGAGTATCCAAAGGATATGTGTTACACCATCTATCCAAATTGTGTTGCTGGACATCATCATTTTACAATATGTATGTTTTTGGGCCTTGAGAAAATCCTGTGTCACTAAAGCTCCTCAGTTTCACATGAATAGATGCAGCTACAGATTCATGTGGTTTGCCAGTGGAAGTGGATCATAGTACACAGTGAGCAATTAGTAAACTGCAAAGAAAATAAGGAGGTAAATACTTATAAATCTTATTTGTAGGCACCTCATGTATACTATCAGCCTAGGCATACTGCAGATTTTGGCCAAAGAGGAAGAAGTAAGGACTTAGTTAACCCCAAATGCCAAGAGATTTGTCGTGGTGTTAGTTACAGAGATGGCTCTTGTTGCAGGAAGTAAGCATGTCGGTATGTTGGGCATGTGGTTTGACCGCTGGGACATCTGATATCAAGATGTTCCTCTAACATGGAAAATTCAAGACAATTGAAAACAATGAGGGCAAATTAAAGCTAGGCCTGATTCCCATGTTCAGTGTATTCTTCATGATTTCTCAACTGCCGTGAACATCCAGTCAGTCAGCAATGAGTGCAGAGGGAATCTGATTTTGTGGTCTGCCAAATGAGATTCGGAACCTAAACAAATCACATGCAAAATGCAATAAAAGAAAGCACGTTTTTCCACTTCCTTGCCACTAGCTGATGCTTTCCCCTCTTGACTCCAACTGAGTTGCATTTAAAAAAGAGTCCACTTATCTCCAGAAAAATCTTTTAAAAAGCAAAAACACATTTTCACAGAGTGCTGTGGTCTCAATTGCTAAATTTTGGACCCTCTAAAACTTTTGCCGTCGGTCATTATGGAAATTATTGTTTCTTTGAACTTCTTACAAGGCCCTTGATTGACAGCTATGATGGATACTGAGCTTTGTGTTGTGGTGTCTGGAGTTTAAACAACTGTTTTTCTCCAGACACATAGTTCTACTATGACAACGACTTACAGGATGTAGTCACGAAATGTTTTGGTAAGTTTAATGTTGGGAAATGATGAGTAGTCACTCTTTATTACACTTCTGTTGGTTCCCGCATGTTCCCAGAGTGTCAAACACAGCACCCAGCAGTCCTTATTTTGGACTGATCAGAAGCTACATGTCTAAGCTTCAAACCGGCTCCAAAACAAATCAATGGCTGGCACCACACCTTGTTGCAGTTATCTTTTGTTAGAGTGCGTGGTTGGGCCAGGCACTTCGAAGACTCTTACTCATGGGGGCTGGCAAGGAAACAAGGCAGAATCCAGGTGCAAACAGGTGAAAAGTAAAAAACAACAACAAAAAAAAAACAAAGAACAAGAAAAACTCCAACTCAGGAAACAAGGCAGGGAATGCAGGGATGCAAGAAGTGATGCAGGATACACAAGCTTCGAACACAGACGACCTGACACATAGACTAAATACATAAAGGAGAGCGGGGTAACAAGGCACAGGTTAAAGGCAGGCAAATACACAGGTGAAAAAAAGAAACAAAGACAAAACTAAAGCCAAACATGACACATGTGGAAAGAAGATCTTTCAAAATTAAACAGGAAACTAACTATGGAAAAGCAAGAAACAGACAACTGGGAGCCACCTTGGTCAGGTGGCTGGAGAACTGAGGATCGACTCTGGTGCAGACTTGGCATTAGCTGACATCAACCAGCTCTGGGGCAGAAGATTGGTAGGCTGACTCAGGAAAAGTCTTTATGTCGGTCAACCACGGGGGGATGTCGCCTGACTTAGTTTAAGACTCAGGAAAGAGGCTGACCCATTAACAGTCTCAGTAACAGGAGGAACATCAGCTGACTGAGCTCAGGAACAGGGGTGACGTTGGCAACTCGGCAACCGTCTTTGTGTCAGTCGACTGGAGGACCAGAGGCTGACCCAGGGGCAGTCTTAGCACTGACCGACAGATGAACAGACCTGGGAACAGGAAAGGTATTTTTTTCTGTTCTGTGTGTAATTTTTAAGGTCTGTACCTTACTATGTAAAGCGCTGTGAGATGACGTATGTTGGAAATTTGCGCTATGTAAATAAGATTGAACTGAAGTGAATTGAACCCAGACTCAGGAAAACGGGGTGCGTTGACTTGCCCAGGAAGAGGTGGGACTGACGGGCAGGCAGGCAGTGGCTACGAAGAACGAACTTCACTCAAAAAATGACTCATGAAAATTAAAGAGGCAGCCAGGGACACAAACAAAAGGTGGCAGGTCTACCGGGTAAAAGAAGAAGCGATGCAGAACGCACAACCTTCAAACATAGATGGCCTGACACATGGAGGGTGGGGCCGCGCTGACTAAATACACAATAAATAGCAAGGCACCGTGGAGCAGGAGAAACCAATCGAGGTGGGGCAAGCGATCACACAGATGGGGGAGGACACTAAGTAACAAAACATGACACGTGAGGTAACAAAGCTCAAGAGCCTTCCACACAAAGGGAGAAGAGACCAGGGGCCGTCACAGAGGCAAAGTGACACGAGATGCTCAGACAGCATTCAGGCAGTTAGCTGCAGATAAGATGCGACGTGAGAACAGTTACAGGCAATGCAATAAAACAGAGTCAAGTCGGGCTGGTGTGTCCATTCTGAAGAAAAATATAGCACTGAGATCATTGTTGCAGAAAGTGTGAAATTCTACAGAAAGGTCACGATACAGCATCGTTCTCCTCTGGAAACCCCATAGAATGATTCAGATGGCAGGAGTGAACATAAAAACTCACAGTGCTCTCCTGAGCTGGAAGCACTTTTGACTTTTTATTCATTTTAAAAGCAATATGGTCCAACAAAAACAGTATCGTTATCTCGCTTGTTAACTGATCACTGCAGCAGAGCCAGGGCAACATCTGGAGATGGAAGAAAGACAGGCATGGCATTTGCAAAGATGTCGATCACATTTTTACCTGTTGCCATGGCTGAAAACAATAAAATCATTCATCTTCGAACATCCAACCTGATAAAACAGTTTGGGTTTTTTTTGGAAACTGTCAAATGTCAACTATGATTATTATTTGTTCTGAATACATTTCAGCTGCAAAACATGACTTGTAATTTAAGTTCATAGATCAGCTTCCTATATTTCAATTGCATCTCAGTGTCGTTATAAATAATTTGTCGTTTTCAAGTGTCATAGCTCTACTGATAAAGAGTAGTACCATAAACTTTGTATCGGTGTCTGTATAATCCTATCCACAGGCCCTTCACAACTGTTTATGTTCTCTTGTCATTCCCAGGGCGTCAAATAGTTCCGTTTTGTTAAATCCACTTGTTTCTCAAAGATGCTTACAACCAGCTCAGTGTTGTTATTAATGAAGTACGGGCAATGTTACCTTGAGGCTCTCACTCAAATAATACACTCACCTGCATTAACTCAAACTCCAGTTTTGACCTCAGGTTTCTCAAAACCATGAGGCTCCCCCTAACATGAGGAAGGCACAAGTACCAACAGAGAGATCTTCTACAAGGTCAATCATAAATTTGGCTAATATTCCAGTTATTAATTCACCCAAAGAGGCACCACTGCCAATTCCAGAACTGGGAGGCAACCACACACACTGCAAAAAAGCATAATGATAAAATACACAGAAAGCACACTTTACAATGCATCCATCCATCCATCCATCCATCCATCCATCCATCCATCCATCCATCCATCATCTATACACCAATTAATCCTCTGTAGGGTCACAGGGGAGCTGGAGCTTATTCAAGCCAACTCGGACAAAGGCAGGGGACACCCTGGACAGGTCATCAGTCTATCACATAGAGACAGACAACCAAGCACACTCTCATTCACACCTGCAGACATTTTAGAATAATCAATTAACCTCGGCATGTTTTTGGACTGTGGGAGGAAGCTGGAGTACCTGGTCTTCACAATACACACATACTGAAATTATCTTTGTATGGGAGCAAACAGGAAAGAGGAAAGTTCAAGGTCTAATGCTTCAGCTATGTTCTTTTCTGGGAAGCTAATGTGTTAAATAAGCAGTAGACGTGACAGTGACGGACTGTGACGTTGGTTACATGCACTCAAGGTGTCCTTATCATTAGTGCCACCCACGTCAATATTTGACTCTGACTTATGAAAGTTCTTTCATTTTAAAAGTCCTTCATACAAAGGTTAGAGGACTAGTGGAGGCGTACTTCACAGGACGTTCATCCAGGAGATGAGGTTTGTGTCCCATGTCAGACCATTATTTTTTAATTTTGTTTTATTTTGTTGCTTAAATTTCATTTCAGTAAGTGTTTGGTAAAGTTAAAGCAACAAACCTACTTGGTTAGGATTAGGAAAGGATATATAATATGGCGAAAATGCAGAATTTCGCAATATTAACCAAGTTACAATGCTAACTGTGACTTGTGACAATCACAGATTTTTACAGTTCTATTGGACTACCCGGTGGATTAAAAATGTATGCTAAAAGGTACCCAGTATATTCAAATATGACACCAGAGGGCCCTGACGAAGCAAATGTATGTGATGAGTTGGGAGTGGCAAGGGCCTCTTTCATTTCAATAAGCATTTTGGTCAAGTGGGGAGACCAGACTTGTCACGGCACATGGTAAAACCCACCTTTAGGTGATTTATTTTTATTGTTTTTCTGAATGACATACTACATCCAGAATCCCATCTGTGGTCAGGAGAGGCAGTCTTTCAATTTGTCGCATTGTACGGCGGACTGTACATTCACACCTGGTGTTAGGATAACACAGAGTTCTTTCTACATTTACACTGCTTCCCATATGCAGACAGGATATCCTAATACAGACTGCATGGGGTCCATGTGGCCAGTCTTTTATGAACTGGGAAGGGGCCTCCTCAAGATCAAAGAGGCCCTTCACATGTACATGCAATTACCAAAAGAGACCATAGTTTGTCTTTTAGACGGCCGTATAAAAGCAGAAAAAAAACATTTGAAACTTATTATTCAGATCATTCTAAAGCTTGAGTAACTCATTATAGGAAACCTCCGCAAAGGTTTAATATGAGCATTCAACACTGTGTCATTTTATATAGATATGACCAAAAACAAGGAAATGTCTAAATTAGTCCTCTTTAATAAAGGCAATGGGCTATTGTTTAAAAACTGCTGCCAAAGTGAGAACAAAGCAGGTTAATTCACATCGCGTGTGGTCCTCTCAGTAGCTGGATGTTGCTCAGTCCCTTCTACAACTCAATGTAACATGCAGAACATATGCGACAAGTCAGGAAACCAGAGGCCTCACCTTCTCTGTCTCCTGACTGTGGCCTGGAAATCGATCTCAGTATGCCTTCTTGAAGGATGCCTCAGTTCCTAAAATGCATCTTGTGTGAGGAGAGAAGAGGCCTTCTGGAGCGAGGATGCAGGTGTATCCTTCGCGGAAGTCTTTTCTTATCACCCATGGCATATAAATGAGATGGGACACACAGCAGTAGTCTATAAATCGTGGCGGGAGCAGGGTTCAGCAACTGTGAGTCTTGGAATCAGAGTTTATGTGCGTGTGTGCGTTTAAGAATGAAAATCTTTGACATGTGTGCGTTCTAGTCACATCAACACAAGTTAATCGAACAGAGTAAAAGCACAAGTTGCCACGTTATGCTCATGTGACAGAGATTATAAAATACAGCTGTGGGCTCTAACAGAACACAGGACAGATGATGCAGCTGTTTCACACATCATAAGTAACGGATACCGCTTTGAACTTGAACAACTCTGATGTAAGGATGTCAGGATGGTGACTTGACTTGACTGTGCAAAATAGTCTCTGCAAATAGTCATGGGAGGTACTTGTTTTATGGGGAACAGTTTCATGTGTGGCCCTAAAAAAACGTAATGAGGAAGTGACTAATTCCTTAAACAAAGAAAACGGAGCTCACTGAACTCTTAAAACCCCAGATGATTTGCTAGTGATGAGTGGCCCTTGCAGAAATTTAGTAACTGATGCTAGTTTGTGGCAGATAATCGGCCATGCATGGAAATACAGCCTCTTTCTATGACCACACCAAGCGAGAACATCCCTGTCAGACAGCCACTGTTGCAACCACACTTTTTATAGATCTTTATAGTTATTCAATGAAAGAATCAAGCAGACCGGCCTTATTATACAATCCAAATCCTCTGTAAAAGACCACCCCTATGCCAACAGAAGATCTCCCAGTTATTTAAATGTACGAGGCTTTGGAAGACAGTCTTGTCTCAAGTAGCGTGACGTATAAATGCTCAACATATGATGCTATAAAGCATAGGATTTCTCATTTGGCCGCTTTTGCTTCGCCATCCTATCTCTTTCTCTCACAACTTCACTGAGAGGAGTTAGGTGCGAGGAAGAAACATGAATGATGGAAGACAGGAGACATAACAGTATAGGGAAAAGCAACCTACCGCTTGAGTCTATGATGGTAAGGACTAAGACGCAAGAAAAGGAGGTGAGGAAGGGAATCAGGGATGTACAAAACCGAAAAATGAGAACAGGGGCCTGCATCTGGCAGGCTTTAGGAACCAGGCAAATGACAAGCAATATGCTACCATCGGCAGTCTGAGGGAAGTGGAGGCAGGTGAGCAGGTGAGAAGAGAGAAACTCACTGAGAGCAAGTAGAAGGCAGAAGAGCGGTGACCGGATCTGGGAGAGTTCACAACACACATGAAGGACAAAGACAGGATGAGTTTGGGGCAGAAGAGGGGGGAACATAAGACGTTCATAGAAGAGATAAAGTATCTCTAGACTGTGGTAACTAGCTTAGAAACAGTGGTAAAAAAAATAAGATTGAATAAAAACAAGATCATTGAGGAACAAGTGAGAAACTAGCTTCAGGTACTTCAGACAAAATACAGGCGACAACCCAAACCCTGGTGGTGGTTTCTTCATGTTTCAGTTGTGTGTGTGTGCAGTGTCACGGGTGCTGTCTGGTTCCCCCCCCCCCCCCATTGGTTGTGGGCTGCCGAAGTAACCCAACTCTGTCCACTTCCCTTCTTTTGGCCTTCACATCTAACATTGGGTGCCATAGTCAGCATATACAGAATTGGTTTTGTTAACCATTGTTGAATAAAGAATATTTGTAACATGAACACTGTCTCTTGCCCCGTGGTGATCTCGAACCTGTGTAGCCCTTAGCCTGCCCTGTGAAATTTGTGATTACTTCCTGGGCTGAAACTCCCCAGGTGGCGTTGTCTGGCAACAAAATGTGATTCTATGACCGCCACTTTGCCACAGTAAGATAAAAGTTATTCACAAAGCGTCTTAGGCCTTAAGAGAGCTCCTAAGGTGAAAAACTGTTAGGAGTAGGGAGGAGGACTTTTAAGAAGCCTAAGAGTGTCTTAAACAGACAAGATGGCAGAAAAACCGAGAGGAAGGAGAGATATTCTCTGTACGTTAAAAGACAGTGATTTATTAACACGCTATCGGCTCGATCGTGCAGAGACAATATTTGTGGTTGACCTCATCAGGGATGAGTTTACTGTCCCACCCAGCGCAGTAACGCAATAAGTCCTGCGGCATTGTGATACCTGGCAACAGGTAAAATGCACCTGTGTAGCAGTGATGACTTGGGTCCGTCACAACCCTCTGTCAACAGAGAGACCAGTCAGACCAGTACAGTCTTTCACAGCCTCGTATCGTTGTGCAATTTATTAATTTCAATTTCCTCTCCTTGGGATTGCAGCACGTACCAGCGCTTCTCACAGCAACCACAGGACCTGCTGACAGCTCAGTCTGTGTTCACCATTAATATCAAACACATTAAGTTGTAAATGACCAGCATGGACAGTAAACATAAAAATAAGCAAATCAATATAATCGGCATGTTAATGAGGTACGTTCAAACATTTGAAGCTGTGTCACAACTAATTTAATGTTGCTGAGTTTCATCATCATGACATAAAATTAATGTCACAATAACATATTTCTTAATACAGTCCAAGTTATATGATCGTTTGATTTTACTGTCCATTCATTACGAGGAGTGCGGAGCGCATTTTTCTTTTGTCCTTCCCCCTTTTTGTAACAACCAATCACAGCCTTTAGACTGTGTCACACCTAGCAACGGGGTCAACCACGCCTCCTCACTAAGATAAAAGTTTCTGGACCCTCCTTGCTCAGAGTTGCTCTCAGAAACTTCCTGAATCACTCTTAAGCTAAGATTCCTTGCTAGGAATTTTAAGGCTAAGAGCTCTCTTTGTGAATACGGGCCCAGGAGTCCAGTCAGTGTAACAAGGTTGGGGATGTGTTTGATGTGCAAAAAGCATCTACTGATCTGAACCACATCTCAGGATGACTTACGATCCACAATGGTTCGTTTTAAGTCCTCCTGCGGCATTTTTATGTAAACGCAGAAAAGTTCTAAGTAATATCAAGAAGTAGAGACACTGATCAGAGGACCATGGCTACCCTCTGCTGAAGATGACTGCAAAGGCCCAGAATGCAAAGATTCCTTTAAGCTCCAAAACAGGCAGCACTAAATGGGGCGTGACAAAACTGTGCATAAAAACGCCCACAAGGAGGCAGGATCATGATTTGGGGCTTCTTAGCTGCTCCTGGGTCTGGACGGCTTGTCTTCATTAAAGGATATCATCATATCAGAGTGGCTGTCCAGATTAAGCTCGGTAGAAATTGGGTGATGTAGCAGGAAAATGACCCTAAATTTCAAATTACAGAATGGCCTTAAAAGAAATCACACTGGAGCGGCCCAGTCAGAACCCAGACCTTAACCCGACAGAGATGATGTGGAACAACCTCAAGAGGGCAGTTCACACCAGGCATCCTGAGAACATGGCTGAACTGAAACAGGGCTGTGAGCTAGAAAAGTAAAAGAAAAAAAAAAAAAAAGCATCCTCCTGAATGTTGTGCAGGTTCAGTGGGAATGACTGAGCTTATTCCTGCAAACAGAGGTTTGTTATTAAATGAAAAGGTTCATTTCCTTTTTCCTCAAGAACTGTGAATGCTTACTGGGTGTGTTCAGCAAAGAAACCGAAGATTATAACTAGGGGTGTTTGTGGTATTATCTTAATCACATTGTGTTTATCTATACAGTGCTCAGATTAGGATCAAACCAGCTAAAAAACATGCAAGGTATTATAGGAGGAGCTATTATAGGAAGTCTCTTTACATCCTTATAGCCTTCAATAAATAATATTCTCTGATAAAGGAACAAAAGATCTGTTATCTGTGGCTGTCATGGGCCTGAGGGAGGCCTGTTTGATTATTGCATGGCCTACCTGTCTCTCTAACTGTGCACCTGCCCTCATGCACGCACTCTGCCCGTGCACTCATGTCACATCCGTGGAGTCTACAAGGTCAAGCAGACACACTGCTAGACCTACGTGCAGAGGTTAAAGGTAGCACAAGAATGGCAGATAAAGTGTAGCCTCAGTTCCACCTAAAGCTACAGTATCTTACACAACTACACAAACTAAGGATAAAATATAGCAGGAGAAAAGGATATGACCAAAAAAAAAAAGTTTGAATAAAGCAAGAGCTTAAACCTGAGCCAATCAATCTTTTTTGTCTGTTGGACAGTACGTATCTGTTTTATTTAGTGGGGTAAAGGTTATGGGTTACAGTAAATAAGACATGATGAAGGATGTGGCGTGCTCCGCTCCCCACCATTGCTCTCTCTCATGGACTTCTAAACAGACAGTGGTTTCAAAGCTCTGTCTGTTTAGAAAACAGACAGAGCTGTATATATATATATATATATATATATATATATATATATATATATGTATATATATATATATATATATATAACAGCCCCCAAACAAAGAGATGTTACCACAACATCTCTTTTGTTGAATGTTGTATATATATATATATATATATATATATATATATATATATATATATATATATATATATATATATATATATATATATATATATATATATATATATATACATATATATATATATATATATATATATATATATACATATATGAAGGACACATATGGGATGGTTATAATAACATTGAAGGTTTGCATGTACACTGATCAGGCATAACATTATAACCACTTGCCTAATACTGTGTCCAGTATGCTCTGAACCATTGGGTATGGACAAGAGGACCTCTCATGGTGTCCTATGGAGTCTGGAACCAGGACATTGGCACTGGATCCTTTGGGTGCTCTGACTTGTACAGTGGGGCCTCTGTCAATCCAACTTGTTCCACTGCATCCTGTTGATGCTTGATCAGAATGGGGTGTAGGAAGTTTGGAGTTCAAATCAACATGTTGGGCCATTGTCATGTTCCTCAACATGTTCCTGATTGGTTGATGTTGTTGCCATTTGGTGGGGTGCATTTTTCTGTGGGGGTAGACCAGTGACATTTGGGATTTCCATTTGCACGAGGGAGTGTGTTTGTTATGGGAGAATGTTTATTTGGGGTCTAAGCCTGATCAACATGGATGTTAGAATCCAAGGTTCCAAGAACACCACATAGAACCAATATGATCAGTGTTATTCACTTCACCTGCCAGTGGTCAGATGCTGTTACTCATTCAACTATTCCACTCAGCTGTTTCAAAACCATTCCAGACATAACCAACTTTTAGTCAAACAAATCTTAAAACTCTTTAAAAAAAGTAGGGCAGTCAAACAAGTTTTGATTGCTGCCATGTGCCACCACTATATAACAACCAGTTCTTCACAGCTAATTACAATGTAATACTTAAGTATTTGTGACTGTATTAGCTCAAGTCACCATAAATCCTGCTAACCCAAACCCGCTAAATGCATGGGTCTACTCATTCAAGCACAATAGCACCAACTGCTCAACTTAACCACAATATTTATCCATTCTCAACTGGGGGGAGCCATGCACCTAAACATTTAGCCTCAACCACGCCAATTACATGTGTGCACACTGATGCTGAGCTGGCCCGCCTCTGCCCCGAGGGTAGTGCAGTTTATTTTTGTGCAGTTAATCCTGTTACTCGTCCACTGTTGGCCACATGAGCAGTCCACCTTCCTGTTGACAAGAGAAAGGAGGTTATAATCTGGCACAATTATAGACGTTTAATTGTATGGCGAAAATCCGTCTTTATTTTCCCAGGCACCATGCTATAATGTGAGTAATGCACAAAATAAGGTTTACAGTTCAATGTCTGACCTGAGGGAAAATGACAAAACAAAAAGATTTCAGGGTGATAAATTAGTAAACAGAAAGGTACAAGCCCTCCAAGATTAGTTACTACTAACATTATTATTTTGGGTTTCCCCCTATAGTTTGGGGGGAAGGTCTTTGTAAACCATGTCCATGTATTCAATTCTGACGTATAAATCATGTTTAATTTCCAACTCCTAGTCCTTGTCAGTGGTAAAAGGCCTCATCACTGTTTCAATTGTCTGCACTTTTCTGATCCAGATTTGGACTCAAACCAAGTAAACGCTGTATTTATGAATGAACGTTTGTGTGAGGGAGATGTGCGTTTCCTTTTTTTTTTCCTAAAGCACGTTGTTTCCCTGAGGCAGCTTACACTGTAGCCCTGCATATCGTGTTGCCAGCTGCTTTTGAGGATTAACAAAATCCTAATTGGCCCGATTCTTTTTGACACAAGTCTGCAGATCCAGTATGAGCCTGTGAAACTCTTCCTGCTGTACAGCTTGAGGGCTTTTTATTTCGTATGGGGAGTTTTCATTGTGAATTCGGAAATGCGTTTTTGGAATGAAGGATTTCATGCAACACATGTTATAACTTCATGTGACAACTCCTTTAATTAGAAACCAGCTCCACTCTGGATTGGATTTAATTCAGCACTGACCATCAGACTGGAGATGTGCTGCTGTGCTCTGCAGCTGCTGTGCTGCAGATGGAGTTATCTATAATAACACTCAGTGGTGCTGTACATCAAAATAGTAGGTGCTTAATCAACGTTGCGCCCCAGGAACATGCAGGTAGTAAGGGCAAATAATTGAGGCAGTTAGCGTATCTCTTAGAAATAGTTCCTAAGCAGCACTTTGGACCACACTGGAAATCAAATGCATTTCACTCTGAGCGCTATCCATCATGTACAATCTCTCCAGGGAGGCATTTGTAGCGTGTATTTGACTGTGCACATGAAAAGTGCCGCAGACAGCTAAAAGTCATAAATGGGAAACAGAGATAGAAAGTAAAAGTATGATGCATGACTCCTCTGACCTCTGCACAGCTGAGAATCAGCTTGAATGTCAGATCATTGGTTTTACAAGGCTATAGATAATGTATGACACTGGCACCCTCTATCTGACCTTGGAGATGATTTCAGATATCTGACAGTCCAATATGCAGCTCAGACAGATTCATAAATCTACCTTTAGTGTGCAAACATACAGTACTGACTGGTATCATAGATGGATGATACATAAGCATGTCAGGTATCTGGATTTAATTGGATGCTATGTGACATATATGTGGTGGGTTCCCAGAAAGATAGATGCTTTCGGATAACGTCACTCTTTACACCCTTTTTGCCCTGCTGTCTGCCACTGGAATCTCTTCATCTGTGTCCTGTAGTTGCTTTCAGAGCGTTCAGCCTTTTACCATCAGCTGACCTCCACAGTTTCATGCACACCTGTAATTCCCTCATCATCTCTATATCCTTTAGCCACTGTGCAGATCATCTGTTAAGCCAACCCAGTGTTAAGGTGCCGTCAGACCAGACTGCTCCCGCCAAGACTTAGTCTTGTAGTGTGGCAAGAAAACAGGTGGAACACAAGCTAGCATTGTGGGTATGTTAGCATTAAGTACAGGAACTATGGTAATAGTTCTAATTATATAACTATAAAGTTGTAAATAACAGAACTGCTGCACCCGTTTTTCTGTTTTTAACCCTTTTGTCTCTCCTTCCACCACTGAGGCCAGGCAGCACCGTCTTCCTTCTAGGCAGAAGCTTGAAGACTGAAGGTGAATACATGCTGGCCTAGTGGGAAGCAAAATCCAGCCTCCCCACATCTGCAGCAACCCAGCCTAGTCGTGCTCTTCTTCCTGCCTGCTCTGTAATAGCCCATTGTCTGCTATTTCGGGCCTCTTGCCTGTTTTTGCCCTTGCGATTTTGATTGCCTGCCCTGACTTCCCTTTTGAGCCCTCCTTTGAAGTGCAACACTTTTACCTTATCCAATTTGTCGACGAGGTGTTGACATCCGAGTCTACAGCTGTTTCACTGAGCCAGTCGTTAACAAGACAGAACACAGCCTGCTGGAAATGCGTCCAAAAAAGGTCACTTTATGAGCTCAGTAGTAGTAAAGCCTGTTGCTGTGTCCTATGGACGGAAGGGGCAGTTTAATTTCTGTTAAATCCTTAATTTGATTAGATATCAAAGTTGATCAGGATTTATTTTTAATGGCTCTGGAAGCTTAAAATGAATCCGGTTGCACAATGTCCCATCCATCCACCAATCTCTCACTGAGAACTGTAAAGTCTATCTATGGTACATTTTTGCAGTGCATGGTAAACAGTACAAATGCGGAACATTTCTGGACTTATTTTCCTTTCTTTGATGGCATTTTTAGAGTCACACACACACACAGACACACACACACACACACACACACTGCCTTTAATATGATCTTTCTGTCCTTTGATACCATATTTAGGCTGTTCTGTCTTTTGACCTTTCGCCCATATGCAAACACAGTTTTAGGTCGCTGAATAAGGGGCTTTCGGAAAACTCCTTCCAGAGTGGAGATGTTCTGAAACTCTACTGGCAGTGTTCACATGTTACCAAGGCGAAACGGAGTCTTTCAGAGTGTGAGCTGTCATTGCCTTCTTTTGAATGGGCTGTTTTTGTGCAATGGCAGACGTGGCCAAAACAGTGTTGGCGCTTCCCTCGCCAAGTTAGTACTTCACTATAATGAAGAACTTGAAAGGTCAGAATCAGTTCACACGCATGATATCCTCCTTCCTCAATGCGCCGTTGTGTCTAACCTTTAGGAAGTTATCTCGAAGCTTCTAATTCGGCCAGCGTGGCTTTAATGTTAAGGTTATATCTCCGCCTGTTGCTTTGGTATCTTCTAAACAGAGCTTCGATTGTGTTACAACATTTTCCAAGTGGGAATTTTTTTTTTAGAACAAAGGAGGAAACCCCCTGTTCAAAAAGAAAAATCCATGCAGTGTGGATTACACCATGTGGGATGATCATAACCCCTGTTCCAGTGAATCTTGGATATTAAATTTATGTGGCATGCACCTTAACCATGACTAATAAGCACCCAGGAGTTCATACTCTGAAAAGTGACATTCTCAGAATCTAAAAATAAGACACCCTAACCCTACTACGGATTAGGGGAAATCTAAACTAGAAGCATCTCTGTCTGAAAATATCGTGTCTCATCTTGACTCTAATGACTTAAAACTGTTCCCACTAAAGGTGTCATGAGAAATGCACTTTGATGGAGTCACTTTCCTCCACGCAAAAAACACATCAAGATGGTAATTCATCGACCAGCACATCCATCACCCCTTCCAGCAATGACCAACTTTTAAGTGCAAAGAGCTGCGTACCATATGAGCCTCCAGAGCAGGATCCTGTACTTCATAAACCATATTGTGCAAAAAGATTCAATGCAGTTGCTGGTGTCACGCTACATGTGACACAAATTGCCCATTTTGATTGCAGTTTCACAGTTTTATAACCCTCTAGTGCCATTGATTCCACTCTAGAAGAATTACACTGTGTTTCCCAAAAGGACAAATCTTTGATTTTACCATTATGAGTTACGTGCGTCCAACAGGAACAGTTTAATTGGCTGCAGAAGTTTTAAATTTGCCCAGTGACTATATGTGATGATTGATACGTGCAGTGAGAATTGGTCATTATTGTTAAACACTGTAATAATCCTCCTCAAAAGACCTTGAAATGTTTTTGAATGAGTGTCTTTACGTGCCTTATTGTCCTCAGGATTCTGTGAAACAGAATACAGACAGAGTTGTCCAAAAGCCTCTGGTTTATTTTTTCCACTTTAAAAAGAGCCTTACAGATCAGATTCACCCTCTTAAACAAGACAGTTTCATTACGATGTTTGAGCATTTCTCATATATCTGAGCAGATGCTGACTATACCCTAATTCTCATATACTGGATATCCTCAAATACCACAGTTCAAGTCAGCTGGAAACCAGCTCTGGCTTGAAGTGACGATAAACTTTGTTGTCCGTTGGGAACATTTGTCTTGGCATCAGACTTATAGCCACAATGAGTTTTAATTGCCATCCTAACCGGGATGTGAACCGGGGATCTTCTAGCTGTGAGGCGACGCTGCTAACCACTGAGCCCCCGTGCAGCCCTCTGCTAAACATAATAAAACAAAATAATGCACTTCATCAGCACCTGTTGAAAGAGTGGCAATTTATATTTACAAGCTGACTGTGGCAGGTCAACGACTAAAGGATGAATTCATTGAACTGGAGCTTAATCCTGAAAATGTGTCTGAGTAGGATCTTTTAGTTTATATAACCTTAGTGGAGGTCATCTTGCACGATTATATTATATATCCGGTGCACAGTTGTGGAGAGGCAGCTAGGGAAAGACTTACAGGCTAGCTGACATAAAAGTTTCATGTGAAGACACCACCTGGTGTGTTACAGAGAAGAGCTGACGGTGACTACATTTGCTCATCTGTCCAGTACAAGTTTCAAGCTCATGGATTATCTTCTGAGGAGTTGTGACTCAGCACTGGATCTCAAACATCAACTTCAACTTGTGGGCTTCTTCAGATGTGCTTAACATCCCACAGGTTGCCTTAAAAAGTTATATGTTCGGTTGTCACAGTGTTAAAAATGAGGGAAGCTCAAGAGCGTTTGAAAGAGAGTGACATATTTCTCATCGGGCCGGTGGAGTCAGAATTTCTAGAAACAGTTGTGGGGTTACCGTGCACTGAACCTTGTTATTAACACTGACGTTTCAGGAGCTGTGTTTTCAAGCGTTTCATTTGAAGGAATGTGCACACCTTGGGGGGTGCTACGGCATATCAATCAAAATTTTAGACATTGAAAGTGCCTAAATGGAGGCAACGGTGATGAAAAGCAGTGCAGTGCGCAGCTGCAGAGGCAGTACTGGGGAACTTGAGTAAAAGCAGGCGTAACACCAAGCCTGCAGTCAGAATCCAAAAGTGGTTTAACTTATTAACTCTACAGAAATTCCTCTTTTAAAACTCCCCTCACTATCCCTAAAGCATTTTTCAGTATTATTAAGCTCCATGAATATGTTAAATGGTGTCACTGCGGCCTACAAGTCTAACATACACACCTCACAGCTGCAACATCTGGTTCACAATCAGACTAAGATTTTTGCTGCACACTCGCCCTCTTTGTTTTCCTACATATTCTGTGTGCCTCTTGCCCCGGGATCATCATAAAAACAACTCAAACATTACAGTAAATCAGACAACTGCTGGTAATAGAACACACAAACCTGCAGAGAATTATCAGCAAGCCTGTTGCTCTGTGGGGCCCTTCAGCACATTTCTGGTATGATTCAGATTCTCCTCTTCCTTGTCCTGTGACAGGCAGCAGCTCTCATTAAACAAACAACAACAAACGTCTGATATAAAGTCATATGAATGAACAATTGCATTCCATTGTAATTAGTGACTTTTAAAAAATAATAAAACACACACACACACACAGTCACATGGAAAAAGTGGGTACAGTTCTACATTTTTCACAATGTAACATCCATAAAATTAGAATCAGGGGTTCCAGATTGGGTGTAAATGACTAGTCCCTGTACAGTGACAGGTGAAACTTGTCTTACTTAAACCTCTGACATCTAGAGTCTGCTGTTCTCTTTGCTATTCAAGTGTGGTATAATCATCCAAAGATACAAAGGGCTCTCTAAGGCCTTCAGAATTACAGGGTATTGATGCCAATGAGTCTGTTCAAAGATGCCTACAAGAACTCCAGAATTTCATCCCAGGATCTGTGGATGTCAACGTCTGTGTTTCTCCAGTCAGAGTCAAAGAGACTGAACAAATTTGACCTCCAAGGAAGGCGCCCTTGAAAAAGGCCTTTACTGTCCTAAAAGAACAAACTGCAGTTTGCCAATGAAAACAGAAGTAAAAAGCAGGCCTTTTGGAACAATGTGGTCTGGACAGAAGAATCAACCATACAGCAGTTTGGCCACAGTAACAGTAGACATGTTACTTGTACACCAAAGGCAGCTTCTCAAGAGAGGAACCTCAAAACTGACTGTAAAACATGACGCTGGAAATGTCATGGTTTATTTGCAGTCAATGGTAGAATTAATTTAACAGTTGCTCTGAAGCACACAAGAAAATCCAACCAAGAAGTCAAGGAATGACCCAGACAAAGCCAAAGAATGAATCGCACTATAATGTTGTGGGGGAATTTGAAACAGTGTGTAAAAGAAAAACCTGAAACATCTTGCAACTGAAGGGATCTACACGAGAGAGGGCTCAAACATTGATGGGTGGACAATTATGCAAAATTCCTATTCTGCTAAATTGGACAAAACGAGCGTCTGTGGCCAAGAGTATACTTACTTTTTCCACATAACTATGCTACATCTGTTGATACTTTTGATTAATAAATTATTAAAAAAGGCCAGTTTTCCTTGTGAAGTTGTTAAGATAAGATCAGATAAGACAAGACAAGATAAACTTTATTGATCCCTTTTCAGGTAAGTGTACGTGTTATAGCAGCTAGATGCAAGATTTACAAAAGTACAGTAAAGCTACAATAAAAACCATGTACACCTTAAACAGCATTATATGGATTTGTACATATCTGGTTTGATGGATAGTGTAGCCAGTAGAAGGACATGGTACTGTGGAAAAGTTATCGAGAGATGTTGGGCTGCATGGCAACAAACAGTGCTTCAAGATGTCCATCCATCCATCCATTGTCTATACAGCACTTAATCCTCTGTAGGGTCACTGGGGGCTGGAGTCTATCCCAGCTGACTCGGGCGAAGGCAGGGGACATCCTGGACAGGTCACCAGTCTATCACAGGGCTACATACAGAGACAGGCTACCAAGCACACTCTCATTCACACCTTTAGAATTAACAACCTCAGCATGTTTTTGGACTGTGGGAAGAAGCTGGAGTACCCGATAAAAATAAAAAAAAACCCACGCTGCGCAGGGAGAACATGGTGGACAATTCAGAATCATCAGTTAACCCCAGCATGTTTCTAGCTCTCGATCTTCTCGCTGTGAGGCGACGCTGCTAACCACCGAGCCACCGTGCAGCCCCGCTTCAAGACGGCTTTACAGCTAAAGAGCTATCGTGACGAAAGCAGTGTTGCGTGAATTTTGTTGCACTTGAAGGCGGTAAAGAGAAAACCGTGTTAGAGGAATGTTGCTGCACCAGAGGAGTTATAACGATATAAAACACACAAACGAAACAACATATTATAACTATATGTTAATTATCTGTTCAGCTGCATCTAGTTTATCTGGAGGCACTGACCCATGAAGAGGGTCAAATGTTGGCTTGTTTAAATTCATTGAAAAAGTCAAGAATTTAGTTTTCATTGATTATACAGTGGGCTACCTGCTCAGCAATGCATGGTAATGTGTAAGTAACAGTTTGCGTACATCAGCTTTACAAGATGATAAAAGTTCTTGTTTGTGGCCCCTAATGGCCAAAAAAATCGATTGATACAGTCTCCTGATTCTCCAGACATTCCCCAGGAGGCTCCCATCGTAAGCACAGGAAATCCTGTTATTTGCAAGTCTGGATTGTATTCACTAATGAATATCCATGAAGTCATAGTATTTCACAGGCCGATTTGCAAAATAAGCACATTATGTAATTCTGCAACACAGACAGCCCCTCTACGAGTTTCTCAACGTCGGCGGTGGTCACGCGGTGAACACCTTTGATTGTTAATCTCATTATCTTTCTGCGACGGAGCCAAAGTCTTACGAAAATTCTAAACCAACACCACGGAAGATTTTGAAAGCGGGGCATGAAATGTGTGCAGATCATCTCGCCTCCCGACTAGCAGGTGGGGAGAGACCTGCGCTGGAAGGCCTTACATGTTATACATTCGCAAGAATTACAAACCGCAAAACCATTTGTTTCTGCCCAGAGGCAACGGATGGACCTCCGCCAGCAGTTTGGGTTAGAAATCCCCTAATTACAGCTTTTTTTTTTTTTTCCCTCCGGCACAATAAATTTACCTCCTGCTTGAAAGAAAAACAGAAGACCAGCCAGTTCATTTAAACAACATGATGTCTGCTTTGGCTTTTATTTGTGTAGTTATCTGTATCTGACTCAGTAACTTATCTTATATTATAGCACTGTTGCACATAGCAGCAGATATGACCTGGGTAAATTATGTGTTTGTACTGCACCGTAGAAATACAGGCTTACATTAGTATCTTTATGTAATGCTATAAATAAGACAACACAGCAGCTCTGAGCGCAAACAGAAACCTACGCTCTTCCAACAACTTGGGGAAAAAATTCATTTTTTACATTTAGCTGAAGAAATGATGACGACTGCAAACTACGGTTCAACCGGAGCCCATTTTTCTTGTGTCCTTCCCAGCGTCCTCCCTACTAATTTGACTGCTCAGCCGCTTGCAATGGAGGGAAAAGTCACAACAGAGCAAAGAATGCTGCAGACAAGTTGCACAAAACTGCAATTTGTCACGAGCATGATGCCAAGAATGCAATTTTGGAGGAAATACGAAAGACTGGGCAAAAACGTGGACGCAGTGGTTTGTGCAGTGTGTGGCAGCCGTCACATTCACTTCTAAGTCATCAGACTTCCCAGACTGTACTGCGGTCTCCAACCCTTTTAAAGCACATTATATGGGCCATTTCCTCCTAACTTTTATAACAGCCTATTTGGTAATAATTGAATGCACTCTCTTTGATCAATAAATGTCATCTGTCAGCGTACATGTCTCATTAAAATCACGATTTGCTGACAGCGTTACAACAGCCATAAGAAAAACGACTAACCTTTGACAGGCCAGCCGTGATGATAGCCATACCACCGCTGTGACAGCTTTAAAAGAAAAAGACTTGGGTCTTTGCTTTCAATAAAGACTTGGCAAGCTTCCATGTTACCCTCCAAAGCACCTACAGTGACAGTTTGCAGTCAGACAAGCTTGAGAAATGTCTCACATTGTTTTTCTTTGTGTCAGACTGCTGCAAGCGGAGGCCTCTTCCATGGCGATAAATCCAGGCCTCGAAACTGAGAGTCGCGTTAATCCCTTTAATTGTCTGAAAATGCAAACACCTGGATGTAAATCTAGTAAGAAAACCCGTGAGGAAAAAAAAAAGAGTTCCCCTGTAGTTCTGCTTCCAAAAAAACAACCTAATAGGGAGAATTTTAAGTGAACATGAGACTGTTTGCATGTTTGCTGCTGTCGGAGTCGAAGGGTTGGACACAGATATGAGTTCACACAGACCACTGGATAAAAATATCCCACAAATAATCACAGAGGACACCAGCAGGAAATGCCATTAAATGCCTTTAGGTCAGTCTAAATTCAGTATTCATGCAATGATAATACGGAGTAAATAAGATGGAAAGCAGCCCACAAGCCTCGCCTTCAGCCCCTCGGGTTTCTTATTAAACGAAAACCCTGCAACAGAGTAATGCAAGCATTACGGGGTGACGCGCCACACGAGCTCTCCCCGCTTTGAGTTCCCTTGATGACACAATGAACACGGAAGCATTTGGCTGTTGACATTATTGATAACAATCTAGGCAGCAGCTGAGACGATGGTGGTGCTTTCCAAAAGCGTTTGTGCTCAAGAGGGAACCGGCTTTCACTGTGGAGACGTCTGTCAGCCGCTCTTCGAAATGTCCACATCATGTGAATCACTGCAGGTTTTGAATGCATTTAATTTTTATTTCCATATCTGCTTCTGCTTGAGGAAATGAGGCCTTTTTTTTTTTTGCACTTTACTATGATCCCTCTGACACACACTTTGACTCACCCAGTTACTGAGTCACTCATTCACCATCTACACACATAAAAATGGAGGTGGCCAGTTTACACAGATCAGGGTTATTATTTATTTTTCTTGTGAAGGAATTTTCTGTAAATCCAGTTTCTTCAGATGCAACCTCTCAGCTCCTTTATGGCATTCTGAACTAACTCCAATGCAGAAAAGCATGTTTTGTGCAGAGGATGGTGTATAACAGTGAAGGGGTGAGCAAGGCATGTATTAAAGTAAAGAAATGCATCAATAAATGTCAAATAAAACGTGCAAATGAAACTCACTTGAAGTTTTTCCTATTAGAATTCAGTTGTAATAATGTCCCCATACTATCACTGAGGAGGCCACAGACCAAAGCCTCAAAGCTGAACTGATAACTGCTTGAACATCCAGTGAAGCCACCACTAAGTAGGGATTCAAATCTCTCTTGAGCAAGAGTCCTGTTTTTGTATCTGCTCTGTTTACATTGGCAGTAGTGCCTTTGGAGAGCGAACCTCTCCGTAGCGCGGCTCGTCAGAGGGCGGCTCTTGGACTGCTTTTTACGCATCATTATAAAGGCTTAACTCCCTCCCTCTGCGCGCTGTGCCGCTCCTCCGCTGCGAGCCCTCACAGCCGGGATCTATGTCGTAGATAGATGGGCTATATGCCACACGCCGCCTGCCTACCGGTTGCACACGTTCAAAGTTTGATTTCACGTTTTTTGCCGTCCTTCTCCTCCTTCGGGCTTTTTTCTCCTCCGCTTGGATACAGCTGACTTACGCATTGGATATGTGCACACAGGATGATGACAACCCCTTTCCTCCCCGTAGAAGTAAAATAAAATAGGCTTTCGCACACACTGGATTTACTCCTGTCATTCCATATGAAGAAGTCAAAAGTAAGTGGCTGCGTTTGTTTGTTTGTTTGTTTGTTTGCTTGTTTGCTTGCCCACTTGAGGGAATAAACGGGAGCAGCAGGACGCGTTCCTTGCGGGTCTCGATCATTCGGAAAGCTGCTCAGACTTGGCACGGCTTTTAATTCCCAGCACTTCTGAATGCAGACTACTTTTATAAGGCGCGGGTCGGTTCGCAGTAATTGCGTTTCTGACGGTACACGAGTGACAGCAGGAGCGCAGCGACGCGGCAGCGCTTCCATAGCTGTGGTGTGGCTTCATGTGGTGACGATGTGGCAAACATGTTTTCCCCCTTAAACCCGCGGTTGTTAAAAAAAAAGAACCCTCTGCCCGTTAGTGCCCACTTCACACATCCACGTTTCTTAACTGTGGTAGAATCCGTGGGAGGAGAAGCTCCTGGAGCCTCCCGAAGTCTCCGCGTAACGGCGCCAGTCTTCCAGTCCGAGGACGGCTTGCGCCCTCGCTGTCACTTTAGTTTTAATTCTCTAAATGACAGCGTTTGTATCCATGCACGTAGAGCAGCACGATGAAGTCGCTTTACATGCCCCTCTCCTCCTAGAATAGAGTTAATTGCACTTTGAACACATTTGCAAAATTAGAAATTCACTGTAAGCGCAGCTCTAACTGGAGAGGAAGCGCAATAAGCCGCTAAACTGGGAATTCAGTTCTTCAGGATGACATGACTTGATGCGCCACAATTTATCCACCTCACTTATTATAAACAGGTAAATGAGACGTATTTCTGTGTGTCAGCGCCTCTTTGTCTGATTGTGTCCTGAAACTGCTAATTATCCAGAGAGAGTTTATCTGCCTTTTCCATCCAGCCGCCGGTGCACCGGTTCGAGCAGATCTCCAGGTTATTCACCAGCCTGCTCTGCATTAGAGAAGCCGCTCTGTCTGCTTTAAGAGCGCTGCAGGGCCAGCTTAGGCTCTGTGTCTGCAAGCCCTGACACCATAATCTGTGGCCTGTGACATGGCTGACCTAAAAATGTGCAAATTGAAGAGGAAAGGCTTATTTTAGGGTCGCCTCGCTATTTCTGGCAAATAATAATGTTTCATCCCTGGTTTCCACCAGAAGTTGTCCTTCTTGTCGCTGTGGTGTAGACATGGAAAGTTTGATCCTTCCTTCTATACCAGCTGGAGATCACCTCAAGGCAAGCAGCTGCCACTAAATGGAAACATGTTTGTCCTGTGTTCTGAGTGAAAACATATTTTCCCCATAATTATTACCCCGAGAACGCAGATAACAGATTTAATGTGGAGCACACAGGCGGCTGTCTGAACTAATCTTGGGGAGGTTTAACCTGCATCTCATCCCCGGGCTGTGAAACTGAACTCTGTGCATTTCAGGTTTTTGACTAATCCTCCCTCACTCTGCTTGTGGCATCTTAAACCCATTCTAATCACTAAATCTGACAAAAACATAAAAGGACATGAAACATATTAATATGGATATAACAGGGGTTTGTTGGTGTGTGTGTGTGTGTGTGTGTGTGTGTGCGTGCATCGGGGAATAACCGTCTTTGAAGTTTCCTGGAGGAAGGGTGGGCATCCTTGCCACCGTTAATCATATTCTCAGCTCCGTTTCCTTTGTGCTTTTTTAATGAACTCATACAGTAAGTTGTGCCTGCCTGCATCAACACATGCCTTTCATCTTCTATTTATGCACCGATAGTGCCAGCTTACGGTGCTTCCCCCTGTCACATCATCACAAACAGAAAATAGGTGAAGGTGTCCAGGTTTTTTTTTTTTAAATCCTTGCAACCCTTAGATATTAAAATGCAAACATCCCATTCATCCTTTTCATATTTCCGTAGAGAAATAAAGCATCTAGCAGCAGACTTATAGTAGACTGAGGATGACTGAAGCTCTAACCATCTAATCTCATCTAAGTCAGGCTTCCTTACACCGCTTATAGCACATGAGGCGTGTGAGAGAAAAAGTGCAAAAGCATGTGTTGAACTTAACAGAACATTCAGCACCAGTAGGGCGCGCTAGTTTTCTGATGCCAGTCGGTCTGTGTCGCCCTGGGCTGTGGGAGGTGTACAGGGTCATCGCATGGGGGACCCCCGTGTCCTTCCTGACACAAAAAGGAATTTTTTATTTACTGTTAATTCAGCAGCAGTAAGTCAAGATAAAGAGACAGATAAATCGAGTGACATTCACCACGTCTTCTCCCCGGCTGCTTGCTCCCCAGAGTCAGATCTGTGTGGTGATGTACAGCCCACTGTTTATGGACCGGGTGAGCTGTTTGCCCCGCTGACATGCTCACATCCAGGGGAAGGCAGGTGAAGAGGCGCTGGAGTATTTTGGCACCATAATGATTTAGACGCACACATGGTCTGGCCGGTGGAGCTGAGCTCCAGCACAGGCTGTAAATCCACAGGCCGACTGCTCACATAATCCAGGCTCAGTTTGTTTCTGCTTTATTGTTGTGACCTCTGAACTGCTGAGGACCAGGACGCAACATCAGAATCCCCCCGAGCAAACTAGGCCATTTTTATGGTTGTCCAGGAAATGTTTTTTTTTTTTTTTTTAAGAGCCGACTGGAAGGCAAAGCATGCAGAAGAAATGACAGACTGCTCTGCATCATTAGATTCATTATGTCACATTTTCTAGGATGCATACAGGAGGTAGGCGTCGCAGCGAAGAGGGTGTTAATGTGTCAAAATTACACTCTCCAATAATCACAGCTGAAGGAATCAGTTAAGGTAGTAATGAGGTTATATTAACAGCAGGAAAGGAAACAGAATATTAAATTGGAGCCAGCATGCTGGGCTGGGTAAGTTGACCCTGTGCAGGGTGAGAATGGTTTTGCGGCTGTTAAAACAAATACTTAGTTCTTCTAAAGTGGGCCTGACGGCTGCAGAAGCACACTGAAGCATTGCTCAATGTACACTGTATACTCCTGGTTAATCATCTGTGAACAACAGTTCCAAGAGGTGATTTATTACATCTCACCGGAGGCACTGCACAGCCAGTAAATTCCCCCGGTATGCCGGCCGTTACTAATGTTCCGTCGTTGTCAATAGACACATAAACACCTCAAATTGGTGATGAATGTTGGTTTGTCGGTGCATATCAAGTGGAACTTATGACTCATGATTTAATCACGCTTGACTGCACATCTTTCCTCAAATTGCTCCCTTTGTGTTCAGTGCGATCCATCACTGACACATTACGGCGTGTCGGCATCATCAACTGAACCAGACTGCTTCCTGATATTTCCAAATTCTCCTCTCGTGGTGTTTCTTTTAATGGTAGCAATATTAAATAAATTAAATGGACTTGTTTGCTAACATTTCACACACATTTCTCCGTGAAGCCTTTTGAAGCCCGCTCTTTTAGGCTTACTTCTGTGGAACAATGCCGCTTATTTTTTTTCCAGGAGGGATTAATCGTCAGAGTGTTTTCTGTACACCTTGTCATGATTGACCTGCCTGACCCGAGGTCGTGTGGGTTAGAGGTGGTTCGTTGATCTTCAGGGTCGTATGGTGAAAGTGAAAGTAATTTGGTTTGGCTGTGCAAACAACGGACTATGCATAAGTTAATATAGTTTCATATTAGAACGCTACTGAGGGTAAAGTCCACAATCACATAGATATTAGATTTCCACCCAGTCCACTTCAAATTGCTTCTTATCAACAAGAATCCCCCCAAAAAATATTTTTAGATCTCTGATAAACAGGGGAAAAATAGCCTGCATAGTTCAACGTCATTACGAAAAGTGAATTAAAGATGATGTCTGGTTTTGACTGCTTACCTCATTTGAACTGTGCAGCTCTAAACAGGAGGAATTCAGTGCTTCCCAGAAGCTGAGGTTTGTTGGGGGAAACCACACACTAGCCACACTTGAAAGGAACATTTTTACAAATAGGAACTCTCGAATTGATTTCCCCTGCCCTGGGTGAGGTATGAAGAAACAGAGTTTGTCAGGCATGTTGTCAGAAAAGATGAACCGCTTCAGTAGATTCTCTGGTGACGCAGCACAGTTTCTTTTTGTGTTAAAAAAAAAATGACGGCAAATATTTGATCATGCAGTCTTGAAAAGGAAACTCGTGTTTACCCAAAGTGTTTTGTGCAAAGTACCAAACAGCTCTGCAGCTCTGAGCACTCACGGTCTTTGTGTGGGAAAAAAAAGAGGGCTTGGAAAGCACGCAGGACCTACACTACGAACGTGGTTTGAGTTACAGGATTTTCTCTTGTCACAGAGCCCAGGCCTCGTGTCTCAGCGTTTGATGTTTTATTTCTGCAGCAACAAGATGTTTAGGGTGATGTCCCAGATCCAGACAAGGGCCCATTTATGTGCCAGTCTAGCCGTTACCTTGCCTTACCGCGGGCATATCTTTGAGCGAGCATATGTCGCAAGAGTGCCTGCGTGGAAGTCCTGGTGTTGATTTCTATGATGATTGGAATATAAAACCACACAGATCTCCCCTTGGAGTCATCCTCCAAGACGGTCAGATGACTTGAAGTGTGTTTGTCTTTGTACAAGAGAGTGGAAGAGCTTGCAGAATGCACTCATAAAGCCAGCCAGGAGCCAGAAAGCACACTTGAGGAACTTATGGTTCCTCAAAACAACGTTTATGGAACTCAGAGCCATTAGCCACTACACACTGAAGTCTGTCAGCTAGGAACTCGTGCAGGCCTTTTCAAACTGACGTGCGAGCTTGAAATGACCGGTTGGATCTGTTCAGCAATCTTTTAGACCTGGGTTCGGGCATGTCTTTGTACAAAAGCCACTGTGACTTGATGTCATGTGAATGGGAACATTAGTGGAAATCACTATCACATGGATGCGGTACACGACCCGAGCCAAGCCTATGGGTCTGTAGTTTGACAGCAAGTCTGAACGAGAAGCCACAGTGATAAATATGTCAGAGCAATTCCTAGCACTTAACACAGTAAATGTTCATGCTCTCTCATCTGAAGTCCAAAAATGGGCCTCCAGTTGCTCCTTCTCTGATGTTCAGTCTGGTCTATTGACCATCTACAGGAGTGTAGAATCTGATGCCCTGCTAGTGGCCTTCATTTCTCACTAGAGGGTACAATTCAAACAGTCTGTAACTTTCAGTAGTAAATACTGAATGAGGAAGAATTTTCTGTGTCCAGTTTTTCCTGATTGCAATGTTTTCCAAAAGCATGACAAGCAACACTTGGGGGGGAAAAAAAGCCCTAAACATTCGCTGGTTGCAGCCTCTCAAACACGATTTTCTCGTTTTAATGTCACTGAAAATGAATTATCTCCGGAGTGTCTGTCGCTGTGGGATTTGAGAACATGCAGTGCACATCTAATGCTATTTTCCGACATGTTATGGATGAATCTAGAAAAAAAAATCTCCGAGTGAAAGATGATTAAAGATCAAGGATTACTGCTGCTCTCGCCAACACAAAGTCTGTAATTCTGAGTTGAAATATTGACTTGTTCCCCCCACAGTAGCCCTGGAGTCAAATAGAAAAAGAATGCAGCGATTAAGAAAACGCTTTGCTTCTCCAGCCCTCATTTGATGAAAGCAGTCTCTAATAGACCAATCTATCTATGTCTACAGAGCAATCTGTAGAGTTTGATCAACTCACTGACAGCGTGGAGACTGCATCCACGAATGTTAGAAGCATGGCGTGCATGTCAGGAGGTGCACTGAAGGTTCATTTAAATATCCTCCTCCGCTGTGTCCTGAAGTGGCACTAAACACTACATAAAAATGCCTTACTGTGGTTTTCGCCTGGGCCAAGAGACGCAAGTGAGTAACATGAACCAGCTCGAATCCCAAAGTTGCGTTTCAGAGCAAATGTCTTTCTTTTCTTCACGTCTCATTTGATCATTTTTCTGTGAATATTCTCGAGACTTCAAAGTCAGATTTTCAGGGAAGGATTCGTTGCTCAAGTTTGGGCCTGGAAAGTTCTGACAATAAACTCAAATCTGTGGCAATGGGCTGTCAGGATAGCTCATTGAGTTAGGGCGTTGCCAAGTAGGCGCAGGTCGCCAGCAGCGGTTGGGAGTTCGAGTCTGGCTCATGACACTTTGCTGCATGTCTCTCTCCTCTCTCTTCTCCCTTTCACCCAGTCTCTCACCTAAAAAATTGGAACCCCCCCCCCAAAAAAAAATAGGGTTAGCCCCTATGTGTTTTCTGTTGAAGAATACTAGAAATAATGAAGAAGTAGGAACTCAAACTCTCAATTGAAATGTCCTGCAGTTAACAGTTTGGATATAATGAAACAAAGAGCAGAGACCGAGCCACTAATATGCCCTCAGAGGCTTCATTATAGTCACTTCAAACAGGACTTTGTGTGTTTATTTGGTGATTCATCTGCTGTGTAAAACCAGGGCTGGTATGGTTTGTCTTCTGTGCTGCAGCAATCTGCTGTCACACAATGAGTGCAGACACAACATCTGGTTTTATCTAAAGCAAATTGAGGTGTGATTAATGGACCAATCCATATTTTCTTCAAAATATATTTAACTTACTTGGCACACTAAGCATGCTGTGGTTGTGTATACGTGACATCCTAACCTCAAAGGCCTGTAAGGGTCTTTGAGGTTAGGATGTCATCTTGAACTCTCATATTCAACAGAAGCTCGACATTCCTTGATTCCCATGAAGGACCTCTGGGTGTTCTTAGCAGAGCAAAGTCATGTGAATATTGTGAATGTGAACGTTCTCCACCATTGAGCAGGCCCTCTGTACATCTGACTCAGAACGGGCGCTGGAGGCCACTTCGATGGGCCTGCTTTGTCCCGTGTTTGTGGATCTACTAGCTTGAAAATTAGCTTCCGCATGATCAGTTCGCCCTCGAGTCAGGATGAGAAACCACAAAGGACAATTGATACAGAAGTCAGAAATGGTATTTGCCTTCTGCGATGATGTAGAAACATTAAAGACGTGTATGTGTGTGCGTTATCAAAGCCACAGTGTTTTTACCTTGAGATATCGTGAGATAAATCCAGCTGCTCTTCGTGGTTTTAGAGGATGCCACTTGCAAATGCTGTCAGTTTTGGCATTACTGGACTAATGAATTGCCGCTATTTCCTTAACCCTTTAAGCCCAAGGCAATCTTTAGAAATTTCCAACTGAAAAAATATCCCCCAATTCAGTCAGCAACAGCTCCACAATTGTAGGGCCAAAATGAAAAAGCTCGGACTCTATGGTCAAGAGACACTCGAGAGAATGTTGAAATACAATAAGCTGCCTTGTTCTTATCACCAGGCTGGAGTGAGAGTTGAAAACTGCAGCAACAACTGACATTTTCACTTTCATCCAATCACAATTGAAAATTAGGGAATTTTAAATAACATCCTCATGACAATGACACTGGAGTTATTGAGCATCTTTGAGAAAAGCCGCAGCAGCAGCAGCAAGATTTGATGCGACAGCAGAGAAGTGAAACAATGCTGCATTTGTTTTAGTCCCTTTAGCACCGGATAACGTCTTCAGTGAACCATCTGAAATCTTTGGCTTATTTTCTGCTTCTTATAAGCCTGAATTCTAACCTCGACGCAAACGTTAATGGTTTAAAATGTTTAAGTGAGCGACACTTTAGCTCCCTTTCTTTCCTTTACCCTTATCTTAGTCATGGTTGAATTCATTTCCAAAGAAGGAGGAAGATCAAATTTTTAAAAAGATAAAGCTGTATTTCCAGCACGACTGCTCTGGAACAACATCATGGGTGTTCAAAGAAGGCAGCATCATAGATGAATTGGATTTGAATAGGAATGACAGTCACTACCATCATGCACATCTGAAGATAGACAAAAGAAAAAGATTATTATATTTGTCACAAATTCATTTTTACAGCATTGTTAAATGATTTTTTTCCATATCCCAGTTGGATATGGAAAAAAAGAGCAAAGGATCAGCCATGGCACGGTGCCCTTGTGTAGCAGGAAGGGTTAAGGGCCTTGCTTACGGGCCCAACAGTGGCGATACTGGGGTTTGATCCTCTGACCTTCTGATCAGTAGCCCAGAGACTTAACTGTTGCACCACCACTGCCAAACACAAGATCAGAATAATGATTGAGGTGGAAAACAAGGTTGGAATGTGGCTGAGCTGTGGGTGAGAACTAGTGAAGGTACAAACTTGGCAGGACACCCATAAGGGACTCTGATAAAAAGCATAGTTGCACAACTCAACTTTCTTCCTTGTTGTTCAAGCCAAGTTCCCCTCCTGAAGTGCTTATTAACTAGATCCGTCCTGCCAGTTGTTTGTTGACACAGTAAGTGATGTGGCTATATAAAGGGGATCATAAAATGGTGCTTCTGCTTTCCAAGGAAAACAACACAGTCATCAAATTGATTTCATGTCAACCCCCCCCCCCCGAAACTTTTTTCAGATTTGCTCTCAGTAGCTCAGATTCCCTGCTGGATACCAGCGGAACAGCGTGACTGTAATCAGAGCATTTGAACTTCAGGTCCAGATGTCTTTTAAAATGGTAAATGGTCGGCACTTTTATAGCACCTTTCTACCTTAGTGGTACTCAAAGCACTTCACAGTGGGTTTCACATTCACGCACCAATGGCAACAAGCTTCCATGCGAGGTGCCTGCCTGCCATTGTGAGCAACTTGGGGTTCAGTGTCTTGCCCAAGGACACTTCGGCATGTGGAGGGGCCGGGGATTGAACTGCCAACCGTACGATCAGAAGACAACCAACTCTACCACCTGAGCCACAGTCGTCCTTATACGGAAACAGAAATTTCTTTAGGTAAATTAAGGCTGGGTTCAGGGTTTTTTATTCAGATCTGCTGCAGGCCCATCCTGGATACGTACAAACAAACAACAACAAAAACAAGAACTATTTTCCACCTATTAGGTTGGCATAATAAAGGCCATAATTCTTCAATCAAAGCTTTGGACAGGTTGGACGAGTCTCACAGACTGTAATCTGATTCATCAGCACTCGTCTGGAGGGATTCATCATAGAAGAAGTGATGTAACAAGATCCCATTAAGCCAACAGACTCCAAAGAGCACCTCTAGACTGCTTATTCCTCTCCGTCTCCATGTTCCTTTGGCCCTATTATTATTTGTGTTTTCACCATTAAAACCTTTAATTCACTCCAGATTACTCACACTTTGATAATGTTTGGTTTAAAGGCTGGCACATTGATGTTTAAACCCCACAGTTTAAAACAGCAGGGGCTCTAGTTTCCTCCAAAGCCCACAGTGGGTTCTGGTCTCATTAGACATTCGAGAAGGGTTTGTTTGTTTCCTGTTTTTATCTGCAACATATGCTGAGTCACAAACACGACAAAATAAATTGTTTTCACGTTGTACTAAATGAGCCTAAAATCCACAAACATGTTATCTATAGTTCTGTAATTGATGCCGACGTGTTTTAGTTCATCTCAGCCCACACAGTGTTAGCCTGCTAGTGACTGGCTATAAGTGATAAGGTGGTAACATGTTTCTTCGGGCCTTGAATAATTGAATCGTCTACGCTCATTACAGTGCCTCTTTATCGCTGGCATTTCCACAACACGTCTTGCAGTGTGTCTCATCCACGAGTTGACTCACACACCAGGGATGGCAGAGCAGCACGTGGAGGCTCTGGAATCGAACCGTAAACCCCGAGCAGCTCGCTTCCCATCTGAGCCGCAGCCCCACAGCAGAGTGTCAGTCAAAAAGACAGGCTTTTAATTTGTAAATACATACTGTCATTTAGAGGGAAACTATATTTTTCTTGTAGGTTTTTCTGAGATTGCGATATGTCTGGTAAAATATACATTTCTTCTCAATGAATTTCTATCATTTCCTGTGGGTTTCTATTGTCAAAAGCACATGGATCACATTTTAAAATAGCTTTGCTTCATTTGCACCTGCTACTGTCTGAAATGGGATCAAACTGGGTTTAAAACTGACAACGCATGGTTCCCCTGATAATTCCTCCCCAACAATACTTATGCACTGGAAATCCATTGAATTCATCCAAGAGCGATCTCACATCTCTAACCATTTGATTCAATAACAGCTGAAGCAAAGCTAACAAATTGTTGACAGGTGCTCTTAAAATATTCCAAAGTGAGTCATTTATGCCTGAAGTGTTATCAGAGCCTATTAAGTTGCTTCAGGTTATCATAACGAATGGAAAACAAAATGACAACAAGGTGATGTTCACGCAAACACAAGGGAAACTCTTTTGGAGCTTTGCTTGTATCAATGAAAGTCACATAAATAGTCAATATTACGTCATTTTTAAAAAAAAATCTTCCGTAAGGCGTTCATTTAATGTTTGCCCTTCAAGTATTTAGTATTTAGCATCTAGCAGTAGGGTTAGGGTATGTACCAATTCAGTCGGTTAAATCTGCCAAAACAGTTTCTTCATAAATGTCAGTACAGAACTCAGTGTGTCTGATGTGAGTTAAGTGTGTTCAGGCACAAAGTTTTACAATCACAGCAGGCTTTGTTGTATAATGAGGTGTTATCGTAATGAGTGATAAGTAGTGGCATCAGTATTATTCAAAAATCAGAGGATCAGGTAATAGCCAGTTCCAATAAATGTGCATTTTCTTTATTAGAGTTGTTGTAAAATTCACACGTCCTGCTCTAATTTTCTATCATTCAGTCCATTGAGTTCCTGGTGATGCACTGGGATTAAAAGAGGAAGAAACACTTCAGTACATTCGGGCTCCTCCCTGAAAGTCGATGCTTGAAAACATGACTTGAAGATCCCTGATTGGATTCAGACTCTTTGAGCTGAGCATCTGTTTCTCCAGGTGACAGCATGCACTGTGCTTGTGGTCAACTATAGGAAGAAAACTCAAATCTTGAGATGGAGTTATGCTGTTGTTCCTTTTACTGGTACCCTGCGTGTGACACAGGCGCAGTGTTGTGGGAAGTGAGCAACAGCAGAGTGGGAGAAGTAACAGGGGTGTTCCAATACAAATACTACCATACTATTAAAATGCTACAAAAAGATTTACTATGTCCCAATTTACCTATTAAATTAGCAGTATGCAAGGCAGCATGCTCTCCTGGCCACCCTGACCCACAATCCTGTGCACAGCGGACGATACATCACATACATCATAGTGTATAAACAAGCTCTTTCACCAAGAGTGCACAGACAGATGGCAGCTTCTTTCACACTACGGGCTGCAGTGGGTATATGAACAAGGGTGTCAAAGCGTAATACGCAATATTACGGCAAGGCAACAGTGCGTACGTGGCTGCAGCACATTACAGAGAACGCTACCAGCATATAGATGCAGCCGCTGTCAGGTGCTTGCCGTCAGGGGTGTGTTATGTTACTGTAAACTGACATAATGTGCCCAGACAGGCCTAAGTTTTAGTGTAACAGCTGCTCAGATGTCATGTACTGTGTTCATTGCTCTTAAAGAAAGATATTTTACGATGATCTCTCTTTCTCTGCGTCCCCCCTTAATCTAAACAATGCCCTGAAGGTCTGTCGGAGGGTTCCATTTGTTTACTTGTGTTCATTTAAGTGAAAAATTGGGCTGAAGGAGTTTCTTTAAAACAGAAAAACATGTGCATTCTGGCTCACTGTAATACCCCATGGCAGCCCTACATTATGTGTTGGCTTTATAACTTCAGCAGAAGAAAAAAAAACACCAAAAAGGAACCAGCATTCAAATGGTTGTAGTAAACAGCCCCACGAGAGCACTCCTGTTTACTAGTGGCTGTCAAATTGAACAGAAAAGCAATATTTTTTCCAAATCCAGCTAAACAATGGTTGTCATCTGGAGCCATGTGTTGCTTGTAATGCTGACAGTCTGCTTTTGTCGGTTAAGAAAGCAATTTTGCTGTTTGAGACTTCTGACAGTCGATCTGAAAGGTTCCGACAGACTGCTTATATTGTGGTATGTTTTTCTAATCCACAGCAATCACCGGGTTCATCCGGAGATAATGCTCTGTGATAAGTGTACAACAGTCGTTTGTGCCAAGAACCTCCCCAGACTTGTAAGACAAGTTCCCCTCAGTTCGCTTCTCAATGCAATTGTCTGCTCTCTAGTACCTTGAAGTTTATTTTATTAATGTTAGCGGCTCTAAGTGCATCTCAGCAGACAGAGGCAGACGCAAATTGAATGTTCTTGGATGCTAATTTGATTTACTCATGAAGTAAGTGAGCTCTAGTCGCTTGGAAATCTAGTGCACGCAGCCATTTTTTTTGTCAAGGCTTGGTTATTTTAGCCTCTTTGTTCTGCAGTTCAATCATTTGAAGATTTAGTTTTAGAACTAAAGTAATGGATTTGGTGATAACTGCACTTTTCTTCCCCTTACAGCCTGACTCATTGCAGGCTAAACACAGAAGTCTAAAAAGTTATGTTGATAAGAAGCACAGCTCTGACTAGAGTCTTATCTCGGTGGGCCGTAAAGGCCTCCAGAATATTGAGGCCTCTCTTTTGTGCACTTTATTCAGCGAGATGTTAAATATTGACACGTGAATCTGGCTACGGTACTTTCTGATGAGCCGAGAGTAGTTGGCAATTCTTTACCGCATGACGTGGGAGAGAAAGAGCGAAAATACTCCTAAAATTCAATCAAAGGGTCAGATAGTCTGAATGAAGCATTCATTTGAAACGCCCAGTTAAACTGAGCCTGGATCAACTTTAGAACATCTGGACAGCAACAGCAGCCGGGTATTTTCTCTGCGCTGCCTTTGTCATCTGCTCTGCTTTAATCCTCATTATGAAACATGGGAACTGATGTCTCGTGGCAAAATTCAAAACAGTGATGGGCGCAAAAGATTAGGATGAAATAACCATCTCCCTTACAAAACAGGCGGCGTGTTGCTATGGTGGACAAATGTTAGGCAAGCTCCTGTGTTCCGCTTTTATGAGATTATGTGGATAAGAGGGCCACAAGGCCAGCGATCTGGAGGGCCTGTTCAGCTAATGATGCCTCAGGTTCAAAGTGGTGGAAAATGAGACAGGGGTAATCATCGTCAGCATCAATATGATGATGAGGAAGAGCAGGCCTGCAGGAGGCCTCGAGAGCTGTAATGCATCCGACAATGACGGACAAGAGGGCTTTAGTTTGGAGGGTTGTGTCTGACTCCTCAACTCGTTTGGTCTGATTTCAGTTATTTCTGCTGCTGAAGGGAGTGAAAGTGGATGATTTGCCTCATTTCGCATGGAGGACACAGTGTCAGCCGCAGAGTTTTCAGTGTTTCAAAGAGAAATTGGGGCCATTTTCAGTATGGGAAACAAAGTAATTCCCTGTCAGCGCAGCAGTGGCTTCAGTCTCATAAGGTCACATAGAGAACATTAGGAAAGCGCTGAAGTGGGTGAATTGAAGTCATAGCGCTTTTCTCACTGAAGCCTTGTTTATTGATGTGTTTGGCCCGGTCTGTGTGTCCATGAACATTTTTGGAACAAGATCTGTTTGTTTTTGCATGGGTAGTATTTAACCAAGACGTTTTCCCATCTATTTCACTGTTGCAACAAGACAGCTCATGATAAGATAAGGTTGATCAAAGCATGTTGTATATGCTGTGAGCTGCATCACAACATTATGATAACATATACGTCGATATTTTTATAAGAATGTGTCCACGTTCACATACTGTGAGAACAAATATAGGATAAATCAAACTCAAACATTCTCCTTGTATGCTCTATTTTTTGAGGATTTAGTGTAGGAGATTACATTTCAGTAACTGTAGCATATTTTAGTAAAACCAAACTGAACTTGCTACACCTCAGTTTTATTAAAGCATCATGCAGCTAATGACCGACACATACAGTTCGGGAAAAATCTATATTTTCTTCAGTGCTAAGGCTGAGCAACCAAACACCCAAATGCAATAACGCGGGCCACCTTTTAAAGAATGTAAATGTTATTGCAGCACTGACGACATGTGTTTTAAAGGTTTTCTTTATATTTTTTAATCCCATGCATTGTATAAGTAAATATTTTTCTTATAAATCTTGTTTTTTCCATAGTACATTACCTAAGAATGCATTGTTTTCCTCTGCACCACCCGCCAAGCATTATACCTGGAAGCCCCCCATTACAAGCAAAGTTACACTTTGAGCAGCTCTAACACAACAAACGATTGATGACTGAGGGCAAACAGTTATCAATCAGTCATCCACAAAACCTTTTTAATAATATCGCGCATACAACTGCAGCTTTTGACTTGTGAAAAGTGGGAATTAAGCTCGGGGTGGAGACAATAGAGTGGCCACACCCACCTCAGACTAAAATCTGCCTACCCACACAAGTAATAACTAGAAATCACTCAGAGAGCTCATACCTCCGCCAAGGAGCTTCAGTCGACTCCCATTTTGTATGGAACTTTACAGATATAAATGTAATTACATATAGTTCAAATTTCCTACCGACAATGCAGCCTTCATCCCATCCGACCTAATGAACAGGCGCAGCCTCTAGCGCGGCAGCTCCTAACAGCCTCCCAGCTTCTTAGACAACCGGAGATAAGAATGCCGGCCCAACCGTGCGTATGTCGCTCAGGAAGGAAAGAGAAGTCCGTCATTGTCGCTGTCTGTTGAGCCCCCAAATCTCCTGGGTCACACGGGGTTACCCCAAAAAACAAGAGTGCCCTCTGGTGGCTTTTAGAGTAAACCACATTTAATTGTCCACTCGGTTGCACTTACATTAAAAAAAAAATTCCTGGATGGAGACGGTGATCGGGATCAGTCCTAAAATGTCATCATTTCTTCCTTGTCCCATTTCACACATTTCCTGAAAATTTCCTCCAAATCCGTCCATGGGTTTTCGAGTTATTTTGAACACAAACAAACAAACCAACGCCGGCCATCACATAACCTCCTTGGCGGAGGTAATAAAAGCTTGTTAGAGGGATACACATGTTCTTATAGAAATGGAAGTATATCCTAATGTAATTTAACTGTTAATATCAACAGTTAAAAAAGAAAAACTTGGAACAGCTGTCCCAGATTTTTCTTTAATATTAATTGAGGGTTGCATTATAACACTTTTTACATATGAGTCCTCATGGTATACTTTGCAGGGGAGTCATTCCTGCATAAGCAAGTAATTAAATTAAGTGGCTGTTGGGCTGCAGTGATTTGCCACAAAGAAAAAAAGCAGTGAAATAAATTGGATATCCCTTCCTTGCCACCCATTTGTGTCTAATTGTCTCAGTCTGTCCGCTCGTATAAAAGTAGTCTGGCTTCGTCACTGCTTGTGGTATGACAAGTTTGATTGGAGACACATTTTAACAACCAGAACAATCGGAGAGGACCTATAAAAGAGACTTCAACCGCGGCAGAACTATTTTGAAAGGCCAATAAAATTCTACAAATAAAATCTCGGCGCACAGTGTCCAGTCAGATGCTCACGAGTCCTAGAAATGATATATTCACCGCGTCAGATCCTACAAACACAAAGCCCTCATTGGTCAGGAGTATGGCCACAGATTGAAGCTCACTGGGTAGCTAATTGAAGACGCTAACGCACAGTGCGTCCTGTAATTCGATAGAGCATTCACTAGTGCCAGTGAAGTCTAGGTTAACCAGGCGTTTGTTACCAGATGATGACTTATTTGCAACACATTAGTGAAGGTTTCTGCTTGAACGGAAGGAATTTGTGACACAAACTCCACTTCACAGGTCTTTTCCTCTTGCCAGCAGTTTTTAGATACAGAAAGTAATGCAGCTTTGTTCTTATCAACAGGTGAACAGGTGAATGACTGGCTGATATTTTAACTTGTCCTGGATAAACTCACATCTCGCTGTGCGCATTTATTGTTTACTTTCCTTGAAATATTCAAGTACAATCCACTGGAAAATAAGCATTAAAAATATCCATATCTCGTTTTTTGTATTAAACAACGAGCATCATTCCCCATGACTAAATCTGCATTCGGCCTCTAGCAATAGCTCTGTCACAGTAATCATTCCCAGCTCACTGCCTTTGTTTTTTTTTCCTGTGTTTTCCGTCGATATTCTTTGCAATCATGCCGCCTCTCGGATTGGCTTCAGTTTTATTATGATTTCACCTTCAACCCCACGTCAAGTCAAGTAACTGTTATTTATGTAGCACATTTTAAAACAACACACACCGAGCCAAAGCGTTTTCCAACAGGGACACAATATGTCAATCAGAAGCATTGTGAAAGGTACCTCTGCTGCAGATGTGATCACAGAGCTATACATTAGTGCTGCGGATGACGGTACGTGAGCATGAGAACATCGTGTTTCGCATGACAGGGGGGGAATGTTTTCCAAGATCCGCCAGCAGCAGTCTGGACGGATCAATACTGTGAGCCAAAGTTTTGCAAGGAGGTGCCGAGTCAGCAGATGCATATGTGTCCATTGCATGCAGGGCTCTGTAGCATGTCTCCTCTTCAAGCTCCGCTGAGCAAAAGCCGAGGCGATAGACACTTCTAGTGTTGTGCAATGAATGTAAATGCAAACTGTTCAGTCCTCTTAACAGTGTACCAGTGTGACAGTCTTACAACCAGAAAAAGGACTCCGAGGCAGGGATTACATAGCAAAACCAGGTGAAAGGTGGAAAGTCTTTTTTAGTGGTCGCAAAGGTCGTTAGTGAGCGGAGCAAACAACCCAAGAAGGCAGGCGAAATCGAAAAAGCCAGAAAGAGGCAAAAATCCAATAAAATCAGGAATACACTAAGGGATACACAAAGAGCAGAGGCCGCTGAAATGCTTGAGTTTCAGTCTGGCAAATGAGCGGCGGAGAAGTAGAGGTGTGTATTGAATGTGCAGTATATACTGAGGGGACTGATTGGATAATGACACGCGAGCGATGAAAGAAGAAGACAAGAACACAATGGCACGGAGAAAAGGAAACAAGGGGACAGATGAAATGAGAGATTCTTAAATAAAACAAGACATAACTTAGTTAAGTCTGAATGGGAAGTTGCATTATAGTTTTGGCTCTGATTTCATCCCTCAGAACAGATTTGTCTTGAAGCAAGGAAACCAATAATTACACTCTGATCGCAATCCAGATCTGGGAATCCTGCCATTAGACTATAATTTTTAAGCAGCATAAATTACATAGTCATTGTTGAATTTGTCAATAAAACAAAATGTGATACTCTGTGATGTCGTGATGTAGAAAAACATTAGAATATTCCCATTTTGAACACCCGCAGAGAGGATGTTCATAATTTATCCTTTTTAAGTCAGGCCTTAAATTTTAGGTTCCCTGGAGTGAGAAAAATGTCAGATAAAACATAAAAATTGAATTAGCTGCTGCAATACCCAAAGCCCATCTGGCCAGCACATTTGAAATCCGTTTACGCCACTTCGTAATTTGTCAGCACTAAGAGGTGCCGCGAGATTCGAACCTCTGGCCTGTAGTCAAAACTCGCAGCTCCTATAGCATTAGTAGTTTACAGATGGCTGTTTTCATGTGCTGTGAATGTGTCTCATAAAGACCCGGGAAATGGCTGCTAATGTTGCTGTCATCACTCACACATCGCTTCCTGCTGCACATAGCGCTGTTTACTTAGTCATATTTGCTCTCCGAGAAAAAGCCACAGGCATGACCAGTGGTTGTAGAGGGGTAATAACAGCAGATGACGCATATTGGCGACTGTGATTTCTGCAAGCCAGTCAGAGCTGCTCTCAGCATGACGTGTGCAGATGTGCAGGCGATTTCATCCCTACACTGGCTTCATTTGTGCATATTGGACACACATGTGCAGCGAAACATCCTTCATTTGTGGTGGTCGGTTGCACTCAAGGTGACTGAATCGATTATTCAAGTGGCAGACAAGGCTTTCTGTTCTCACCAATGTTTCAAGATGACAGAAGCGTTTCTGCACGGAACTGACAGTTGCATTTTCCTCAGTTATTTTTCCAACAATTGACTCACATTTGATGGATTTTCTTTTCAAGCCTGTCTAAAGAATATCATTTAATTTCCCATCCAAGGTTTGTTCAGCGTGAAGGAATTTGTGACCACTAGCATTTTACAATCTAAATCATCCTTTTAAACAAAACTGACAGTGAACAGTAAAAAAAAGACAAGTTACCTTCCCAATTCCAGTACAGTGACCCTATATATGAAGGTATGAACTGAACGTAAACCGTCAGCTCTGGATCATTGTTGCAACTTGAGGAGTTTACTTTCTTAAATATGCAAACTTGCATCTTCCCTTAAAGACTCAAAACAGGGATTTAGTCCTGCTGAATTAAGACACAAACCTTAGAGCCAGCAGCCGCATGGATACACTTCGTCCACGAAGCTTCCATGCATTCTTGACAAGGTTTTCTAATAATGCAGAAGCAGTGAAAAAAAAAACTGAAACGGTTTTTTTTTGTTGAATTTGACTTGGTGTTCAACTTGAAGAGACAGCCGGGCCACCACACATCAGCTCGGCTTAGACAAAACCAGTCAATACACTGGTTTCTCACCTAGTCAGCACAGATGTGGAACAATGTTAGAAATAGTACTGAAACAAACAGGAGTTTAATATCACACAGGAGCTATCATGGTCAAATGCTGTGTGGATGTTTCGAAATAAACATTTCTGAGCAAATTAGTTTTGGGAAAGACAAAGACGGTTGTTGATTTCATCTCATATCTGCACTGTCTCCTTTATTTCTTTAAAAGCAGACAGGCAGTGGGCTGGTTTAAGATGTTATGGGGCAAACATCGAGCTCTGCTTTGCTGAACAACTTGCAAAAATCCCTGACCTTCTGTGCTCCGGTGCTATCTGGGCATCTCTCATCTCGTTCGCTCTTATTATCCTGCATAAATGTGGTTCACGACATGCGGAGGCTGAAGCCCAACTGATGAATTCTAAAATGTCCCACACATTTGCGTTTCGTTAATCTCCTCAGAAACATGGCTCGCTCATTGCCCTTGACTGCCATTTACAAAGCAATTCGTTCTGGTGAGCTGGAGAAGCTGCAGCAGAATTGAGTTACATCCCATCTGCCCTTTACATGGCGCTTTTCCCTCAGCCTTTCCTGCTGCTGATGGATCATTGTTCCACTCTCTTCCTGTTGTGGCTCAGTTTGACTAACATATAGTAACAGGAGGACCGTGGGTGGCCGAGTCTGCCTTGAAGAGTTGAAAATTGCAGATCTGAATTGCCAAACTGGCAGGAAAAAACGTAGATGGAGCAAGTCTGAATGCGTGTAACTGAATGAGAACAATAGGTCGCTGCGAAAGAGCAAGCATGGCCATTAAACCCTTGCCTAAGTAAACTATACAACTAAATCCTGCTGTACTGGTTGAAGTGCCTGAAGATTAGACGTGGCTCAGTTCACTATGATGTCTTGATCCCACATATTGTGAAACACTTTATTCACCAAACAGGAGGTTCACATTCGAGGTTACAGAGTTGCTTTGGGCTGGGCTCTGAATGGCCCTAATCTACTTTAAGAGAACAGCAGTTCCATTACATAATATAGCTGGACTGGCACAGAGTAGAGGTACCCGATCAGTCGAAACGATGGAAACTGTCAGCTCACAAGCCTGCAAAGCAACCTTGGGAAGTTATGTTTATATTCAGTGTCCTCACTGAAAGGCATTGTGGGAGTCCCTGGCGTCTGTCAACCACACTGAGGGCCTTCACGTCCTCATAGCAAAACCTGATTTTAAATATTTTTGAAATGGTAGATTGATTACACCCATACTTGTTTCCTCATTATCCTCAGAATTTATCCTTCAGGTATCTGTGAAATCATGGCGGAAATCTTGGCGCTCGTACAGTCATTGATCTGCAGTGCTGTTAGCGGTTTAAAGCTCCACAGTGTGCCATATTATTTGGTTTCATAACAACCAAAACTCCACTTCCTCGACATCTTTTTGCATTTAAGCAAAGCACTGTCACTAACTATACAGTACTTGATAGTGGCGCCTGGCACCTGATACTGATTTAGTTTTAGACTTTGGACAGAAGTGTGCATTAACGTTAGTACTTTGATTTTTATTGGTACTCAGCAACAAACATCTTTTTAGTCTGGTTTTCATCAGTGACGTTTTAGCCTCTTCTTTGCATTTTTAATTCTTCTTCTAAGCACTTTGAGGCTGCGGCTGTCATTAAATTTAGGTACCATGGTTACAGGTGTTATTTTGTCTCAAGCCCAGTGTCCGTGTTTCACTCCACTCCTCAGTAAATGCAGTGAGCATTACCATTTCCAGCCCCTGAACTGCTCTCTCTGTCCGGCCTGCTCACCTAGCATTAGCATTAGCATTAGGGCAGCTACCTGACCTCGCTACAGACAGCAGCATCTTCCAGCAGCTGATTCACTGGAAAGTCACTAGAAGTCTGTGTAACCGTCTTAGCTTGATGCTTAGCTAAATGTGTACCCCTATCTAACATTATTTCTTTTGCAAACATCTAGAGGACAACTTAGACGGGGCACCGCCATTACTTCAGGAACCTACTAGCTTCTTCTGACAGCAGCTTGAATGGGTAAAATGTACCTGATCAGGAGCTGCTACAGATCCTACAGATGCTGCAGGTCATTAAGACTTTGCATTGAAACAGTAGCAATGTTCCGAACTACCATGTGTTAATTCTGAAAAGAAAACACTGAGAAAAACACCAAAACTGCGCATAAGTTAACAATAAAGTTAGACACGGTCCAAAATATAACTGCATGGAACCAATTAAGAGTCATTTGAAATATCTTTGTGACATTCTCCAGGAAACTGAATCATATGTGAAATGCCACTAAAAATCTGTGGAACCTTGCGGTGCGCATATGAACGCTGTAAATTATGAAACAAACAAAACATCAATGCATTGAATACAACTTAACAACCCTAACCCCAACCGTAACCCAGCATTTAAAATATATTGTAGTGTGACGTCCACATGCCTGTGCTGAATGTAGTTACTAACCGCCATTTTCGAGAGCTTCAATGCCAGTTCATTCAGACACAGAATAAATATGATTTTATTTTATTTTCAAGATCAAAATGCTTCCAAAGCATTCTGGTTTCATGAGATATTATCTCTCTGGTCTGTTCATTTGTTTG
This sequence comes from Dascyllus trimaculatus, assembly GCA_024666655.1. Lineage (NCBI taxonomy): Eukaryota > Metazoa > Chordata > Actinopteri > Pomacentridae > Dascyllus > Dascyllus trimaculatus. Next base: position 30,978,201 of record CM045448.1, read on the forward strand.
TCCATTTCACGTCTCTTTAACATTGTCATGTAAAGCAGTTTGTCAAAATTCTCATGGTGAAATATCACTTTTTCGAGCTTCGGTTGAGTTTTTGTTGGGAGAAAAAGGTCTTTAGTGAATATTTTCTGCCACAATGCTGCAAATTAGCAGTGCTGTAGACAAGTGCATGACGTGGTGGGATGTCCTGTCACCTAACAGAGGTGCTGACACAGGGTTTGAAATGGTGATGGAACAAAATGTAACAGATTGCTAAATATTACACACCTAGACATGCAGATCATGTTTGTTTGGTTTGTTTTTTTATCTGATGGTTAATCTAATGTAGACACAGGTGATAATATTCAACATTTTGCAGATGACATACCTATATGTCGTAACAACACCAACCAACCTATCAGTTTCAGGACCTGAAGACGGCCCTGCTGGTCTCAATGACAGCGGCTTGATCAAAAGCATATCTGATCCATGCCTGAACAGAGCTGAAGTCCAGAAAAGGAGCACAACTTTGGATTAAGACCTTTACAAATGCTAAATTCCATTTAGCATTTAGCATGAATTCTATCTGTAATGGCTGATATGGACACTTGAACACAACAGAGCCAGTCTTAATGTTATTAGAAGTACTTAACATTTCACAAAATGTCCAGTGGGTAAAAGGAACACTGTCTCTTCACTGGTACATTCAAATTTTTCACCAGTTCGTGTCAGGATTATTGGAGTCTGATGCTCTGTCTTTGAACAGTGGCATTTCTTTTTGCTGTAGTAACCCCAGCAATTTGTTATGTCGACTCTTCATTCTGCATATTTCACTCAAGCCCTCTTTCTTGCATCCCCTGATTGGTTCCATCACGTCCAATCTGACATGCAGATTTAGGAGTCCTTCAGGAAAGATGTGACTTGGATCAGTTTAATCAGAACCACAACGTGCTGAAAATTCGCTCAACAATGAATCATCACTAAATAATATCAAGATGGAAATGTTGTGAGTGGCACTCTGACCACAACTATGAAATGTGGAAAGATAACTTGAGAGCACTGGAATGTCTTTGTGACTGGAAATTGCTTCTTCCTGTTCTTAGCGTGTTTATTGCCACTGCACCTTTGAGTGGTTGTAAAATTACTGCACAGCGGTTTATTGTTTTCTGTCGAATTTCATAACAGGAAAGAATGCTCTGTGCCAGTCGTGACAGATTGCAAATCTGGTCAGTGGCTTGTGGGGGCTGTGACTATCGGTCTTTTTTAGCTCCGTCAAATGCAGGATCTAAAGCTGCTAACCTGTGTTCTTCATGTGATCCCCAGATGAGATGCTGGTCACACTGAGTGTTTCATGTAGAAGATACGACCAGTTAATAAACGTATTTGTCTCTTTTGATGCAGAGTTGGATACACGTCTGTGTCCGTTTCCTGCTGTTCATCACGCTTGGGGTACATTCAGATACACTTGACGTCAACCCAGTGACCGATGACATCTCTAAACTCTATACTTTGGTAAGCACAACACTGCAATTTTTAACCAGTAAACAATGAGTAACCACAAACACTTTATATCTATTGCACATTATATAGCGCATAATTGATCCACAAGGTGCAGCAGAGAATTGTGTCCCTGCTTTTTGCATCAGTTTTAATTATATACATTTACACGGTATAAAAATAAAAGCACTCATACAGTATGCAGCTGCTGCAGAGCATAAGTGAGACGCGATTACCCAGTCTCGACTGGCAGACGCACGGTTCTGTTGTGTCAGCTTCGCCCACATTTTATGACTGCTATAACTGAAGCAGCTGTGGAAATAAGTCATTAAGTGAATTAGCATCTTGTCAGCAAAGAGAGAAAAAGGACTTAATGCGAGGAAAAACCATGTAAACATCCCCCAGAAAAAAAGCAAGATGTAATACCTGCCACACTGACAGGTTTTACATGACTGAGTCTAAGTGTGTTTGTAGTTTCCTTAATTCCAAGCGCTCAAGTCCTGCTGCTTGTGTTGACATCCATGTGATTGGTCTGCAGTTTTAATATTGTTATGTTGTTCTTTTTACAGAAGCAAAATATTCCTAAAGATTACAAAATTCCTGTGCGCTACGTTCCAAAACAAGAGGTAAGATATTGTGCTGCTTGCCTGCAGTAAATCACTGGGAGCAATGAGATCTAGCTGTATGTGAAGTTTAGCATAGTCACACGTGAAACTTTTTAATTTTCAGTAAAAACACTGGAATTCTTTAATGACCCCCTTACATCTCCCAAGAAGAAGAAACCCAGTGGTGCATTTTTTTTCTAAGCTACATCTTCATGCCAGGCTTCGGCTGAAAATGTCATTAATGTGCAGTGTGAATACTGTGTTGTGTTTTGTGCAGTATTAGTAGTAGGAAGTATGACCTGGATGATTACACCATGCTGAGTATCCATCCTACTGAAAGCTTTCCTGGTGACACCATGATGACTATGGCTGGTGCAGTGTAACGCACAGAACATGCGTTTAATGCCATGCCTCTGCTCTCTCTTTTCCAGGGTGGGATGTGTTGGGTGAAATTAAATGTCTTCCCTTTGGAGGCGAGTTTACAAGATTTAGCACATAAGTTTGGAAACATTTCATCCAACAGAAACGACATTAGGATATTCATCCTGATACTCCAAGACCTGCGGCTCAAAATGGGTTCAGTGGTGAGTTTGCATGGTGGTTCCATCATAGACCTGCTGAATAGTAGATGGAAAACAGACATCACTGAGCTGCGTCTTAATTAACCAATGTAATGAACATGCTTTTGTGCATTCTGTAATTGCTGCTTAGTATGTGTTTGGATTGCATGTTTCTGCAGCCTTTAAACATCTAAAGCTGAAATCCATTCAAAATACTGCCACCAGGAATAAATGATGCTTAGATATACAAGTAATATGCTTGTATCTAGCCATTCGTTGCATTTATTCGACCAGCTACTCACAAATTTCTTTACTTGCTCGCAGGTTATCTGTCAGAACAAAGTGTCATTTGGCATAGAAGCTTTATAGGCATTTGAATCCTTTCAACCGAACTGCACGGCAAAGATCTGAGCTTTATGTTGAACTGTGCTTTTGTACCTACAGGAGCTGATCATGTACGATTTCGAGTGCCACTACAGGGAAGAGAGGTGGCACACAGAGCGATACTTTGACTTTGTCAAAGACTTCCTCACAGCGGCACAGAATAAGGAAGATTCAGACGACTGTGATCCTCCTCCCTGCCCCACCACACCATACGCAGTAGTAACAGAAGAATATTCAAAAGGTGAGTAATTATTTGATGTGAGACCATGTGACTGTCGAAGTTCAGCAGATGAATACCAACAGTTTGGTGTGTGAGGTGACGTTAGTGAACTACAGTAGGTTTGTGGATCTGAATATAGAACCATGACCAGCTCTGCATGTTTCTACCATTTGGCCACTGGTTGCAAGAAGATAAAACTTTTGCTATGAATCAATTAACTTGTAGTTTAAGTGTCTATTGAGCAAAAATGCCAAAAAGAAGCTGGTTCCAGCTTCTCAGATTTGAGCATTTGCTGTGTTTTCTCTGTTTTATGTCGAAGCGGTGGCTGAGCTTTGGACTGCTGGTCTGACAAAACGAGCAATGTACCATACTGGGCTTTGGGAACTGCAAAGCTCTTTTTCCACAGCCCTTCCTTTGAAAATAATTGATAATGAACCCAGTTTCGTCGGCTCCACTGTGCATACGTGCACATTTATTGTTTTTTTCATGGGTTTGGGTGCAAAACTGTTCAGCGTGTTTGGAGCTGCTACCACTCTCAGAGGGCGCCTGAGTCCATGCCTCTTTCAGAATCGGAGTATTTCAGACATAAAACCATTTCATTGCTTCTTGGCAAGTCTTACTAACTCTGCAGAACTTTTTTTAAAGATTTCTGTGTAGAAACGTGTTTTCTTTAAAGTCATATATGATGTAAATCTTTTCCCTTATGAAGTCTTATGAAATCAGAAAGCCAGAAAACAAGGACAGAATTCAAATAGAAATTAGACACAGCTGCAACTTCTGTCTGTTTCGGAGAAAAACTGTGACGTAAACAGTTTGAGCTTACATATAAAGGGCGTTATTCTTTTTTTTTTTTTTTTAAAGTAAATGTCCCACAGTGAACTCCATGCTGCACACTCATGTCCATCCCATCTGGTGTGTGGTGCTTTAAGCAAAAGCACACTGCAATAAAATCACAAGACTGGCAAAAGATCTGACAGTCCAGCCTTCTCTGGATGAGGCTGTTTTTTTTGAGGCTGTAGCATGAGAAGAGTGTAACACCAACCCGTTCTCCTGACGCCCAACGTTTTAATCAAGAAATCAAACTGCATCTGCAGCCGGTTGATAAGTGGGATGGGGTGAAGCACCTGTGTGATGTCTGAGTGATAAAAACGTCGCAGTATGTCAGGTTTCTCTTATTCTTTAATGCGTAATAACCCAGCTGGTGAGAGCACAACAATAACACCTGTTACTGGTTAGAATACACAGATGAGGGAAGCTGAATCCATTACTCATATTCAAGAACAGATTTATTGGTGCCATTGACATTCAGATTCAAGAATCACATCAATTAATTAATCTCATCCGTGTCTGGAGACATATTAGACGGCCAGAATGGCTGCCAGCCAGACATTCTATGTGTGATTTGTGAGGGTGTTGTTGAAGGCATTGTCCTCGGAGCATTTGTTCGACACTTTTTCACATTAGCAACATGGTGTATCAGTCAACATTTCCTCAAAAACAACTACTTTCATCTCAAGTGGTTTGCATCGAAGCCTTTGAACTATGCCGTGTAACAAAGGCAATACTTCTGGCCGGTTGCATGACTGTTTATTGCCCAAAAAGTCATGTCTACTTTGCCACTGTAATTAGGGTTGGAAACCTTATGTGGATATCTCAAAACCTCACCAAATAATCCCAGGCGGCCTGCATTGCCCAATACTGTGAGAGATAAGTGAGAAAATATGTGTTTTTATGATCCTGGTTAACCGTCACTTTAGGCACTGCATTTCAAGGCTTTTATTGTAGTCAACATTAGTTGCAGGTGACAATGTAGGTCACTCTTCCCACACACATTTCCTGGAGCTGGTCTACAAATTCTAACCAGCAACATTCCACTAACAAGCTCACTTGTGCTTCTAAAACTGCCGCTACCCTCTTTGGACTATTGTGAACAGCCTCTATTTAGGACAGATCTCTTGTGGAGAAGCTTTTAATCCAGGAACCATTGTTTCCTCACAAGAACGTTGCAAGATAAAAACTGAAAACGGGTCTCAGCGCTTAGACGGCCCATTGAGACACAGCTGAGTCACAGGACTGAGGGAAGATGTCCCAAGGTAGCGCATGTGAAAAGGAAGAAAAGGGCCGAAACCTGATTGTATACGTGTTGATTACAGAGCAATCTCCCCATCTTCCCAAGCGCTTGGCTTTTCTTTGCAGGAGTGGTCGGATCAGGTCCTTTGTGTGTGTGTGTGTGTGTGTGTGTGTGTGAGGAGGGGAGGGTAGAAAATGTGGTGTTGAGGTGACTTTTTAGCACCTGACAATGAAATGTTTTCATTTTCAGGCACCGACTCCCCTCTCTTTCCACTCATTTTTTCCTCATAATTCCAGACTTACCAACTCATCTCTCTCTCTTTTTTTATTTGCTGTGCTTGTTTGTCTCCCCCAGAATCACCCACTCCCAGCAGTAAAGGCCCAGAGTGTTCAACCGGCTGCACAGCATGTAAGTTTGCAATTCTCAGTGTATCTGAGAAAAGTGTCAAGTTGAGTCGAAAAACCGGCCCAGCTGGTGTGTCAAATTAGCGACTTTTTTGCAACTACAGTATTTCGCCACATTCCATAGCAAGAAAGCCCATTTCACCCCGAGCTGCTGTCACTTGATTGATGATGCTCTTCGGGGCAAATTCCACATCACGTCTCTCGTCCCATGCCTTATCTTGTTGGGTCTTGAGTTTTGCATCTTCAGAAGTTGGTAATCTGTTTTTGTTTGAGTGGCTGGATATTGAGAGATGGAGAGAATGTGAATTTTTGACTCCTAGCATGGAAACAAATGCTTTAATGCTATTGTAGGTTGTAGATATTCTTTGTTGAGTGGTTGTGATAATACAGCAGTAACACTGACGTGACCAAAATATAATTAATCTAAATTTGTGATGGGTCAGGAGTCACATACTTGAGGACCACATTTATTTAAAGTACGTTAAGGTTCACCGATTCAAAAGAAGTGTTTTGTTTGGCTTTTCTGTGGGATCCTAAGGGGCCTTAAACCATTATAATTTGACATTAGAAATTATTTACATGTGCATTCTTGTATGTTAAAACATAACTGAAGAGGTTCTTTGAGGCTAATCTGGAAAGCTTTGTTTTAAAAGTCCATGCTCTACTCTGATGTGCATGATCAACGGCAGAATGACACTGATCATTTGATTCCTTCTTTGCACTTAATCAGTGGCTTGAGCAACATAAAAATCTTGATTTTGAAATCAGTCTTGCAATCAGAGGTAGTAATTTGGTTGTTCAGGTTTCTGTTGATGGTTTTCAATTTCCATTGTCAGCTGGTTAAAAAAAAGAAAAAAGTTGCACTAGAATGAGGTTAAAACTGTCACCGTCCTAACCCTTTTAGATCTGTTATTGACCAGGAGCTACAGATTTAATAGATATTTCAAAATAAGTTTTCCCTATGATTCTGACTTTTTTTGTTTTCCCATCTCAGATACAGAACCAAGATACCTTCCTGAGGTGGTGGAGCGAAGCCTTCTCTCCTTACTGCTCATTCCACTCCTAGCCCTCGTATTCCTGCTTGTGTGGAAGGTGAGTTTACCTTTGATCCCCAGCGTGAAGCTGTATAACTTCCTGCAGCGCTCCAGTGATATATCGGTTTGTTTGTGGCTGACTTTATTGTGACGGTATAGCGCTTTCTTCTATGGAATTTACGACTGCTGGCGGCGGCCTTTCACCCAGCCGCAGATGCTACGCAGACCATGTTGATTGTAGTTATAGTGCTGCTGGCTGTGGACTTGAACGATTTCTCGACCCTGCACAGGTCAGATCACGGAGGAGCGAGGAGGATCTTCAACAAAATCACGGAGAAGATGGACTCTTCACTGGAACAGAAGGGACTGCACCTCCACTAGATGCTGAAATATCAGAAAAGTATGCGTTTCGGGGTTTTTATGTTAGTTTTGAATTGATTATTTATTCAGCCTTTCTTTACCTCACAGCTCGTTTCCACTGAAAATCAGTTGTTTCAAGAAGCAATGAATATACAATCTGGAAATGCAGTTATGGAACAACTTTAGCAACACTACATCACTGTTTTACTGCTTTAATTGGGGTCCAATAGGGGCTAATTTGTTCACCTCTGACTAGTAACATCTACCCATCCATCCGTCAGCTGTGCCCACTTTATCTGTAGAGGGCCGTGGGAGGCTGAAGCTTATCCCAGCTGACGTTGGGCGAGTGCTAACACAAAAACAACCATGTTCGCTCACACCCACACCTGCAGTTAATTTAGAATCACCATTTATCCCAACATGTATGTCTTCAGACTGTGGGAGGAAGCAGGAGAAAACCCACACTTAGCACATTAGAACAAGCAGAACAGAAACACCACAGCTGACCAGCAGCTTCAAACCCAGAACCGTCTTGCTTGTGAGGCAACATTGCAAACCGCTGCGGCACCAAGCTGCTCGCAGGGAACCCGGCCTGGACAATAAGAACTGCTTAGCTAGACTTTATAATATAATCATTATGTGGACTTAATTTACCACAATCCGTTTCTGTAGACTTTTCAGTCCATGTGTAGTACAACAGAACTCTTAATGGAGCCGGAGTTGTGTGAAACAACTTCACAAGCGAAACAGCAGGCATAGAAACATGATTACTGTTTTTGTCATCTGGTGTTGGCGTCATCAGCAGCTGATAAGGGCTTTAAATGACATGTCAGCATCCGCTCACAATCAACACTAACAGGCAGAAAATGCTTGTCAGGCTGAAACTATTCTGTCCTGTTTAAAAATGTTACAAAACCATTAAAGTTGAGGGTTTTTTATTATTATTATTACTATTATTTATATTTACAGCCAACATTTACAGCCGGGGCAGCTGTGGCTCAGGTGGTAGAGCAGGTTGTCCACTGATCGCAAGGTTGGCGGTTCAATCCCTGGCCCCTCCACATGCCGAAGTGTCCTTGGGCAAGACACTGAACCCAAAGCTGCTCCCAATGGTAGATCAGCGCCTTGCATGGCAGCTCTGTTGCCACTGGAGTGTGAATGGGTGAATGTGAAACACATTGTAAAGCGCTTTGGATACCACTAAGGTAGAGAAAAGGCGCTATATAAGTGCAGACCATTTACCATTAACATTTAAAAGGTGTCGTATTTTACGTCCGCAGCTGACAGTGGGTATAATAATATGGTAATGCTATTACAAGAGAGACCTGATGTCCTCTGCAGTTAGGTGGAAAACAAATGTGAGCCTATATCAGCATTGACTAAAATAAGTTCAGATCAGATATCTGATATCAGCAAAACACCATTATAACATATATATATAACATATTATAAAATTGTCCTGACTGACCCTATGCAGGAAATGAAAAGACCTTTTGATCGTGTTGGTTACAGTGTCATACTGCTTTCACATGATGTGCATCAAACCCCTCTGCAAATAGTTTACATAACATAAACAATACATTTTTATTGAAGATTTTCTTCATTGTGGCCCTACTCCAGGGCAGCACTCTGGAAACTGCTGATTTACATGCTTAGAAGGTTTCGAATTCAAATAATTTGAACTTGGACCATGGATGACTTTCTCGGAACCCAATCACCAGAACGGAGAATTTTCTCGTGTAGACTTAGTCTGACTGCGGGCTGAGCGCGGTGTCTGGCTCCTGTCATGTGAAAGCAATTTCTGGTGTTGCCGTTGTTTTTCTTGCTGAAGAATAGCACTTAACGTTTCTCTTTCTGTCCCATCGCAGAGACAAGCTGAGCGTCATTGAAACAGTGTAATGCTTCTACTCATCGATGTTCTTCAGTGTAATTGGTGAGATTTTTCACATCGCGTTGCATAGGGGCGGAGAATCTCGTTTGAAATCCCACCTGACGCTAAACTCTAACCTCTCCTCTCTCTCCTCTCTCTCACAGGGCTCTACTCTTCTCTCCTGTTGGCGTCCAAACGTGAACAACAAACACGAGGCTGAATTCCATAGTGAGATCTCTGTTTTTGACTGCTCTCCAGATCCATGATGGCGTATCAACGATTGCCGTGACCAAGATTCCCCTGGTTAAGTCACGCCTGATACCATATGGATAAGCTTGCCTTTCTTAAAAGACTGCGTTAACCCCATGCATTTGAAAAAGACTGAGATTTTAGCTGATAGGAACACCCTCATCCACCGCTCCAACCCTCACCCATCCATCCATCCATCCATCCATCCATCCATCCATCCACTGCAACCTGCTGCATCATCATCTCTTTGGGGAAAAGTTTGCCTCTTTCTCAGCACGTTGCTCCAGTCTGTCTGCATCTTCGGGCCTGCCAGTTCATTTACAAAGAACATAGCAGAGACTGACTGATGCTGGTTTTCTCTTGTATGAACTGAGGCATGAATTACTACCTCCAGTGGCCCTCGCGTTAACCACACTCTCAACAGCTCCGCAGTTTCCTCTTCGTCTGGGGTTTCCCAAAGAACAATAATGTTAAGCGTTGTAGTTCCAAGGCGTAGTCACATTGTCTGGTTTAGGTATGTACCCATGGGGGTGTACAATGTATTTATTTATTGGTTTCAGCACTCCGATGCTGCTGTTCATACAGTACAGCTGAAATGTTTCAAGCATTTAAGAGCACCTTTACGAATGGGTCCCATTTAAAGAACAACCTGTAAACTAACATACCATAAACCCCAAAACACATTCCCGAACAAGTGACATATTCTTGTAAGTTGTTGTTGTTGACTTGGGTGATTTAAAATGTGTGAGTGGATTACATGGAGAGAGAAAAAACACATATATACAAAATATGCTGCTTTGACTAACTTACATTTAGACTATTGAAATCCGCAATGACATTCTGCTAAAGAGTATCAGGGATGACTTCTGTGGATCAAGGTTTGTTTGGTTTTTTTTTTTTTTTTTTTTTTAATTTAAAGGTGAATTATGCAGAACGTAGGTGTCAGGCACATATAAGACTACAGTGGGCCTCCGATAGTAAATGTTAGTTGAACATTGCCTTTATTTTTTACTTATCTCACCTTTATGTTTGCAAGGCAAAAAAAAAAAAAAAAAAAAACTGTTACAGGAGAGATTTTTGATGGCCATTCCTTTATCGAAGGAAAATAAACTAAATCGCTAAAGGAGACGCGGTTTGTAAAAAACACGATTGAATAAACAAATACCATATGATATAAATTTTTATATTCAAATTTCTGTTGTCGACTGTTTATTCAATGACCAAATGTACTCACAAACCGACCAGCTTAGACTGTTCACTCGCAGGGTTTCATCTGTTCTTACTGACTTTGCCTTTGTCCAGTATTAGTGTTGTGCTTGCATAATAACACCCTTCTTAGACAATCTGACGAGGACGGTTAGTGCATTTATCAAGGTTCAGACGGTAAGGGAATGCTGAAGGATGACACCGATGCACGTGACATTTGCGGACGACGCACCTTAGCTACCTTCACGATCCACAACGCTCGCCACATGGGAATGCCATGCAAACCTAAACATCAACTTTGCCTTAAAGTTGCGCCATAACACACTTTAAAGGAAGTGCACTGTCATCTCCTTCACATACTGAACTGTAGCACAACGGTGGGACTTTCAAAAAGTTTTTCCTTTGTCTTTTGTTTAAAACAAAAACACGGTGAGGTGTAGAGCTGTCTCTCCCCAGTGTTCGGAAAATCCATGTGACGGGCCAGACATCATTCACATAATTGTAGTCAGTTGGAAACAATTGACAGTGGCGTTGTTAAATTCACATGTATTTAGCTGTAGTAGTTGCCGAAGCCCTCAGGCCCATTCTGGCGTGAGAGTAATGGGCTCCTTCCAGCACTCCTTTACTTGGTGCACTCTGAGACTGGATAAATTACAGGCTGGAAGTCCTCCCTTTCTCAGTAATCACAGGTCTTATCAGAGCTATGAGGAGACAGGTGGTGGGGTTAAAAAAAAGGCAGTTGACTCCTGCAAAGCCTGGCCCAAACACCTAACAAAGTAGACCATTATTGGATTCTGGGTATGAAGATGATTATCGATATTGTTAAAGACAATCACTAAAGAGGTAGGAGTGTGAATAGGGCACGCTGGCTGTGACCTTTCCCATCAGGCAACTAGCTGAAAACGACAGAAGTGGCAGGACACAAGCATCTGTTTCTGTATCTAGTTTGAGTATTTCTATCATGTTTGTGGTCTTATGTTGTACCATGTCCATTCTTGGTTCTGTGCCTTGTTTGATTAGTGTGACTGACCCGTGTAAATGTCAAAAGCCTGTCTCTACTTCTGTGTGGTAGCTGAAAGTGGGGAGATGATTACAGGGCAGATTAGAACAGTCTCACCTCAATCACCCAATAGATTCCCAGTCTCTCTCCTTTTTTACATAAGACTCTAGTTGGCTTGACCTGTGCCCAGTTTTGATCTGGAACCCAGTCCTTCTGGTAATGCAGTGCTTCGGTATGTGAAAACTACATCAAAACAAAAACTGCAGTGGTTGTAACATTTCTGTCCACATGTTACATTTTAGCCTTTGTATCCTTTAGGAAACAGTTCAACTGGTAACTGCTTGTTTCCTGTGTATTGGGGGAATATATGTTGGGATATTTTTTTATAGGAGACAAGAGTATGTTGTGCAAAAATGAAACTGTGTTTGGAAAGAAAAAAAAAACGTATACCACATTGGTGTTCATATAGTTCAGATCAACAGTACCTTTCAGCGTCAATAGCTGGAATCCTTTGGTGTGGTGAAGTATTGTTTGTTGTGTTGAACTGCGAGACAACTTTATTCATTCAAAAATGCATTTTTGAGGAGCGCTGTTAACGGGGACGCGTTACTTTTGCCATATTCTCTATGGCAGTTTAGAGCGAAATCTGTGCTAGGGAAAAGTAAACCACATTGGTGACCATATAGTCCACCACAACAGTACTTATAACAGGGATATCAGAAATCAGTAGTGTGGAAAAGTGCTGTAATTTCAAAGCTTCTAGGCAATTATTTCCATCCAAAGATGCATTTTTGAACAATACTGGAATATACTATCTATGGCAGTTTAGACCTGAGACTTTCTCTTTAGGTTGTGCTTCTCTACATGAAGACTATTACATGCAGTGCCCAGTATTCTTACAGAGACACAGGTTAGCCACAAACTAACAAACAAGGTATACTATGTCAAAGATTGCTTTTTATACATAGTCTATAAATATAATGAGCTGCAACAGGTCTAAGCTGTGAACAAAAACAAACAAAAAAAATAACATGGTCTCCCATTTTCCTGTCTGTGCGAGAGCCAGAAACAGTTGGTGTGTCTGATGCATGGAAGCCAGACACCGAGTACTTTCATGCATTAGTCGAGAGAATGACTGCCCTTAAGTACTGTTCCTACGTGGGCTGGTGTGTGGTCTCAGAATAAGCAGAGCTGCATCCTGAACAGTGCTTTCGGGCATGAGTGATCCAATCTCATCCCACTCCAGTGGGTGAATCAAATGGCTCTAGGCAGGAAATAAGTCTGGGTGCCAAAAAGCAAATGTAATTATTGCCCGGTTGGTATTCTGGGTGAAAACTCTACTGTATTCTGTATTTTTGTATAAATGTAAACAAACATATATGAAATATGAATAAAGTACACGTATCCAACTGTTACTTACTGGTTTGTTTGTTGTTCGTCAATCCAAATGTGGCTGCTGTGCATAGTTTCTTAAAACTGGGTGGGTCAGCAGAAAATGTCACCAGAGGGATGCAACTCTGCTTCAGGTGAAATAGCTTAGCTGTGGATAATTACTGGCATGCTCTGGGAAAGGACATCTACAAGTTTCAAACTGCAAAGACATTTGAAGGCAGAACCAGTTCACTTTCCTTCAAGGAAAAGCAGTGTTGTTTGTTTGTTTCTTCTTTGCACACTGACACTCACATATATGTTTGCAATGTGTCCACTAGATCAAATTCAGTAATGATGATATATGAGGGTTTGTGAGGGAAAAAAACAGCAACTTTGTGAGTGTTAAGAGCTTCAGAAGTCATTCCCCTAAAAAATGTATCCAAAAAAACCCCTGTTCTCTCCAGCAGCTTGGCTTTTTAAGGTCTTTCGTACCTTCTTTAAGATCAATATATGCTCTTAATTTGTCCTATCGAGCTCTAACAGTAGCTTCAGAAAGAGCCACTTACAATAACGTGTGATGTCAACCGCAGAACACGAGTCTGTGTCGCTCATTTATGACCACATTTTATTAAAGCGATCGCGCCAGAGAGAGAACTTGGCCTTCAGCCTTCTGTCTGCAGCTGCTTCACTGTTGTGCCTACGTCTCACGGTTTAGCATGGCCTTGAGTACGTAATTGCTTTCATGCAACATTTGGCCCTGACAAACTTTCCTCGACTTTGATAAATAGTTCTGTTCCCAGAAATAATCATTCATACATCCCTAATGGTAAATTGAGCCGAAATGTTTTGCTAACCTTGTGATATTGTGTGCTTAGTCATGAAGCATTGGAAAAAAATGACTGCTAATCCATTATATTATAAAATGCACATTGCCATGAACCAATTGAAAAGCGAATGCGTGCAGTATAGCTTGCTAGGAAGTATTGGTTACATTATAGATTACTCTCCAATTAACCTCCAAAAGCCAGAGCCAAATCTTTTGCTTCAGCATGTCGAAGCAAAAGACTTTGCTTCAGTGCACCTGATTGGAGCAGCAGCCCGCTCAGCTGTATTTGGTTTGTGCTTCCAATTCTCAAATGAGGAAAATATGGCTGCTGCTTGGAAAAAAAAACTTTCTAAATGACTCTAAACCGACCACCAAATCAATTTCTACAAAGTTGTGAATGTGTTGCTGGATGTGGTCGGGCTCTGTGAGGCTGCTCTGTGGATGGCTTACTGAGCCACCCTGAACTGAAGTCCAGGAAAGAGCTCATGAGCGTGATGACACACCATTAATCCCTGCGTTCATTTCTGACAATGTGCCAACCAAACTCCCCTCAGAAGTATTACAAACTATAAACTTGTTGCCTGTCAACTGTGATGTGTGACTCTACTACTCATACACTGTTTACACGAACACAACCTTGATTTGTCACCCCATTTATTTCACTGAGCAACTCAGCAACACTTCTTTTTTTTGGAAAGGGAAAGAATAATCTGGAAACCCATTGTAGTATTACAGTACTAAACATATTTCATTACTTTTACGACTTGGGAACTCGAAAGCAAATACTCTTAAGTGTTTTTTTAATGCAACATTGGGGAAATTAGTCGCTTTTCCAAGGAATTTTCCACATTGGTTCTTGGAAAAGTGTATCATTTTGCAAATGTCGTGTACTGCAAAACTCACGGCTTGAGCTGTTGAGTTCTATGAAATTATAGTTTCATGTTGAACAACACAAATCCAGTTCTGTGTTGAGTTTTAAACATACAAAAAAACATCTGTTTTAGCTCTGCTGAAAACCTCGCTGGACCTGCTGGTATCTGTATTCCTGCCTGGATGCTGATCAGGGTTTGTTACGGGGCAAGCAAAGAGAACAGTCAGTTATTTGTTTAAATCTACGTTTTAAACACAGTATTCACAAATACTGCTGAGTGGGGTGCAAAAGTCTGAGACCACATCCAAATTCAGTCACATTTTCATGTAAAGCTAGACGTGTAGGAAGTTTGAGGATTTAGATACATTTAATTTCACACTACAAGAAGCTGGGGCTGTAAAATAAAGAAAAAAAATCAGATTCTGTACTGTTTCTAGGCCAGTAAGTAAACTGAAGTAGATTAGTGACACTGATCATCTAACTCCTTTGCACTAAAAGTCAGATTTCCTCGAGTTGCATCCTAGAGACTTGTTCAAGCTGATCAACCTGCAGCCATTGTTCAGAAACGGTGCCTGAAGTTTCCACCAGAATATTGTTGACTAAATAACATTGTGATAGCATAAAGATGGCATCGCAAATAAGTTAGAGTGTCCCAGTTTGGGTTCGGGGGGCAGACACCCTCTCTTCTTTTAAGATTAAGCTTAAAACTTTCCTATTTGACAAATCTTATAGTTAGGGCTGCTCAGGACCACCTGAGCTGTCCCTCAGTTAAGCTGCCATAGGTTTAGACTGCTGGGGGACTCACATGATGCACTGGGCTCCTCTCGTCTCCTCTCCTTTCTGTACTGTCATATATCACCATTACATATGACTAACCTATGTTTCCCCCCGAGGTTCTGTGTCCTGCTTGTTCTCTCCGTGGATGTCCCCGATCTGGAGCTCAACGTCCCTGATCTGGAGCTGATCGTCCCTGATCTGTAGCCGCTGGCCTCACCACCCCAACCTCTCCTACTATCCCTCCCTCCCTCCTCTTCCCCACTCCCAACCCAACCAGTCGAGGCAGATGGCCGCCCTCCCTGAGCCTGGTTCTGTCGGAGGTTTTTTTTCCCCCCTTCCCTACCATGGGGGGTTTTTGGTTCCTTCCCACCGTCGCTGACTGCTTGCTCATAGGGAATCCAAAAGCAACTTTGGATTGTTGGGTTTTCTGTTTTCTGTTTCCTGTTTTACTGTTTCCTGTTCTTTCTTACAATGTTAAGCGCTTTGTGACGACCTGTGTTGTAAATATGCGCTATATAAATAAAACTGAATTGAATTGAATTGAATTGTCATAAATCAGATTGTTCTTCTGAGCAAAGATGCTGTCTCAGTATCAGATCATGGCTGGACTGACGGTTTCTAACACCCCTTTTCCACCGACCTGGTTCCAGTGCTAGTTCAGAGCCAGTGCTTGACTTAGAACCAGGTCTTTGTGTTTACACCACCTAAGCACCAGCTCCAGGCTGTTCAGCTCCAGGCTGTTCAGCCTCGCAAACAGCCTTAAGACCATCTATAAAGATAAACATAGATATTACCATCAACTTATTGCGTATGTTTAAATGCCGTGTAATCGATGCAAGCGTGGTCATTTTACAGTGACGCAATGGCACGGTTCTAACTTGGCTCCATGTCATTGGAAAGGCAAACAGATTCTTAGGAGGAACGAGATTTCAACCAACTAAACACCAGCACCGAATTAGCACCTGGTTCTTCTTGGTGGAAAAGGGGTATAAGGGGGCAGTGCATGGAGCTCTAAAACATTTTGTGGAAACTGGATCAGCTGTATCTACACAGGACCAGGCAGACCAAAAGGGAGCACATCATGAGAAGATCAGCACATTGAGCTTTCTTCATTTACAGACAGATATACAGATACAGAATTACCTTTATAAAGAAATCAAAATTAGCAGAAAGTCTTAAGAAATGAATGCGTCGTAGTGTCTGAGAAGTTGATTAAGGCCAACACCTTGGTGTGGGCTAAAACAAAGCAGCGTTTCACAGTGGATGAAGGAAAAAAAGTCCCATTTACAAATGAATCCCAGTAGCACTAGTACTCTGAAATTGGACATCTGCACTGAATCAACTCTTCCCTGATCAATTAGAAGCAGCATTCCATGCTTGGATAAAAATGAGGTATCATGTTCCACTCTTTGATTTGCGTCTTTGTGGAGAACGATGCATACTGCAGCAGAATAATGAGAACAAACACTCCTCAAAGCTTTGACTTTAAGACCTCAAAAGACCAAGGAGTGCTGACTATCATGGATTCTCCTCCGCAGTCACCTGACCTGAACCCCACTGAACATTTACTAGACACATGAAGACGGAGAAGGATAAACATTCCTGAGATGACAAGAAGCTCTTTAAAACACTGTCAGATCATGCTGGGAGAAGATGGGTTACCATGCTTGAACAAACTTCAGGGTCTATATACCTCAAGTGCTGCTGAGACATGAGACATTCTGAAATCCACGTACATTTTTCGGTGTTAAATATTTCATACAAATTATTAGGTTGATGTGATTTTTAGTTTAATCAAAGATAGAGAACCATTCTATATACGTATCATGTATAGGGTTAGGCCTATACATGATAAGTATAGGGTGTACAGGGTTATATAAGTATAGGATGTATGGGGTTAGGCCTAACCTTAACCCTAACCCTAGCCCTGCTTCAATTAAATCCATAGTGCACAGGTTTTCCATTTCATTACAGTAGACAATTTTGATACACTTTTTTGTTCAAAGAAAATAGCTGTCATATATTTTTTGACACTACCAATGTGGGAAACTATTGTCAGAAGTTCGGCGTTCACTACAAAGTGGCTTTAACAGATTTTTGCACAGCCAGTTTGCGGAAGTCCATCAGTGTTTATCAGATAAATGACTCCTGTTTGTTTTAGTGGATGGTTTGGGTTTTCCATGAAGCAGCTTTATCAGTTGTTTTGTGACATACAGTACATCAAGCTGACAAATGTTATGACTTTGACTCTGCTATCAGGAAACGACAGGAAGGCCGTGAAAACTCTATTGTTCATTGACATGTTACAGTAAATGTGCAATTGTGTCACGGTGAATAGGCACACTGAAGCGTGACTTGAAGAGCTGTGTGAGACCTGACGTAAACAAAGGCTGATCTCAGCCAGTCACTTATTACTGTACATGGACAGTACGTCAGGGTCTATATACCTCAAGTGCTGCTGAGACATGAGACATTCTGAAATCCACGTACATTTTTCAGTGTAAAATATCCATCCATCCATTATCTGTACACCACTTAATCCTCTGTAGGGTCACAGAGGGACTGGAGTCTATCCCAGTCGACTCAGGGCGAAGGCAGGGGACACCCTGAACAGGTTGCCAGCCTATCACAGGGCTACATATAGAGACGGACAAGCACACTCTCATTCACACCTACGGACAATTTAGAAAAATCAATTAACCTCAGCAAGTTTTTGGACTGTGAGAGGAAGCTGGAGTACCCGGTGAAAACCCACTCTGCACAGGGAGAACAAGCAAACTCCACACACAAAGATCCCAGGCGTCCTAACCGGGACGTGAACCGGGGATCTTCTAGCTGTGAGGCAACGCTGCTAACCACCGAGCCACTGTGCAGCCAAGTGTTAAATATTTCATACAAACTATTAAGTTGAAATGCTTTTGAGTCTATCAAAGATAGAGAACCATTCTATATACTTGTCATGTATAGGGTTAGGCCTAACTTTAACCCTAACCCTAGCCCTACTAGGGCGACTCTGGGAAACATGAGTCCCTGTGACGCTGGGACTCATGCTTCCCAGAGTCACAGGATCCCAGTGACTCTGGGAAACACGTGGCTCAGCTGTTTCCGAGAATCACTGGTGTCTTCCATCCTGCTGTGCCAGATTAATGAATCTTATAACACTGATGAGTGGTTTATAGGACACATGTGCTATGAGTGATTAGACTGTTTAAATGATTGATTTTGGTAGCAACTGCACCAGGTCAGGAGACTTGGTCTACTCAATCTCCAGTACAGTGGAAGGGTGGATGGAGAATTAGGCCTTATTTTATGGCAGAGGTCCACATGTTAAAATTTCAAAATATGCAACTTTGACACATAGAAATGAGCTTTTCGGGTTTAATCAATGACAGGAATGGGATTTTAAATAGAAAAAGCAAACATTTTTGAACTGATGATGAGTTACAAAAAACAAGCAGGCGTACAAAACCGCAGGGAACACCCTGAGGCAGACATCCAGGAACACAGACAACTCAGAGATGTAGAGACGAGACATTTCCCCAGTTCCAGCTCCACCCAAAGGCCTCAGCAGGAAACCGTCACAGACTTAGCTAATGTAATGACTGAGTGTGTGAGGTTGTGAGGGGTATAAACAGGAGTACTGGAACACATCGTGATCGCACACATCGCTTAGAAACAGCCCATCGTCATCTGAGAGGAATGAATTTCAACTCATGTTTCATTCACAGTCTGATCAGCTGCTTCGTTAATCACCTACTGTTTGTGATGTTACAGTGGTTCTACATTTTAGCATCTTAAACCATCTGTAAATGCCTGTGTTTGACTGGAAATACAAGCAACTCTACAACCCCAACAGCAACAGCCAGGTGATGTCACTAACACATAGCCTTTGTGGTAAATGTTTTTTCCCCATTTTGCTATAAAATATGGGCGAGTCCCTCAGGAAAGTGATATGCAAACTCACAGAAAGAGTTTGCATATCAAAAAGTCTGCATCAAAGCCATAATGCTCATAACAAGTTGACAGTGGGACATCCCAGAGAAGCTAGACACTTAGCAGGAATGGGCCTCGAAATATGAGTCTGAGATGATGATCCATGATAACAACCCGGCCAGCACTGTGACACGTCAAGCCCTTTTTAAAAAAGTTTTTCCTGTAACACTGGAACCCAAGGCCTGAACTGTGAAGCAAATTCAGGGTTTCTTTTTTGTTATCTGGCTTCACTAAACCCGACAGTTTTGTTCGGCGATCACTCGACAACCCAGGGTTTCTGAAAGAGGCTATGAGCGTGTTCACATGAAAGAGGCGGAATTGGCCACAGATGACTGTTCACAAACACGGACAAGTCTACATTTCTCTCAATAACAAACCAATCCTGAACCAATTTAATAATTTAAAACTATACTACACATTGCAGACTGTGTGAACGTACTTATCAGTATCACTGCCTCACACAAACCATGATCTGACCAACTTTTTAATCATACTGAAGCTGCTTGG
This sequence comes from Dascyllus trimaculatus, assembly GCA_024666655.1. Classification (NCBI taxonomy): domain Eukaryota; kingdom Metazoa; phylum Chordata; class Actinopteri; family Pomacentridae; genus Dascyllus; species Dascyllus trimaculatus. Next base: position 30,997,982 of record CM045448.1, read on the forward strand.
GTGCAAGTTCTTTATTCACCTTTCAGTTAAATTATCATCATGCAACTCAAGATTGTATAACAATATTAGAATATAGGGATTATGGTGGGCAGGTCGGTGGTGCGAACCCACACTGCAGCCACTGTTGGGCCCATGAGCAAGGTCCTTAACCCCTGACTGCTCCCAGGGCGCTGCACCGCGGCAGCCCACCGCTCCCATTAGCGAATGGGATGGGTTAAATGCAGGAGCTGAATTTTCCCATGGGGATAAATAAAGATTAAATTATTATTATTATTATTATCAAAAAATTCAAGTAATAAGAGTACAACTAATTTCATAACGATGTGGTGGGCGAGTTAAGGAATTCCACGTTCAGTGTAATAGCAGTTTTGTCATCTACTTGCAGCGTTGAACAGTTTTGGAAGCAGGTAAACAACAAATATAAATACATTATTCAAACAATAAGACTTACAACCTAATACAGTCAAGACGTACGAGGCTTTACTGCTTTATCGGACTCTGTCTTAGGGTTTCATTGATAAATAAATTCCTATAGAGCAATGAAGTGACTTTGGAGCTGCATCAGTAAAAACTCTTTCCCTCCTCGGAGACCTTCTCACAGCACTATATGTTCACTGAGCTTCCTCTCAGGAATGGTGACGCCATTTTCCAAGAGGACTGATTGTTCAGTAGTAGGGGTTTTTACACATGCGCTGATCCATTGTCTCGAACAGAGCAAGTTAGGTGTTCAGCCATGGTGATTTGTCTGGTATGAAGTCATATATATATTGGGAGTGTTTCCATTTTAATAAGGGGAGAGACAGAGTGAGAGGGGGTGGAGAGAGGAGAGAGAGACATGCAGCAAAAGGGTCGCGAGCCAGACTTGAACTCACAACCGCTGCTGGCGACCTGCGCCGACATGGTAACACCTAACTCAGCGAGCTATACGGCGGCCACCAAGAGTGAAATCTGAAGTTTCCTGGATAACTCCTGCTTCGTAGTGCAGACCTCTGATTACAGATTCTGATTGGGTTAGTATTACAACAAAACTGAACCAAGAAGCATCTACAAAAAGAATGAAAACATCTTAAGCCTTGTGTGATGATGTGTAGGATACATTAGATTATATCATTGGGATATACAAAAAAATGTAAAAAGACAATAAAGAACATAAAAACATAAGTTGGTATCCTTGGCAACAGGTGAAGTAGGATGGAGAATTCAGGCTATGTTGAAAAACTCCATGACACCTCAGCAAAAATGAACATCTTAAGAGCACTTTATGCATTTTGAGTTTGTGGAGTAAAAGTTCAGCGGCTGCTAGCACAACAGATAGCACCCCAGGGATATCATATCATATCCATAGATCACTGCTGACTGAGACCATCACTCCTATGCAGGAAATGACCTAAGTCCCCAGACAGCTGCCATGAAAGTAGTTCTCCCACTTTCATAAACATGGCCTCGAGAACTCTCTCTCTCGACACCAGCTTTCATAACCTCCCTATTTTCTACCTCACAGCCAGGAGCTTCCGCTGTCCCATCCTTTCCCTGAGACAACTCCCAGCTGCACAAACTGATGAAGGAAAAGCATTTAGCAACCGGACCGTTTTTTTGGTTTGTTTTTGTGACTGTAATCCAGTTGAACTTGGACCACAGTGTGCTGGCTCTTTGTGTGAGTCCACTTGATGGATCAGTTCCCTATGCACCCACGAATGCATCTTGGATACATGTTCAAAAAGGGGCCGGCAGAGACCAGTGTGAATCAGTGGTTCTCTGCCAGTTCTGGTTTAGATAACAGCTCTGAAAAGTAATTGAGAGCAAACCACTCTATGTGACAAACAGCAGTTCAAGTGGAGTCACTATGGAAAGGGATTTATCAGGAACAACAATGTGTGCAACTGTTGAGTGGTAAAAACAGCCTAAAAGCCTGCACTGTGAGTATTATGACACAAAGGAAAGTAAACAATACCTACTCAGCATAGGCACAAATAGTTACTGACGTAAAATACATATGTTTTTTTCAAAATAAAAGGCCAGGTCAGTACTTACAGTCATCTTTTTCTATGAGGTTTTTGTGTTTTTTTCCTAATAAAGACATAAAAGATCAGAATTGTTTTTGTGTTATTATTTTAAGCACATTATATTTGTCAGTACCCTTGACTCAGATGAAGATCAGACCACATTTTATGACAAATTAATGCAGAAAACCATGAAATTCCAAAAGGTTCGCACACTTCTTATCTCGCAACTGTGCATCAAAGAACTATTTAATCTGGGGGAATATGTCAAAGCATAATAATCTTCTAGAATATGCAAATATTCATCCATCCATCATCTATACACCACTTAATCCTCTGCAGGGTCACGGGGGACTGGAGTCTATCCAGACGACGGGCGAAGGCAGGGGACAACCTGGACAGGTCGCCAGTCTATCACAGGGCTACATATAGAGACAAACAAGCACACTCTCATTCACACCTACAGACAGTTTAGAATCATCAGTTAACCTCAGCATGTTTTTGGACTGTGGGAGGAAGCTGGAGTACCTGGAGAAAACCCCTGAGAAAACCCACACTGCACAGGGAGAACATGCAAACTCTACACAGAAAGATCCCAGGCGTCCTAACTGGGACGCGAACCGGGGATCTTCTAGCTGTGAGGCGACGCTGCTAACCACCGAGCCACCATGCAGCCCAATATGCGAATATGCTAATTTAAAGTTCCAAAACACATATTTGCTCATACTGTACACTGCAGCACCTCCTTTCACTCTCTGTCAAAAACACTCCGTTTTTAGCTCCTGTCTCTTTTTCCTCCTTAAAAGCCCAGTCAGCTGGCCTGACGAAAGCAAGGCAACAGTGGCTAATGTTTAACAGCATGGCCGATTCATCTATGTGTTATATTTGTAGACCTTTTACATGCAGAAAACACGGCTCTCAGTCAGCTGTGCACATCTGGACACTGCAGTCTTAGTCCTTTCTTCCTGCCAAACCTGCATGCTTCTTGGTGGGGATGGTGTGTTTGTGATGATGTGCAGTTTTTGGTGTCCACTAAATATAAACCAATGTTTATCACTGATTTTCCATTTTATATTTTTTATTTGTGACATTATGGAAATATGTTTTCACTTTGACATAAAATAGTCTCTTTTGGTAAATTCTTGTCATGAAAAACCAAAATAAATCGACGATGATTCAATATTAAAACGTAATAATGGGGGAAAACCTCTAAATGGGGTGAATACTTTTGTTATAATCACTGTCAATCTGATCCAAGCACACTCACACTGTGAGGCAGGTTAGCTGAGTTTCTGTAGAGCAAAACCTTAATAAAGTATAACTGAAGTCTGAGTTTATCTTTAGCTGTTGTCTAGTGAGAAATTCAGATTTCATGTGATGTTTTCAGGAGCTTTAACAGTGGCATCCGTGTTAATTCAATGACATGCAATGATAAACAAATGTATTCTCCACAGTATTATAATGTTCCATAGCTTTATTCTTGACTTAACATTAGTTTGATCAAAGGAATTACAATACACTAAGGGTCTAAAATTGCCAGAAAACTAAAGCAGAACACACTCGCCAGCAGGAAAGTTGCCGTACCGATTATGTGCCAAGCAACTTGCTGGAAGTGTCTCAGTTTATCTGCCACTTACTGCTCATTCATTTGTGCAAATGTTAACCAAATATTTAGACGCATTTGGCAGGCGCCGACATGTCACTGAAATGAACTGAACGAATCAAGCCCACAGGTTTAACATGCCCACTGTCAGAAACACATTTTTCATTCCGATTCTGTAAGCAGTGCAGAACAATAGAAGTGGAACTGGACCAAGATATGTAGCACAGACATATATTTTACTGTCAGCAGTCTTCCTGTGTAAGGTCACCAACAAGACAAAAGTCATGTGAGTAAACCCTTCGCACATTGTTTGGCATTTCAGTCACCTACCGCTGCGAAGTCTGTCTCTCTGTGCTTTTGCAGGGTGTTCAGCCTAAAACAGGGTTCTTCATTTTCAAAATAAAGATGTCAAACCTACAAGGCTGACACTTATGGGTGGATCAGTTGGCTCAATTTGCAAACGCCTGTCATGTATTTGTAACATTTTGTAACCCTTCTCTCAACAACCTCAACAACATGTGTCAGCATGTGTCAAATTAAATATTGGGCTGTTTTGTTGGTGCACATTTCTCACATTTGTGTCCTCATGAATCACGCTGGTGAGGATGGTATGTGGGTGTGAGTTTCTGCGGCTGAGTCCAGGTGTGTGTGTGGGAGGGCACGACAGAGTCGCTGCGAATGCTCTGCTCCTCACTCTCCTGTGTTGGTGCATACATTAACAACAAGACCAAAAAAAAAAGCACATTATCCGCTCCCTTGAATGCATGACAAAGCTCTTCAACGTCATAAACTGTCTTTTCTTGTGTGTCCCCTCCCACTCTGTGAGTGTGTGTGTGGGAATCAGCACAGGACCCTAGTCACAGGTCAGAGGCTCTAAGGTTACTAATAGCCCACACCAATAGACTTGTGATCCACGTCTTGGCCTTTATGGCGCTCTTCCCTGCGGCCACAGCAGAATGCCTTCCCCCCAGGTGGGGAGCGCGGGCCTGGCCAGCCCCGTCCCGAGAGGACGTAACAGGAGGCTTATCGGAGTGCCGGGCTGTGCTGTAATACTCCTGTGAAAGGTCTTTCAGGCCGCCTCCCAATATTGATTTTTCTGGGCAGGAGGGAAATTGAGAAGGCCCCCCTTAGAAGCACTGGAGCTGGGGAGGAGGAGGAGGAGACAGGTAGAGATAGAAGGTTGGGATGGGGAGGGGGGTGAGAGACAGACAGACACAGAGAAGAGCAGCGTTTGCTTGAACACCCAGCCGCTGCCCGCACAGGGTTAATGTGTTGCTTGTGTCTGTTTGTGTAAAAAAAAGCCTTTATAGTATGAGGTGGTCACCACAGACCCATTTCTAATGATGAATTACATGCGGGTTTCAGACCAAAAAACATATCATTAGGCAGAAGCACTGTGCAAGTTAAAGCAAACCAACCCAGTTGCTGCTGCTGTGGTCTGATTTCTTTTATGCGTTTCCCCCACACAGGGCAGCAACACTGCTGTGCCTTCAACTCTTGGACTGCTTACTCTCACTGTTGGTCTCCTGATCTCACTGTTGTCATAAATAAACCAGACAGCCAAAGACTTCCTTGTTGCCTCATTCTCTTTATGTCAGGCATGTGGTTTGAAGAGGAAAAAAGACAACAAGAAGACCAAAGACAAACAGACGTATAAGAAGAAACAAACATACACATCATAAGATAAAGACAACAGTGGCAAAACAAAGTATTTTAGTGTTGGTTGCATCTATTTTTCTGGTAAAGACGTTTTGAAAAATGAGTAGGCTTTGATGACAAGCAGTGAATTACTTTATTTAGAAGATAATGAGGAGGAGATAATTGCCTCTTGCAACCAGCTCTGCAAAAAGTGATTCAACCCATTATTTGATGATAAATCAGGAACCAAGTTTCTTAATATTGCAAGTTCAAACTTAAAGTGAGATCGTATAATTTCTGCACAGGCTGAGGTATGGTGCCCATAGGTGACAAGAGAGGGTAACAGCACAGTTTCCTTCTTGTGTAAAGATTCTACCAAATTTTACCTCATCACTAAGTGACCTCACTGAGAGCAGGTGCAATTGGTTCCTATGCGGGAAGCAACACACAAGCCAAATGGTGAGAAACAGTGTGTTTTATGCATCAGTCTATCCATAGATAGATGGAAGTTTGTTTGGCATATTCATCTGTGACGTGCTGAAATGCACTGAATGCCAGGCTAAGTCAGGCCACACTGATAGTTACCTGAATTGAGCAAGAGTGATAATAACTAGTTAGAATTTCAACATTTCATTCGTAAGAGGATGACTGTGTTGTTTCCTTTGTCCACATGGTGTCCAGTTAAAGCGTGAAACCCCAAATTATCTGACTAACAAATGAAAGAATCTGTGTCTCTATGCATGTTGGGTGTATTTCTGGAGACCAGAGGGAGAGCAGAAGTCGTCTGAATGAACAGTTCCTCATATTATAGGCCATACCGCCATGTCAATGCCCGATCCCATCAGATCTCGGAAGGTCAGCGAGGTTGGGCCTGGTCAGTACCTGGATGGGAGACTGTGAGGGAACACCAGGAAGCCTGGGTGGATGCAGTGTGAGAGTGAGTGGTTGGTGGTGGTTGGAAGGGATGATGGAGCAGACTGGCAGCCTCGCCTCTGTTAGTCTACCCCAGGGCAGCTGTGACTACATATGTAGCTTAGCACCATCAAGTATGGAGTGAATAAATAATGCAACGTAAAGCTTCTTTGAGTGTCCAGAAAAGCACAATATAAAACCAATGCATTATTATTATTATTGTTATTATTATTGTTATTATTATTATTATTATTATTATTATTATCTTTATTATTATTATTATCATCATCATATTTTTGACTAAAAGTTGCTTATCATTTCATTTTCACAGCAGTTTCCTCAGCAGGCCTTTGGCTGTTTGGAGTAGAAGGTTATGTCACTCCTGTTGCTCTGCAAAATCATTAAAGTTAAATGTATGAGATCTGGCACTGCACCAGTCATGTCAAAAATGCCATTTCTAATTTGTTTTTACATTAGCATTTGGACGTGCATAACTGGAAAGGCAAAGAATAACACACCAGTGTTTTTGCTTTTGCTAAGTCCATCTTGTTATTTGATTGCAGATAAGAGTTGCCACCATTCAAAATCAAGATTATGATTCAGACAGAAATTTACTGGAGGCCGGTAGTCCATGAATAGCAACAGGACATTTTGTCAACCTGAAATTTTGAATTGATTTCTTGGAACATGCTCCTATCAATCGCAGCATTAAAACCACTGACAGGTGAAGTGAATAACATTGATCATATTGGTACTATGTGCTGTTCTGATGGAAAACCTTGGATTTTAACATCCATGTTGATGAGACTTAGACACCCAAATAAACATTGTCCCACAACAAACACACTCCCTCATGCAAATAATAAGCCCAAATGTCACTGGTCTATCCCTGCAGGAAAATGCACCCCACCACATGGAAAAAACATCAAACAGTCAGGAACATGTTGAGGAACATGACAATGGCCCAACATGTTGATTTGACCTCCAAACTTTCTACACCCCATTCTGATCAAGCATCAACAGGATGCAGTGGAACAAGTTGGATTGACAGAGACCCCACTGCACAAGCCAGAGTACCCAAAGGATCCAGTGCCAATGTCCTGGTTCCAGACCCCATAGGACACCCTGAGAGGTCCTCTTGTCCATGCCCAATGGTTCAGAGCATTTTTGACCAAATAAGGGGGACCAATACAATATTAGGCAGGTGGTCATAATGTTATTCCTGACCAGTTCATGCTACTGCAGGATCAACCAAGAGGTTTGCTGATGAAACTGTCTTACAATGATGTCATGTAATGCTGTTGGCAGTGGTGTAACATTTGTAGATTTAGTATGTTTTGTCTTGTGATGAAGAGAAGTAGGATTTTGTTATTAAAATGCACTTTGGATGGCTGACTTTGGATTGTGAGTGATATACTATATGGTAAGTTTGTTCATCATTTTGTGTATGTTTTTTTATTTTATTTAATTGTGACGTGTGCTCTACACTTACTTTCTTAGAATCAATAAATGGGACCATAAATCACTTTTTAATTTTCCACCACAACTCATGGTCTACAATAGCTTATTTTTACTTAGTTGCACTATGTAATAACAACTGACACGACATCAATAGAAGATCTTGTTAAAAACAGTCTCAGGTGCTGAATCAGAAAGTCCTCCTTCACTTTTATCTGGCTGGCCATTGACTACAGGTCAGTGACCTCTGCTCCCTTCCCAGATGATAATGTGTCCAGTTCAGGTCTGGTGTTCACAAACAGTTGATGTTTTGTGTTTCTAGTGTTCTAACAGGGTCTTGTCCTGGTTTATTTGCCTTGACAGTGACACAGTGTTTACCACGGCTAAGGTAGGTATGTGATCTCATACACTGCTGCAGTCTTCATTTCCTTAGGTTGTCAGGGTGCAGCGCGGGTGTCTTAAGGTGTTTAACATTTTGTGTTGACTCTTTATGACTCCTTATGTCATATGACTGTTCGGACAGAGCATATTCTGTCATCTTCCACACTCTGCTCACAAAAAGCCACCTGAGCCAGCTTTCATTTGCTGACAAGTATTGTAATATGCATTTGAAGACGCATAAAAGTGGACCCTGAGTAGAAATGATTTTGTTGGGCATAATTCCAAGTTCAAGAGTGGCAGTTCTGTGCTGCTATTCCCCTTACTGCATCCTGTCATCTGACTATTATTGAATTAAAGAGGGCCGATTTTACGTGGAGCTGTACTGTGTTAAGGTGATCTTGTAATATTTTAAGCAGATTGTATTTGAAAGCTTTTCCAGCTTTACAGAAGCAGTGAGTCTTGTAAGTGTTGTTCTTGACTGCAATTTGTGATGTTATTTTGTATGTAGTTTGCCATTTTATGATACAAGGAGTAAATTCATGTTGGAAAATCCTTTTTATTAATAAGAATATGTTACTTTGAGCCATATATCCCATGCGCTGATCCATGGTCCCTCACAAATACAGGTGACCAAATACACAAATTGAGATCAGAGATATCTGTTTGTAAAGGGAAGGATTAAACGGTTAGGCAGAGAGAGCGAGAGATGAACCAAAACACTGTAGAGACAGACAGACAGTGATAGAGGGAGATGGATCACCTGTGTGGGAGGAGGCGACGGGGGGGGTGCAGATGAATCAGTCAGACAAGGGGGCCTTGAGAGCTCTTGTTCGGTGTCACCTTGGTGCGGAGCGAGAGTGCGCAACAGCTCCAGCCCCCGTCATCTGATCTAAGGTCACCCCTCCGCACAGTGTGACTCAGTGGCTCCTGAATGCTGCTTTCAGGCCTGTTCAGCTCTGCTTGAGAATGAATCGCTTAACTTCAGCCTTTTATTTCTGGAGAGGATCCCGTTTCTGTGCAGCCGTGTTTCCGCTCCAAAGGGAACATTGGTCACCACCTCGCGCCCACGGGAGAGCAGCCGTAGGTTTGATCAGACCATCTGCTGAGCTGTTATCTTAGTCAGAGTCGGGTAAATGAGCCACACAAGAGTTTCCATACTGTTGCACAATATGCTGAGCGCTGGCTTTCTCCTGTGCCCCCCCCCCTCCTTACAAGATCATTTCGGCGCGTTAAGGCTTAAGTTATCAGTCATGACCTGCGGTGAAAAAGCCTGTTGATATGTTTTCCCAAATTTGTAAAATTAATTAAATAGTACTGCCGAAGCCAAATGTCTCCCTCGAGGCTTTAATTTGCAAATGCATCGACAAAGGAAGTTGGAATGGGTGTTTCCATATTATCTCGACTTGAATAATGCGCCGCTTCCCTATTCAGTCTCCCTTTTGACTGATTTCAAAGGGGAAATATGATAATACTGAAAGCTAGCTGACAAAAAATGCAAACAAAAGCTATCTCCCTCTTTTAGTATTATGACATGAAAGACACCTGTTCTTTCTCTGATGTGGCACAGAAAATATGTAATGAATACCATAGATAAGGACATCTCCTGGCAGGCGAGAGTGTGATATACAGCACGTTCAACCTGTGTAGGATCTAAACACGAGCACTCTGCTGAAGAACTAACTCTATACTCTGTGGCTTACACTTACTGGTCACAAGTTTTCTTCAGTTATGGAGTTGTGAAGCAGAAAAAGCAGATGCCCATTCATTCAGAAAACAAAACTAGTTTTTTTTTCTATCCATAGATGATGTTAGGTGTTCTGTCACATGGCTAAGCTTAAAACACTGAAGTCAAGGTGCAAGTTGTAGAACAAAGGTACTGAAAGGCAGCAGATGAATAAATACATATTTTAAATACACAAGCTATGTTAACACACCTAAAATGCTAATTTGTCTGTCCCATGTACTTTGTGTTTCAGATATTTTTACCTTTGTTCTTGAAGATTGCTGCCAAGTTCAAAAGAGAAGTATTTAAATATCTTGGCCAAGGCAAATAGGACCATTTCTTCAGATCGCAAAATCTAAAAGGAGGATTTTTGGCAGGAGACACACAAAGATCCTTCCCCTAGTTAAAATGACCCTGTGTGTTTCTCTTATTGATCTTGGGTAAATGCAGCAAGCTGTACAAGTTAAACCTCTTCCTGAAGTGTTTTAATGCACGTAAAACGCTGCCCTCTGACCCCCTAAGTGCCTTAATGTCGCGTACTTGCATGTGTCATGTTTTACTTTCTATGTTCCAGTCTCCTCTTCTGTTGTTTTTCCCTCAACTGAACTTAGTGGCCAAACTACATGACGCATTCACGCGCAGCAAGAAACAAAACGTGCTTCCTTGATTTGAGTTTTTAAAGGTCTTTTTATTCTTTTATACCTGCCGCATTGAGACGTCACCATGAGGTCGACGTTAACAGAAGCATAAAAACCATAACTGTTCAAAATCACCTTGTCAGACTGCAAAGTCTACTTGAGCTAACAGCCCTAAAAAAACACTTCTTCCATCCAAAATCCAAAAATCCCACTAGTAACATGCTTCAGGTGGAACAACAGCGTATTATTCTGTAAAATACCTCAAAGTAATCTCCAGGGTTTTGCCATCTTGACATGATGGATGTGTAATGAACACATTTTCTCTTTTTTTTTTTTTACTTTTCTTCACCTGCATTGACTTGCATTCATTCTTATGAGACTAACCCTGACGTTAACTAATCACCACTACATGCCACTGAGTCACATTTCTGGTTTTATTCCACGACTTTTACTCCCTTAACCTTACTTGTGACCATACATAATATCTAGGTTATCTCCCAGACAACCCATTTGTACTGGTACCTTCTGTTACTAAAATGTCGTAAACTTTGTAAGGCACAGTATCTGTCTTGTGGGTAAGACCACTTTTCTGTTACAGAATAAAAGATGAAAAGAGAGAGCAAAAATATGACTTGGTGTCGAAAACAGTTGCTGCTGTCGCGGTAAAATATAGAAATATATGGAGTATAACATGAGAGCAGCAAGTCAAAACTGCACTAGAAACATCCTGACATTTGCAAGAGTGTTGCCATGGCTACGGGTAATTAAATTAATTGTTCAACATTCAAAAAGCTGCTTTGGGAAAAATGGTATTAATGTCAGAGTAGCAAGGCAGGAGCCTCTGCTCCCTAATAAAAATATGTGAATGCTTATCTGATGTTGGCCAAAAAGCACATGATGATCCTCTGGAGCTTTGGAACAATGCTCTATGGAAAGATTTATCAATATCGGGCAACTGGAACAAATCCTTCACTGCATTCCACATCTCATACAGAGTTCAGACAAGCTGGTTTTAGGATCCCAGTGGCACCAGTCGAACTGAATGATGTTCTGCTGCATCAAAAACCCCAACAGCCTACCAGCATGTGATGAATCATGAATTCTGTCCTTGTATTACGGAGTAAGCAGAGAACTGAGGCTAATGTGATTTCACATTAAAACCAACTGCCTAATATTACAATGGTCAAAGCATGGACGCCACATCCTGTGGTATCAGACACCAAGACGTAAGCAGCACATCCTTCAAGTCCTGCAAGCTGTGAGATGAGGCCTCCATGGACTGCACTTGTTTCTCCAGTGCACCCAACATACGCTTGATCAGAAGGACATCTGGGGAATTTAGAGGCCAAGCCAGCACCTTGGACTCTTTATAGTATTCTTTAAACCATTCCTGAACAGTGGTTGCTATGTGGCAGGGAGAATTATCCTGCTAAAAGGGACCACTGGCTTTTTTCATGATGTCTAGGTTGGTGTTACATTTGAAAGTAGCATCTACATGACTGGAAGGACACGAGAATTCCCCAGAGCTTTACCCAGAACGTCACACTGTCTCCACTTGCTCGCCTGCTCCCGATAGTGCATCCTGCTGCCATCTCTTCCCAAGGTAAAAAAAAATGCACACAGATGCACTCAGTCATCCACATGATGTAAAAACAAAACAAAATAAAACAAAAAAAACGTGATTCATCAGACTGGATCACCTTCTTCCATTGCTCCATGGTCCATTTCTGACATGGCCACTGTAGGCACTTTCAGCAGTGGACAGGGGTCAGCATGGACACTCAGTCTGCAGCTACACAGTCCAGTCCTGTATGCGCAGCAAGCTGAAATGCAATGTGTTTCTTTCTGTCACAGCCAGCATTAAGGTTTTCAGCAGTTTGTGCTGCCGTAGTTCTTCTGTGGAATCACACTACATGGGCCGGTCATTTCCCTCCACGCACATTAATGAGCAGTCGCCGTCCTTTTGAACCACTTTTGGTAAATAGTCCACACTCACTGTATAAAACGCCTTTTTAACCTCAGCTGGGTTCTACAAAGCACTTCACAATGTGTTTCTCCCTCACCCATTCACTCACGCACCAATGGTAGGTACTTACCACTGCATACCAGGAACACCCAGTTGTCTAGCCGTCACAGTTTGGCCCCTGGCAAGTAACGACTGACCCAAGCGGTTTCTGCTCTGAACAACTTTTGCAGCTGCTGTTTGGTCAATTAAAAGACAGGGCTTGGTCACAGCAATGCACAGTTGATTTCAAGCACCACTGCTTAAACGAAAACTGCTGCAAGGTCTTCTCAAGTCCCTTCTCTTTAGTAAACTTATTAGACCACTGAAAAAAGGTTCTGTTTAACTACATTCTAAGTAACGGAGGTCTGTTTTAGATAAGTATGTCACATGAATTAGAACATGCTCTACTTCACTAGGTTGACTGTATTGGCTATGCTACTAGTATTATCTTTGCATAAAAATGGAACCAACCCTCCCCGAACCCTAATGTCAGTGACGTTATAGAGCTGGAAATCTCGAATAACAAGTATGCGAGTTAACATTAGACTCCATGCAAATAACGTAACCACTAACACATTATAGAACTTAATCATTTTGGCTCACGTTCATTTAAATAAAATAACTCAGCTTAATAATTAACAGTCCCAAACTTGACATATCATCATATAAGTCAGTTCAGGTCATTATAATGCTACTGTCAGAGATTCTAAGCTTTTTTCTTTTCTTTTTCACAAACTCTGCTTAGAGATGATGAGAAAAGACAAATCTTTGTTTTATACTCCAACCAGAGTGATTTCTGTAGCATTCAGACGTCACTGTTTGCTAAGCCAGGATGCATTTCTTCTTCTTACAAATGCATTACATCTAAAGGTCAGCTGGAAGCAGTGGCAGTCACGCATGATCAATGTGGAACACAAACACAGTCATATAAGGAAAATACTGTGTGACAAACTGTCACAAATTGAAGCGGATGTAAAATCAGGGGAGAGAAAAGACGGACGGATGACCTCATCTGGGTTTCAAAGAAAAAGGTTTCTTTCATCGCATGAGTCTTATTTGGCATCTTCGGTATTAGCTCAACAGCTGAAATCTATTACTTTTAATAACAGTCCCAGTTTTAAATGTCCATTTTAACCCAATGTGATTATTACACAAACTGTGCATGGCTGTTTGTGTTTAGACGGCTGTGAAACTAACCTTGTATGCTAGTAATATCACTAATGTTCCTAATGCTGTAAACAACTTCAAATGTAAAATTTATTCAAACTCTGCGTCCAAAGTTCAACTTGTTGATAAGTGGACGAAGAGAGGTGATAGAAAGCAATGCGTACCAGCCCTCCCAAAAAGTTCCCTCCCAGTGAATTCCTCAAATTTTGTTTAAAAATATGCACACCCACACCCTCGAGGTTGGAACTGGAAGCTTGTTTGCGCTCCTCCCCCAAACTGTGGATTTATGGTTAAGTGAGTAAAACAGCAGCAAGAATGGAGAATGGAGAATGGAGAAGATCTGAGGAAATACACACTGGAGAGAGAGGCCATCTCTAAAACAGAAACAGGTACAGTTGCATCAACATTCAGACTTCTCTTGCATATTCTTTCTACACAGGCAAAGTAAGAAACTTTGCTCTGTAATAGCACCATGCCCCACAGAGTGTCATCGTATCAAGAACATCTGTTTAGCCCGGCCCGACCCTTTCACACAGTTATTCAGTGTTAGAACAATACTAAAGTTTATACTTTCACAGCACTCAACCCTTCATTAGGCTGCCATTTTATTTGTCTTAATTAACTCAAACTTGAACAGGACCCATTCATACAAGAAAATGGTGACAATGTAATGAATAGACTTTACTGCTAAACCACAGCAGTTTCTCTTTGATTTGTTTCTATTGGCTACATGATGCATAAACATCAATATCAAGAAATTCATATCCATCTGTAATAACAAATCCTGGTGACCCATTTTCAAAGCAGGAAACTCATTCACATTGCAGGTTCGACCAGCATCACAGTGTTGGAGTGAACTTTGTTGGAGGCGTCTTGTGACGAGTAGAAAGAGACACCTGCATATCTAACGTTTCACAATTCATACTGAATGTGAGGAGAAAAAACAAGCTATAACTGCCCAAAACTCTCTGTTGACCTCCTCGGTAAAATTGGGGCAAGACATAGATGAAGGTGAAAGTTTGCAAACATTTCTAAAACTTTGAGTGTTCCCAGGAGCACAGTGGTCGCAAGTGTGAAATACAACAAGTATGGAACCACCAAGACTTTGTGAAGTTGGCCATCCAGTCAAACAAGAGGACTGAAAAAGTAGGGCCTTGGTCAGAAAGGGGACCAAGAATCCAACAGTCACTCTAGCAGAGCATCAAGTCTTTGGGAATTTAAGATAGAACAGCTACAAGGAAGCCACTCTGAGTAAAACACAAGATTTTTTGTAAGGGAAGACGCAGGCAGCTACTTGGAGTGTCAGATTTCTTAGCATGAGGAAAAGGTTCTCTGATCTGATGAAATAAAAACTGAACTCGTTGGGCAGAACTCCAGGTACTGCTCATCACCTGCTAATACTGTTCATACAGTTAAGCATGGTGGCGATAGCATCATGCCATGCTTCTTAACTGCAAAGGCAAGGAGGTCAGAGTGGAAAGGAGAGCGAATGCAACCAAATATAGAGAGGTCCTTGAAGAAAAGGAGCTCCAGCATGCAGTGACCTGAGAATAAGGTGATAGTTCACCTTTCAGCATAACAGTGACCAGAAGCGCACAGCCAAGACAACACAGTGGCCTCAGGACAAGCCCCTGACTGTTTATGAGTGGTCCTAGCCAGTGCCCAGACTTAACCCCAATAAACCGTGCGTGGACTGACCTGATTGCAATCCATTGCAGGTGTGGTTGCTATCTAAAGGGCTTCTACAAAGCACCGAACTAGGGTCTTACTTTTGAAAAAGAGATATTTCAGTTTTTATATTGCTCATAAATGTACAAAAATTTCCAAAACAAGTCTTCACTCATAGCGTGTAGATCATCAAATGCAATCAATTCTACTTCATTTCAAATCTTTGCATTGCTATTTTCTTTTTCCTTTATTATTATTATTATTCATTGTAGAACCTTTTGCAGCACCCAAGGACCATTTGCAATGCCTTACATATGAAGGATTTGTATCTTTAGTTTGACTTTGAGGTTTGCTCATCTTTCTCACCCTTGACCTTTTCCATGCTGCTGCGGTTAACGCGTTAATTCCCTTATTGCTTGCCACTGTGTAAATCTGACACCGGAGAACTAAACGTCTAGGGCAACAGAGCAGCTGCTGAACGAGGGAGCCTCCTTCACTTTTACCTCCCGGGGCTACAAAACACTTTTTTTTCCAAGGCAGGTATTTGTGTGAGTCAGCCAGTGAGTCACGATGAGCTGACAATTACAAAGATGACACACAAACACCCACACACGGGACCGAGGGGGAACCAGAAAGTCAAAACACTAAATCCATCACTGAGAGATCATAGCACTTTAATCTGCGGAGGATAACAGGGGATTAAAGAAGAAATGCCTCAGCAAGAACTCCTTGAGAAATTCAAAGCAACGCTGTAGACTGTAGGTTTAAGTGGCAAAACCCACAAAGACACATTTCACTGACAGTTGGGCAACTTTCAGACATAAATCAATTTAAATTACAGTATGGATGTTATTTTTTCCCACACGTAGAGGCTTCAGTCACCAGATTTACTTAATCAGTCAGTGGTTTTGCACTTCCAGACTTACAATATAGTACACAAAATACAACTGTATGAGTTGTTTTCTATGATTTGATTCAAAATAATGACATTACCTATTAAAAATAATCAAATTACCATAATGGCGGGCATAATGTGATAAAATGGCCCTCTAATTTCACACTTTTATAAGTTGATTTCTTTCAGGTTTCAGCTGGCAGCACTACTTTGTTACAGCTGTACCAGACATTTAGGTCTCCGGTGTCAGATTTGCACAGTGGCAAGTGAAATCTGCAACGGCCAAGATGATTTTCTCCTTTTCATCTTTCCAGGCTGTGACCATTTTCCCTCTGTAGTCTGTTCCAAACAATGTGCGTGTGTTGTTTTTTGTGCATGAAAATGCAAAATTATTCCTGCCAGACTCATTGTTCCTCATGGTGTCACATGGACCACACATACGTGCGAGGCAAAGCCAGAGAAAACTAGGCTGCACGCTGTAATGCTTAGCTGGGCCTTCACTTGTTTCATTGACAGCCTGTGTTTGTGATTTTTGTAAATTGCTAACAGTTACTTTATCTCAAAGTTGTTGCGTTGTGCAAATCTCAGAAAAATACATCAGTGCATAACCATGATGTGCATAAGAGTCAAAACCAACAAGACTAATTCTCAAATGTTTTCAGACAATCCCCCAAAAAGTAGCTGTGATGTAAACTTCATGTGGGTCTGTTAGAACTAAAGTGACCAAAACGATTGTTGTCCTTTCACAGGCATTGCAAGCAAAGCAGCTGTAACATGATTAACAAAGCCCAGAATGACTCTTTGTTGTTTAAAAAAGTCACGAGTACAGAGGCAGCGAGCTCAGCCAGGAACGCCATGTTCACGCTGCAAGCAGGAGGACAGATCATCTGGACCTTCAGTACGTGTTGTGAATCAGACACAGGTCTGATATTTTGGAGTGCTGCCCCACTCTTCATGTGACTGTTACACCACTCTAAATCCACATGCGTCACAATCCTGTGCTGCTGGAGTTACTCTGTGATTACAGACATGGAAGAAAGTCAGTGGACAGACAGCGTGTAATGAGGTGCAGCCAGACTATTCTACACAGCACTGTGCAGAACTATGTCTGGCTATGCAAAACTGCATCAATGCTGACATCAGTGACCTCCATGTTTACTTCCATACCAAGGTGTGCTGCTTATATTATCTTCGGTGTGTGGTCTGCACTTACATACTGCATTTAATAATAATGCATTGGTTTTATATAGCGCTTTTCTGGACACTCAAAGACGCTTTACAATGCACTATTCATTCACTCCATACTCCATGGTGGTAAGCTACATATGTAGCCACAGCTGCCCTGGGGTAGACTGATGGAGGTGAGGCTACCAGTCTGCTCCATCGGCCCCTCCAACCACCACCAACCACTCACTCTCACACTGCATCCACCCAGGCTTCCTGGTGTTCCCTCACAGCCTCCCATCCAGGTACTGACCTGGCCCAACCTCACTTAGCTTCCGAGATCTGACAGGATCGGGCATCCACAAGGCGGTATGGCCACATTCTGTGTGCTTTACAGTGTTTCTCATTCATCCATTAAAACACACGCCTGCGATGACAATACTGCCATCAGGAGCCACATTGGGTTCAGCGTCTTTCTCTTTTTTTTAAAGATTTATTTTTGGAATTTTCAGCTCTCTTTATTTGAGAGGACAGGACAGCGGGTAGAAACGGAAACAGGAGAGAGAGTGGGGAAGGACATGCGGTAAAAGGCCAAGGCCTGACTCAAACCCGGCACAACCGCTACACCTCAGCATGCAGGTCCACTGACATAACCACTAGACTATCAGGGCACCTGGTTCAGCATCTTTCCAAAGGACACTGTGACATTTTGTTGAGGGGCTGCCGACCCTTTAACCGCCTGAGCCATAGCCACCTTTGTCACTGTTACTTTTGTGCATGTGAAACACTTGATGCGAGCAATAAATATGCATTCAGCACTAAGGCCTGCAGTTTGAATGCATATTTATTGCTCACATCCAGTCCGTAAAAAAAATGTGTTTTTCACCACAGCTGTCTGTTGTGACTGTGCAGCAGGTCTCCATTCACTTGCAGTATATGCAAATATCTGTGACCTGAAGCAAACTTTTTACACTTAAAGTCTATTTTAACTGCATCCACATACCTACAGGCGCCCACACAGCATAACTGTGAACATACCTTTTTTACACACTGATGGAGCTCTGAAGCTGCTGCTGCTGCTTTAAGGTCGGTCCAGACTGGTGCAACATGTACATATCTTGTGTCCAAAAATACACAGGGATGAGTACTTTTTCAGGGTAGGTTTATAGTAAGCAGTTCTGATTGGAATGAACGAATCGCCATCCCTTAACACATCCATATAGTGCCCCTTTCATTGGAAAAAATGCCCCAACACTGGTCTGTGGGCCTGTTGGTGTCTACAGTCCACCCTGCAGACGTCTCCCTTACTGCAGCCCTGTGTTTGCACACGTTTCTAAATTTTTGTAATGTATGTTTTTGTGTCACAGCCAAAAAATAAACCGATGTCTTAGAGGATGGAACCAGTTACATGTGTTCATGCATTTTTGATTGAGCATTGCAGCAATTAATTAACTCTCTGGGATCTAGGGGTCAATCGGTGGTTTTTTAAAAAAATATATATTTTTTTACCACTTTTGATTTTGCCCTTAAAGGAGTAATTAAAAGACCCTCCATGATATAAATCACTTTTGAGGACTTTTCCCCAAGTCCAGCATTGTTGCAATACTGCAGCCACAGTGCAGAAGTTCTCAAACTCCTAATGTAGTTACTGTATTAATTAGGATATTCTATTCTCAGTTAGATGGCTGAGGCTGTTGCCTTCCTACTTAAACTCTAGCACTTTTCCTTTTCAGCTTCCTGTTACCTTATGTAATGCCAGCACAGTTTGCCACCAGTAAGCACTAAAGAATTGGTTATCAAGTTTCACTCGGGTTCAACTATTAAAAATTCTGCTTGGCTTTATTGTTCCTCAGTGAGCAAATGCACTGATTCCATTCAAACTCATATATTTTGGTGTTAAATGTTGCTGTTACTTAGCTAATAATAAACTTATTTTATTTTACAGGAGCTTATTGCTTCAATCATGATGAAAAAAATGTTATCTGTCTCTTATAAGAACAAGACATCCTTGTAAATTTTGGCGACCATGTAAGAATGGATGTAAGAATATCTAACAACTAGAACAGACATCAACCCATAGCTACTTCCTGACAAAGGGAATCATATGCACAAGACTAGATGGAGTCACTGTCATCGGGGGAGACAGCGCAGTGGCTACATATCTTTACCTCATGGGGTCATGTGTCAACATAATTTATGTGGCCAACTGCCCTAAAACCTACAACATTCAGTCTTTTGCCCTGACCAGAAAACAAACGCTGCTTAAATCATTCCTGTTCTACATATAGAGTTGTACATATACGCCAGACACCCGCAACATTAAAACCATGTGTCTAATACTGTGTAGCCTCCCTTGTGCCTCCAAAACAACTCTGAGCCACGGACGCCTGAACTCCACAGACCTCTGAAGGTGTACTGTGGTATCAGGCACCAAAACATTAGCAGCAGACTCTTGGAAGTTGCAAGATGGGTTCTCAATGGATCAGATTTGTTTTTCAAGAACATTCCACTAAGGCACATAGAGCTAGGGAACTTGGAGGCCAAGTCAACTCTTTGAACTCTTTGTCAACTTCCTCAAACCATCCATCCATCCATTATCTATACACCATTTAATCCTCTGTAGGGTACTGGGGAGCTGGAGTCTATCCCAGCCGACTCAGGGTGAGGTCAGGGAACACCGGGGGCAGGTCACCAGTCTATCACAGGGCTACATATAGAGACAGACAGACAGACAACCAAGCACACTCTCATTCACATCTATGGACAATTTAGAATCACCAATTAACCTCAGCATGTCTTTGGACTATGGGAGGAAGAGTTAGTACCTGGTGAGAACCCACGCAGGCAAAGGGAGAACATGCAAACTCCACACAGAAAGATCCCAGGCCAAGATTAAAGCCCAGGCCCTTCTCGCTGACCACTGCTCCAGCATGCCGCATTTCCTAAGACCATTCCTAAGGAATTTTTGTATCATGGCAGGGAGCATTATTCTGCTGAAAGATGCCGCTGCCATCAAGGAACACTGTAGCATGAAGGGGTGTTCATAGTCAGCAATGTTTAGGTAGGTGGTACGAGTCAAAGTAACGTCCAGATGACTGTCAGGACCCAAGGTTTTCCAGCAGAACATTGCCCAGAGCATTACACTGCATCCACTGGCTTGTCCTCTTCCCATATTGCATCTTCGTGACATCTCTTGTTGCCTCCTGCTGTCCACAACATGTGAAAGAAAATGCAACTCATCAGATCAGGCCACCCGCTTTTATAGCCTCACAATCTAGTTGTGACGCTCACATTCCCATTCAAGACACTTCCAGACAGATGTCAGCATTAGCACTCTGACCAGTCTGCAGCTAGACAGCTCCATTAGCAGCAAGCTGCAATACATTGTGAGCGGCACTGAAGGGTTCAGCAATTTGCTCCCTACATGCATCACTGAACCATATTCACCCATGACCCCGTTGCTGGTTCACTGTTTGTCCTTCTTTGAACCACTTCTGGTAGCTACTTACCGCTGCATACCACTAACATCCCACAAGTCCCGCTGATTTGGAGATGCCCTGACCCGGGTGTGTTGCCATCACAGTTTGTCAAAGTCACTCAGATCTACGCTGCAAGTTTTCCCTGCTTCCAACACGCCAACTTTACGAAGTGACTGTGGACCTGCTGACAGAGGCCACTGTAACAACATAACTGATGTCTTCCACTTATCAGTAGCTTTAATGCTGTAGCTGATTAGTGTATAATTAATAATCTGTTTTTTAAAAAATAACTAGTAAACCCTCTAAAATGTAAGGTTAAAAAAAGAAGAAAAAACCCAACAACTTTTAAATGAGTTTCAACAAGATATACTAGAATGTAACATGGAAGTTTTGTGCTATTACAATGACAAAGAAACCAAATTAAACCTATTTCAAAGAATGAGTTGATATACTTTATTACATTCACCGTATAGAGAGAAAGAGAAGACAAATGAATGTCTGAACGTCAGGGAGAAATATTTATCTCCGATGCATGAAATGGCTCTGGGTTCGAGACTGATTGAATTTCACGCACCACACATAAATAATGGAGAGGCAGCATTAGCACGTACTGTACACCTGGATGTAGCTGTTCTTGGCTTTACCCTGTCAGAACAGAGAACACATGTGGAACACTGTGGAATGCGAAGCTTATAGCTGACATATTGTGCAACATGTCAACCTGTCTGCCTCAGGAGCAAACATGTGCTGGATCTATATGTTTCATGTCTATATTAGAAAGAGGATCTGAGCTCCAGAACCCCCCCTCATGAGAGTCCGTTATGAGAGTCCCTTATGAGAGTCAATCGGCACATGAGTAGCATGCGCCGATTGACTAATTGAAGTGGTGAGGGATGAGTCACTTCCCTTTGACCTTTGACAGAAAGATGACTAAGTAAGCATGCACATCTCTGCACTGCCATTTTTCAAACATGCAGGCAGCACGGTTAATGTAAGGAAATGAATCAAGAGAGCACGACTTCTCAAACAAAAATGCTGTGTTTGTGCAAGGACATAAAGGATTTCTGTGTAATTAGTTTTCAGACTTGCTAACATCACAGCTCTTTCCATGGCAGTGTCGGCTAATCAGTCCATGTGTTGACATTTGCTCTAATCTCACATCATTGAAACCAGTACTGGGCGGACTGCCACGGAAATACATTCATAGTTCTCAGAGGTTTCCAGATCTAGAGGCCAAAATCAAGATAAATACCTCCAAAACTAGGGGCATGCCCGTCAGCCACAACCATTTTCATGTCATTATTTGACATGTTGCTGAAAGATTGTACACTTTCCTTTCTTTAAGTGATGGCAGCTCAGAACGACATAGAAGCTGATGTCTTTAGTGTGTTTAGTAAGTGAGCTCCACGCGTGTTTTTCTCCTGCAGTTGCATTTTAAATTTCAGCCAAGAAAGGGTTCTTTATTCATGATGTTGCCAAAACAAAGACTTGGAAGTGTACCGTGCAGAAAAGTAGTTCATATCAGTGGACACGTCTGTCTTAGCTTAGAGCTGCCGAGTGAAGGAACAGTCCGCCGTTAAAGCCTGGCTTTACTTTCTCAGAGAAATGCTTTCAGATACCCTCCTGTCATGAACACAAAGTAATATTGTTGACTCCCGCTATCAGGCTCCTATGTATTTAACCTTTTCTCGCTGTGAGCTGTTCATACCGACAGTGATTCAGGCTCATTCTGTTGTTGATGGCCCCAGACGTCTTCCTGAGTGACAGGAAAAATCAAGTGAAAATGTTCTGGGGCAGTTTGTAAATCCATCAGCTCTTTTAAAGCCTATTTGATACTTTTGTAGCCAAAGACTGACTGTTTTCTGTTTTTTATGTGGCTTCAAATATCTATTTATTTGATGTATCACGCATGATAGGAGTGGACGAAGAGATGCCAGAACTATTTGGCTACCGGAGCGGGATTCCTGATGAGTTCAATGGAGGGACCTCACAGAACAGCTGGTTGTGATGAAAACAAAGCTTGAGTAGGGTGGAAGTGGTTAGATGTCAGGCTCACTCGAGATAAACTGTGCTTCATCTTCGAAGTGGGTGACAGCAGGTGGCAGCAACGGGGGGGGAGGGACAGTTAAAAGTGAGTAGTAAGTGGTTCATTTTACTGTGTCTGTCTGTAACGGACACTTAAAGAAACACACTGATTGATGTTATTACGCACATGGATCAGTTTGTCTCTAGTAGCTGTAATTATGACAGGGTCAGCCTAATAAAACACTCAACAGGTCATTTGGGATCTCTGTTCATGGTTCAGTCAAAGTTACACAGTAATTCTCATGTAAATCGTCATTATGTCAGTTTGTATATACATTTTCCAAACAGCCCTGTCCCTCCTCAAGCTACTGCAAACGCTGACAAATAGTCAAGTACAGCAGAAGGAAATTCAAGAGCACAGCTTTCACTAATGATCTGTCAGACTCTCATGTGTGCAGATGTTATTCTAAGAACCCTCACATCCTCTACCGGAAGTCTTGGTTTTGCTTAATACTTACTGACTTAAAGTCAGTTCAATGAAAGATTTATATCAACTGTCATATTACTGAGTGAACATCTAAACCGTTTCTAAAGCATTTCCCATCATGCCCTGAGACTGTGAAAGCAGCTGTGGTGGCTGGCTCTGAAAACTGCAGCCGGCTTGATCTCACAATGTTGTCGTTGCCTAGGTCACCATAATACCATAATGGGCATCACTGAAATGAAAGCTACAGCAGAGTGACTGGTTAAGCAAGGTCATGGTGACACCTGATTAGCTAAAGTGAAAATAAGTGGCCCGACAGTAGTCAGCCTCACAAAGTGATAACACACTCTAATCGCCCTGTCAGACTTCCTGTTTCCACCGTGGCGGAGGATTCTAACAGATGGGGATGTTAGAGAGGAGGACACAGCCACTCGACAAGGAAACTGCAAGTTTAACAAATCAGTATTTGTCCTCTCTGAGTCTGACCAATCAATGCAGAGGCATGCACAGCAGTTTTTCTGGGACACTCAGAGGTAGCTACTCTGGCAAGGATATCATTTCTGGTCCCGGAATAAAGGTACCTACTTCAATAGCCATGGAAGATGTCCTAGAGGGACACTTCTGGCCTGGTTGTGCTCGAGCCACCCTCAAGTTCCTGCGCTGTTAAATGACCTATTGTTAAAAAAAGAGAGAGTAAGCATGACAGACAGCTGTCCTGGTTGAACTGACACAAAGCCTCATTTGTGTGGCTGCATTTTTTGGGTCTGGGGTTCTGATCTGGTCCAGGTCCAACTTACCTAAAGGCTTAATTTTGTGATTCTTTTGCAAAACATGGCAAAATCAGAAATAGAGTAATTATACTAGTATTCATATATACATCAGCAGTGCTTGCATCAACTGGAACAGAGTATGTGCATTCCTTTATGAGCTGAACTGTTATGTTTTTATAGAAGTTACTTTTTAATTTATTCAGGACAGATGTATTGCAGCACTTATTGTCATTCTAATGTTTTTTTTTATACAGCAAGCTTTAGAGGTCATAAAAAATACTTGACTTGTTACTAGTCAAGGTAAAGCAAATTCATTTTACATTTATAGGCTGTATACACTGATTTTAATGGCAAAGCTTGGGTGTCTGTGTGTATCTCACCATGAACCGAACCAATCAACACCACATTATAAATGAGGTACTCTTACTACGCAGCAGAGTTTAGGGGTAATAAATATTTTACATATGGCAAGGCAAGGTGATCCTATTTTTATAGCACATTTTACAACAAGTAAACCCAATGTGCTTTACATGTGCAACACTACTCCCACCCTGAGACAGACAGGAAACTACTCGACGTATATAAACCACAAGCACAGAAACACTCGTGCATGCAGCCAAACACTCGCAGAAAGTAACTATCAGAATGCCACAAAGCATTCCTTTTAGAAAGCGATGCAGTCGTGGCAGATCTTTGGCCTGACATAAGCTCAGGAACTGCCCCGAGCCTGCAGGAAGGGATTCTTCCAAACGGACACTGTGTGACCTGGGCCCCTACTCTTACATCTCACCGGTTGCTGTCTTTCAGTTTCAATGCTCTCTGAAGCGTTGTCACTTACTGTGTGTGGAGATTCTTCTTTTGATTCTTTTACATGGCTTCTTTGTATGAACAGTGAAACATAATAGCATTGCCTCAGTTTTGTTTAACAGCATGTATTCATCTCATAAAGCGATGGTATGTGGACCTCTAGCATTTAGATGCCACTGAAACTGGCCCCAATACAATTTACAGCCTGTTTCTTTTTTTTTAACTGTGGCAACCCTCACTTGTCTAGAGTGAGAAATCTGAAGCAATGGTCCAACACTCTGGCAAATGCACGTATTATTTTCTTGCTGAGAACAACATGAGGAGATTGAATACATTGGCCTGTCTAATAAATGTTAATCTTAGCATATAGACCGGAGACAGCTACACATCAAACCGCATTAGGTTCACTTCAGGCTACGTTTTATCATCCATTATTTTTTTTCCTGTAATCTTCTTCCTCTGTTGTTCCCCCATTTCTGTCAAACACAGGCTGAAAATATGCAAGTGACACACAGATGGTCAAAATCAACATTGGGTCTCTTGTAAAACCCCGAAAAAAAGGGCTCAAAAAGCATACAATTACGCCAAGATATTCTGTTCATTTAAACACAGTTCAGCTGTTTCACCCTCCCATCAGTGCCTGGATGAAGAAACAAGATGAGTCACTCATGCCAGATTTCAGTTGTAACGAGAGTCAAGCATGTGCTCCCATTTTCATTCTTCTTTTGCTGCGACTTTTGAGTTAAAGAAAGTTTGTTATCCAGAGAGTGGCAAGTCATACGCATCTTTTCGTAGTCCTACCTGGGCGTAAAGAAAAATCCTGATGTGGCAGGTATTTCTTCACTGTTTCACACCATCTAAAGCAGTTTAAAAAAGCAACCATCTGCATCTGCAACACAGAATTGAATAATAAATAAGGTCATGCACTCTTGCCACCCCTAAGGCTGCAGATTTATCTGGCTCTAACGAAATCCTAATATGTCGTTCCAGAGAGGAAGTGGATCAAATGCTTGGCTCTGAATAATGGTTTCATTCATAAAGCTGTCATACTTGTGATCATAAAGAATCATGTGTGTCATGAGTGTTTACAGTCGCAACCCGAGATGAGAAAACAGCATCCATGCCAAAGCTGCGGACACAATGGCGTACTAATACATGTGCTTACAAAAAGGCACTTGGCACTCATTGACATTGTGTAGTTTGCATAGCTCTGAGTTGTGTCGGGTACATGAAGGCCACTAGAATATACTTCTTCCTTTGTACCTTGTGCAAAGATCACAATATCAATCACATTTGTGAAATGTAACGATCGTTTCTGATTTCTCTAAGCTGTTTATTAATGAGCCAGCGTATTATATATGGACTTAAAATGCAAAATATAAGCACTTATCATGTGTAAGGTCGTGGTTATAGATCTAATATTTCTTACTATAGTGTGATGCTTCTTTCAGACTAACGGCAAACTGGGATAGTTAGTGTTGGAGCACTGGTCATGACAGAATTAATAATCTATTGTAGCAAGGCATTTAAAATGTTTTAAACTGAATTAAATTACTCTGTACTGCAAACTCAGTGACCTTACTGATTGTCAGCTTCATCTTCATGATCATATTGATTTTTTTTTCTTTACAGTTAATAAGGTATCAAATGTACGGAAGCCCTAAGCGGCCATGGTCCAACTTAATTTTTTCGCTCTGTTTTCTCGTTATAACAACATAATTTTGTTGTTATAACGAGAAAACAAAATCCGTTATCTCGTTAAAACGACTTAATTTTCCGGTGAGGTACGAAGCGAAACCAACCCTCCAGACCAGAAGGAGCTCTGCCACCGCTGCACACTACCGACTGAGAGTTCGTTAAAGTTGGAAAGATATTCACAGATTCGGACTTCCAGCATCAATAACTCATTAGTGACACGTTGTCAAATCATAATCGATGCCTCTTTCCCATCGTTGTCAGGTAGACAATGTGCTACAAGCCCAGTTTTATTAACAGTAGCTGTCTTTCAAGCTGCACAAATAACACTGGTGTCTATGAGCAGCTGGCTGGGCGATGAGTGTCCAGGGACCGTCTGCAAATTTCAAAACCGCTGCAACAGCAAAGAAAAACACAACACAAATATTCAATAACTTCATTCTACTGTACTGTAGTGTCACCAGAATCACTGCAGACATCAACTGCAACTACAGTTGTTTATGATTTGACAACGTGTCACTAATGAGTTATTGATGCTGGAAGTCTGAATCTGTGAATATCTTTCCAACTTTAACAAACTCTCAGTCGGTAGTGTGCAGCGGTGGCAGAGCTCCTTCTGGTCTGGATGGTTGGTTTCACTTTGTACCTCACCGGAAAATTAAGTTGTTATAACGAGAAAATGATGTTGTTTTCTCGAGAAAATGACATCATTTTGTTGTTATCACGAGATAATGGATTTTGTTTTCTCGTGATAACGACAAAATTATGTCGTTATAACGAGAAAACAGAGTGAGAAAATTAAGTTGGACCATGGCCGCTTAGGGCTCCCGTGCAAATGAAAGAACAGAATGCATCCTTCATTCCCAGAGGTTAAATTAGACCAGGGCCATCTGGGGCTCAGCTCCAGCACCTTTGCTCTCAAATATGATCGGAGATGCTCGGCCTTTACACCCATCTTCAACAATGTATGTACTTCTACAGTCCGCTGTCTTAATTATTCAAACAGTGAGCAAAATAATTCCAAAATATACTGGTACTCTATAGGTGTACAAAGTGAATAATCATAGCTCTGGAGTGTATAAAATGAAGCAACTTTTGCGGGACAGTGCATAAGGCGTGTACAGATGGACGGCAAGGTTGGGAGAGAAGATGCTCAGATAATGACGTCCTCATACTATTACTGAATATCTGATATTAATTGTTAACTCCTTCAGTGGTTACCTCATATCAGTGTATAAGAGTGATGCTTAACACCATGACCCCTAGACGTTGATATGAGGTACAATTGAGAAAATAAAAACTGTAAACCACACCTGATATTTGACCATCATCTTCTTTGAGAGGTCTCCTCCTGCGTACACTGCTCTCGGTGTTCCTGTTATGTTTGGGATACACCCGTTATGTAACAGTAACAGCGCAGCCATCTCCTAAACTGTGTCAAGATGGCGAACCTTCAGCATAAATTTCATTTCTAGGAAGACAAAGAAGTCACAGCGAGCCAAACTTTGTGAGCAAGCTGGATGGGGAATGATGATTTTGTTGTTGTGGCGAAAAAAACATGTGCGCAAGTACCTCACTGTGAGCAAACAGAGTCCAACTGCAGCACCCAAATGCTATTGCGCCACAGCTCTGCATCAATTGTTCTCCCTCAGACATCTCAGCACTTTACAGTAGAGATCAGCATGGACAGTCTGGCCACGGGGGGGAAATTCACAGTACTTAACACTGTGAATGTTGAAAAAACAACCAGCATACGCCTCATATAGTCCTGATACGGTCTATTGACATGAATGTTGGATCATCACAGCTGCTACCTGACATAGAATATGATGTTTTCCTCTCTGTTGCAGTGTCATGTCCATGGGGAAACCACAAACGTGCACCTACCAGTGGTCCCAAAAGTGCGTCTTAAACAGGTCCTGATTTTGATCACGTAATGGATTCCTGACTCATAAAAGCTGCTGCTTGCACCCATTGCAAGTCTCTCAACTCTTTATTTCGCACCTCACACACAGGGGAGTGCACTTACACGGAGGCTTTCTGTTCATCAGCTGGTCGTTGTGCACACCGTTATAGCAGGGGTTTGTCTGCACGGATTGTTACAGTTATGCAGTATCTGTCACTAAAATGGGTTTACACTCAAATGGAGGCGTCTGCATGTCCCTCCACTCCACATTACAAATCCCAGTTTGACCCCTGGTTATTAGATACAGTAAAGATCCACTTTAAAATTTACAACTCAGCCACTAACAGCATTTCAAACCTCGAGACAGGCCATGCGTCAGCAGCCGAATGGGAGAAAACCCCCTCAGCTATCTCAGAAAAGCTCTGGCGACAGATTAATGGTAGTGACTTTCAAACGACATGTTTACAACTGTAAATAAAGCGAGTCACTTTTTCTGAAAGAAGTTGTGTTGAATTTCAAACAAGCATGTCTTTTGTTTGAACCACACAAGATGCTATTCAAGTAGCGGATGAAATCTCCTCACCCAATCCTGTACCCTTCAGTATAGTCTACATGTTATTCAGTGTGGTGTTGTATAACTAACATATCCTTAATACTAATAAACATTGCTGTGCTTGCAGTCTTAACAACAATGGCGTTTTACAAGCTTTTAGAATGGGTTCTCAGATAGAAGAGTTTGTCAGGTTGTAATTGCTCCAGTTGTTTCTGGAGCAGTGACTTGGCTGGAAAGTGAGCAGATGTGTCAGGAAGTAATCCTCCTATTAAGATAGCCAGATTTAACTGATGCGCATGCTTTTTTTTTGTTAGAGTCCTCCTACAGCATTTTTTTCATATTTTCAAATAATAAAAAAACAAAGTGACAGCCTTTAATGCACGTACCCACTGACTGCTTTCTCAGGAATACCATATAATACTGGGTAGGGCCTCCCTTTGCTTTCAAAACAGCCTCAGTTCTTCATGGCTTGGATTTCATAAGTTGTTGGAAACCTCCCTTTGAGAATCGGCTCCACGTCGACATGATTCATTGCATCAGTTCTGCTGCTTTCTTAGCTACGCATTCCTGCTGCAGGTCTCCTCTTCTACCACATTGCAAAGGTGTTCTACTGGAATCAGGTCTAGATTCTGATTTGAGGACTGGGGAGCCCACTGAGGTCCCCTAAACTCATTGGCATGTTGATGAACCAAGTTTGAGACAAATGCTTGATGGTGCATCATCTTACTGAAAGTGGCCATCAGGATATATGAAACTGTGGCCATGAAGCGAGACGCATGAGCAACAACAACAACTCTCTGTGGCATTCAAACCATGCTGACCTGCTGACGATGTTGGCAGGTTGGTCCCGTAGATTCGTGCATTTGATGCCAACCATCTGCGCCCTCAGCACAAATGGTATTCGTCAGGCTAGGCTACATTTTTCCAGTCCTTAACTGTCTTTAACCTCAGACTGTTTCTGTTCTTGGCTTACATGAGTTGATTTTGTGTTGTTTTAGCCCATCTGTCTCAAAGTCTAACATGCTGTGAGCCTGAGATTCTTTGCTGCCCGGCACAGTAAGACTGGTTGTCTCAGTTACCGTAGCCTTTCTGTCGACTCCAGCCAGGGAGGTTATCCTCCTTTGACCTGTCTCATGAACAGGGCCTTTCTGTTGACAGAATGGATGCTCGCTGCATGCTTTTTCTTTCCACATCAAGACTGCTCTGGTGGAAATCCAGGAGATCAGCATTTGCAAACTCGCCTGTCTAATATCAGTTACCATTCGCCGTCAAGGTTACTGAGTTCACATAGTTTACCCCACTTTAATGCTTGATGTGAACATTGACTGGAGCTTCTGATCTGAATCTGCTGGATTTATTGCACTGCAGTGCTGCTGAATAATTGCATGATAAGCGGATGTACAGTTGTTCTTAATAATGTGTTTGGTGAGTGCATGTATCACATGTGGTGCAAATCAACATCCATGAATTCAACGTGTTTCTGCATAATGGTTGCATGTTAGCACGAAAAGAACAACAGTCACAAAGTTTTCTTTACATGACGCTTTGATATATCTATGTACTGCACATGTAACAGTAATTAAATTACTACTGCACAAGTTGAAAGTTGGATACATTAGGATTTCAGTGTTTACAAGTGAATTTAGAACCCCATCATTTGGAGGCGTCCACTCTCGTTTCCACATCTGCCGTGTAATCCTCTGTAATACTAACTGAACTGTCCCCTTGGTAGAGTGGGTTGTCCACTGATCGCAAGGTTGGTGGTTCGATCCCCGGCCCGTCCGCATGCCGAAGTGTCCTCAGGCAGGACACTGAACCTGAAGTTGCTCCCAATGGTAGATTAGCACCTTGCATGGCAGCTCTGTCACCATTGGAGTGTGAATGGGTGAATGAGAGACACATTGTAAAGCGCTTTAGATACAACCAAGGTAGAGAAAAGTGCTATATAAGTGCAGACCATTTACCATTTTTATCCATTTACCCTCTTCTTACGCAAAAAGATGGCCTTAAATCCTTAATATCTGTTACAAAGCCCATTTTCAAGACAAAGACCGGACTACCCTGCTGAGCCAGTTGTAGTCCGGACTCCTAATCAGTCAGAAAATAAATAAAAAACAAAACTAGCAAACCCAGAATATGATCATTATGTTTAATATGCCGGCTGCATTCATCCATGGACAACACCACTGTCAAAATGCTCATTGCAGTAGATGCTTTGGAAACTCTGCTTTGGGCAAATTCCACTGCAGCCACGGTGCTCTGTTTAAAATTCTCCAGAGGCCATAATGGTGATAATTTTGTCTGAATGTTGGAGTCAGATTATTTTACAGGCCTGTGTCCAAAGAGAAGCTTTTGTTCCGTAACATTTATACACGTATTATTTTGTTTTATTGCCATGAAAATGAGTGTTGGACCTTGTTTTGACGTTTTGTTTTTCCCGTTTTTGTTTGCCTGTACACAAACATGCTGACCTTTCATGCTAGAGATTTATCACCGTTCCAGCTTGTGAACTTACAGTGAATGCAGCTTTTGATTCCTGTCATGTGAAATGTGCTTCACAGAGTATTTTACCAAAGGTTAATGCAGTTAAGTCACGCACCTCTTGGAAATGAACAATCGTCATAATTACTGGATTAAATGCTCAGCTCGTGCTTTACTAAACAGCATACCTTACTCATTAGAGAAACTGAAGGACTGTCTGCAGTCATCAGCCTTTAACTGGCTCACATCCTGCAAGACAATGCAGCGGAGGCCCGCACACACAGCAGGCGGAATTATCCAGTGAATAATGCTGAGGGCTTTTGCACTTTGACTTTGAACAGTGCTTGAGGTCCTTGGCCATATGGATTGCATTACTGTATTGTTTATGCATGAGGCCTGAATGCCACAAAGACAGAATCCATGTAATTTATTGTAGTAGGTCAACGAATTGACTACGATTATGTGGTGATGAAGTTCAAGTGTGTAATGAACTTGGCATCATCTATCGTCAGTGGTGAAAGTGCAGCAAGTATTTCACCAAGGATCATACATCACATAGATAGATAGATAGATAGACAGATAGATAGATAGATAGACAGATAGATAGATAGATAGATAGATAGATAGATAGATAGATAGATAGATAGATAGATAGATAGATAGATAGATAGATAGATAGATAGATAGATAGATAGATAGATAGATAGATAGACAGTGTTACAACCCGGCTCGGGGGAAAGGGAAGCAACATAAAACCAGATGTAATTGGTAAAAATAAAGTTGGTTATTATTGAAAGTCCGAAAAGAAGAGCATAAGGTCCACAAACTGAGGTGAATACTAAGGAGAATGGGCCGGTGTGTGCTGCTCAAAAAAAAGGAAGGACTAAAACACAAAGAGAATTTTCATAAGAAGAACTTAACAACTTAAGACTTAACACTTAAACAAAATGTAACAAAACAACCCTTTTCCGTGTTGTCAATGTTAAAAAAAACCCGAAATACACCAGAGACAGCACCCCTTTAACCTACTGTGTCTAGTACAACAAAAAAAAAACTACCTGTATGTTATCAGTTTTTAAAAACTCTTCCCTGGCCCAAGTCCTGTACACACGCTACACGCTACACACACAGCCTCAGCAGCCACACGTGAACACTGGCGAGCTGCACTCAGCCGCCACGTTGGATGGTTAAGCCAGGGTTTAAAGGAGCGAGAGGCACCTGGCTGCAGACCTCCACTGTGAGGTCACTTCCGCCGCAGACCTCCACAGTGAGAATACCTCCACTGTGAGGACAGGAAATGCATGGGATGCATTACAAAATAAAATCGCGTAGGCACTCCCGGTGGAATTGATTTTCACCCTAATGCATTAGCAATACAACATAAAATCTACTAGACTATCCCCTATAGTATATATCGTTTTAATTTATATGTTAAACTTGATTAAATGAACATGATTTTGAGAATGAGCCCCATTGTGAGGTTTTATGCCTGCTAACAGAATAATCCTTAACTGTTATTTTTAATGCACAGTTACAGTCATAAGAATATGACAGCCAGGTACTCTTGAAAGGAGCTGGCAGATGATGATTGGAGAACCTGGGCGACGCAGCACCAATCACTGAACCCAGCAAGGACCACGCCTCCGTTGTCGCCTTCCACTCCGGGTCAGGCAACCACACAGCCTATTTACATAGTCACACAACTGAAATCACACAGAATACAAGGAGCAGGCGCTGGCCATGACAGACAGACAGACAGACAGACAGACAGACAGATAGACAGACAGATAGATAGATAGATAGATGGATGGATGGATGGATGGATGGATGGATGGATGGATGGATGGATGGATGGATGGATGGACGGACGGACGGACGGACGGACGGACGGACGGACGGACGGACGGACAGACGGACAGACAGACAGACAGACAGACAGACAGACAGACAGACAGATAGATAGATAGATAGATAGATAGGTACTTTATTGATGCCAAGGGAAATTCAAGTACCCAACAGCATATTAAACATACAGAATATACAGAAATAATAGATAAGAGCAGAGCACACAGGGGAGAGATATAAAAAAATAAAAATAGAAATATGAAGGCATAATTATGTACATAATGTATATAGTACAGTTAAAACTGTGTGGATGTTGTGCAAGTAGGTCCACAGATGTCCATGTATATACATGTATGTGTCTGGTTAACTAACATGTCAAATAAAGTGCAGATGGAATAGTAGATAGCATTTTTTTTTCTGTGAGGAGTTGAAGAGCTGTATGGCCTGTGGGACAAACGACACACTCAGTCTGTCAGTGGAGCAGGATGGAGACAGCAGCCTGGCACTGAGCGCACTGCTCTGCCTGATGATGGTGCTGTGCAGAGGGTGCCATGGTGGAGAGCACTTTGCTAAGGGTCCTTCTGCCTGCCACTGATGCATCGAATTTAATTTTAAGGTACTTTTCCTCAAGAACAGTTACATTTTAGGCTGGGATGACCAAGCAAACACTTCATCAGTATTTTAAACTGTCAAAGTTAGTATTATAATGCTGTTAATGAATTAACAATGATAGGTCACTAATATAACTGGCCTATATAAAAACATAACAGCCTAGTTCTGCATTTTGAATTCTAATATTATTTTGATACAGTAAGTGAATATATCTGTTGTTGATTTTTTTTACATGGTTGTAGACATTTACTGTCGGTTTGTTTGACAATACAACACTGACATTTTACCTGATGTGTATGCCAAAAGGGTCAGCAAGCATTTATGTTGATTTATGTTTCTGTGCACTTGTTTCGTCTAAGCTAAGGCTGGTGAATACATCAGTGTTCAAGGGCCTCCATCTCTCCAAGTCCACAAGACATGTCAGCATCCAGTCCAGAAGGGCAATAATACGTTTGCTCTGTAGTGATGTGTATGCATGGACTACATATCTATCTATCTATCTATCTATCTATCTATCTATCTAGATATCTAGATATCTAGATATATTGATATAGATATACACACATACATACAAAAAAATCAAAAATTAATTGCATTAATAATTAAAGCTGTACATAAGTGCTCTTCTCAGATTTTTGGCTTTCAAACATGGCTGCATTTCTTCATGCTCTCTTGTTCCTGGTGCATATTATTGTAATTTGGCAGCCGGTGCGCAAACAGGCCACATTTTGATTTAGCTCCAAATGCACGGCCAACCTTTGAAACTTGCTTGTTAAAACAGCTGCGCAGCATTTGCAGCTTTCCCTCGTTTTCCAACATACTTCAATAAATGCTGGCCTCACTGCGTTTCTCATTCGGCATGTAATGTGTGTGTGGCCTTATTAATCATATTAAAACACAGCTGATCAGGCTAAAGTCTGTGATATACCCTTGAGGTGACTGTGATGAACTGTTGAAATAGACCAGTATAGATTTCAGTTTAGGTTTCAGGAAGGAAAACTGAGGTAGTACAACAAACTGAGCAGAAATCACAGTCTCCTGGCTATAGTTGTATAATTAACATTATATGGACTGATTAATCGGCAGGCAGGATTCAGAGTTTCATTCTCAGCCAGCGGATATAAATCTTGACTCTTTGCTGAGCTTAAATGATTCAGCATTTGTAATAAATGTGGATTGTTATTGTGTGAACCATCTGCACTAATGTGATTCGAGCCCATCTGTTATGAGATTACTGGTATTAAGATCCTCCATATGTGACCAGTGTCACACATCCTGTCCAACTGAAATCACCGCTCTGTGTATCAGCTCTTTTTCCTCAAAGAACACACATATGAATGGAATGTTGCAAAATTTGTCCTTGTCGCCTCTAAAGCTATATTTGGGTGGAGAAATAAACAGAACACCAAGAGTCCCGTCCAAAATAGCTGTGGAGATGTAATGAATGGAAGCTGCAGCAGAGAGGCAGGCACTCAGTTATTGACTCTCGACCAGATTTGGACAACCCGAGGTCAAAATATTTCAGTGAGAGCTGGTTTCAAGTTCTCAGAGCTGGCTGGCCCATTAGGCAATATAAGCAAATGCTGAGGACATTGTGGCCTCCAGGGGGTGCTAAAAAATCAGGAAAAAAATTCACCTTCAATATAGCTAAATTAAAATTAGTTATTACTATTAACTCTTAAAGTGGAAAAACTCACACTGATTCAAATGTGTTGATCAGCACCTCCAAGTGCGAGGCCGTGGCTCCCTGGCAGAAACTGGTGGATCGCTCCCTCTGGGTTTGGGAGGAGTTGCTTCCCGAAGTGAAGGAGTTCAAGTATCTCGGGATCTTGTTCACGAGTGATGGGAAAATGGAGTGTGAGATGGACAGGTGGCTTTGTGTAGCGTCAGCGGTAATGCGGGTGTTGTGTCGGATCGTCGTGGTGAAGAGGGGGCTGAGCCCAAAGGTGAAGCTCTCGATTTACCAGTCCATCAATGTTCCAACCCTCACCTATGGTCATGAGTTCTGGGTAGTGACTAAAAGAATGAGATCGCGGGTACAAGCGGGTGTAATGAGCTTCCTCCGCAGGGTTGCTGGGCTCAGCCTTAGAGATAGGCTGAGGAGCTCGGACATCTGGACAGAGCTCGGAGTAGAGCCGCTGCTCCTTCGTGTTGAAAGAAGCCAGTTAAGGTGGTTTGGACATCTGATCCGGATACCTCCAGGGAGACTTCCTTTGGAGGTTTTCCGAGCACGTCCACTTGGGAGGAGACCCCGGGGCAGAGCCAGAACCCACTGGAGGGAGTATGTATCTTGTCTGACCTGGGAACACCTCGGGATCCAACGGGACGAGCTGTAAAGTGTTGCCAGGGAGAGGGATGTCTGGAATGACCTGCTTCGTCTGCTGCCTCCGCGACCCGACACCAATAAGCAGAAGAAAATGGATGGATGGATGATTGAAATGGAAAGCAATGCCTAGTTAATATTACTACAAAACAATGCTGTTTCATTTCTTTTGTAACCGTTTGTAAATCGCCGATGAAGGGGGGTGCCATTTAAAATCTCACCTAGGGCACCACATTGGGTAGGGCCGACTCTGAATCTTCTTTACAGTTATCTTTCTCACTCAAGCAGAGCTGTGCTTTGACGGCATAAAAATCAACTTGGTTGATTTACTACAGAGCAGTGAACAGGGCTGAAATGATGATCCAATTAATTCGTCTGTTCAGATAAATCCAGTTTTGTAACGTGATCAGACTCTTGCTGATTTGGTTGATTGAAGGTATTAATTGATTTTGAACTTTCCATCAGACACAATGGGCATTTGACACAACTGATGATGAACTAATTGATTTGTTGATCGATGATTAAAACAACTGTAAATCACAGTACTAGATGCCTAGATTTACTAAGTAATGAGTGCAAATTTATTTAAATGCAACCCACATAAAATTTTGCTCAACTAACATTATTGTGGAAAGTCTCAATCTTGTATCTCTACAGCTGTTGGCTCTCCTGAGTTAAGGTGGTGTGAAGGAACTAGTAACCATTTCAGATTCACCACACTTTCAAACATATGGATTAGTGACTAAGTAATTTCTTTGCTTTTACACTTAACTTTATGCAACCGTTTATTACAATCGTATGGACAGCCAGTCAGTTCTTCAAAGATCTACCAGGAAAAACGACTTAACAAGTGTCTTTTTCAACATAGTGACTTCCTACAATGAATAAAAACATTGCAACAATAGAATAAAAAACATATGTAAACACACACGCTATCATGCCACTACATGTGAGGATCCTCAGAAAGTCCAGTTAGGACATGCCATTGTAATAAAAACATTTTAATCTAAGGAGTGTCTTGGTTTGAAGAGAAGTTTTTTTCTCTACTGTTTATTTCCTTTGACAACAAAGAGCATCAACCAAAGTGGGGATTTTTTTGTTGTTGTTGTTTTTCAATACAGAGCATGATTACAACTGTTTTTCTTTTTTAAGAAATGAACAATAAGTGGTGTGTTGACATCTTAGCTGATGTTGCTTCGACTTAAAAACACATGTTTCCTCATTAAATCAGGGCGTCTTTGACTCACTAGTTTTTTTGTTTTTTTTTAGCTGGATGCGTAACTGAATGGAGAAGAACAGAAAAAGATGTGTTTCGCTTGCACAGCTGTCCTTTGGCCATTAAAGTGTCTGCAGTTAGACAAAGCAGTAATAAGTAAAAATAATACAGTTGATGGTGAAAAAGTAATACTAAGACTTTTGTTTAATTAGACATTATTAAATAGCAAGATTTAACCAATCAATAACAAACAAATTCAATTAAATTTTAAAATGTATTTATATAGCACAAATTTACAACATATGTCATCACACAGTAAGGTACAGACCTTTCAAATTATACACAGCACAGAAAACAGAAAACCCGACAATCCAAACTTGCTTTTGGATTCCCTGTGAGCAATGCCTGTCAGCAATGGCGGGAAGGAACCAAAAAAACCCTGTAGGGAGAGGAGAAAAAACCTCCGACAGAGCCAGGCTCAGGGAGGGCGGGCATCTGCCTCGACCGGTTGGGTTGGGAGTGGGGATGAGGGGAGAGGGGATAGCAGGAGGTGTTGGGGTGGGGATGACAGGACAGCAGTTGGTGAGGCCACTGCAGATCAGAGATGTGTAGAAGCAACCAAAAAAAACCCTGTAGGGAGGGGGAAAAAACCTCCGATAGTCAGGCTCAGGGAAGGCGGCCATCTGCCTCGACCGGTTGGGTTGGGAGTGGGGATGAGGGGGGAGGGGACAGCAGGAGGTGTTGGGGTGGGGATGGCAGGAC
Organism: Dascyllus trimaculatus; assembly: GCA_024666655.1. NCBI lineage: Eukaryota > Metazoa > Chordata > Actinopteri > Pomacentridae > Dascyllus > Dascyllus trimaculatus. Next base: position 31,036,192 of record CM045448.1, read on the forward strand.
AGCAGGTGATGAGGCCAGTGGCTGCAGATCAGAGACGTGGAGCTACAAATCCAGAGACATATACGGAGAGAAGAAACACAGGAAACAGGACTTTGGGGGAAACACAGAGTTAGGGATATGTAAATTAAACACATGAACAGAATTAAATAGGGATTGAATGAAACAAAAAACAAAAAGAGCTGGACTCAAAAACCAGATGAAAAATACGATAAAAATGAGGAATTGTTAGACCAAGAATGAGTTGGACATTAAATACAGGGTGCAGTCAGGACTGAGGTGTGCCTCAGGAGGGCAGATACAGACGTGAACTCCACCGTCTCCTCAGGTCGCACTACATGGTCAAATGGACGGTAAACTAACAGCAGTGTAGAAGTCCTCCATGTCCTCCTCCCTGTCTCCTCTTCTCTCCCTCCTTTCCATCCAACTCCTCTCCTCATCTCCTGCTTCCCACGTCTCCTCTTCCACACATGTGCATCCCATTCCAACCTCCATCTCTCCCTCTTGGAATCATATGACTGCACCCCTTCCTTAACTGAGTAAAGCAGCACACTGAGTTTGCATGAGAGCAGGAATGGGAATCAATCAAACCACTGGCTGTGATAGAAAGGATTCCTAATATGCCGCCTGAAGAATGTTGCCAACAGGGCCGCTGTGTGTTGAATTAGCTGTGACCTAGAAATGTATTCATACTTAGAAGTCTTATTGAAACCACTCAAAGAGAAGGAATCATCCTTGTTTCCCAAAACCAGTTGTTGTGGCCTGTTTTGCACTGAATACACCAAATTAGGGCAAACACCAGAGGTTTGTTCAGTCCAACTGGTGAAACTGGCTTCAAACTTATAAACTTAGGAAACAAACACAGTTAGATTCGTCCAGTCCTCGAGCTGTGCTTACTGGGGACAGTGACAGTGACAAATGAACAATATTCAGCTTTGAAGGTTCCTAAAAATGGCCACAGATCATGGTACTGGAGGTGGCAGGTGGTTTGACAATGCTGCAAGTCTCAAAATGTAAATCGAGGCTCCTTGACTTGACATATTGTACTAACAGATCTGCAGAAACAGCTGGTGACAAGCTGTTTTAAAAATCTAATCTTAAAGAAATATAAGCCATGAAGGCCAAGCAGAGAAGAAGTCAACCTTCTTTATAATAGGTTTGTATAGCGCTTTACTAGGCTCGATGGTAAGCTACATATGTAGCCACAGCTGCCCTGGGGTAGACTGACGGAGGCGAGGCTACCAGTCTGCTCCATCGGCCCCTCCAACCACCACCAACCACTCACTCTCACACTGCATCCACCCAGGCTTCCTGGTGTTCCCTCACGGCCTCCCATCCAGGTACTGACCAGGCCCAACCTCGCTTAATTTCCAAGATCTGATGGGATCAGGTATCCACAAGACGTTATGGCCATTTACAGTAAGCTTGTTGTTCGTGTTGATTGACAGTGTTAATTTAGGACTTTGTGTTTTGTTACTCATGTAATGAAAGAAAGCAGCAGACAGTATGTAAGTGATTAAACACCCATGGGAGGAAGAGCACTGTGGGTTTTTTATTTATACCATTTGCACTCTAATCTCTTTGAAGCCTGTTAAGAACACATGTTTCATCATTAAAGATTCCCTACTGTGAGACTCGTATTTTTTGAGGGGTTTACTTTGGACTTGTTGCACTCATGGTGTGTTTTTCTAAGATGGCAGACACATCATAATTGAAATAACACCAATCAGCACCACAGCTGAGCATTTCCCCCTTGAAGCTGCCGCATACCAATGAGCAAATTCCCAGGCTTTAATATGTAACAAACCGAAGGAACTGGCCCTGTCGTGGGTTGGGGCTTTCCTTTATTCTTCTTCTGACTTAGTTTGAGGTTTAAACACATACGGCTGAATTACTCAAGTACTTCACTTGGGTAGAGCAATTTCACAGCATTTGAGCAGAGTTGCAGGTGGGCCGAAGCAAGAGAGGGGATAGTGGGTCGACAGAGAGGCCGAGATGTCACTGAGCCGCACATTGTGAAGTAAGTGCTAATATCAAGTTACATCTAAGCCATTTTAAGACATGGAGGGACTATTGTCAGCAAAAAAACAAATCTATATATGTAACCTTGACACACAGAAACAAGTCTTAAGAGGTTGAATCAGTGACCGTTGTGTTTAAAACCAGGATGTAGATATCTTCTGTCCAGTTTTGGTCATTGGAGATGCAACTGAATCCAGTAAAACAGAAAGGACTGCATTTTACTGGTCACTTGTGCACTTTCCCTATTCAGAGAGAGCAGTGGTTTACAAATGGCAACAGAATAGTTTATATTGGAATTCTGACAGTAGTTGCATCCCCCTATGAGCCTTTAACTGCCATAAACTCTCTCTCCATCCTCTGCTGATGTGGCTCTGCGGGTATTAACTCTAACAGTCTCTTCATCCAGCATGTGGTTAGCACATCTAAGCTAATGTTTGGAAAGATGGACTCTCCGGATGGGGATGCCTGAAGTCCATTACATCTGCAGTCTCTGAATGCCAACAAATTAAAAGTGATCGTTCGATCCAAGGGCAGATACAACTGTAGCTTAAAAGTCCAGTATCGTTCAAACGGAGGAGCCACACTAAGCTACTGCACTTGTTTGCCACATATCATAATTACTATATGTACTGCACGTGCTCCGTTTTGGAACTTAACAGGCTGTACCAGGAAATTATACTTAAGGTAAAAGCATTTTCTTTTAAGATCTGTCTTATTATTGTGCAAACATGCCATATGTATGCTCCAAACAACATAGCTGACCCACTTAAAGACATGTGACTGTTTTGTGTAACTTGAAAAATATTTAAAAGTGCACAGGATTAATGCTAGTCCAAAAATGTAATACTTTAATGTTGTGGAAGATATTTCCAGAGTTGTTTAAAGTGGCTTGATTTTTATTTTTCACCTGCAGTTTTCCTCTAAAATGCTTCTACACATGTTCCTAGACATTACATCTACACCGCTTAATCCTGTGTAGGGTCCCAGGGGGCTGGAGTCTATCCCAGCCGACTCGAGCGAAGGCAGGGGACACCGAGGACTCACAGGGTTACACATAGAAACACACAACCAAGCACACTTTCATTCACACCTATGGACAATTTAGAATCATCAAATAACCTCATTTTTTGTGGGAGGAAGCCAGAACACCTGATGAGAACCCACACAGGCACAGGGAGAACATGCTTCTCCACACAGACAGATCCCAGGCGTCCTAACCGGGACGTGAACCGGGGATCTTCTACCTGTGAGGTGACAGTGCTAACCAGCGAGCTACCGTGCAGCCCCTCCAAGAAAACAACAGTAAAATCTGGTTCTGTTTTCAAACATAGCATGTGACTGCTGTTCATGTTCGACTAAATTACAAAACCTTAGCAAGTGCATTGTTTTATTGCATGGTTTGTCTGTTACAGTCAGCATTTAGGAGTTAAAATACACTTTGTGTAATGGACAAATGAGTCTTTCGACTTTTGAAGGCAGTGCAGAATATTTTGCCTACATTTAGACAACTTTTAAAACACTGATTATGCACGGTGCACAGTATTAAATCTTCCAGGGGGCGGCTATTCTTGAATATAGTTTGATACAAACAGCAACACTGTAAAAGAGTAAAAGAAGGGTTTTGCAATGAAGGAAGACTGCCTCTTTCATTTCCAGGCGATTGAAGTGAGAACACATGCCCGTCTGTCCGTGGCCTCGTTCCCAGGATAGGGTTTAGATGTTTTTATAACCAGACCGAGAAATGTTTTTACACTGCAGCACAGTTCAAACATTGTGTAATCCTGAAAGAACAGGTAGAATAATGTGAGTCAGACATTTGACTTTTACAGGACTTCACCCAGAAGAGTGACAAACGGTAACCCACACAGCACCGGTGAAAGTTTGGATCTTGTCTCTGTGGTCAAAAAAGAAAAGAAAAGAAAAAAAAAACTGAAATGGGAGAAGCTAAATCCACAGGGCTTCATCTAACGCACAGTTTCAGGTCACTCATACAGCCTGCAACTTGTAAAATAGTCATGCTTATCGTGGCGAACCCCTGATAAAATGCTCTATTCCTGCCAGATGAATACCATGAAATTTCTTTTCGTTCATAGAGACGCAAACCATTTGACTGACTTAATTTGTTTAGTCACAGTCTCAGGAGGAAGATGTCAAACAGTGAAGAACCTCGTTCATAATGTTCTTCCAGTTCTGAAAAAAAGAGCCCAAGCTGTCCTTGGGGGACTGCTGGCGACTCAAGCTATAGATTGCGCTTCATTCCCGACGGCACTGCAACCAAGCATATCTTTCCCAGCGTAGTTTGCAGCAGTTATAAGCTATTTTTAATAGACTGAGGTAAATCAGTATTAGATGAGCTGCATGGGTTGGACGTCACTGACCATCAGCAGCCAGCGATTCATTTCCCCCTGCAGTCTTTTATCTTGGTCCAGCCAGTTTCTATGTCACGTGACCACCCATCACATGATCAGAATTGAATAAGTGGTTGAGTAAGTGGTTCATCTTTCCACTGCGTAACAGCAGTTTCAAAGCTGTAATTCTTTCAGAGTGCAATGCATGCAACTAAATTACTCAGGAGTAAAGAAAAAGAAAGTCATTTCTGCAAACAGGGCACATTTGAAGCCTTAACCAGACCTGACCATAACACATGATGTCTACTTGTGCGTAAACAGGATGTGATACACTGGTTAATTCATTCTGTGGCAACCCTGGATTATGAGTCGCTTGTTTTTGTTTAGTTATGTTTCGTTTTTGCTTCTTCCTGTGTTGTCTGAGCTTCAGACAGAACTTATGTATCGTATCAACTGCTGGATAACTTACCACAGACCTCCTCCATCCTCCGGAGGGTGAGAATTAAAGGCTAGATTGATGAGGCTACTGACAGATGTGGTTTTAATTGAATCCTGACAACCACTGGATTAACTGCCATAAAGACCCAAGAGTGTCCCGCCATGCGCAGAAGATGACACGACGACATCACACGGCAAAGCTGCTGTCCAGGAGTTCTATTGGCTGAACGCTGGACTTGTCTCCCAAAATGTGGTCTGGGTCTTCGTGAAATGGACCGGCAACATGTCCACGGCCGCTTCATTTAGTCTTTAGCCTCCTTATATTTGGCTCTGAGGCTCTTTACTTTTCTTTGGCATTGCAGCCAGGACTGTTTATCCCCACGCTCAGCCATTTCTTCGGAAATGTTTTCAAAAACCACACAGTTCTGATAAGACCCCTCGAGTTTGTCCTGAATAGAGCTGTCCCCCCAAATATTAATGAACTCCGAAACCTCCACTGACTGGACTCCACATTATCATCCACCACGGTTGTTGTTTTTGTTCCTGCTCTACTTGAACACAGAATAGAGACGTTTGTCGTGCATCAGTGACGTGTAGGTTGGATAAATGCGACCTGGCCGTTCAGACAGAAGTCGCATGGCAAAAGATCAGATACGTATCAGATTTAGGACCACATATCCAAGTGTCCTGGGTCGCATTTGAAAAAATCGGACCTGTGTTGTTCAGACTGTCATGAAAAGATCAGATACAGGTCGCATAGAGGCAAAAAAAAAATCAGATTTGGGTCACTTTAGCCTGCAGTCTGAACGTAACCTAAGTGCTGCTTTTAAAGTCCCAGATGCACCAAAATAAATGACAGAGAAACAAACATTTCAAGTCAGTCGAGCCACCATTAAAATCTAGCACATTTAAACAGCAGACATTGTGCTACACTATCATTTATAAATATATTTTTTTTTCAAAAATAGCCAGATTAATTGAAATATTAAGGTTAAACCCTACAATATGACATTTTTTTTTTAAATGACTTGACTTACATTAAGAGCAAACACTAAAATTTATTTTGAAAATGTAGCGGATTAACTTGAATATTAGCAATCACAAATTTCCCGACTAGTTAAAAAGGAGTATAATTTCAATTATTTTCAGCTATTTCAAAGAATAACAAACTACTCCGGGCCGCAACGCTGTTAACATCATGCTTCAAGCTGCAAACTAGGGTGTCAGAGTTCACTGGGGAACAAATCCAACATTAGTGACTCTGCTGATTCTCATGATTTTAGGGTGGGATGAAATGTGACCACAGGCATTAAGGCTATTAAACTGCTTGTCATCTTTGACAAACTGGATAACTGCTGTAAAGTCCTGAGAGCTGCTGAAAAAAACAAAACCAAACAAAAGCAATCACTTTAATGGGAGGAGGCTGGGGCATTAAATTAATAAAATATGAAAAACTCTTTAAAAAGGTCACCGCTGATTACCTTGGCTGTGAAATGTGGTTGTCTTGTTTCATGCATTATAAAAAATTAGCCTAATTTTTCTCATTTTAATGGCCGTTACGACTGTTTATACCAGCACTTCTCACAGCGAAACTTATTTGATTTCCTCGTTTCACTATCATGAGTGCAGTGAAGCCACTGTTCAGTTGTGTCACTGACGACAGCTTCTCTTTTCCTCATTGTGTGCAGTTCAGTTATATGATATGGAAATAAGTAATAAGTAAGGCGATTTTTCTGCTCAGCTGGTGGTCCTTGTTCACAATTTTTTTAAACAGCCATCAGCACCTCCTTATTTTTTTTCTTCTTCTTAAACTGCTCAATTACCTCCATCAGCATAGTTTCAGACAGTCCCTCGGCGTTGCCTTAAAGGTTCTGTAGCTGGTGCAGGAATGTGACGTTGATGCTCTGTGAAGATCCCGCTGACAGCAAATCTCAGCTCTAACAGCCATCTGGCAAACCTTTTAACCTCCGGATGGATGCACATATGCACATACTGAACTGGAAACTCAATTGTAATAAAAGTCAACTCTATAGAATGGAAACATACAAGTTTAGGTTCTCCAACAGAAACAATGTTATATGAAAATGTTTTTAAAAAGTAGTATAAAATCACCAGATATAAATATTTTAATTTAAATATGTATTTATTGACATGTAGAGATATTCTTGAGATACTGGCTCACTAAATATTCAATAAGACATATCAACAACAAGGGCTTTTTAAATGTAGCATTAGTTCTTATGGCTGCTTCCTATAAAATATATATCGACCCTCTCAAACACACAGACTGTAAAAGTAGGCGACAAAATGGATTTGTCATGTTATGTAAATGGAATGGCAAATTAGCATGATTAGTTAGAAAAAATACATTCCCCACGCAGTCCTGCTGTTTCCAACTAGTTCCATGCTTAATTATCTTTTCTTACATAGGAAACTACTGTCCAGCTCTCGGTTAAGAGTGGTTCGTTTTTTTTGAGCAGCTGGAATAATGGTTTGTTAGATGTGTCATAAGGTTCGTAGTATCACCAGTGGTATACAGCGGCTTCAGAAAATATTCAGATCCCTTAGCTTTTAAATTAATAGATTTTCAATTCTTCCCCATCTGGTGAGACTCAATAACCTGTAATGATAGAAGCATGTTTTTAGGATATTTTTGCAAATTTAATTTTTAAAAAAAAGGAAATTTGTTTTTCCCAAAAGCATTCAGACTCTTGATTTGGTGCTTTATAGAAGCTCCTTTGGCAGCAGCTGCAGATTCTTGTCTCAAGCTTTGCGCTCCTGGATTTGTGCAGTTTGTCCCATTCTTCCTAGCAGATCCTGTCAAGTTCCATCAGATTAGACGGAGGGAATGTGAACTGCTGGCTTCACGTCTCTCCACAGACAGTCCGTGGGGTCAGCCTTGTCCTGAAGCCAGACCAGAATTGTCTTGTTTTGGGTCATTGTTGTGCTTTAAGTTGACTCATCGATCCCAGTATCAGGTTGCTGCACTCTAGAGCAAGGGCTTCTCTGTATCTGGCTGCATTTTCTTTCCCTTTGTCTGCCTCACTGGATGTAGGTTGTGGGTATCAGTCAGCCGGCTTTCTCTTCTCCTTCCACTATCTGCTTTTTACTGTTTTTAAAATCCCTTCCCCTACTGGAAGCAACAACAACAATCTCAAGGCAGCAATTTGCCACTCTGAAAATTTCAGACATTGCTGAGGATTTGGATCATGCAGTAAGGCAGCCCTGCCATTTTTATGAATTTTTCCATTCTAATCACAGTGCTCATCTACAAATACTAATGTTCCACCAAGGCAATGCGACTTGTCACTTTTTTGAGGGAATACTGAAACCACATACTTCACTTACACTATATTGCCAAAAGTATCGGGACATCCCTCCAAATAAATGAATTCAGGTGTTCCAATCACTTAATTGGCAACAGGTGTACAAAATCAAGTACTTAGGCATACAGACTGCTTCTACAAACATTTGTGAAAGAATGGGTCGCTCTCAGGAGCTACTAGGAGATACTAAATATTCCATGGTCAACTGTTAGTGGTATTATTACAAAGTGGAAGCAATTGAGAAGACCAGCAACTCAGTCATGAAGTGGTACGCTACGTAAAGTCACAGAGCGGGGTCAGCAGATGCTGAGACACACAGCACGCAGAAATTGCCAACTTTCTGCAGAGTCAATAGCTGCAGACTTCCCAACTTGGTGTGGCTTTCAGATTAGCTCAAGAACAGTGGTAGAGAGCTTCATGGAATGGGTTTCCATGGCCAAGCAGCTGCATCCAAGCCTTACAACACCAAGTGCAATGTAAAGTGTTGGAATCAGTGGTGTAAAGTACACTGCCGCTGGACTCTAGAGCAGTGGAGACGTGTTCTCTGGAGTGACCAATCACACTTCTCTGTCTGGCAATCTGATGGATGAGTCTGGTTTGGCAGTTGCCAGGACAACAGTACTTGCCTGACTGCATTGTGCCAAGTGTAAAGTTTGATGGAGGGGGTTATGGTGTGGGGTTGTTTTTCAGGGATTGGACTTGGCTCCTTTGTTCCAGTGAAAAAAACTCTTAATGCTTCAGCAGACCAAGACAATTTGGACCATTTTCATGCTCCCAACTTTGTGGGAACAGTTTGGGGATGGTCCCTCCCTGTTCCAACATGACTGCACACCAGTGCACAAAGCAAGGTCAATAAAGACATGGATGAGCCAGTTTGGTGTGGAGGAACTTGACTGAGCTGCAGAGAGTCCTGACCTCAACCCGATAGAACACCTTTGGGATGAATTAGAGTGGAGACTGAGAGCCAGGCCTTCTGGTCCAACATCAGTACCTGACCTCACAAATGCAATTCTGGAAGAATGGTCAAATATTCCCATGAACACACTCTTAAACCTTGTGGAAACCCTTCCCAGAAGAGTTGAGGCTTTCATAGCTGCAAAGGGTGGGCCAGATCCATATTAAACCCTATGGATGGGATGTCATTAAAGTTCACGTGCGTGTAAAGGCGGACGTCCCAATACGTGTGGCAATATAGTGTAGCTTCACCTAAAACATAAAGAATACCAAAGCATGTTTCCCTACAATAGAATGATACTGATGTGCAGCTAGACAATTATGTGTTTACAGAATTTACAGAAAGACCCTTGAACTTCATTTTTTCTCAGTTTTTGCCACCCTATTGTCTGATATGTTCATTTCCAGTAAGCATTATCATCCAAATTGTCCCTTTACCATTTTTAAGCTGACTCATTCTGTACATTGGAACCTTAAACAGTTATTCCAATAAAGATTTATTTATTGAGTTTTTTGTCATGGAGAGGTTAACAGAAGTAAAGTGAAGACTCTATGTCAACATGTAAATGTATGAAAACCTAGTGGAGTATCAAATTTAAAGGGGACCCAGTGTCTGGATCCCTGTCTAGACACTGTACCCCTGATTTGCTGCAGTCCCTGCTCCTTCTTTCCCTCGCTACCTGTCTCCGAGCTGCTGCCTTATCAACACCACCTGAGCAGAGGCTGAATCACCTGCCACCAATTGCACTCCTCTGTATAAAACCTCAGCTCAGACCTCCCTCTCTGCCAGATCTTCCACTTAAACACATGCTCAGACTGGCTCCCTGTCTTCTTCTCCACACTGGATCCTTCTGTTTCTGTAGCCACAACCTGGTTTTCTTGCTTGCCCCTTACCAGCTGGCTCTGTCAGTTAAGTTGTCCCTTGCATTGTTGTACTTAGTTTTCGACTGCTTCAACTCTTATGTTTTTCAGTATTCAGGTTCTGTTCTGTTCAACCTTTTGTTTAGTTAGCTTGCCTGTTACCCTTCCCCAGTTAACATACCTGTTTGTTTGGTTTCTGGTCCCTGTATATAGAAGTTCACCTGTTTTTTTCACTAGTTGTAAATAACATGTCTGCACCAAGTCTCTAATCCCCTCATCCTCATTAGAGTCTGCACCTGGGTTCTGCCTCTGCAAACCATGACGTTCAGATGTCTGACGTTTTATTTAACACTTGGCACCAACATAGGACTAATCCTCTGTTTTACTATTTTTTCCTTATGACCCTCAACTACACATTTTCCTGGATATGTGGACTCCGAGAACAGAGTGGAGTCATAGTAGGGTTTGTTCTTTTTCTGTCTCACACCCACACACAATTGGATTAAATCAACAGCAGCCACGTCTGTTTCCATTCGAGTCTTGTCTTAAAAAGTTAAGCATCTTGGCGAACAGATAAACGGAATTTAAAAATAGACGGGAAAATATCCAAAATGGCTGTGGATGTCAGTGGAGTTGTCATGGGAAGGGAAGGAATCTGATTAGCAATAATTCGTGGCTTCAAGTTGCACAACAGCAGAACACATCAGTTTCCCTGGTTAATTCTATTTCTTTTTCTTTTTTTCTCACAAAAAATTCAGTCACTGAAAAGATATGTTTAGAGCTGAGGTTCAGAGATTTTGTAAGTGTGGATTTGTTGCATAATACAACCACAATGACTGCTTTGTTCTCTTTCTGAACAAATAAACAAAAATCACGCAATGCACTGCGATGTTAATTTGATTCAAACTGCTCCCATGCTACACGGATTTTAAAAAAAAAGCATCAGGGTGCTCACAAACTGGGGTGAACTGGGAGATGAATTTTGTCATTTGTATTAATGTTACCTTGTCCAAAGGGTGGCTCACACCTTCTGGCAAATTCATGGTTTCCACATGATGAATGTGGACTTTGAAAGCGGACATGGTTCTGTTCATACCACAATAGATAAGTCTGTGTGCTACGCAGACGGTGACTATACGCTTTGACAGGATTTGGCAGCTGGTCACAGACTTTGTTCCTAAGGGTGTGCAGACATAACCCAAGGTTTCTGGTACTATTGATGACAAGCATTTACAAATCAAAGCACCACTAAATATGGGCAGTGACTACTTCAATTACGTCTACTTTGATGATGATGGTGTGGAAAGAAGGAATTTCCTTGTACTGCCTCTCCTTAAAACATTTGTTTTACGCACCATTTGTTTTCTTGGTGCATGTGCAGACAGGGGCTAACACTGTCGCCTCACAGCTAGAAGGTCTAGGGTTCCAATCCCGGCCTGGGATCTTTCTGTGTGACATTTGCGTGTTCTCCCTGTGCCTGCATGGGTTCTCACCGGGTTCCCTGGCCTCCTCCCACAGTCCAAAAATGTGCTGAAGTTTAATTGTGATTCTAAATTGTCTGTAGGCATGAATGTGAGTGTGCTTGGTTGTCTGTCTGTCTGTGTGGCCCTCTGATAGCTGGGATAGGCTCCAGCCCCTCCAACTTCCAGCCTCCAACCCTACAGAGGATAAAACGGTGTATAAAAAATGGATGAATGGATGGAAGTGTAGATGGTCCACAAAGTTTAGATTGCATTATATTGCCTGCAGAGGGGCCACGTGGACCCTCATAAATACACTGGAAAGCCTAAATTGGCCTTCATGCCTTGATTAAACTCCAATGCACACATGGACAGCTGCAGACACAGATGCTTAGTTGCTACTATTGTATTACTTTTCCGGTCTGCCCGGAAGACTCCATTGCATACATGCACAACAGGTGGTGCCTACATATTCTATGCATACACACTACTGCTTGTGCGTTTACTTCCTGTGTAACGCCAGATATGTAACGCTACATATCTGGGTGAGAGTGATAGTCGAAATAGCATTTGCACCGACTGCTTTTTGCATTAGATAAACAGGTTGTGAAACCTCTGGGATGGTTTGGGGGGTGCTTGTGGCATTGTCTGGTGACAGGTGTGAATATGGAGAGGTAAAGGTTCTAGGGGGTTTGATTGTGTTTCTTTTATAATAAGTAGCGAGCACAATGACCTAGCCAGACAGTACTGTTTGGAACAAATTTTTTTATTGAAGGCTGTACACATAACAAATTACAAAATACTTTTAAGAGAACAAATCAAATAAAAAGAACTTGGCAGGCATTTCTAGATAAGTCCATGGCTTTGATCCCATCCACACAAGGAGACAAAAGGGGAAAGACAGACAAGAGTTAAGGAACAAAATTACTTTGAAAATACAATATAATCTGTGAACAAGCGAAATGACGAAAGTAAACTTGGTAAAGTAAATGGAATAAGTAAATAAATAAATAACATGTATACACACACACACACACACACACACACACACACACACACACACACAAATACACATCTACATACATTTATACATGCATACACCTACATATATATACATACTTACACAAACGTACATCCACACATACACAAATATAAATGTATACGTATATCCATACAGGGTATAAGATAAAAAGAAATACTACTACTAATAATAATAATAGTGGATAAATAAATAAAGTAATACTAGTAATACTAAACATAATGAATAAAGAAATATAACACTAAACGTTAAAATATGTTAATAATAAATATACCCATCCATCCATCCATCATCCTCTGCGTATCCAGGGCCGGGTCACGGAGGCAGCAGTCTAAGCAGAGAAGCCCAGACCTCCCTCGCCCCAGACACCTCTTCCAGCTCTTTCAGTGGGACCCCGAGGTGTTTCCAGGCCAGCTGAGAGACATAGGTCCAAGGTCTTCCCTGAGGCCTCCTCCTGGTCAGACATGTCCAGAACACCTCCCTACAGAGGCATCCAGGAGGCAGCTGGAACAGATGGCCAAGCCACCTCAGCTGACTCCTCTCGATGTGGAGAAGTAGCAGCTCTACTCCGAGCTCCTCCCTGGTGACTGAGCTCCTCACCCTATCCTATCTCTAAGGGTGCACCCAGCCGCTTTATGGAGGAAACTCATTTCGATTGCTTGTATTCGGGATCTCGTTCTTTCGGTCATGACCAAGAGCTCATGACCATAGATGAGAGCAGGAACGTAGATTGACCGGTAAATCGAGAGCTTCGCCTTTCAGCTTAGCTTTTTCTTCACCACGACGGACTGATACAGCGACCGCATGACTGCAGACGCTGCTGCTCCCCTTTAAACTGCTACCTTATCGAGGTGAGGGAGTTTGAGTGCCCAAATGATCCTACGAGCTATCTTGTCCAGGGCTTTATGCTCCTGGTAGGGTCTCCAAGGCAAACAGGTCCTAGGTGATAGGTCAGACCAAAAGCAGTTCAAAAATCCTTATGAGATCCAGGGCCGTGACGTTGCCCGGTATGGCGCAGCCGGGGCCCCACCCTGGAGCTAGGCCTGGGGTTGGTGCTCGCATGCAAGCACGTGGCAGCCGGGCCTTTCCCCACGGGACCCGGCCGGACTCTGCCTGAACAGGCAACGTGGGCCCAACCTCCTGTAGGCTCACTACCTGCAGAGGGAACTGTAGGGGTTGGGTGCAATGTGGATCAGGCGACAGTCAAAGGCGGGGCCTCGGCGACCCGATCCCCAGACACAGCTTTTGGCTGTTTGGACATGGAATTAATTATAACAATTAAGTAAATTAATAATAACATGAAAAAAAAACTTCCTTTTCCTCAGTCTGTCTTCCTCCCTTCCACATTCCCTCCCTCCTCTTCTCCCCCCTGCTGGCTCTCCTCTTAAGCCACTTCTTCTCAACTGTTTGGCAGTTTAAGGTGATTAATTACAGGAGCCCACAGAGTCAGGAGCGAATACATTTGACAGTGAAGTTTTGCTGTTATCTTCTCCGTTAGATAGACCATCTTATTGGTGAAGGGTGGGAGGTAGTGGTTTAAGCCAAGATATTGTTATCATTTTCCTAGCTACTAACAGGAGTATATGTAACAGTTGAGCTTTCTTTTTGTCCATAGCTTCGTCTGGAACTAAACCTAATATATAGTATTGTGGGTCCAGCGGCAAACTGACATTCAGTATAGATCGAAGTTCTGTTTGAATCCCTATCCAAAAGTTTTTTCATATCAGAAAATGTGTGTGTGGTCTCCCACTTGCTTGCAGTTTCTCCAGCACGGTTTTGACAAATTTCTGTCATGCTTTGGTGTAATCATAGGAGTTTTAAAGTACCTCAGTTTTAATTCCCATTTAAATTGTTTCCATATAGGACTGCTTTAGTCCTTTCTCGCAGGCTCTTTCCCATTCTTCATCCTCAATAACAGCATTCATCTCAAACTCCCATCTCTCTTTTATATCTAGAGAGTTTCCTGGTAGATGTGTCTGTAGTCATTTGTAAATATTTGCAACTATTTTTCTGGCACTCTTTTCTTCTGTACTTTTGACAGCACTGTCTGATTGCACTGGAATGTGTAATTAGGCTTAGGATTTGTTTGCATAGAAAATATTTAGCTTGGGGAAATACAGCTTTTTCAATTTTAGGACACCACCAGAAAAAAGAGGTCTTCTACTCTTGGTGCAGACGGTGATGCCATCCAATGTAATGAGTGTGATTTAGGAATTTTGTAAATACTACTTCTACTACTAATACTACTGTTACAGGGCTGCATAATGAATTAATCCTCTAAATAAACCTTCTATATATTTGTTCAGACAATGTGAGCACAAATACAGAACTTCTGCTCCCAGCTAGGTCAGAAAATCATATAATTTCCCTTCAGACCTTGTTTCTGGGGATGCAGGTTGCTGAGTTTTATAGTATCCCATATAGTCACGGTAATCCAAAGACCTCACTGTAAATTGTTTACACTGGAACCACTTATTAAAAAGAAGCAGCTCCTCTTGTAAAAACTCTTCCCAGAAACGTTTACTTCCATGGGAATCAAATTGTTCCACACAGCTGGTGGATTCTTACCACGGATTTTGAAAAACAGAATCAAATTTTACACCGACAAAGAAGAAATATAGCTGTTGGTTTCCGGTGATGATGCTCATGTGTTGGATAAGACAGTTTCTCCTTCTAATAGCGTGACTTGTGTCAAGAAGTTGAAAGGCTTTTACTTTGAGTTTACCCTCCTTGGTGTCACATGATCAAACGTAGCTGTTCATATTTAAATGTTACAAGGACCTCCCTCTGCACGTCTGCTACCCACGGGCTTGTTTACCATTCAGGCTGGAAGTGAGTCCCACCCTGCTTCTGTTTTTCTGCTATAAAACCTGCCAGAGCAACACAAGCATTTCCTCTGAGGAAAGAGCTGCCATGTGGGGGCTCCATTAAGCTGATACAAGATGATGCGATGCCATAAATGAGAGTCGGCGTCTCTTTACAAACATGCAAAAACAGTACATTTCATATTCCCCCGTCTCAAGGATAGATTTCCCCCTCCTCATTTGAGTGATACAATTTATGTGATTGTTCCGTATTGTGCAGACACTGTCACTGCGAGACTGAAGTGTCCTGAAGGGTTTGCTGGGAACTAGTTACAAAGTTGAAAGACATCATCAGCCAGTGGCCTGGATGACATATTTGACATGCTGCTGACATGCCTAGAGCAACATTCTTTAGGTAAAAATGGTCTCTTTGAACAAGCCACACATGTAGCTGCTCTGTACATGCAAATCTTTTCTGGACAAGTTTCCATATGCAGGGAAACAATGGAAGTATTGCAGTTGTGCATGTCTGGTTGAGGTTCAAAGTCAAATTTAGCACGTGCCACATAACTGCACCGCTCACATGTTCCCTGACTGAGAAAATGACTGATAGAAATAAAGAATAGAATAGAATACAATAGAAGTACTTTATTTAACTCAAGTCTGGGAAATTATTCTGTTACAGCAGCAACTTATAAAATAGTAAATTAAAACCATCCATTATCTGTACACCGCTTAATCCTCTGTAGGGTCGCGGGGAGGCTGGAGTCTATCCCAGCCGACTCGGGCGAAGGCAGGGGACACCCTGAACAGGTCGCCAGCCTATCACAGGGCTACACATAGAGACAGACAAGCACACTCTCATTCACACCTACGGACAATTTAGAATCATCAATTAACCTCAGCATGTTTTTGGACTGTGGGAGGAAGCTGGAGTACCCGGGTGAAAACCCACGCTGCACAGGGAGAACATGCAAACTCCACACAGAAAGATCCCAGGCGTCCTAAGCGGGGCGCGAACCGGGGATCTTCTAGCTGTGAGGCAACGCTGCTAACCACCAGGCCACTGTGCAGCCCTAAATTAAAACCTATAAATCTAAATAGAAAGGCTATGACAAGAATGAAAAACAATGCAAACAGAACAGGAGCTATATAGAATGTGCAAAATTTTAACTCAGTGCAAATGTAAGGAGTGCAAACAGAACAGATTATGAGTTACGGAGCAGAGAGCTGGGAATGCTCCCTGTCAGACAGAGGTGAAGCATTAGACAGTGTTATTGCTCTGGGAAAGAAAGATCTCTTGTGTCGGTCCTTGTGGCAGCGGAGCTGAGTCAGTCTGTTTGAGAAGGAGCTCTGCTGCCTCTCCAGAAGGTGGTGGAGAGGCTGGTTGGGGTTATCCAGAATAGATAACAGTTTGTTCAGAGTCCTCCTCTCCACCACAGCTTCCATGATGTCTGGTTTGCAGCCAGTTACGGAGCCGGCCTTCCTGATCAGTTTGTTCAGTTTGTTGGTGTCGCCGGCTCCGATGCTGCCTCCCCATCAGACCACAGCAGAGAACAGAGCAAAGATGACATCAAATAATGTCTCATGACAGAAATGAAAGAAAAGACAGTGTTGTCAAAATATTGCAGTCAGCATCTTCTCATGGTCCTCAACGTCAGACAAACTTCACTCATGAAGTGGCCACAAAATTCATTTCCAGCAGTTGCCGCAACACTGGCATCAAGCTGTCTGTGTAGTTGTATATTATAAACACCATGCAATGCAGTTACTGATGCCTGTAATCAGAATCAGAATCATGTTTATTGCCAAGTAATTTTTACATTACAAGGAATTTGTCTTGGTCTGTTGGTGCAAACAGTTAAGATAGCAGAAATAAAATAACATTAAGAATATAAAAGAAGAAGTAGAATAGAATAAAAATATATATATAGATAAGTACACTAGCATATGTGCAAAATGTCAGGTGGATAGTGCGAGACAGTGCAAAAAAAAGCAGATGTGCATTAATGTCCATGACAAGTGTCTCTGGATGGGAGGGTGGGGATGTCAGTGGGGGTCAGGGGCCTTGTTGATGAGGCTGGCTAAGGATGGGAAGAAAACTGCGGATGGGAAGAAATGGACGTTATCTTCCAATCAATAACCTCTGAAATAAGATGAGCTCACAATCCTCAGCAGCTTCAGAAAACACGAATAGCTCTCTTATTATTTGATGTTACATCCTGTCATAAGTCCAATCAGTTAGTTTGAGGGTGTTTTAGTTATGCTAATTTGCAACAGGTCTGTACAGATCTTGCTGGACACTAATCACATATAATTCTGCCAATAAAACCTGATTCTGGTTAAGTCCTTTGGAGAGGCCAGAGCAACATGACCTTCCAGATTTGTTTCATGTCACAGATGTAATAAAGACCTGAAACGGTAATGATATGTAAACATCTTGATGGGAGCAATTACAGTGTGATTATAAAAGACTGTGCACACTTGCATGGTTTGGATTTTTACTGATGGCTCTAACAGCTACAACAGATCCATGTGTTAACCTGTTAATTGCACAGGTAGGGCAACAGATGTATTTAAAGGTGTCTGTGCTACACTCAAGCCTAGATTAATGTTTAGCGCTACGTGATGACATATGTTGTAAATATGAGCCATATAAATAAAACTGAATTGAATTGGAGTTAAGGGTACCAGCATGGACTGGAGTAACTGCTTGGGCAATTATTGAACAACTGATGAGTTCATCCAGAGTACACATGATGTTGAACTTTACAGAAGATACCGTGTAATTCTTATCTCCTTCTACCTATTAACTATGACACATATATAGATAGCAGCAAATGTAAGAGCCTAGCATTTTGCAGCATGTGCAATCTTATTTTAATGAAAGGAAATAAAGTTGATGGTATCTTAACATCAAGAGGCTTTTTGCTTTCAATCAGTGTACAGTGCTGTGCTAAAGTATTTGCTCCCCCTACAGAAGTCTTCTATTTTTGCAGATTTGTCACAATTAAATGTTTCAGATCATCAAACTAATTTCAATGTAAGACAAGGATAGCTCAAGAAAACACAAAATGCAGTTTGTTTTCAGATTATGATTTTATTTTTTGAGGGAAAAATGCTGTCCAGACCATCTTGTCCTATGTGAAAAAGTAATTGCCCCCTTAGCTACCAGTCTACCAAATGACTAAATTCATTTGGCAGTTGGGTTCAGTTTCACCAGAGGCCCTCACATATGATCACTGCCAGGCTTGTTGAATCTAAACATCACTAAATAGAACCTGTCTGGTGTTGTGAAGCAGCTAAAGGGTCTCAAAAAACAGCACATGATGCCACGCTCTAAAGAGATTCAAGAACAGATGTGAAACAAAGACACTGACATTCATCAGTCTGGAAAGGGTTGAAAAGCCATTGCTAATGCTCTGGGACTCCAGAGGACCACGGTGAGAGGCATTATTCACAAATGGAGAAGACATGGAACAGTGGAGAACCTTCCCAGGAGTGGCCGGTCTACCAACATTTGTCCAAGAGAGCATCAACATGTTATCCAGGAGTCACAAAAGAATCCAGACGAACATCAAAAGAACTGCAGGCCTCACTGGCCTCAGTTCAGGTCCGTCTACATGATTCTACAATGAGGAAGGCACTTGGTGAAAAATGGCACCCATGGGAGAGTCACAAGGTGCAAACCACAAATGACCAAAGAGACCATAAAGGCTCATCCATCATTTGCAAAAGAAATATCTGGATGAGCCCCGAGACTTTTGGGATAACATCCTCTGGACTGATGAGTCAAAGGAGGACATGGGTCCTGTTACATCTGGTGTAAAGCTAATACTGCATTCCACAAGAAGAATATCACACCAACAGTGACAAACATGGTGGTGGTAGTGTAATGGTTTGAGGACCTGGATGACTTGTCACAACTGGTGGAGGCTCCACCAGTTATGACAAAATTAAGGTTCTGAGTCAAGCCAAGTCAAAATCTGGACTTCAATCCAATTGAGATGCTGTGGCAAAACCTTAAAAAGGCAGTTCATACTCAAAAACCATCTAATGTGACTGAATTAAAACTGTTCTGCAGAGAAGAGTGGACCAGAATTCCTCCATGGTGATGCAAAAGACTGATCACAAGCTATCACAAACATTTAACTGCAGTTGTTGCTGCCGAGGGTGAATCAACCAGTTATGAGGTTTAGGGGGGCATTTACTTTTTCACAGAGGTGATATAGGTTTTCAATAAATATTTAATAGATCATCATTCAAGAGCTGCATTTTGTGTTTTATGGGTTATCTATATCTAATATTTAATAAATGTAAATATTAGATTGACAATCTGGTACATTTAAGTATGAGAAGTATGCAAAAATAAATGATTTCTGAATGCAAATACTTTTGCCTGGCACTATATAATCTTGGGGGATGCGATTCAAATTGCAACCGAATCACTCGCTCTCTGGTGGGTGCTAAGGAGCCCAACAAGGATGTGTCATGAGGGTACACACTGTAATGGTGTCATGGCTACTAAAGAGGACATTAAGAGAGGAACACCAAGCATAAACAAGTAATTCATAAGAAGAATGGCTGTATTCATCTAATAGACTCGTCCCAGAGTCAAAACCTCAGCTTCATTTGGGAGACTGATGTGGGCTCACTTAAAAGTAGTTCTGCCAGAGACAGCGTGTCCATCGTCCTTTCATGCACTGTTAGTGCAGAAGTACTGATGACCTCTTAGAGGTGACGGTACATTATGCTTATTTAACACACTTCAGTGGTGGAGATAAAGGACAAGTTCAAACATTTTCAACCCTGTCTCCCAAAAATTACATTACCATACAACAAAACATAGAATTCTCTTCACATTGTGACAGAAATGTAATTTCAAACATACTTTCTCACCAAAAGCTGAGCCTGTGATGTCGAAAGAAAGGCTTCCAGTTTGACTGAGCCGAAAAGGGAATAAAAGGAGGTAGGAGGGGAGGATGGAGCAATAAACCAGCCGCACGACTTTCAACCAGAAGACTGTCGTTTCCGTCCTGTGTGGGACCATTTATACTTCGACTAAAGTTTCATTGGTTGTCTCACACTGTTTGATTGGGTTTAGGCACACAGAACTACGTGGTTAGGTTTAGGAAAGTATTACACTTTGGTTGACACTTTGACAAAAATAACTACGTGTTAAAAGCTTGGTTGGATTTAGGCGCCAAATTTCTGTTGTTTGTTTGAGGGAAGTAGCAGAGTTTGGGTTAATATACGACCCTTTCACAACATGAAGGAACAATAGTAAAGCAATAAAAGAAATGGCAAAAAATGTGGTGACTGTGTGTTTTTTATAGTCACAAACAAAACAGCATATCAGGCTAAAAAAAAAAAAACACTTCCTGCAAAATGTAACTCAGAATGTTGTTTGAGATCATTGTTTTTGGGGAAACTACAGTTAGGTGGCCATTAGTCTGACTCCCCAGATGCAGATTTAGGTAGTTAGGTATGAGTCTGCCATTTCTGGTGCACATCTCCCACAGCTTCCTCTACATCTTACTATTTTCAAAATCACCTTCACTGTGGGGGCCGTTGTTTATCTCACTGAGTTAAGGTGATGCCACATAGGCTCACTTCCTTAGCAGCGGTCATGAGTTCGAATCCAGCTCAAGACCCTTTGCTGCATGTCCTTCTCTTGTCTTCCCCACTGTCACTCTCTGCAATAAAACGGAAAAACTCTCCCTCAAAAAAAAAAAAAAAAAATCTCCTTCACTGTGGAAACCAAACAACCTCCAAGCTAGCAACCTACATTTTAAAATAGACAGGTTGTGCCGAGGATTCAGATCGTGCAATGAAGCAGCTTTGCTTGGCTCTTCTGCTGAATGAGGCATTTTAATGTCAGTTCTCATCTCCCTGCATGCAAATGCTCCACCAAAACAATTAACTCGGCGCTATTTTGCAGGGGCACCATCGCTGCATCCCGGGCTGAGCACCCACCGCCCAAGATGTTCGCGATTCGTTTAAAGAAATGCATGCCGGAGCTGCAGTGGAGAAAGAGCAGGAGAAGCTTCACAAAGACGACAAAGCTCATTATATGTTGTGTCAGCTAGCTAACAGCACAGAGTGAGCACAGAGCACCTGAGCAACACAGAAGAGTGTATTATTTCCTTTGAGCTGTGACTGAACAGTCAGAAAACCTCAAGTACCCACGGAGGCAACAACATCGACTAATCGCAGCTCCTCAGATCTTAATCCAAGCATACTTGCAAAGATCGACCACCACACAAAGAAGAAGAAACACCATGAGCGTTTGGAGAGGGAAGATGGTCAACACCGTCTTTGAAAAGAGAAAGATAATCATTTACTCTAGCTGAGCACATTACACATATAATTTAAGTTGTTCACACTCATATACATTTACAATATAAATGAATTCAAATAGAATCATTTTATTAATATCAATTAGTAGATAACAGTGATAACATTTTAGATAGAAACAGAATTATTTAAATGAACAAATAAAATAAAATAAATAAACACATCTACATTAAATTTAGTAACTGAAATAGCATTTTCTTAGTTATATCACTGGCAGCACTGCTTTATCTTATTCCTTGTGCAATAATACTGAATTTGCAAACAAGACTTCTGTTGGCGTCTCACACAGCACATTCAGAGATCTTTATCTTGACGTTGTGGTGTGAAGTTTACCACGTAGGTTCAGATGGAGCCCAGCACCCGGGTGGCAAATTTGGCTTTAAAGAGGACGAGGTGAGGAGTCACATTTGCTCAAGGACTTTAAAGTTCTCGCGGTGGGCAAGCCTCTCTGACGCTTCAATGATGCATTGTCTGCCGTTTCAAATTAAGCTTATCTGCCTTGTTTGCCGTGAGCCCCATCGATGAGCTACAAGTGTATAAGGTCAAAGTTACCAGGCCGAGTAAATAAACAGAGGCGACAAGAGTGGCCTTTCATCATACAAGCAGAACTCATGTTTGATGGTTGCTGGGAAACTGGATGCAAGACCTCCAGCAGGCACCCTGCTGCTTTTGATCCTCTAATCTGCAGTGGCCTGAGGAGGTTTGTTACATCAATGCATGTGTGAACACACAGGGAGGACACATTAGGCAGGGTCTGGGCATCCTCCCCCGGGAAATTTTTGAGCATCAAACACTTAATTTACCGCTACCTCTATTTTTAATGCACCAATTTGTGACTTTTTTTGCACCATTTTATAAGATTAAATGTCTTTAAATGTCAGAATAAAAGTTCTTTTATCCTGTCATGTTTTTATTGGGGGTAGACAAAGGCACATGTTCTAAATACTGTAGGGGGCATGTCCCCTGAATCACCCCTGGAATTTCCACTGTCAGGCCAGGCTTGAATCAGTCTTGGCTAACTGATACAGGTGAACTGACCACGGACATCTGCCACAGAATAGTATGTTAGCAATTTAAAGAACAGATAGAATAAACAACAGAGCAGAGGGGGCCCACAGCACTATTTATCATGTATCTGTAACACAGTCCTGAGATCCCTTGCCAGGTAGTTTGACCGCCATTAACACCTCAAGGCATGTAAGTCTTAGGTTGTTAATGGACAATAACCCCTGTGATTTGGGGATTTGGGACTCCCCACCAGTCAGCTAGAACTAAGGATGCCTCTTGGATGAGAGGTGCTGTCTTAGTTTGGTATCTGGCCATCGCCACTTGCTTATTTGAAACTGGGTATGACAAGCAAAGGGAGGAAGACACTGAGAACTTGAGGACACTACACGTCAATGTGGTTGTAACCTGTCAATCACAAGGTAGCCCTATGACAACACATACCCTGCATTATCATCATGGGCAGCGGTGGCCTAGTGGTCTGTGAAGTGAACGTGTAACTCATGGGTCACCGGTTCAAGTCCCTGGATTGGCGAGAGGTTGAGGTGGGAAAGTGAGAGTGACTGCTTGTCCCAGTCACCACCACTGTGGGCTCTGGAGTAAGGCCCTAATTCCTGACTACTTCCCAATCGCTCCATCGTGGCAGCTCACTTCTCCTAGTATGTATAGTTAAGGTTAACTACTAACAGGATGGATCAAATGCAGATAAGGAATTTCCCCAAGGGGATCAATAAGGGTTAGATTATTATTACTATCTATTTAAAACTAAATGGAACCATAATTTACAAAATTAACACCGTCCTGTATCAAAGGAGAAGTGAAACTAGCGACTGAGATGATAAACTAATTAGGAAAATTTTTACTGAAGTCACAAATCAAGTGAGAAGTAGGATCCTTTTCTAATAAACTGCTATCCAATCAGATTTCTTTTCAACCAAAGGTGGCACCTCCTGCTGGTTGTTGGAAAGAATGCAGGTTTAACCCTATAATGCCGTGACTGTCATATTTGATACATACATTTCTGAGACTTATTGCGTCACCATACGGTTAAAAACTTTGTATAATGACGTACAAAGATACAGATGTTACAGATGTAAGTTTTTGTTATTATCCAAATTGCACATAATGCCCGATGTATCAAATATGGCACAAACAAAAAAAACATATATTCAAATATTTTTGTTCATTGTTTTCTTTTACATTTTGTTAAAAGGCCAAATAAAGACTTAAGGTTCCAAAGATTAGAATTTTCTGTCAGTTATTTCTTGGGTCAGGCATGACAGGGTTAAGGAACCTCCAGTTTCACTTTTCAGACCACATGGTTGTGAACATGCCAGAAAACAGAAAATGATCCAGCCACAGCAGAGGAGACAGACAGTGGGGAAGGAGAAGCAGAGGAGAGCCTCAAAACAGCAAAGACTCTCACATTAACCTGAAATAACAACATTCACACATTAATCAGTCAAACAATATGATTAAAAATACCCTGTTTTGAAGTTAGTTGGTTTTGAGGGTGTTACGACCCAGCCTCTAGGGGCAACTGGGTGCAACAAAACAAAACCAGGTGTTATTGGTTTGGTGAAGCAATTTATTGCTTAGTGACGGAATTAACACAAAACGGGTGGTACACAAAGCAAACAGAGTTGGTGGGTGTTGCTAAAATCAAAGAACCAAATAAAACCAAAAGATGGCTAACAGAGTTACGGAAAACTTACTAAGACAAAATAACAGTGCACCAAAAGTTCCTAGCCAAACATAAATACAATAGCAACACCACACCAAACACAAATAACAAACGAGTGACGAGTGCACAGAACTAACGAGACCAAAACTGGTGTCTCCAAAACACACAGTAACATTAGCATTTTATACACACAGAAAACAAAACCAATGCAGTTGCTAATAGAGGCCGAATGTCTTCACCAAGACACGAATGCCTCCCTATGAATTAGCAACTGCCAAAGGAACCATAATACACAGCATCACAGACAAAGAGGCACCAGGGCGAACTGGTCACATTAAATCCCAGCTGCCCCGACTGAGAGTTTGGTTGTGGGTTTTATATGACCAGGTGTGATGACTGCTGCAGTGGATTGGTTGCTGGTGGAGGGAACCGAGTGGTGGCCCAATCAGACAGGCCGGGAGGCGGGGAGAGCAAGTGTTGTAGAGCAGGTCTTCAGCTCCAGGCTAATCAGCTGAGATGTCTTTCAGCTGGGTTCCAGGAGCAGGCTCCCAAATCACAGCTGGGCTTTCACAGGCCATCTCAACACACAATGTTTGTGTCCCAGAAGCAAGACGGCAGACTGTCGTCAGTGGCCATAACAGAGGGCAGCGACAGCACTTTAGCCTTTACAGTGAGGTGATGGAGGACACTCTAGGTAAATACAGGGTGGCCAACAGTTTCAAAGGGAGGGACTAACATGCACAATCAGCAAGAAGCCCTGCCTGCAGTGTGCAGTTCGGGGCGGCGCTCAACATTTGACTCCACCCATCTCAACGTTCCATAAACCAATCGTGCTTAGTCTTATTACATTCAACTTTACTTCATTTTGCAACAGTTTAATGGCAATCTAACCCTAACCCTAACCCTAACCCTTACCCTTCAGGAACGTGTGTATCTAATTCAATTCAGAGTGGAACCACATACAGGGCCAAATACAGGTTTGTGACTATGCTAGGAGCATAAGACGGTGCTTGTTTTTACATGCAGGCAATGTCCCCTTGGGCAGAGTCAAATGTTAGATTTAGCCAATAGCATGCTGACGTTGAGCGCCACTCCAAACTGTTGGATTCAGCCAATAGTATGCTGACGTTGAGCCAGGTTGAGCTCCGCCCCGAACTGCACACTGCAGTCAGGGGTACTTGCAATCAGCTGGACTGGCTGTCAAACCCTGGGACAGGGAAGCTTGAATGACAACACATGTGGAAGCAGTGTGACTCCATTCTCTGCTCAGGACACCATTACTCCATTGTATCTTTAAATAGCAAATAGTTGTTTGCTGTGGTATTAATGCTATATTTATGCTCAGAATCTCGTATATTGCACTTTTAAGGACAATAATCGATTAATCATTAATATCCCTATTGGGAGGAAAAAACATGTTTGCATAAAAATCTTTAACAACTAAACTCAAGAACAACAAAAAGAAGCACACTTATACTTAAACCCCAGGTACACCATAGATCAAGGGTGCCCATTCCTGGTCCTCAAGGACCGCTATCCAGCATGTTTTAGATGTTTCCCTCTTCCAACATACCTGATTCAAATTATCAGCTCATCATCAAGCTCTACAGAAGCCTGATAACGATCCTGATCATTTAATCAGGTGTGTTGGAAGAGGGAAACATCTAAAACATCCTGGATAGGGGTCCTCAAGGATGCCATAGATGATCTGATTACATTTTTGTTTGCCTTCATGTATACATTTGCATCCAAACTAGTAATACTGTATAGGATATGTGTTCTTCTGTCATGGAGATCATGTTGGGAAACAAGGCGATCCAAGTGCCTCTTGTTTTATCAAACTCATGAAGGTGTGACCATTGTCACATCAACATTTTCTCACTGAACACTGTTTAATCTCAGGAAAGCTGATTTCTGAGGCATTTCTGAATACAGAACTGCATAATGCAGTGATATGTCAGGAAATTCCAAACTGTGTGTGTAAGGCCCTTTCCTATCTCGACATCAAAATGCCTCCATGCAGGAACAAAAATAAATGGTTTTCCTAGTTTAGTGTGAAGAATTTGACTGGAGTGCACAGAGCTCTGACCTTAAGCCCTTCCAACACCTCTGAGATGAACTGACTGTGGGCCCTCTCACCCAGCTTCAATCAACCTCACTTGTGCCTTTGTGGCTGACCAGGTTCCGAAATTTGTGGAAAGTTTTCTCAGAAAAGTGAAGGATGCTGCAGCAGCACATTCATGTCCATGGCAATGTTTAGCAATCACTCATGGAGGTAATGGTTTCATGCAGCGTAGCACGAATCCAGACAGCTAGCAGAGCTTTGTTACAGGCGGTCAGGTTGAGGGCATGTATGTATCGCCAGGAAAGTTTGTATGCTGCAGCTGGAATAATATACAGTGGCCCAGAAGGGTCAACGCAACTGCAAAAGCCACAACGCAACAGCAAAAGCCACAACACAAAGACAATCGCCACAACATAACTGCAAAAGCCATAAGGCAAATGCAAAGGCCACAATGGAAGTCAACCCACAATGGAAGTGTGCAGCGGTCGGAAGCATTGTGGATTTTGCTGTTGTATTTTGGCTTTTGCAGTTGTGTTGTGTATTTTGCGGTTGTGTTGTGGCTTCTTCCTTTCCGTTGACCCTTCTGGGCCACCTTAATAATAAGTACTTTTTAAGTAGAAGAATATCTACCATAAAATCCAATGGAATCTAATCCCAAAAGAACAGAACGCATGCATGATAAAGTTCTTTCCAAAAACTGTCAGGCCTTCAAATACTTTGGTCTATATATAGTTGACACCAAGCTTTGCATCAGTTAGAGACACATTTGTTTCATGTGTGCATGAATTAATGTTAGTATTCTGTCATCAGTAATTGTAAGCTCAATATGTGCCTCCAAATGTTGTTGTGGTATGGCCCTCCAAGACTTGCTCAGAAGCCAGTACAGTTGTGATAGAATCATGTTTAACCTTCACCTCATTATTCACACTTTTAGTGTTTTGTTTTGAAGAAAACCAGAGACAGTGACTTAGAACATATGCCAGCAATTGTCTGTGTTTGTTGAATAGCTCAAGGCTCCCCATTAGACAGGCACAGACTTAAAAGCCACACAATCGCCCCTTGAAGATAACATCTTACACTAATGAATCCCCAAGTTCACGAAACGCAGAAAAACTACACATATTTTTTGTTTCGGATAAAGTTCAGCTCCATGTTCATACATTTAGCAGAGAGCTCCAACCACAGATTTAACCATGGATATATTGTGTTCTTCGTAAAGGGCATATAAAAAGTAATTACTTAAAGGAAGAGCGAGCGATCCTGCGTTTATGGGCTTTACTCGCTAGTCGGAGACTTCAGTCCACCATCATTTAGGTTACATTATTCCCCCCTCCTGTTTTACCAGACCTTGCCTGTTTCATTCCAACCATTAAAATAAAATTCTCAGAAACACACTGCTGAGCTTTAGATCATTAGTAATCATGAACTTTTGCAAGGGAATTTTTGCAGCATTCACACGCTTATTTAAGTCATGCATCCCACTGAAGATAGAAATGAGCCCAGAGCCTTGAGAGTGAGGCAAGAAGCATTTTCTTCTGAGAGGATGCTCCGGTTGTTGAGTGATGGCAGCGCTCTGAGTTATGACAGACCCCCTTCGGCAGCACTCATGAAATTCTTAGATCCACGCAAGCAGTCAGTCATGGAGTTTCTGTGAACACTGGAATCCCCCAGGAAGAGCTGGAAAGCGTTGCCGGGGGGAGGGATGTCTGGAGTGACCTGCTTCGTCTGCTGCCTCTGTGACCCGACCCCAGATAAGCAGAAGAGAATGGATAGATGGATGGATGAATACTGGAATGTCATACATACAGTACTTAGATACTGAATGTGATGGTTTGTCATCAGTATAATAAAATAATGCACACAGAAAAGCCTTTGTTAAAAATTTCGTACATTGTAAGGCAATTCATTTTAAGTCTACAATAAATGATTAAAATGTTCTATATGTTCATATGTGTGCTTTACATGTGACAATAAAATTGAATTCATCAGCAAAAGGTTTAATTATGCTTTTAGGGTTTCTCTCTCCCCCTCAGTGAGTTATAGCTGCAGACTTTGTTTGAAGTCCAGGCTTCCCTTCCGCTACCTATTTAGGTCACCATGTAACATATTTGCATGACGCCTGCCTTGTGGCTATATGGCCCGCCCTCAAACAAAGAATGACTAGTTGCCTTATAGTATATATATGTGTGTGTGTGTGTGTGTGTGTGTGTGTGTGAAGAATGTATATGTCTGATACATTTAATGCAGATACAATTGTAATGTTATGAATAATTAGAATTCATTAATTCATTAGGTCAAGAAAGTGTCAAAACTATCAAGGCAGTAGCTTGACTTGTCTCAACAGAGAAAGCCTCAGTTGTGGCTTCAGCATTCAAACCTCATGCCTCCTGTGTCATAATACAATATGAATAATAGTGTTGTTTAGCTCCCAAACCATAGTGATAATAATAATAATAGTAATAATAATAAGAAGAAGAATGCACTGCATTTATAAGCGCTTTTCAAAAACTCAAAGATGCTTTACAGGTTAAAAACAAACACAAATACAGGCATACAAAGTCCATTGATCCATTGTCTGTACACCGCTTAATCCTCTGCAGGGTTGCGGGCAGGCTGGAGCCTATCCCAGCTGAAGGCAGGGGACACCCTCGACAGGTCGCCAGTCTATCGCAAGGCTACACATAGAGACAGACAACCAAGCACACTCACATTCACATCCACAGACAATTTAGAATCATCAATTAACCTCAGTATGTTTTTGGACTGTGTGAGGAAGCCGGAGTACCCAGTGAGAACCCACACTGCACAGGGAGAACATGCAAACTCCACACAGAAGGATCCCAGGCGTCCTAACCGGGACGCGAACCGGGGATCTTCTAGCTGTGAGGCGACGCTGCTAACCACCGAGCCACCGTGGAGCCCTGTATACAAAGTCAACCAATCAAAAAGAAAACAGAACAAATACAGTTGAAAGTGCATGTAGGAAACAAAAACACATGGTTAAAGTCTAATGTAAATCATGTATTGTGTATAGTCTATACAAATTTAGAGAGGCTACAAGTTGAAAGCGGTGCCGAACAGGTGTGTTTATAATTTAGTCTTGGGTCAACGGTATCATTGATATGTTGTGGGAGTGAGTTCCAAAGGGAGGGGGCGGCAACAGAGAAAGCTCTGTCCCCCCAGGTTCGGTGCCTGGTCCTGGGGACGGTCAGGAGGTTTACATAAGAGGAACAGAGGGTACAGGAAGGGGTGTAGGGGTGGAGCAAGTCCTTAAGGTAAGACGGGGCCTGGTTATGGAGTGATTTAAGGCTGAGTAGGAGGATTTTGAATTTGATACGGTATGGGACAGGAAGCCAGTGAAGATTCTGGAGGACAGGGGTGATGTGGAACGGGTGTGGGTGAGGAGGCAGGCGGTGGAGTTTTTGAAGTTTATTGAGGAGATTGTTGGTTGTGCCGTACAGGACGCTGCTGCAGTAGTCGATGTGATGAAGGCATGAATGAGGGTTTCAGCTGCAGAGAAAACAGAGAGAGGGGCGAAGGCGGGCGATGTTCTTGAGGTGATGGAAAGCTGTTTTTGTGACTGCTTCAGTGTGCTGGGAGAAGGTAAGTTTATTGTCAAAGATGACTCCAAGGTTGCGGCAGTAGGGTGAGGGTGAGAGGGTGAAGCTGTCAAAGGAGAGGCGGAAGTCTTTGGCTGTTGAGGTGAGAGAACTGGGAACTATTATAAGAATGTTGGATTTGGCACAGTTAAGTTTGAGAAAATTTGTTTACATTATATAATACTGTAAGTTCAGTTTTATGTAATGTCAGCTAACCTTGCTGGATAACATAAAGAGCGGCTCCTGCCACAAGACATCACTCCAGTTGTCAGAGTAAGTGTGCAGCCCTCTGACAGGCTTCCTGTCCGGTGGTAACCAATAGCAAAGCCCACTAGAGGGCACGTCATCTGTCGATCCCAGGACCACAAGCAGATCTGGCAGGCCGAGCACATCAAATTTCTGCAACGGCACATTACCAATGTTAACTCACTTTTGTCAGGCCAGCAGACCAGTCAGAAACGACTGGGCTGCCTTAAAGAGACAGGAATTAAAAGAGCGTTTTAGACAGAGGCTGCAGAAATGTACAGGGAAAAGCACAAAAACCTATTCTAATAGACTCTGAAAACAAAATTGTGAACCTGTTAATGAGTTTAATATGGGCTCTTTAAAGTGCAGTACCACTGAGGGTCACTAGGTGCTGGCTCTAACTGACCCCAACCCAAAGTGTGACCTTTTCTATGAGATATAAATTCAGCACAAGTCATTGTGATTTCCATTCATTCCTTCTGATCAGTGTGCTGGTGGTCATTTTGAACATAATTCCATCATGAAACAGATATTTGCTTGACTTGACGTGCCTGGTTTGGAGTGACTGACAAGCCATGACCTTGAGTCACAGTGCTTTGTGTCAGCAGTAAAACTAAAAAGGCCACACACTTTCAGTTGACAGTTCTGCTGTTCATTACTTTGTTTCAATCAGTTTTTGGTTCACTGTAATTATGGCTAGTTTTTTGGGTAATTGTACTAGCAGACCTTCAAGAGACGTCAATAGCCAGTTTTTTGGTAAGTAAATGTTGATGTTCTCAATGGTTCCAGATTTAATGCACTTTATATTCAGTTTTAATGATAAATAGAATGTGTATCATGTGCTTTCTTTGTTAGGAAATAAGATGTTGCTGTATATATTATATGTGGGTCCTACCCAATGTAGCGCCCTAGGCAAGATTGTATATGGCGCCCCACTCCATTGACGATTTACATACGCTTCCCGTTTTTGTGGTGCCCCCTGGAGGCCATGGCACCCTTAGCATTTGCCTATATTGCCTAATGGGCCAGCCGGCTCTGATGTGTGCTCCAATCAGGTTTCTAAGTGTCACATTCTGCCTTTTGACAACATAGCCTCAGATAATCATCGCATCGCGGTGTGTGTGACAGCTAACAGCCCTGAAGCAAAGCGTTAGGGCCAACAGCGCATAGCTCTTGATGAAAGGCCCGTTTTGACTGACAGCTTGACAGTTACACTCTGCTCCAGTCATGCTGACAGATCGTACTCTGGCTTAGATAAAAGTGCTGAGATGTCATCACTTTGCTTTCCTCTGATGTTTCATTCCCGTACTGTTCAGAAGTCATTACCAGACTCTCTTCATAATAGTCTGGATTTAGACTGAGTGCACTGCCTTTCCTCTTTGACCCATCATAGTGGATTCTTCCATCACCAACTACTCACCGCTGCAAACCAATCCATGGCAATAAATGAGTGACAGAAGAGTAGGGTTTAAGTTAATTCCCTGTTTCATGTCGTACTGATAGAACATACCTCTTAAAATGTGTGATCGAATCCCTATGGATTAAAGAGATTTAAGTGGTCAACTCACCAAATTTACAAAAAACATATGTCCTCCTTTGCCTTTATTGTGATCTAACCCTGCAGGAAGTTTCGGCTTTATTATACCCAGGTTTTGAGCCAATAGTTTTCAGATTACTGCATTCAAATAAATTCAGTGGAGACAAATATCATTTCTCACTGCATTACAAAAACCGCACATAACTACCATCACTCACTGTCTTGTGTGGTTTATCCAAAGTGACTGAGACACTGTCTTTTGAAACAGATGTTGTTTTATTTCTATGTAATCCTTTATTGGAAGGTTACAAAATAACTCATTGCATCTTTGCTGGATTTGATCAGAAACAATTACCTGAGACAGACACCTTGAAACCTGGGCAAATCATCCATCCATCCATCCATTATCTTCCGCTTATCCGGGGCCGGGTCGCGGAGGCAGCAGTCTAAGCAGAGAGGCCCAGACTTCCCTCGCCCCAGACACCTCCTCCAGCTCTTCTGGTGGGACCTCGAGGTGTTCCCAGGCCAGCCGAGAGACATAGTCCCTCCAGTGTGTCCTAGGTCTACCCTGAGGCCTCCTCCCCGTGGGACATGCCCGGAACACCTCCCCAGGGAGGCGTCCCAAAGGCATCCAGATCAGATGTCCAAGCCACCTCAACTGACCCCTCTCGATGTGGAGAAGTAGCAGCTCTACTCTGAGCTCCTCACCCGATCTTGAAGGGTGCGCCCAGCCACCCTGCGGAGGAAACTCATTTCAGCTGCTTGTATCCTGGACCTCGTTCTTTTGGTCATGACCCAAAGCTCATGACCATAGGTGAGAGTAGGAACGTAGATTGACCGGTAAATACAGAGCCTCGCCTTTTGGCTTAGCTCCTTCTTCACCACGACGGACCGGTACAGCGACCGTATGACTGCGCCGATCCGCCTGTCAGTCTCACGCTCCATCCTCCCCTCACTCGTGAACAAGACCCTGAGATACTTAAACTCCTCCACTTGGGGTAGGATCTCTCCACTGACCCGGAGAGGGCAAGCCACCTTTTTCCGGTCGAGAACCATGGCCTCAGATTTTGCTAATCCTCATCCCAGTCGCTTCACACTCGGCTGCAAACCGCCCCAGTGCACGCTGGAGGTCCAGATTTGATGAAGCCAGCAGGACCACATCATCCACAAAAAGCAGAGACGAGATCCCGCGGCCCCCAAACCGGACCGCGGGATACTAAGTATACTAAGAAGCCACTCGAAGCAACTGAGCAAATCCATCCATTCATCCATCATCTATACACCACTTAATCCTCTGTAGGGTCGCAGGGGGGCAGAGGACACCCTGGACAGGTCGCCAGCCTATCGCAGGGCTACACGGAGACAGACAACCAAGCACACTCTCATTCACACCTATGGACAATTTAGAATAATCAATTAACCTCAGCATGTTTTTGGACCTTGGGAGGAAGCCAGAGTACCTGGTGAAAACCCACGCTGCTCAGGGAGAACATGCAAACTCCACACAGAAAGATCCCAGGCGTCCTAACCGGGACACGAACCGGGGATCTTCTACTTCTGAGGCGACGCTGCTAACCACCGAGCCATCGTGCAGCCCCAACTGAGTAAATATATTTTTGTTTTCCTTATTGTGATGGAATGACTCTATAATACTTCTACTCTAGAACAATATGTTACTTGCCAAACACTGGATCAACGCAAAAAAAATTGAAAATAATTTAAGGGGTTAAACAGTTGCAATGGATGTTGCGCATTGGTACAGTTCCTTACATCTAAAATGTAACAGGTCAGAGACACTACCGGAGACCAACAGGAACCTTTATGTACAAGTTAAAAACAGACACAGCACAACAAAGGCAATGAGTTGTCATCTTGACTTTATTTAATAACCTAGACCCCCACCACCAAGGGTTATTGCATAAAAAAAAAATCAGTCATACAAAAACAATCAGTCACTCAGTAAAATGACTTGAAACAGACAATGTTGCAAACTGGATCCTCCCTCGCTCAAAGCTGTACCTACTTCTTGGGGCAGGCAGCTGGTTATTTTGTACACGTTTAACACTGACGCAGGCTCTGTTGTTTGAAAGTGGAAAAACGTCTTGGACATCTTTCTTATTCCGTTTTTTCTTACAAGTGACAGTACACATAGTTCAGGATTAGCAGAGACGAAACAATGCAGCGTGAATTCAAAGCATACCGTCACTGGTAAACAAAAACATCGACAGCATTTGCAGTGCATATAAAAGTAATAAATAACACTGGATACAGTACCCTGTAAATATATGTACATAGACTTTCAGGGCCAAACGAGGTCAATGCATAGCAAGGCTCCAAAGTACCACCACAGTCCTCTTAAGCTACAGTAAACAGTCTTTTGTGTAGTTCCACTAGTCAGAACTTTACTGAGCAGTCATTCTGCTGAAACAAATTACTGCCTCGTGAAGTGGTAACAGAAACATCATGGCAGCAGTGAAAGCATGGCTTATCAGCTTGCAGGGGAAACGCAGTTCTACTTAATCTGCTGTGAAGTTTGTGATGAATTGAACACTGCTGGCCTGCCTCTCAGCTACGATCACGGGGCTGCTCATGCCAAGGTCACGACTACCGCGGGCTACCGTTGACGGCTGTGCCTTTAACCATTTGTGCAGCAGCAGAAGCGCCTCTTGTTTGTTTCTCAGTTGCTGTAGAGAACTGCTTAAATAATCAGACCTCTTGGAAAACAGCCGGCCTGGTGCCGGGTTTGACAGTGGTGCAGTGTAAGAGAGGAAAAGGCCTGAGAAAAAAGGAGTTGTGCATTTTAAAACAAACTCTTCCGAAGCTTTAATTTGTGTACTCACAGACAGCAGTTCTGCAAATGTTGGTGTTGGCTAAACGCAGAGGATTTGGGGCTATAGAATAGAATAAACACATCTGTAAATGCTGAAGACAGTGAATACAGCGGCTACTACAAAAATGGACAACACTGGAGTAGGATGTAGGAGATCCACTTTCTGCAAATGTGTGCTCAAAACACTGCCTGTGAGGTGGAAGGAGCTCAGGAAAATGAAGAACACATGACACTGAGGATGAGCGTGCATCATTGTTGCCAGTCGAATAGGTCAAAGTGATGCCTGTGGGCTGGTTTACCAAGAAAAGCAGGAAAAACATCCAAAGAAATTCATCTCTAATGAGGCTGTAAGGATGGGAGACGGGTGTGGAGATGTGAGGGGAGTAATGTGCCGAAGGGAATGAGATAATCGTCTCTGGATGGGTTCACAATGAAATTTGGAGATGAAGGCAGCTGTGAGTACGCAGGCTGATGATGTAGTGGCAGGAAGTGCCCGGTGAGATCAATAAAGAGTTTCAGACGCTGCCACAGTGGAGCATAAACCTGGTGGTGTTGCAGTGTGGAGGGTTCTTTTGCTCTCTGCGTGGTTTATTTTGAGGTGCAAACTCTGCAGATATCATCCTGCCTTGAGGAAACCTGGAGAACACGTCATTTCCTTTAATTGTCCGCGATACAATCATTCCGTTTTTAAAAACAATGACACGGGAGTGAGTCACATCTTAGTGAAAAAATAAATCCAGTGATAAACAATGACTACACATGGAAAAACAAAACAAGTACATCTACTGCAGATCTACGATATGTGAAGTCACATTCAGATTAAGCACACGCGCTGGCGTCTACATCTGCCGCAAGCTTTAAATAGATCATCCCAAATTGGCTTTGTGCTTATTGTTACATGAATTTCATGTGCAGATCAACATTTCCCTTCTTGACATGATTAGTGTTAAAATGACAGGACCATGCTGAGTGGCCTGCAAACGTGTGAATAAATCATAGAAATAAAATGGCAATTGATTAAGAATACACAAGTTTAAGGGGGGAAAATGCAGTCTTATTCAGGAGCTTTGAAGAGCTCTACAAAAGTAGTCCAGCTATAAATTACAACAATGTCAATCAGCACTTAATATGCGCTCAATCTCCTCTAGTCTCTTTAAGGCAGCTGCCCTTTTTTCCTCTATATCTTTAATCTCTTTAGTGGACTTACCCTTAGTCCGCTTGTCAGACGTGCTACTGTCTACAGATTCTGATTGGTCCACACCCACATCTCGGAGGCTTTCTGCAGAGGATTTCCGCACATTCTTCTCATCCCCAACAGCATCAGCACCCCTCCCATCCTCTTCACCCTCTTCCGCACTCTCCTTGGCTCTCTGTGGCTTTTCCTCCTTGGCTGACATGGTGGCTCCCTCTGTTGAAGTGAGTGGTTGCCCTGCTGCGCTCATGGCAGCCATTTTACTTCGCACAATGCTCAAGTGACGGCGCACGTACTCCTCGTTTGGTGCCAGGGCCAGTGTTTCCTCCAGGCAGCGCTCAGCCCGCGGCAGGTCGCGCTCCTCAAAGTAGACCACGCACAAGTTGTGCTTGCCTTGGACATTTGTGGGGTCCATGCGCAAAATGCGCTCAAAGCAAGTTTTAGCACCGCGGGTGTCTTTCTTGTGGTTCATGAGGATGTCACCCTTCAGGATGAGGCCCTTAATGTGTTCTGGGTGGTGTCGCAGCAGCTCATCCAACACAGGCAGAGCATCAATCTCCCGTTTGGACTGAGAGTAAAGCAAAGCCAAATTAAACAGAGCGCTTCGGAAGCCAGCCTGCAAACCAATGGCTTTGCGCATCCACCGCTCAGCCGCTGCATTTTCATTGGCATCCATGGCCAGCATGCCGAGGTTGAAGTAACCATTGGCATCATCAGGCTCCTCCTCCACATAAAGAAGGAAACGACGGTTGGCCTCAGGCCAGAACTTTGGCTCACCTGTCACAGAAAACACACACACAGTTTTAGCAGATTTCACTTTTATAATCAAATACCGATAACAAACCACATCAGGGCTTCCCTTTCCACCTCTTATGTGCACTTGAGAATTAAAAACCTAAGCAGACAACAGACAAAAGCATCAGAGGACAACAAAAACTTTAACTTTCCTCTAGGCAGCACATAGAACAAACAGATGTGCATTTCTATCTTCCCAATTTGAGGTTTGGCTGCCAAACTACCCATTCTGTCATTTCTTTGTGCCTTTGTGCTGTTCTCCTGCTGTGGTTCCACCAGCAGTTGGTCTAGATGAGCCAAAAGATTTACATATTGGGAGTGGACAGAAATGCACATTAAAAGTCACTCGCATGCCTCCAACTAACTCAGAATCCTTGCTTTGTTTTCAGCAGACAACATAACTTATAACTAAAACTTTTAAAGCGTGTCAGGATCTGGCCCCAAGATACATAGCAGAAAAGTTATGAGGCAGTTTGCAGCCTGTGATACTCAGGTGGGGTCTTTCTGGCTGTTCCAAGGTTTGCCATCAGGGTCTCTCAGCTTTAGAACAACCTGCCAGAGGAGATGAAGCTTGTGGAATCAGTGACTTCTTTTAAATCATGTCTTAAAATACACTTTATAGACCTCTGCGTCATGGAGCCTTTTTATTGCTTCAATTTTTAATTTACTTTATTATTTCATTTTGTATTTATTACTGTCAAAATATTGCCTTTTGTAACTTTATACGAATTTCATCTGAATTTTGCCTCACTTTGCTTGGCCTTGCTGTCTGGTTTACTGTTGACAATTTGCCAAAAGTTTTTGCTTTGTCTATCAAAGCACTTTGTAAACCTTTGTTTTTAAAAGTGCGACTTAAAAAAAAAGTTATTATTAAGATTATTTATTATTACATACATATTTTAAAGCTTTGGTTGTGACCTAGTGGTTTGTGAAGCGAACATGTAACCGGTGGGTCGCCGGTTCGAGCCCCCGGACTGGCAAGAAGTTGCGGTGGGAAAGTGAGAGTGACTGCTTGTCCCAGTCACCACCACTGTGGGCCCTTGAGCAAGGCCCTTAACCCCTGACTGCTCCCCGGGCGCTGCACCGTGGCAGCCCACTGCTCCTAGTATGTATAGTTAATGTTAACTACGAATAGGATGGGCCAAATACAGAGAAGAAATTTCCCCAAGGGGATCAATAAAGGTTAGATTATTATTATTTATTATTTATTAAGGGGCTGCACGGTGGCTCGGTGGTTAGCAGCGTCACCTCACAGCTAGGAGATCCCCGGTTTGCTTCCCATTTGGGACCCCTGGGATTTTCTGTGTGGAGTTTGTACTCTTTCTATGCAGCGTGGGTTTTCTCTGGGTACTCCGGCTTCCTCCCACAGTCCAAACACATGCTGAGGTTATTCTAAATTGCCTTTAGGTGTGAATAAGAGTGTGCTTGGTTGTCTGTCTCTATGTGCTGCCCTACGACTAGCTGGGTACCTGTCCAGGGTGTCCCCTGCCTTCAGCTGGGATAGGCTCCAGCAGTGTATAGATAATGGATGGATTATTTATGAAGGTCAATGTTAGGTCAAAACATGCTTTCCAAGACCTGGGTCTGACGGGGCATCACCCACCAGGTTAGAATTAAAAATATATGTATATTCTTAACGACGAGCTACTGTAGAGATGCGTGCTGGTTTTTTTGGGATAGAAGACAAACAACTTTCTTTTTTTTTAGTTGATTTTCCTAAAAGGCATCAAGTTTGTAGCCGTAGGGAAGAGGGAATTTAACGTAAGATACTGCATTCACAAGTAGCACTCAAATGTGCTCTTTGTTAGATCACTGGTCACGGCAGAACCTGACTCTGTCTTCATTAAACAAATTTAAATGTCTGAAAGTTTACTGCTTCCATAATCAGTAAAGACAATCAGTCAGATTGATAAGAATTAACCGGGTTTACACAGTCTGTGGTGCTGCAGTATACTGTTACATGACTATTTGTCATCTGAGAGATACCCCTCACCATGCTGAAGGATGTGAAGTATGACCCCCAGATCCCACAGCAGAGCCTGGAGTGAAAGACGCCGGCATCAAGCAGACCAAAGGAAACCTACATACCCAAATTGTCCAATAAAATAGTGCTGACTGACTCCTTATTCAATTCCCATCTCGAAAGACATAAACAGTGTTGTTGCTGTTGTCATACAGCAACTTAGAGGATGTGATAAAAAGGTTTAAATCCTCATAAGGGGGAAAACCCTATTTAAGATTTCCACGAAAAAATACAAAACGGCAACGGAATAAATGATGTAAAGAATGTTAGGCATCGATAAAAAATAAAAAATAGATAAATCTACTAATTGGAAGAAGCATGCTTCATGAGTCTGACACATGGGACATGCTGCTTATTATTTTGAAAATAGTATTTTAAGTGATACTACCGTGTTTCAAGAGAAGAAGTCTCTTTCAATTGGTGGGGCTAGTCAACAGTTAGAAACCTCCAGATTGATGAAGCAGCAATAAAAAACCTTTACACCTGCGATGACATATTAAGCCTGACTGGACCGAGTCACTCTGAGGTGAACACAGTCGAGAAGGAAAAGGAAAACACGCTCTGTTGCTACCTTAAGTGCTCACCTCTTTGTTAACATTGTTTGAACCACCCTACATAAGCCCTGAGCAAACATGGGTGTCCTTGATGTTTTAGCCTTCACTGTACAGGGCTCTTGGCTTAACTTGCAGCAGGAATGCGCTGGTGGAAAAGTGTCGTTAGATTTTTTAAAAAAAAAGCAAAAAAACATGGGTGGAAAAAGCTAACATAAACTGCCTAAACCTGCAGTAAAACCTGCTGTAAATATCACTGCTTACGAAACTGATTTAATTTTCACTGAAGCGTTGAAGCGTGACCTGACAGAAACTTGGCCATGAGCCCGAAGCCAGTGCACGGAGGGTTCATTTCAACAGTAAGGACAACTAGAGAAAACCTGGCTACACCCTAAAGGTAAAATCCGGTCATTTCCATTGTTCACATCCACTGGAATGAAAAGGTTTTATACAAGTGACAAGTACTCCTTCAGTTAGCAAGTGGAGTCCTGCTGTTACTCCAGCTGGAGACTGGGTTGGAGCATCTACGTGCTCACTGAAGCACTCACTCACCTGACTCCTGCATGAGGAGTGCTGAGTTGAAGAGTGCCAGCTTGTGGCGTGGGTTAAGCTCCAGGGCGTGGTTGAAGTTCTTCAGGG
Organism: Dascyllus trimaculatus; assembly: GCA_024666655.1. NCBI lineage: Eukaryota > Metazoa > Chordata > Actinopteri > Pomacentridae > Dascyllus > Dascyllus trimaculatus. Next base: position 31,075,964 of record CM045448.1, read on the forward strand.
CTTCGGATGGGTCTTTCATCTCTATGTTGACAATGGCCAGGTTGTACCAAAGGTCAGCGTTGGTGCGATCGAGCTCCAAGGCTCGGAGGTAGGCATCCCGGGCTTCTGTGAGCTTGTTCATCTTCAGCAGCAGCTCCCCTCTGTGCCCAAAAAAAAAAAAAAAAAAGAAATTAGGAGTCAAAGCGTATCAGGATTTTTCCACTGTGGATGACTTATTGTAAAAACATTCATCATATAATCTTTCACTGATAAAATCACCAACCCTTCAATACCAGAAAAGCCAAAAAGGTTATGCAAACAAAATGTTTAATTATTCTTGGGTGCAGCTGATAACTAAAACAACAATCTAGGAACACAGTGACACCTACTATAGACTTTATTGGCAGAATAGAAAGGACAAACAAAAAATGTCTGATGGTAAAAAAAAAGACACGTTGGTGTTGCAGAAGGAGGAGGGCACTGAATTTGGGTGCTATGTTGCATTTTGAGAAGACACATCTGATGGGTACAAAGCAAAAACAATAAATCTTGCCTGCTGATGTAGGCTTGCTTGAAGTCAGGTCTCATGCTGATTGCTTGTCGGTAGAGCTGGTCAGCCTCCTCCAGCCGTGAGTCGTTGGCCCGGATCAGATTTGCCAGGTTTATGTAAACATTCAGATGGTTTGGGGCCACACGTGTCGCATACTTCTTACCAGGAATGACCTGATGAGTGGTCAACAGACAAGCCTCAATGCTTTTGTAACATCCGAGAAATGAAGTGAATTAAAAGGAAAATCTGTGGGGCAAAGTGCAATCACTGTTCTGAGAGATTAGTCTCTAGTGCAGATTATACTTTTGGTTGCCGACTCCATTTGGGCTCAGTGTCCCAGTTACAAGTGAAGTGCCTTGTAACTAATCCTCCTAACTATCACCGCTCTCATTCTAGATGCAGTCTTGCTGGTGGCCGCCAGCAACAAGTTGGACGCTGAAGTCAGCTCCAGCTGCTGATGTTGGTAAATGGACTGTGTTAAGCAAGAGGCTGCTGCTGGGTTAGGTGAAGCAAAGCAGGAAGAAGCTGCCTCAGAAGTTTTAAAACCTCCAACTTGAATTCCAGCGGGTGCACGCCAAAACTAGTTGGAGTCAGTTCTCGATATCACTTTGGGCTGTGCCGTGACACACGCAGGCAAACACATCCACAAATCAAACCAAAGCCAAACAAACAAACAAAAAGGAACCATCAAGAACAAAATGAGTGTCAGTTGGGCGATGACAGATGAGACTCTCTGGAGAAAGGTACACAAACATGTTATTGGATTATGCAACACTGGGCCACTCAAAGAAGGAATCTGGCGGTTATTATTCAAGCAAGACTAAAATTTTGAACATAATTAACGTCGGTTGTATTTACTTTAATACTGGATTCATGATTTGATTGAAATGCTCTCATTTCTGTGGGTAGCAGGATGTGCCACCATCATAAACTGTGCCAACCACAAACCTGCACAGCATGAATAATAAGCGTACAGAACCAAGCAAAAAAAAAAAGAGGAAAGTTGCCGTCTATGGACTTTCACGCAGCTCAGTGCATTGTGCTTCAAACACCTTCGGACTGTACAAGAAATGCTGACATACCTGTGGCATGAGGGATTTGGCAACCAAGTAAGCATCTTCCGCCTCCTTGGACTTGTTCAAGTTCTTATAGGTCCTTCCAACATTCATGTGAGCCCCAATGTCATCTGCAGCAACAGTGGACAAAGAATAAGAAGGGGAGCAGAGGAAATTTACCCGACATGTTTATTCTTAATGTACTTGAACACATTTCCCTAATTTACCATCTAATCTATCCATCCTGCCATTCGCTATACCTGCTTTATAATGTAGAGGCTCGTGAAGGATTACGCCAGCCAATATTAGGTACGATATTGATGAATTACACATTAATGGTCCAAGAGGAAAAATATACCTTTTTCTAAGGAGTCTAGAAGTAAAATAAATCCTTATGGGAGCTCGCAGGAAGAGCGAATCAGTGAAAGAGGTCAGTTTGGACAAGCAGAACGAGCCTGGCGATTTGCATAGCAGGAAATCCTCGCTGGGTTAATGTGTTTATGTTGTTAATCTTGGGGAAACACTCCTGGGTGGTGAACCAGCAAAAGTGCTGATGTCTCAGCTGATGGCAGGCTTCCTGAAAACTAAGGCATGAAGCGGAACCGAAAAACTGGAAGAGGCCAAACCTGCCATAATTGTACATGTTGCGTTTACGAAGTGAAGTTTAGTGTAGGGCTGTCGGATCACAAGAATGACGTTTTGGAGTACAGTTATTATTATTAACTCATAAAACAACAGCTAGCTATGCGTGCAAAAGTAAAAAGAAAGTAATAATCCAAGCCAAACCAAGTACACATAAATCCAACTAGACTTGTAATTGAAGTTGAGGGATTTCTTGTCATATTTCTGGACTGGATATTAAGTGTTACCACATAAGCATTTACTGTTTCAGCAGTTACTCCTTTCATCAACGAAGATTCTTGCACAATGGCCTCATTCCATTTTACGGCCACCACCCAACGGCTTGTGTTGCACCCTATTTTACACAATCTACATTTCTTCCTTCCTAATAAAAATAATAATAATATTGCATTGACTTTATGAAGCACTTTTCTAGGCTCTCAAATACGCTTTGCATTGCATTATTCATTAACTCCATACTCCATGGTGGTAACCTCCATATGTAGCCACAGCTGTCCTGGGGTAGACTGATAGAGGCCAGGCTGCCCGTCTGCTCCATCAGCCCCTCCAACCACCACCAACCACTCACTCTCATGCTGCATTCACCCAGGCTTCCTGGTGTTCCCTCACAGTCTCCCATCCAACCTCACTTAAGCTTCCGAGATCTGACGGGATACTCACAACCGCTGCTGGCGACCTGCGCCTACATGGCAACGCCCTAACTCAGTGAGCGGCCCATGATAGTGTTTTTGACAAATTTTTCAATGTTCATATTATCTCATACCGTAAGGGAAGCCATTACTGATCATGTCAACAACGAACAGCATCCTTTGTTTTTCTGACTGTGTTTTTTTTTTCCACAGCACCCGTAATTAAGAAAGGGAAGAAACAATAAAAGGAAACAATTTACAGTACAACACTCTCGCAATTTTGAGGTGAGAGTATTTCAGGAACCACATGACATTGTGTTTCAGGGCTTGTGTTTTTACTTCTGCAAGCTTTCCAGTGTTGCTGTGAGAACTTGCAGAAAAAAAATCTGTCATCTCTCCTGTGTGACCGCACTTCCAACGGTGATTCACCCAAAAAAAAAAAAAAAAAAAAAAATCCTTTCAGCATATAACAAACACAGGAAAATACCAGGACAGGGGGAATGAGCAAAAACGCTCTTGCATGCGTTTGTTCAACAAATAAATAAATTCAAAAATTAAATGGACTCAAATCGGAGCCTCTGACTGGTTAAAAAAAAGTTTGTCCAATAAGTATTTTAAAGCACAACTATAGTTTCTGTTGAAGATTCTGAGGCCAATACGATGGCCTCATCTGCATTTAGCTTGTAGAACTGGTACAAAAACCTGATAGTTCATGGTTTCTCTGAACATTAAGAAAATCAACATTACCACATGCAGTGCATCCCACTAATAAACAACACATTATGTGAGATCTCACACTATTCCCTTTGACCCTGTTAAGAAATAATCTGACAACCCATTTGTTGTACATGTACACGAAAGGAAAAAGTGATCCACTGATTTCTGTTCCTCACCTGGTTGGACGCGAGTGGCCTGGAGAAAATACTGCAGTGCCTTTGCATAATTGCTCTGGTTCTCTAGAGCATGGCCAACATTGTTCCACAACTTGGCGTTGTTCTTGTTAACCTGGAGTGACAGACAGTTGAACAAATTGAAACTGTAAAAACTGGTCGACCATCGTATAAAGTGATGAGCTGTTTAAAGCTGTTAAATCAAACCTTTTATGACAAGGTGATAAAAGACAACCGGTTCTTCCTTCTCACCTTCAGGGCAGATGTGAATAGAGTGTACTCTGACTCCCAGTCCCAGTTCCTGTTGAAGGTTTTCACTGCATGTGTAGTTAAGAGCACTCCAATCATCAACCAGGAAATCTTCTTCAAGTGTCTGCAATTGTAAATGTAAAGAGATCTAAATGATATTGATTTGGTAATACAATCAACCAAATACTTAGAGCAGTTCATGTTTCAGGGGCTGACAATTCTGTGAGTGATATGAAAGTGCAGCGTTCTCTGTATCAGCAGCTAACCCTTTTTTAAGATAATAAAAGTTAAACTGTAGTCATTCAAAATTGGAGTAATTCATATATCACAGTAATAGTTTCCTCTAGTTAAAAACAAGTGTCACAGTGTTAGGAATAGCTTGTTCCGCCCTGTCCCTGAGGCACCTTGGTGTGTGTCATTTGTGAGAGATTATATATTTCTAACATCACCCTGGACAAGCACTCACCCTTTATGTGAGACGATCTTGAATCCATGTGCAACCAGAACACAGAAGCCCATGCTGGGCACATAAAGGACCCTCTCTGCCACGACGAAACCCACAGGGAAGAAGAGGTTGGACGCCGGAATAAAAGGCAGGACAATCAAAGACAGGGCCTGAAGGAGAGAGACAATAAAGATGACATCAGTTTGTACGAGCAAAGTTCAGAGATCGTACAAAAAAATAGGTATCAGACGAAAAAGAAGAAGAAAGAAGATGCCGCCTACATAAAAGATTAATTATAATAGGCACCTTCATGCATAACTAGATGATGTTGTTTCAGTGAATAAGTAACACCTGAATAAAGAGCTTTTCTGACTTTTTTACACTTATCATCAGTCAAATCAAAAGAAACAGCAAACTATGCTTTTTTGTTGATTTCTTAAAATGGAAAGAAGTACAACACTGACAGACAACCTTACAAAATCTTGAATTGTGTACTTTGGCACGTACAAAAGTCTCAGAACTTCGTTGACACTAATGTGACTTGTTAAGCAGGTCAGGAATTGTCATTAGAAGTGATGTCAGCTGATGGCATTCACAGAGCAAAACAAATCTGCTGACTCGTCAGACCTTGTGATAACATACAACAACCATGTGTTCCCCTAAGCAACTACTTAGAATCTAAAAATAAAGCTAACTGATGCCTGCAAAGAGACATATAAAGTTAGGTCAGGACATAATGTGGACTGCATGTCTGCTGGGAAGAAAGGCAAAACAAAACCCTTATACGACAGAAGATGAGCAGGAGGCCTGTTAGCTGAGACAGAAGAGGTGGTGGTGGTGCACTGTTCCATTCTGCAGCTATGAGGGCTACACATAGAGACAGACAACCAGGCACACTCACATTCACACCCATGGACAGTTTAGAATCATCAATTAACCTCAGCATGTTTTTGGACTGTGGGAGGAAGCCGGAGTACTCGGAGAAAACCCATGCTACACAGGGAGAACATGCAAACTCCACACAGAAAGATCCCAGGCGTCCTAACCGGGATGTGAACTGGGGATCTTCTAGCTGTGAGGCGACGATGCAAACCACCTAGTCAACGTGCAGCCCTGACAACAGATTATTTTTTATGTTATGTTTGTATAGTTGATCGGGCAAAAGAAACAATCCACAGATGCTACTATGTGCTCTTTTTTTCTAATGATTAAACAAGTATTTGTTAGGGAATAATGAGCAGTCCAATTTCTAACGTGCAGCCTTCATGAACAAACAGTAATAATAACAATTTTATCCTTTATTAAACCCCTTGGGGAAATTCCTCTCTGCATTTTGACTCATCCTAGTTAAGAGCAGTGGGCTGCCATGTTGTGGCGTCCAGGGAGCAGTCGGGCGCAGCGGGGGATCGATCCTCTGACCTTCCCATCAGTAGCCCAGGGCTTAACCTGTTGCGCCACCAGTAGCCATCAAGGTGGGAAAAGGAACTCATGAGCGGAGCTCCTCGCTGACAGCGTTTATCTAAAACTAATAGTGTCAATGTCAGACAGCTGGCAGCCATGCAATGATGTGATGCTAAGTAGGTTGATGTGGTATGGTTTTGTTATGCAACATATTCCAAAATGCTCCTAGCAAAACAAAATAAGAACAGCAAAGGTCAAAATTTAGTTTACTTTGTGTATTTGTGTGTTCCTCTTTCTTAACTAAAGCTTAGAGCAGTTCTGTGAGGAAGTTTACTGACCTTCAAGTACGAGGGCCATGGGCCTGTTGCACAACAGATGCTAATTTGTTTCTGTGTCTCACATTGAACAATCGGCATCCTTTCATTCCTTCAAAGCTCATACAAAAGTGAACCTCACTAGAAACGAGTGCGGTTCACTGCCACTAATCCAATCTACTCGACATTGACTGCGCTGGGTAATCAAAACATTAACATTAAAACTCTGACGCCATGCGAGGTATAAACGGCACTGTGGAGAGATAGGGCTAACCCTGACCTTCTCTCTCCAGGGCTCTGAGTGTAACGTCGTCTAGGGCTGCACCTCACTTATTCTATTATCAATTAATGTTTGCTTTTTGTAGATCAATCGGTTAATGTCACAGCTAACTGATGACTTATTTAAAATGATGGTCCATTTCAGCAATGCCACATAAGCTGGTCTAATTAAGTAGAATAAAGCATCACTATCTGTTATATTTACTGTATTAGATTATAATAAAGCTGGAAATGATGTTTATCAGTACTAATTCTGTTTAAGTTACTCATGCAACAATGTGATGTACTTTAAGAACAAGGAGGAAGGATACGTGATCACTATCCTTTATGGCTATGCACTACGTTTGCTTTTGATAAAGCTGTTTTGTTTCAATTTTGTCTCAGTTTCTCACACAACAAAATAGTGAATATCACTACCAGAGCATGAAGAACAAAGAGAACCTAAATAAATACAGTACACTTAAAACCAGTCTTATATGTTGCCTCACTACCTTATAAAGTAGGATAAAATATCATTATGTTATGCGAATATAAAATATGACTATGCCTCAGGTTTCTAGCAGAACATTGCGTACTAACACTGTGATAATAGGAAACAGAGAAAGTGTGTTCAGCCAGATTGCTATTTTAAAAGAGGAGCTTTCTCAGTGTTAAATCAAGGCATGACTGATGGTTTCTGAAGGCATGGAGCTCTAAAACACTTTGTGGAAACTGGATCCACTGAGTCCAATGCAGGATCAGGCAGACAAAAAGTGACCATACCATCAAAAGCCATATAAGTCAAGCTTTGGTCACTGAAAGACCAGAAAAGGAACTTCACCACAGATACAGAAATTGCTGAGTAAAGAAAGCAAGACTCCAATCACTAAAAGTCCTGTCAGAGGAGGGCTGGCTTGAGGTGGCTTTAGAGGACAAACAGCATGTCAGCTACTTCTCAGCAGGAGAAACAAGGTCAAACACAGAGGTTGGGCTGAGACATAGCAGCATTTCACAGTGAATGATGAAAAAGAAATTTCTTCCCAATTGCTGATGAATCCAAGACTGTGGAGAGAGAATGATACTGCACTACTCTGCTACTCTGGACACCTGCACCTAATGCATCCTGACACAGAAGTAGCAACACTTCTAACATTGTTCAGAAACATGCTACACCCTCTGATTCACACCTTTGCGGAGAGAGGTGATACGCTATTGAGGCTTCCAGACTCAATAGCCTATCATATAAACATGCCTTTGAATAATCTGACCGAATCTTCTCTCACCATGATGACAGTCTTGGCAGAGCTGTGCCTGTAGCGCAGGCTGTGGTAAGCCAGCAGGCCCAGGAAGGTGTAGAACACAAGCGTGGCCAGGTTACGAAGGTCTAGAAGTGACTCCACCAGAGGGATGGTGCCCATAGTCCAGTCGCAGCAGAGCTCTGAAGGATTCAGCAGAAGCCATGCGTTCACAGGAAGTAGGTAGTTGAAAGTCAGCTGTCTAGAGGGAGTGGGGCTGACTGCTGCCGGGTTATCAAATCTACAAGAGAAGATGGAGAAAAATTAATTATTGTGGCCAATAAAGCATTGGGTGGGTAGAGTAAGTGAGGATAAAATATGTGGTAGAGCAATAGTGAGGACACAATAAGAATTAATAGAATAAACCTTCATAGTGCAAAATAGGACTACTAAAATAAAATTCTCCCTATACAAGGCAAAATGAGGAGTTTCTAGAACTCTAAGTTGAACCAAGATCTAAACCAATCTGCTCTTAGGTCAGAAACAGCAAGGGGTTCACCTTTATGCAATAAGCTCTTCAGTCAGTGAAGAGCAACTGCATCACCTGGCTCAGAAGGAAATGCAGCAACCCTGATCTTGTGAGGTTATTATCGCCTACGTTTTCATGATGTCAGAGCAAGTCAGGCAGAAGGCTAACCATTGTGCACTGTGCAGTTATTGCTGGCTCATCTGCAATAAGCCTATTGACAAGTACAAGATTATAGCGTACAGGCGTAGGATATTTTTACATACAGCCCTGGTACCAATTACAACAGCTGAGGCTTATAACACCACGGCCTAATCCCTGACTTTATTCAGAGGCGGGACGGTTCATTGCACAGATGAACCGATTGTTTTAAACGCAAATGAAACTATTCTTGCAAAAATAGAGAGAAATTAGTCGCACGTGTTATATTATTTTATGATTTATTATATTATTCCTTGATTCTACCATGATTGGATTTGCTATATTATTTACTCAGTTTGATCATCATTCGTCTAACCTTATGTGGCCTTGGGGTCGTAGACAGTCTGCACTCATTATCTTTGTTGGTATAAAAACGAGAATATCTGCACTCCCAGTTTCCGTCTTATCTTGTTCCCATGGACAGTTTGCCATTGTTATGAATAAACTGAATGAAAAGGGAGTAGAATGCTCGCAGTTCCTGTCTTATCTGTACTCAGTAGTTTCTGTGTTCAGCTAAGTTCTGCACAACAGTGGCGAAATACATGCACGTCTTTAACACAACACACAGACACACACACTTGTTTTAGCACATTTCAGTAAATCCACCTGAACACTGGTTGGCATGTTCACATCAGAGATAACTGGCCAATGAGGCTCGGTTGCGTCTAAGTCCAACCTGTGGACGGGGCAGGCCCAGCCCAAGAAGATAAATGTGAATTATACCTGAATATCAGGGCTCACTCTGATGGAGTTCCTGCAATAGCTCTGTCATTTTGAGACCAGCGCTGCCATACTTTACCTGTGACCTAAATAAATTCTACATCTGTGAACTGAAAATGGGCTGCATGGTGGCTCTGTGGTTAGCAGCGTCGTCTCCCAGCTAGAGGATCCCCGGTTCGCGTCCCGCTTAGGACGCCTGGGATCTTTCTGTGTGGAGTTTGCATGTTCTCCCTGTGCAGCGTGGGTTTTCTCCGGGTACTCCGGCTTCCTCCCACAGTCCAAAAACACGCTGAGGTTAGCTGATTATTCTAAATTGTCCATAGGTGTGAATGAGAGCGTGCTTGGTTGTCTGTCTCTATATGTAGCCCTGTGATAGGCTGGCAACCTGTCCAGGGTGTCCCCTTCCTTCACCTGAGTCTGCTGGGTTAGGCTCCAGTGCCACCGCAACGCTGCAGAGGATTAAGCGGTCTATAGATAATAGATGGATGGATGAACTGAAAATTTCTCTAGTTTGTTCTTGGGCTTCCAACAAAAGAATCAGGCTTTACAGACAGCAAGGTCTTTGCAATGAGAACAAGATTAGCAGCAAGTTTAACAGAGAAATAAGGATAACACATTTTGTTTGTCTTCCTGCGCTGTTTAGTCTCATGTGCTTGTAGTACATAATGGTTTTGCTGCACCACGCTATCATCCTGCTATAGGATAACTGGTTTGTATTTCTTAAAACTACACAGTCAATATAGGCGAGGCTTAGTAAAGAAAGTGGCTTCAGTGTTCGCTCATATTAGTGACGGGTGGGATTGTTGAGGTGGAGTATTTGCATGCAGGGCCACAAGGACTGTCATTAAAATGAATAATCCAACCAAGCCCCCCCCCCAAATTCCTCTATCTCTATGTTACCAGTTTCTTCGCCCAAGGAAACAACAACTGCAACCCCTGACAGCTAACCTGCCACACTGAAAATGAAACACAAGTTTCAGCAGAGTCTTGCTGAGGACTTGGATGGTGCAGTAATGCAGCCCTGCTAGTTTTTTCGGTGGATTATCCATTTTAATCACAGCGCTCATCTCCCTGTGGGGAAATGTTACACCACGAGAATTCCACCTGTCACTATTTTGAAGAAACACCAAAGCCACATCTTTTGCTTGGCCTTGCCCACAGCGACTGTGATTGGTTTAAAGAAATACAAACAAGTCAGACTGTTTCTTCACCCTACAGCGGAATGACAGTGTGGTGCAGCCAGACCAGAGTTTTACAGAAGGGGCTAGCTAAGTGAGACTACTTTGGTACTGGCTTTATTTTTTATCCCTGAGGGTCCCCACTTAGTCTGAATAAAGCCACGAGGGAGATTAAAGAAAAGGTTAACGTTGTGTTACATTAATGTTATGTGGAAGGGTAACAGATTTGATCTGGTCGGTCAAAGGTGTAGGTTCAAGATGGTACAGTAGAGCCTAAACACACAGCATCAAGCAAGGACAAGTCTGTAGAAATACAAAATGTACATCTACAAAAATGTAGATCTGCAATGTGCCACAGAATTATACCAACTGTCCAACTGCCATATTGCACCATTCAATCATGTTTAATCAAAGCCTATTCTTCAATCATTTCTCGCAATGTTACAAACTATTTCAGTTGTTAATGGTGTCACTTACTTCAAAGATCAACGGGTGCAATATCTCTAGTACATAGCTAACCATGCCTATTTACCTAAAAAAACAGTAGACTTCTATTTTTTAGCAGAATAATGAGCCATGTCACACTGCACACATGGCTCAGAAACGTTTGAGGAACATGACAGAGATCGAGACGATTTGGCCTCCATATGCGCCAGATCTTAATCCGATCGCTCATCTGTGTCATACGCTGGAAAAACAAGTCGGAACCAAGGAGGCCCCGACTTCCAGGATTTAAAGGATCTGTTAACGCCTTGTTTCCTGATACCGCAGGACACCTACAGAGGTCTGTGGAGTCTAGGTTTCATTAGACCAGAGCTGTTTTGGTGGCACAAGGGGAAGTGCATACTGTCAAACAGACACTGTATTCAGCGCCTACAACTAAAGGTGATATACTTGAACACAAGGAAGGGAAATTCAGCTAAAATGCTGACAGATGGAATGTTCTTTTGTGGACTCAAGGGCTAGTATTGACCCCTTTTAGCCGAAGCATTTTCCTGTAGGTGTTTTGTATACACGTTTAGCAGTCTTTGACATTAGCCTGATGACACTCTTGACCACTTTCCCTGCAAAATTCCTTCAGTTGCAAGATGCAACTGCAAGATTTCCTTCATCTGCTGCCTGTTTTCAAAACTCCACAACACTTTAAGAGGATTCAATTCTGGGCTTTAACCGGGACATTCCATAAACCCTTTCTTCTTTACGAGCCATTCCTTGGATTGGATTTGCAAGTGTGCGTAGAATCACTTCATCCTGCTGAAAGTTTCACTTCAGGTTCACCTTTCAGACAGATGGCCTCATATTATCTTCAAGCACTCGTTCTGGCTTGTGAAGCAGGGAGGCCTTCTAATTTGGTGGTGGTGGTGGTGGTGGTTGTGGTGGGGTGGGGGGTCACCTTTAATTTCTCACAGCTCTATTTTACACCTCCAAGTTTACAGACCTTTATAGATCTTACAGATTATAGGTTTATAGACCTAAAACACGATAAACTACATTCTTTTCCCCCAAAAACAAACGACTACATGCAGTGTAGATTATGTATTAATAGGTGTTTGTATTTTTTGCTTCCAATCTGAAACTGAATACCCTCACTCTCTGCATCCTGCCAAGCGCAAGAAGTTCTGTAACAGCCACAGTCCAAACTACTTTGGCAGGGAGGTAAAATCTCCCAGTACTGCCTTTAATTAAAAATGCTACAGCTGGTAGGGCTAAATCAGTTTTTCGCTTTTGTGATGTTAAAGGAAATTTTGAGAGGCAATCTAAAATAAAGAGTCTATGACTAGCATTTCCTTTGGAAAATGGTAATGTAATTTACTGAGCACAGTCACAAATAATCAGATGGCTTGTGTGCAGAGATCCATTTTGATGGAGGGACAATAAGAGAATGTCCAAAAATTAAAGAGCTTATCTTCTGCAGAGCTTTGTGGAGTGAGTAAATTACATTTCCGTCTGTCTATTGAATGAAAAGAGGCCAGATTGTGGCACTAAAGGAAATGTTAGGGCCCAGCTAGAACATTAGCAGCCAACCTCTGATAAATGGCACATTTCAATGGATATTGTGCAACAATAACTAATCACGTAAATACATGCATACAGAAATCTTTATTCCATGTGGTAAAGGCTGTGACAGTGAAAAGATTTGATAAAACAAGTCAGAATTTTAAGACGATGTCAACTGTGCAGTCACAATGGACATATTTTGTCTCTACAGCTGCCAGCGACACCCCCACATTCTTAACTCCTGACTTATCTCTCCTTGTTGTTTGAGTTAAGCACCCCCAGCCACTATTCGCATCTGTACTGCTCTGGTACAGCAGGTAGTCCCAACTTGTTCTACGAGACCACTTTTGTTAGAACCAAATCACAACTGGGGAAGCGATAATCTAAATATGTGGCACTGTTATGGCTCGGACATAGAAATTCTCCCAGACAATCTGGAGACAGCTTCAGGATTACGACTAGAGGATTAAGCTATCTAGGCTAATTGTCTGGAATTTTATCTTCACACTCAAATGCCATTAGGCTGAAACCTGGACTTTCTAAATAGTTTAGACTCAACAAACACTTAATCCACAAGAACTATTGCCATGTGGAAATTTGCATTCTTGTTGGTCCCAGATTTTATCTAAAGTATTTCCTTTGACAGTGACAGTAGACTGTATTTAAGTATCTGGGCATTGACATATCTGTTATTCATCTGTCACTGTGCTTCAGTACATTCAGTTTCACATCAAATCAAATATTGCATACTACAATAGAGGCCTTTAACACACTGTGCCAAAAGTTAAGGGATTCAAATGTAACTGAAGAGACACAGTGTTTGCATCACTTTTAATGTTTCGTGGAAAATCCTCAACAGTCAGTGAAGTTCTGCATCCGTAAACATCCGCAGAAGCTTTATATCTTCCCTGGCAATGCTCTCTCATGCCATCACTGCTGACACCCTCAACTCTTGCATGTCTCTGGCTCTCTCTGCCAACTGGCCTGCACCTGTTGCATTTGTGTGGCCGTGCCGTGCTCTGTTGTGAACCTTTGGATCACACCAGTTAGTCGTGATCTACGACAGTTCAAGCGATTGATTTCTCAACTCTGCTGTTAGTCTTGTATCAAAATTAGGACAGCAGCTACTTTATCACTGACAAAAGGATCATGAGTAAAAGGAGATTCTCACTCAGTGACAATAGTCTCACCTTCAACCTCACCCACACCACAAATATTACACAGGGGCACAAGAATTAATGAAGGGTGCGCACTGTCCATGTGGGAAGCTCATAACTTAGTGGGAAATCAATCGAGGAACAAAAAGATTAATTAAACCTAGAAGCTTTTCTCAGTTTTATTCTCTGCCATGTAAGAGGATTAAAAGAAATACTTTTACAGTTTTTTTTTCCAGCTTGCTGTGGCTCTGGCCTTAAAACTCCACGCAACTGGTGGCTATTACCATTTGAGATCAGGGAATTAGAGCTGCACTAAAATACAGTGCAAATGTGTGCATAATTACTTTTCAGGCAGAGCTCTGGATGCATTACAGAATAAATGTAGGCCTATTAAACACATCCATCAGCTGCAGGAAGTCAGCAGCCATGGGAAGACTTTACGCTTTCATCAAATAAATGAAGACATTATGTAAACCATTATATAATCTGAAATAAATAAAGAACCAGGCTAGAATAATGTGTTTATGTAATCCTGCAATCCATTTACATTCAAATCATGACTTGAACAGCATTCCACTGGCCTGTAGTATCTGTAAATGTCCTTCCCTTCATTGCCGACAAGAAACAGCAGCTGTTTTTAAAAGACTGGTCAAACTCAAAGGTTCAACGGCAACGCACTGAAAATAAAACAATCACACCATTCTGTTGAGACCAATAAAAAAATTTATGTTATACATGAGCCATGTTTGAACTATCAAGTCCTGATTTATGAAACAGCTTTATAGGCTTCCCTACTGCAATACAAAAAGCAGCACTTTGCTACTACACTGCCTACCTGGTGAAGACAGGAAGCTGGGACTGGATGACTTGGACCCTGATGATGACGAGCAGCAGGGTGCTGATGACGAGGACAATAAGCTTCAGCAGAGTTTGTAGGACGGCGTAGGGGAAACCGTCTTTGCCTTGTAGGACTTGCCGCAGCGTGTCCAGCAGCATGGGCAGAGTGAACTAACAGCGGCAAGGGATGAAAGAAAGGAAGAGCAGGGATCACGTCAACATTATAGGGATACATGCTTAGATTACAATTCAAGTTTCAATATATTTTCAAATCCAGCATTTTACATTTTACCTAATCCAATCTCTGTTGAGCTAAAATAATGTGTCCACTCACATACAGAGGGAAGAATATTAACTAGTGACTGACTACAGTGCATGTTAAGGTCTAGGATGCATTTGACAGTACATAAACTGCCTTTGTAGTCTGTGTGCTGGGTGACTTTGAGGGGCCAAATTGTCAATGCCAGACGACCGGGTAAGAGCATCTCTGAAACGGAAAGGCTTATGGTCAGCAGTGGCGAGTACCAATAGTTCTCTGAGGAGGATTAATCAGTGGCACGAGGGGGATAAATCAGTGACATGTTGTTGGGGAGGGGGATGCACTGCGACAAGTCTGATCCATCTACAGCATTTTAGGCAGGGGGGGGGCCACGATGCTATGGCTCATTAGTGTACGTAAAGAGAGCCTTACCCCCTGCGCCACAAACACTTCATGGACACAGCAGATGCCGACGACGGTGATTCCTTGCTCCTTACACAGAGTTGCTGCAGCCACTAGAACTACCGTCAGAGCGATGGGAGCCCACACTGAAAAACAAAGAAGGCACATACACAGGACAAATGATGCACAACCTTGCACAGGTCAATAATGCATCCATTACACAAACATTTAGCAGCTTCTCTGGAGACAAATTCTATTGATCTAAATGCTGTATACAACAAAGCCTGGAGCAATGTTGTGTTTTTCTCTGTATCTCAAAATGGAGCTGTTAAACTTGCCTTGTTAACATGTAATGTTAACATGGAAGTATCACGTCAGATCAGATATTTGTACTAGCTCACTGCTAAATTATCACTTGAAGTAGATTAAAGGAACATTCAGTGCTTCTAATCCAATACACTATTTGTTTGATTCCGTTATGTATCAGTTGTGATGTCTTCAGTATTGCTAAATAATGTAGAAAATAGTAAAACATTAAGAAAACCAATTGAATAAGAAGGTGGGTCCAAAATTCTACTAGTACTCTATATGTATAGCATTTTTTTTATTTATATTTTATTAATAATTTTATATATATGAAAATATATATGTATATATATATGTCTATATATGTATAACATTAACAACCTCACAACTCCAGCACTGGTTCCACTGTAGTCAAGGTAGTGTGTGCAATGGTTTGCTGTTGTTGTTTTTGTTGTGTCAAAAATAAATTGAATACTGATGCAGACCTACAGTTGTTCAATGTGAATCCAATTAGAAGTCTGAAAGCATGTACTACAGGCGATGACTTGATGCTGAATGTTTTAAAAACTTATAGAAACCTTCCTCGGGGTGTTATTGAAACACAGCAACTACAGATGCATACGCTTTAAAAAACATGAACAATGCATTTGAACCACCTGAATACCCAGCTGTTTGATATTTGTTTTAATCCCGCTTACACATGCATCCGACTTTGAATATTCCTGCTTTTTAATGAACGAGGATAAGTACAACATTGGCAAAGACCCTTCAGGTCACTGCATCTCCTAGAGTCTGTTGTAATGGAATTTTACAGCAACATTGTCTTCGAAGGGCACCTGGAAAAAGACCTTTCATGAAATAAACCCAGTATGTTTTGCACATGGGCCAATAGTAAGTGAGAGACTGGTGAGATACATTAGACTTACCAATGGACTGGTCTGCGCCTGTTGATTTTGTGTATGCGAGGAAAGCGGCCAGGAGAAAGATCGAAGAAAGAAGTTCAGCTCTGCCAACCACACCAGTGACCTGATGATAAAAAAAATGACAGCAGTCAGTGTGTAAGGAGGACTCCTTCAAATATACTGGCATGTTCTTCTTTTGTTCATTTTAAGTCAAGATGAAGTGCAGGTAAAGCAGTGTGACATAATTAAACATGTGACATTATACACAATTAGACGCCATGCTGTTTTGCCACGGACTCCGAGGTAGGAGGTAGGGATGGCTACCAAGACCTGGTAATAAACAGGTTCTGCTGATAAATTAGTTAATACTAAAGAATCAGAAAGCTCAGATCAGCCCAGAGCCCTCGCACAGTGACTACATAAATTATACAAACATTGGTTTATGATTAAAAGTAACCACTAGCCGGCTGATTGTTTACTTATGAATGTGTTGATAAATTTAATCTGAAACTATCAGAACATCTGAACTGTCATCCAGGAATTCAGTTTCAGTTTCAAAGCACTCAGAGCAGGGCAGACTTTGTAATTTGGGTGCTGCTGTCTTGATGTAGTTTCACCCCATCTGTAACTGGCCATACAGCCTCGTGGATCCCCGATCCCGTCAGATCTCGAAGCTAAGCGAGGTTGGGCCTGGTCAATACCTGAATGGGAGACTATGAGGGAACACCAGGAAGCCTGGGTGGATGCAGTGTCAGAGTGGGTGGTTGATGGTGGTGGGAGGGGCCGATGGAACAGACTGGCAGCCTTTCCTCCGTCAGTCTACCCCAGGGAAGCTGTGGCTACATATGTAGTTTACCTCCATGGAGTATGGAGTGAATGAATAATGCAATGTAAAGTGTCTTTGAGTGCCTAGAAAAGTCCTGCATAAAACCAATGCATTAGTATTATTATTAACCGAATGTTGATATTGGCAGTGGCAAAAGAACACAAGACTTGCTTCTTTAGTTAAACTGTTAATACTGTCAAAGAAAACGTTCAACATTCAAATTTTCACTTAAAAGTGAAAGGTGAAAGGGAGGACATAAAAAACAAGAAAAGAAAAAAATACTGCAATGCTAATTCTGGCCCGAATGATATTCATCCCTACTTTCAGGTGTCAAAATATCACAGCACCAGCATTTAATTCCTCAGTTCCCAAGATAAACACCTGCTACAAAGCCTCATCCTGTGGAAAACTGTTACTGACAGAAGTGTAGTAACACATTCCACAGGAGGACACTCCAAATACACCTCAAGTAAAGAGATACACAGTGTGGCACGATGGTATCTTTTGAGTAACATTACACACATGTCCACAACTAGCAGTAACCAGAGAGCAATAGTCTGTATCTGTGAATCCAGCTGTGAAAATAGGTCTCCTCAGGTAAATCATACCAATGGGTGGCCAGCAGTTTTACATCTCTGTGCAGGAGGCTCCCTGCCAGCAGCATCTGTTATTTATGTAAATGATGACTGCCCTCGTGTGGAAGAAACAACATTCTGATTTCTGTTATGGCCAAATGCCCAAGTTCTTCGAAAAACACATACCCTAAAGCTTCACACAGGGTCTCACACGTGGTTCAACGAAGCGCTGTACAATATTGTGTCTCGTGTGGATTCCATCTTGTAATGCTTGGTGTAACACTCCAAGCATTACATGAACACTGCAGGTTTCAAGAAATGGGGATTAGCATTAGGATTCAAACCAAACATGCATTTTTCTCTCACTAGCCTATCTGTCATCTGGCAGGAGATGGAAAAAAATGTCGACTGTCCATGCAGCTGCAGCCAGCTTTTAGGAAACCCTGAATGAGTCAGTCCTGACTACAGCACACTACAATGATCTAAACTTTGCTGAATTACCCAGACTACCCATCCCACTGTCTGTGTGTCTGTCTGTACAGTGCTAGAGTGCAGCTTTAAAGCCACAGCTTTTAACCTACTGCCATTTTTAGACCCTTAACATAAAGTTGTGGAGTACACTAAATAATTTGTATTTGAAGATACTTGTAGATACGAAGAGAAAAAAAAACTAAAGTCTCCATTCAAAAAGACAGATAACTAAAAATCACACTGAGAAAGACATGGGGATACACAGGGACTCTTTGTACACTTATCATGAAGGGACCTTCAGTGCTTGGAGCATAACTCAAAAACAAATGATCCGTTCAGAGACAGATTCCAGACGGCGATAACATGAAGGGCATTTGCTGGACTAATTCTAAGGGCTCATTTGTGAGGCAAATTGTTTCCATTCAAGAAGTCTGAGAGACTCTGCATAGATTAGAGAACACCATGAGGAAGACTGGCGCAGCGGTGCATGCTGTGTAACAGTAGCACTCCACCCCAAGAAGCAGAAGGTTTTCTTTGTTTTTCACTCTGGTCAGGGCCTGTCTGGTCATCAGTTTAGCTTCCTTGAATAGGATAAATTACAAGTCCTAATTGGGGAAGAGGCTTTTCAGACAGGCGAATGAGATCAGGTTTAAATAATCAACAATAAGCGAAAGGCATTTGGTTTCTTATCAAGTTCAAGACACTTTGTAGTTTCGGTAAGTATGATCAACAAATGAACTATAACAACAGCATTTGAAATTTAAAAAAACCAATATTAAAGCTAAAGTTTATTTTTAAGGATTTATATGCAGCACAAAAAATAAGCGGAAGAAAAGGACTGATAAACAGTGCTCTATACACTGAAGGGGCTGAAATGATGCCTGCAGTAACAGGAGTTCCCCTAATCTTATTATAAGTGAGTTATTAACACGAATATAAACACAGGAGAGGGTGCCTTTGATGAAAAATAATCTCCTGCTCAGCATGCCATAACTGACAGGATTTAACAGTTTCACAATTGCGTCACCTCATGTTCACCGTTGCATTATTTTTTTAAAGTTATGCAAAAAAAAGGGGGTGGGGGAGATTTTGATGTAGCGTCTTGAGTGGCTGTGCTGGGTAGGAAATCTCCAGCACCGGTCTTGAGGAGAAGCCACGCAGCTAGATAAGGACATAAATCTGACAGCCTGCACCAAAACCAGTGTGTGTCTACGTTGCCCCACCCTGCAGAAAGGAGCTGGTGGGCATGTTAGAGCAACGCCAAGGCAGGGATGTTTCCTATAATCCCCCACCCCTATTTAGTGACGATATGTAAAGTATGCGCACGTACACCTAGCTTACATATTAAAATTTCTTTCACAACTTGTTGTATGAGTACATTTTGGACCTAATAACTATGGCTCCCTGTCAATATGAGCTCCACTGATTTCTGCCCCAGTGTGCCGACCTTTTTATTTAATGTGATGTATTTTTGCATGACTGTACTTAACAATACAGCCAATGTGGTTCCTTGTATGTTTTGTTATGCAGTCTTAGATGGACTGTCTAGCTACAGTGCCTGGTTTGAAAACTTTTAAAAATGTGCATTTGGCATAGATTATTCACAATTTGTGCTCAGACGAACGGTCAGACAGGAGACCGATGCAGCGGTGATAAGATGTGTGGCTGATGACACTGCAAGATCACCTGACTGCTGCTTACAGTGTGGTTGTATAAACACTGCCCAAGCATTTGTCCTACATTTCCAGTCATTCCAGTGAGGTGGGACATTATTCAATGAAAGAACGTATTTTAGAAAGGCAGGGATAGATGTTGACCACAGTATTTCCTTTCACTGAAGAAACGATATAAAACTGTCCCAAAATAAGCTTCTGGATTTTATTTTACGTCCTAAACAAATGTATATTTTTAGTGATGACTTAAAGCTACATCGGTGGTCAATTAATAAACATCACAAATTCCTTTTTTTCCATAACTAGGTGCCCAATATTCACATCAAAATCTGATCCCTAACCAATTGTTTCAATGCAAAATGCATTATATTAAAGACTTAATGATACCATTTCAGTGGACCAAGATGTTCTGTCAGACTTTCAGACCAGCGACCATTAAGTGAACAAAAGTCTACAGCAGGGGTGCCCAATCCTGGTCCTCGAGAGCCCCTATCCAGCATGTTTTAGATGTTTCCCTCTTCCAACACACCTGATTAAGTGATCAGGATCCTTATCAGGCTTCTGCAGAGCTTGATGATGAGCTGATCATTTGAATCAGGTATGTTGGAAGAGGGAAACATCTAAAACATGCTGGATAGGGGCTCTTGAGGACCAGGATTGGACACCGCTGGTCTACAGGACTGCAAGTTGTTTTCTGCCATAATACACATCACATAATATCTGTTCACCAAGCAAGTGCACACTTACAGCTTCGGTGTGGATGGGGTGCACGGCAAACAGCAACGCTGCCACCAAGCTGGAAGTCTTGTCCAGGAACAGCCGGCACACTCGCAGGAAAAGCACACATACAACAGCATGTAAAATGACGTTGAGGAGATGGTAGGAAGCTGCGCTGAGTTCACTGAAGAGGTAGTTCAGTCGGAAGGTGAGCACGGTCAGGGGTCTGTAAGATTTATGGCTCCGCTCCTAAAGTGGGACACATGTTAATGCTGTCAGATGCAGGTCAGTTCAGTGGCTGAGAGCCAGCAAGGCTGCCACACATTCAGTGAAGCGTTTAAGGGGTTTTTCAAAATAACCTAAAAGTCAAGTTAATCCTAAGAAGTGACAATCAAATTAATTTCTGAGTTTCACTGAACAAATACTGTGCAGTTTGCTAATCTAAATAAAAATGTGATTAAGTCAACCTTGACTCCAAATACAAATGCTTGAAAGAAACCATTTCAGGTTTATTCAGTGTAACAGAACAGTGTGCCTGTATTCCTGACACACGGAAGTGTATTATGGACCGTGACTTACCTCAGCCATGGGGGTTCCCCAGAAGTCATTGAGGAACAGATTGCGGACAGGGGTTGAGGGCCGTAGGTCCTTGTTGTCAAGAATTGCGGAGACATCATCAAACACAAACCCACAAGACAGACTGTTCCAGTAACACCCCACCACCAGTCCAGTCAAAAGTAAAATCTCCTTCCATGACACGACAGCCATTGCTGTCCAAAGCCGTCATTGATCACTGGGTAGGAAAACAAATGACATAGATCTAATTAGATGGAAGAAGATTTGTAAAACAGGTGGCTCATTATTCAGATTAATTTCCTGATTGGACTTACGTTTAATCCATCATTCTTTACTAACAATTGAACCAACTAAACACATTTGTATGGCAAGTTTATAAAAACGATCTCACTCAGTAGGTTTAGAAACAGCCGTCTTTCACAACACTTCTTAGTCTGACTCCTTGTCACAGCATTCATTCTCCGTTTTGCTGACTTAAAATCATGCCAGCATTATCTCTGGCGTTACCACCCTTCTAACATGCCTCTCTGATTTGTTGATAGGGCTGCAAATTTTTCTAATTTCGAATTTGGGAAAGTGGCAGCCGAAAAAACAACAACAACAAAACAAGTACAACTAACAACTAATGGTGTGCAAATTCATCTAACATGCTAAAAAAATCAAATAGTCCAGCAACCGGTACAGTGACAGCTGTCAGCTGGAGAGCTAAAGCAATGGAGGGTGTACCTAAACAGCAATGTAAAGTCATTACTAACCATATAACGCTTCTAAAATAGTTATTTAAAGCAAGTGTAGCCGAACTGAATAACATCGATACTGCTACCAATCGCCCGCTGTAATATAAAAGCACATACCGTCTCAAACGGCTTGTTATAACAATTTCGGACTAGCTGCAGCAACGTAGCATTAGCTAACGATAAAGCCATTTTAGAAGCTAATGCTAACTAGCTAGTTGCCAGTTTTTACGTTTGCTACGGTGGACGCAGAAGTATCTAAGGTCTTACTTACCGCGTCTATAACAAGGAAGACGGTAAGGCTGATATCAAAAACTTGGAATGCAACACGCACACGGAGAACACAGTTCATGGAGCTGCATTTGTGCTAACTAGCTTCAACGCATCATCACTATCACATCCGGGGCAGAGGTGACCGCGCCAGTTGAAAGGTAGCTTAGCAAGACTCAGTGCTGCTTGACGAACCAAAGTGTATACGGCCAGTACCAAGTTGTTAAAACGTGATGTTACAGTGTTATGTCCGCCATATCGCTAGAGTTTGGTTAAGTTTCCTTCAGCCGTTCGTTTGCCGATTTTCACCGGGTCATTTTTCTTGTGAGCTAGCTTAGTTTAGCTAACCGGGGCTGTTGTTGTTGTCAGCTGTAACCTAGCAGCCAAAGCACTACAACATGGAAACCTGCGGGTGGATGTTTACTGTCATTTTAACTTATCTCTAACCTACATTTTGCAACTCTCATGTCTAACTTATCCTATGTAGTGAGATTAAATGGTAGCAGACATATGGTTTTTACTTTAACTTGTAAATCCCAACGTCTAACTCGCTCATTCAGAAAAGAGGTGGAACGTTGCATTTTTTCCCCTTGTAGTTGGTGGAGTGCTTAAACGTCGTTACCAAATGTCCAAGAGGTTAAACTAATCTGAGGAGTACAACAAAGTTTAGCCATTGCTTCCTGGCCACAATGAGCTAGCTATGATTTATCACCGCACAGTCTGCTCATTCCCAGGTTAGGTGAAGTTTCACACACACACTATAGCCAACATGCCTGCTGCTCTTGACTGGGACCGAGTGTCCAGAATTGACCCTGACGCCATCATCCACCACCAGAAAAAAGAACTGGACGATGTATTCCACATGTTCCTCTCGGTAACTGTTTAAACACTTTACATCAGTATTGTAATGATGCTTCATTTCTGCTCAGTTTACCCATCACCAACGCTTCTCTGATGTTCAGTTAAATTGCTGAGCATGTTAATCCATCATAGGTACGTGCTCAGAGAAAGACTACTGTCCTTCTAATCCGAGATTATTATTCCTGGTGTTACAGTCTCTTGCTAATTGGTTTTGTTAACCAAGTCTACTTATCAGACTATCTTGCTTTGACTGTCCACGCCCTCTATGGTTGCTGGATCTCTCACATAGCCGCCTAACATCTGCATCAAGTGTGAGTGCTATCACTGAACAGTCCAAGAAGAGATTTTTTGTGTGCAGCAATACTGTTAAATTTAATAGGTATATGTTGTTTTGGTTCCACCCCTGTTGCTGTTTTGGCCCAGGCTCTTGTGCTGTATCAGAGCAGTGTTATTTTGAGCTTAAATTACTCTACAGTTGAATGTTTTTCATTTTGAATCCCTTTGTTGCACACAGGCAGAAGATTGGGAGGTGAAGGCTAAAGCTCCGGAGGACATTATTCACATCCTCAGAGTGTCTCAGACCCTGTTGAAGGTGTTAAGATTTGTTATTTCTAATTTCCAGTCTCTCCCATGCACATCTGTTACCAGCCCCACTCACTTATGTAATGTGTTATTTCATATTTAAGAACATGACATAGTATTTCACACATATTGTGGACCTTGATACCTTTTTTGGCATGTGTTGCTTTATTTAGAGTTTTGTTATTTTAAATGTGTCTTCTCTCCCTCTGCTTTCAGATTAACGAACGGGAACTTAATGGCGCTTTCGACTTCTTCAATGACACTGAGATGCAGCATAGTAAAACTGGTTCGTGCACAGTTAAAGTTTGGTAGACATTTTTTTTCAATCTGTAAAGCTCTGTTTACATTGTTGTTTATGCCTTCTGCACTCTAGAAAACGAACTACGCACAAGGCTGGCGAGGCTGGAACAAGAGTATAAGGTACCGCTTTTGAGCGTCTGTCCAGTCTGTCTGTTAACCTGCCTGTATACTGTACTGCATATGTGTGTACTTACACAGTTTGTGATGTGTTGTGCTTATTTATTCAGCTACTAAGCTGTTCCTCTCTGTCACAGGGATCAGTACAACCACAATAACGAATGCGAATGATTCCTTCATGTGTGTGACTTAAAATCACTTTTCATGCATCTTTACTTCCGGCAACAGTGCCAAATCTTTTAACCAATCAGTGAGTATATCCCTGGCCACAAAGGGATTGGCTGTGGTGATCACTGAAAGACAGCACCTAAGAAGATTACAGCTAATTCCTTTCACGCTCATGGCAATTCTTCTTCTAGTTTCAGCTTGACTGTTAGTTAGATTTTGTTGTGTTTTTGTATATGATCAGCACTGCAGTCCCACCGGCTGCTTGGCCTTATTTGTTGTTTATAAACTTGTTAATGACAGTTCATGCATATGTTAGTCCTGTAAACAGATGGAGGTGATGAACGACTAAGACGTTTCTTGGTGGGGGTTGTTTGGGTGTTTGTATGTCTTGTTTCTGGTCCTTACGGCTCAGCACTCCGGCACTGGGCCAGACACTCGCTTTCTTAGAGATGAGATCCGGCAGCTCGAGACCCAGCTGGAGCAAAGGGAGAAGGAACTGACCCAGTTAAAGAAAGAAATGGGCAAGGAAAAGAAAACCAACAAGGAGGTACAGTATGAGCATGATCTCCATAGTTCCCATGCATTGTATAGAACAGTAAAGTCACCAACGAGTCCTTGGATGACCTACAAAGACATTGTGCTGGTATGTTCTTGAGAGCACATGCTACTGAGGGGAACATTTTATGCTTTGAAAGACAATTTTTAAATATTTTTTTTTAAATATTATCTAATGTAGATTTTAATGTAATCCTGTAATAAATACTTTTTCTCATGAATGATTTAAAAGAAATTCCTTTAAAAATCACACAAGCATAGCATATTTAAACTATATGACAAATAATCTGTTGTTGAGCGTAACATATTAGACATTGTTTGCGCCCTGCTTCCAGTTTATTTCCATTGATTGATGCTGAGGTTAACACAGTGGCTCAAATCCAAACATAGGTGAAACAAATGCTAAGAGTGCGTCTGGGGCGGTTGTTGTTACTGTGTTCCTATGTTTTGTGTTTTGTCTTCTCAGTTGGTTGTGCGAGCAGAGGAGGCTGAGGATGAGATTAAGAGGCTAAAAAGAGAGGTACGCAGCAGCTGGCACAGCGACACACTGAATATTTCTTCACATCATCCTCAGTCACGAGACCATCACTTCTTATTTCATTTTCAAGCTTGTGTAGTTCCATGTGCTCTGCCATTGTTTGCTCATCATTTCATCTCTTTCTCTTCCATTGTATAGTTAAAAAAGCTAAAACAGAAGGTAAGAAATGTAGGAAGTGTAGTTAGGTTTTGTTTACTTAACATAAGTCAGAATTTGGTGTTTTTGTGATTGTATAAAAAGTGTAATTGAACCCATGTTTGGAGTACACATTTTTTTAAAAACTTCTCTACTGTATCTGTATCAAGCTGTGGTACTGTTATGCTATTTTGCCACAGATTTCATAGAACTTCATAAAAGAAAGTAAGTAAGCTGATGAGAAATTTAAACCTGAATAGGCGTTATTTAAGATAAGATAAGTCAGCACAAGATAAGATGAGTGATCCTTGCCATAAAGGAATTCCAGCATCCACCATCAACTTAACAACCATGTTTTTCATTAAACAAATTATTGGTATGCATAGTCGTTTGTTGTTTGTCAAACAAACAGTCCAGAAGGCAGCACCATATATTTAACTATAAAATGAGGAAGAAAAGCAGAAACTGTTCACATTTCAGAAGCTTCCTTAAAACGTCTACATTCGTGTATGGTTACAGAAAATGTGATGCAGGTCTTTTTCTCATATTGATTCTGTTCTTCCTGCGTCACATCAGAATGAGCAGCTCCAGCAGGATGTGGACTTCTATCGGGGAGAGCTGGAACAGAAAGAGCCAGTACCATCCAGAGATGAGAATGCTGAGACTCAGAGGAAGCTCAACTCGGCCAATCACCTGCTTTACCAGTACTTGGAAGACCTTCAGGTTGTTTTTAAAACTATTTGTTTGCTGCATCTGGTAAATGAGGCACTTAAGACTTTGGCAGATGTCCAACTATTAAGAGCTCTTGGTGACGAAAAAACATTAAAATCTGTGTTAATCCAACAATTTATTTTCATGGCTTTCATCTGTT
The DNA here is from genome assembly GCA_024666655.1 of Dascyllus trimaculatus. Classification (NCBI taxonomy): domain Eukaryota; kingdom Metazoa; phylum Chordata; class Actinopteri; family Pomacentridae; genus Dascyllus; species Dascyllus trimaculatus. The sequence continues at coordinate 31,102,066 of CM045448.1, forward strand.
TAATTACCTGCTCTTTGGATCGCTTATGTGAAGCATGTCAAGAGATGCGTGTGAAAATCAACATGAGGTTTACTATGTATTTTTATGTGCATTAGCGAGCGGAAAATGAAAACCTGCACCTGAAGACGCAGAATGAGCAGATGCAGAAAAGTCTGGAGGAATCTGTGAAGGAGATGGAAAAAATGACGGACGAGTACAACAAGATGAAGATTGTTGTGCAGCAGACTGATTCCATTATGGACCAGCTCAGGAAAGAGAGGGATCACGCAAAGCTTCAAGTAAAGAACTGCTTGTATTGTTCTTTGTTTTGTCTCCATCCCAAACCTGCAGGTGGTTTGTAAAATCTGTTATCATGCTGCAACTGAGCGCCTCCATTTATCGTCTCCCTCCAAGGTTATCATATGTATGAACGGGGATATCGTCATAAAAGGCCGTGATGTGGAATCTTTATGACTGGATATATTTCATGTTTGTTTGCAAGGTATTGAATCACACCTCTGTGTGTCTGTTTTATGTGCAGGTCAGAGAGCTAACAGACAAGATTCATAGCATGACTGAGGAGAATGACCCTATTATGGCAGCAGTCAATGCTAAAGTGGAGGAGTGGAAGGTGGGTGTAAATCAAATGCCTATAAAAGAAAGAGTTTTTTTTTTGTTTGATTGTGTTTTCCTTAAGCAAGACATACCTAAAAGCTACATCTTACAGAGTTGCAGAAATCAAATGTAAAATTAACCTGCATAGCTTTTTATTTATGTATTTTAGCTCTTTTTTTTTTTTTTACTGCAGAAGCTCATCCAGTAATCAAGAAACCTTTTTGTAAACACACAAAACTTAATCTGCCATGAAGTCACAGGAACTAGAGCCTTAATTTAGCTCCTGTTCAGGAAAAGTCCCTGCTCTGGGGTGGAAGAGTACATCATTTCTAAAATTTGCTGTATAAAGTGTCACTGATTAACAAAGACTTCCTTTGAGGCTGCTGCAACTTGTGTACAGCTTCATTCCCAGTGGCATCAGTGGGAAATCTTTTATATTTTCGTTGATGTTTTAAACCAAATTAACTCGTCAATTTACCAACTAGCCAAAATAAAACACTGCATGAAATGGAGGAAATCTGGGAACAAGAACGAGAAGAAGGTCCTTGCTTTCAGCCTTCTTCTCTATCTGTGCTCTCGTGTTCTGTGCAGTATTCATTCAGATGTCAGAGTCACGCTGTAAACTACAAAGGCCAGAAGTCTGACAGTATTAAAAAACTGCCATTTTTAAAAATACTTTATCAGACTGATTTGGCTAAACGTTAAGTTCTTAAGAAGGAGTGAAAATAGGAATGTGCAGAAGGGACTTACAGTACTTCCTTAATTTTTTTCCAAGTGCTCATTAGTTTACTGTGACTGTTACTCATGTAAATATGCACATTATTTGCAATGATTAATTGATTGGTTGGCAACTATTAGATTCATTTTCAGCTATTTTGATAACCAGTTAATTAATTTAGGTAACTTTCCAGTGAAAGATGTCAATATTTTCAGGTTTATTCCTTCTCAGTGAAAGTGGACAAAACAAGACATTTAAAGGAATTTTATTAAGCTTTGGGAAACCCTAACCAACATTTTTCACAATTTTCTGACATTTCTTCGGCTTTTTTAACTGACTAATTGGGAAAATGATCAACAGATAAATCAGAAATTAAAACAGTCAGTTGCAGCCGTAGCACACGTCATGATGCTCCTTTACTATCCTCGCTGAGCTTTGCTCTTTTTTTGAACTGTTCTAATGACATGAGTCTACTATTGTGCTGATGTGACATCTTTTCCTCTCACACAGAGAGTGCTCTCTGGGAAGGATGATGAAATTTTGGTATACCAGCAGATGATACGTGACCTGAGGGAAAAGCTGCGCTCAGCCCAGCTGGACTTGGACAAGAGCAACATTATTGCCTTACAGCAGGTCTGTCCTAAAATTGGAAAAAAGTATTTATCATTTCGTGATATGTTTCCTATTTTGCACTGAATGTGGGCTATTATGTTGTTATGCAGGTGCTTGTATCTGTCCATTTGTAGCCAAAATATATGAATATGAACAAAACAACTCAAGCTTTATGTGGGAAAGACACATTTTGCTTATGTGAAAGACACATCTAGAGAAAAGGTTCACCTTATATAGTAAATGTTGTAGTGAGATTTTGGGACACCTTGCACCACAGAACTTGTTATTAAAGGAAGTAGCTGTTGTTCTTTGTGATACCATTTCGTTTCACATTATCATAGAGTAGATATGTATTCCATCTATGTTTTTTGTCAAAGAAAGTGTGCTAAAAAGGAAATATTTTCTAATAAATGCATTGTTGGACTTAATTTGTGGCATCATTACAGTAAGTGGTTATGTATTGATTTACCAGGGAAGTAGCTTCAACTTTAATTTGCGAAGTCATTGTGTGTGCATGCCTTTATTTATATCATTTGGGGCAAGGGTTTCCTGTCTCGTCACTTCATCCATCTGTTTACATATCACTTTTTCCTCTTTTTGCTTCCTATCTTTGCCTTATCGTGTCTTATCAACCTGTCCTCCCTTCCATCTCTATTGCTGCCCTGGGCCAGGTTATTTATGAGCTCTGCGGTGTAAGTTTCACCTGTCATGCATCTCTTATCCTGTGCCTCTCCTTCTTTTGACTTCATAAATTCCCTGAATGATGAAATTGCAGATAAATGTGTTACATGTAAATTCTCCTAATTTTGAATTGCTGATAAATGTCCTAAAGGCCATCCAAGAGCGGGATAATCAAATCAAGATGCTGAGTGAACAAGTGGAGCAGTATACGGGGGAAATGGAGAAACACACCCTGCTTATTGAGGAGCTGAAGACGTCCACAACCAAAGAGAGAGGTAATATGTCTAACAGAACCCCTTTATACCAAAGATACTTAAGATGGCATCATACAATTTTTTTTGTTCAAAATAAGAGTCATTTCCAAACATTCTCAGGTTTCAACTTCATCAAATGTAAGGATTTTCTGCTTTTCTCTGTTTAGCATAAAGTGACTATTATTAGATTTTGAACTGTTGGTCTGACAAAACAAGCAATTTTAAGATGTGTGCTCTTGGAAATTTTGATACTGTGCATTTTAGAACTAACCTATAAATCATTATACTAGTAACTGATTAAATTAATTAATGCTACCTTTATAGAGTGGGGAATGGAGCAGAAATTACAAGCGCCATTGGACAGGTTACGTGCAGTAATTTGTGAAGCACAGGAACAGAAACTTTTTGTGGTGCAGTATTTTTCAAGAGGTATTATGAGTTACAAAAATTTGTGTTTTAAAATTAAAATTACTATGATGAGGTCAAAGGACCTGGATTGACCTAAATGTTTGGTTCAGCACCATTGCTCTAATCGGCATTGTTTTCCCCTACAGGACACAGCTATTTTCACTTAATAACATTTTAGAAGCTAAGAAGACAGATATAAACACGAAACAAAAATATAAACGCCCCATGTAAAATATTGATGCCACATGAAGTGCACCAATCAAAGTGAGCGTATACCGTCTTGTGCTTGTACAAAATGGATGTTTCTCTTGATTAGTGTCCCAAATTTGAGTCCACCGCTGCCTGTTAGCATTTGCTCAGTGATGCATTAATTCCATTCAGTACATGGATGTGGCATATCCAGACGCTGCTCCAACACAATGAGCAGTACTCAGACACTCCTTATACTGGGGACAATAAAAGTCCACCACAAAATGTCACATTTTGACCAAAGCAGCAACGCCTCAGATGACTCCGGTCATGTGGGAATGTGCCATTGACATGTTGGAAGCAGGAATGTCCAGCAGAGCGGTCGCTGTGCAGCTGAATGTTCACTATGGGACGATAGGACGGTTAAGAGTTGGTTTCCAACAGACGGGCAGTACTACAAATCCACCACATCCACGTCGGCCACGTGTGACCACCCCAGCACAGGATGGACACATCCAGCTTGTTCACTTACAGGATGGTCTCAGGCCAGTGACACGTACAGCAGATGAATCCTCTGGTCTGCACAATAGACGCATCACACACACACTCAAATTTGGTGGACTCAAATTTTGGACACTAATCAAGAGAAATATCCATTTTGTGCAAGATAGTATACGCTCACTTTGGGTGGCGCACTTCATGTGGCATCAATATTTGACATTGGGCGTTTATATTTTTGTTCTGTGTATTTACAGGACCTGATGGGAACCAAAACACAGCTAAAAGGACCAATGATATTGGACTTAAGTTGTTTGGTTTATGAAGTTAAGACTCCAAATGAGTGCTAATGTGGCCCAGTGCCTGCAGGATGTGTATCACCTTTATGTCCTAATAATATGATATCAATGTTCTGCTGCCCTGAAATTAAAAAAAATCAATAAAGACTTCTTGCCATCGCAGGGGTTTTGGTAAAAGAGCAAGCTTAGCATTAATATTAGGTCAACAGTGGCATGATCTCAAATTAGCCTCTATTAAGTCTTTAATAATACAGTCATAAAGTAGAGCCTTTGAGTAATCATAGCAGGCTTCAACAAATTCTGTGGCTGAAAAACATGGTTGAAGTTGAGATAAGTAAGTCTGTAAGGGTACCTAGGCTTGTTGTGATGTGACCTAGAGGAGCTAGCAAGCAGATTCATATATTGTGTGAGCACTGGATGCTTGCTTTTGTGTGCAATTAAAAACATATTTTGTTTTTTTTTTCTCCAAGGCCTTCCAGCGACCATACAGCACAAGAAGATGGAGGAGCTGAAGTCAAAGCTGGAAGCTGCAGAGACCAGAGCTATGGAAGCCGAGCAGGCTGTAAAATTAGCGGAGGCTCATGCTGAGGAAAAAGACAAAGCACTTATTGAGGCTTCAAACCGCTTGAGCCAGTATGAGTCTGTAAGTTTACAAGTACCCTTTCTTTCCCGCTTTGTTTATAACTTTTACATCAAAGATTTGTTTTCATCCAAATCGAATGAATTTAGATTTAATTTACCAGAAGTGAGGCTTGTGATTTTGTTTTCTGCCCATCTTCATCTTAATTAAAGATACTAAAATGACTGTGGGGTTATCAGTAGGCTATTTTGAGTCTACAAGCATAGTATTTGTCTTTCACCATGTCTAATTGCATCCTGATTTCCCGAAAAAACAACAACAAAAACATCAATTAAAAAAAAAAAAGCAAATACAAAAGTGAAACAAGACATGCTTTTTCATGGGAGAGTAACAAGGGCTCTATTTTTCACATTGCAGGGCATTTATGGCCTGGAAGCAGCCATCATGGAGATCAAAGAGTGCAAAAATCAAATTAGGCTGAGAGATCGAGAGGCTGAGGCTATGACCAAAGAGATCAACCAGCTTGAGATGAGAATCAATGGCCTCATGGATGAAAATGAGGATTTCCGAGAAAGACTAGGTCAGACTTTTAAAAAAAACTATTTATCTTTTGAGACAGCAAGGACACTTAATTTTACTTTGTTTACTGACTCCCAAGGTCTGGAACCAAAGCAGGAAGTGGATCTGACAGAGTTCAAGCGTGCCAGAGAGCTCAGACAGCGTCAGTACAAAGCAGAAAACCAAGTCCTCACCAAAGAGGTAAAAGTAGAATCACAAAGGTCATAACAGCTGCTTTTACTTTACAACCACTACAGTGTGCGAGCTCCTGTCACTTCACTTGTTGATTTTTCTTGCAGATTGAACGACTTGAAGAGGAGAGACTGGAGCTCAAGAAACAAGTCAGACGGATGGTGAAGGAAAGAGGTAAAGTCATGATGTTCAGTAGCAACAGCCATTGTTTTAACTTTATTGTATTTGAATAAGGCAGTACAGTTAAAATCAGAGGTTTACGTCAATGAAAATATATTAATGTATGAAGCATTTGGAAGTAGACTCAGACTAGAGCCGCGACTTCTCCACATCGAGAGGGGTCAGTTGAGGTGGCTTGGACATCTGTTCTGGATGCCTTCGGGACGCCTCCCTTGGGAGGCATGTCCCACCAGTAGGAGGCCTCGGGGTAGACCTAGGACACGCTGGAGGGACTATGTCTCTCGGCTGACCTGGGAACGCCTCGGGGTCCCACCAGAAGAGCTGGAGGAGGTGTCTGGGGCGAGGGCAGTCTGGGCCTCTCTGCTTAGACTGCTGCCCCTGTGACCCGACCCCGGATAAGCGGAAAATGATGGATGGATGGATGGATGGCATTTGAGTGTAGCGATATCTCAGACGTCACTTGTCTGTCTTTTGCAAAATGTCTGGGGGGGTGAAGTGGCTCTGTGTTTGCGTTGAAGCATTTTAATAGCGACATTTCAAATACATAACCTTACCAGCTTTGTACAGCTTTGTGCCATTCAGACATATGTGACTTTTATGTTGGTATTCCTCACAGCTTTAGGGACATGATTGGAAATTTATAAAAAAAAAAAAGAGCTGCACCATTTGGCTGGATATTCATTTGTTTTCTGGAAGTGGAAAAAGTGATTGAGGGTCAGATTCTTGTTGTTAAAGGGTATTTGTAGTAACACCAGTTGTGTTGTATTCTAGTTTTACTTTAGCTAACTTATTTTTACAAAAAGTATTGTACTTCTTAGTATGCATGTAGGCGCTGCTGTTAGCTTATACTTCTTATACACTTATATATGCTTACTACTCTTGGTTTATTCTCATGTTATTGTAATTATGTCTGAGCAATACTTGGCACAAAGATTTTTTTTGGAGTTAATAAAGTTCTGCCTCTTCTTGCGAGACGAAAAATAAGGTATAAAATTTATTGCAGTAATCCCAAAATGCAGCACCAGTTATGCATTTAGTTTTCATCTTAATCCAAAAGTACACAGCTCAGATTTGATCGTTGTTGAAAGGGATACGAAAATGTTACTAAGATCGTTAAAGTTAACATTGTTACGGTTGTGTCGTGACTTTTATGGAGAAGTGACGCCGGGTGTTTATACAGACATGATATTTTTGGGGGAGTTTTTCCATTTTTAATGATAGGGGGATGAGACAGGGTGAAATGGGGTAGAGAGAGGAGAGACGCAAGCAGAAAAGGGTCGTGAGACGGACTCGAACTCCCGACCGCTGCTGGCGACCTGTGCCTACATGGTAACGCCCTAACTCAGCAAGCTATACGGCGGCCGAGGCGGACACTTTTAATTGTAATTGAAACCGAAAGCTAGAACTCACTAGTCTTTATTTATAAAGGCAATCTCATTGAGACATGGGGCCTCATTCTCAAGCGAGACCTGTCCTCAAATAACATCACAAACATGAATGACATACAACGTGATGATCATTGAAGGCAACAACTTAGTGACTTGATCATGATCTGATTTTGTCTTTGCCGTGAGGGATGCTGCCACGTTCTAGCTAATTTGTACAAACCAAATCAGTCTAGATGGCTTTTTGAAAGTAGGAGATTTGAAAGGATTTCTTATTAACCCTGTGCATGTAATCAGCTGCGCCCGCAGGGATCTCACAGTCAAGCTTGCTGCTGGAGGAGGATGTCAGGCCCAGCAGAGTAGCACAGCAGCCACTCAAACAGAGTGGCACTTCCACAGATGAAGAGATCAAACGCCAGGTAAGCCTCTGAGTAATGGCATCACTTCTTGGATTCTAACTTTTTTTTCTTTTTGGAGCACAAAACACAGCATGCTGGTTTTGTAGTTTTATAATCAACAATATGTTTTGATATTTTTTTGTTTTTTTTTATTTGGACATTTTATCTAAGTTCAGTCAAAGAAGTCCTGTTTATGTAACAATACCCCTCTTCCACATATACTTGGTTACATTATTAATGCACATGCACCAAACAAAGAAAGCAAATACCATGAAAAACACAATGATTTAAAAGTTGAAACCTGAAGACAGAATAGTATAAAGGAAGGCAGTGACTAAGTGAGTATTTCAGCCCAAGGTAAATTGTATTTTCCAAAGTACTGAAGAGCTGTACATAGTGTGGTGGCAGTATAGTTGATGCAGTACATTTATATCTGTAATAAAAAGGTTTTAAAGACTCCCTCGTGAACCCTTGTTAACATGCCCATATGGCATTTTTGTTATGCTAGAATATGCATCATGAGTAAAATAAACGAGCAACGCTTCGGCTGAGCGTTTCCAACAGTAAACTACAGCGTAATGACAGTCTCAAACACACTGATTCAGACAGATAGGGTTTCATATGTGACTAGCTTCAGGAGCCAATCCTGCCAACTTGCAGGGTGGAGCTTTCTGTATACTTGAGGATCAGTTTCTGGTTTGAACATAAAAGGCTGAATGACTCCAATAAAGCAACTTGTCCTTGCGTGAGAGCAGTTTTACAAGCAGCGTCTTCGGGGAGCTGGTGTGCTCCGGTGTTGGAGAATGACATTTTGTAGGAAGTGTGGAGTTGTATCACAGTCGTTTTGTGGAAGGATTTTAATGAAAAAAAAAACCCACAGATGTGTCACTTTGATGCACAGAGATGAGTTGATGCACAGAATTTTAAATGTCATTAATTTTGCATTGCAGAATGAGTATCTTGAGAAGGAACTGAGCAATAAGGAGAGAGAGCTGGAGCTTCACAAGGCCCAGTTTCAAGTCAAATGTAAGTTCACATGGACGTTTTAACAGTCAGTTCCATGAAGTGTAGATTTAGTTTCTTTGATAACTGTTAAAAGCTAAACAGTATGTACACAGAGGATCATTATTGGAGTATTTTCTTCAGCAAATGAGACTTTTCAAGAGACTTTAATACCTCAGAGGCCATGCTTCACAGCTGTCTTTTCTTCCTGTGTGTGTTAATTCATAGTGAAAGAACTGTCAAGAGAGAAAGGAGACTTGGAGGCTGCGCTGAGAGATGTCCTTCAAGCTATGAGGATCAACCAAGAAACCACTTCATGTGATAATGCTATCTCTATTCCTAGTCTGGACAGGCTTTCTAATGTAAGTCCCTCTCATGCAATAAATAGGATTTATGTTTAAAGGCAGACCAAGTAATAGATACAGTGGATTGTTTTTGTTTGTTTGTTTGTGGTTTATTAATATTGGATACAGAATAGAGCTTAAACAAAGAGTGCCATGATACCTGAAATAGATTTGTGTTAATTTACAACAAAACAACACACAGTTTCAGATTAGACAAAAAGTCACAACATTTTTTTTGAAGTTCCCTCGTATGTTGTAGGTCTTCACTGCTGCAGACTGCGGAAAAATAGAACCTTTATTACAAACATCACTAAATGTAGGTCTAGTTTTGAATGGAAAAACCTTACTTGAGACTTTACCACAGTAAATTATCTGCAATTTACCTCTGTCTCAGTAGTTATAAACACGTTTAATTGTTCTTCAGCTGCCAGCAGTTTAAACCATTGCTTAGGTTAACTGTCAAAGCAGTAATTGCACTCTACACAGGCCAAGTCATGCCTTGTGTTAGAGGAAAAGACAAACTAAACAGGCTGTGTATCTTCGTAGGTCTGCTTTTTGGTGTTTCAGCAGCTGCTCAAGGTTTTTGGCAGTTGAGACTTAAATTCATTATAGATCTGATGAGTTTTGGCAAATTCCTGGAAAGTTGTTATGAATTCCTGGTGCTGTACCAACAATAGTTTTCAGGTAATCTTGCTTGTCAGCTGTAACGTTGGCACTGATCAAAACATTGGCCATTGCTTGACATTTCCTTGGCTATTCTTAAACTTGGCTAAAGACTAAAGCCTGTTTTGATAAAACTGAAAGGTACTTCTCCCGAAAGAAGCAAGCATGAGAGATGGGTGTGAGTGGTATGAGTACGAGACACTAAGATATTTGTTCCATTGCACACGTGGTCAAAATGTTTATCGATTTACAATTGGGTTAAAATGTAATGATTAATAGACTCTATTTGCCTGCACAGGTATTTCTTTTTGTTCTTTTAAAAGCGTATGGAAGCAATGTTTCACATGTTTCCCACAGACAACATATTCAACTTGTGAAGTGCTTTTACACAGAGATTTGCTGTGCTCAAAACAATGGCCATTGTCTCGCTTAGATATTGAACTGTTTTATATTGGTTGATGAAGCAAAGGGCTTGTCATTTAGCAATCTGATAAACAACAGATGTGGCAAACCACAAAAAAATAAATAAATGATGGAAGCCAAACTTTTGGATCGGGCTACGCAGCGCATGATAAATATAAAAAAGATGTAAATTAGGAACAGCTGAAGAGGATGCTTTCTTGGATTTGTCGTCACACTGCTGGGCTCAGCCACAGGTGCGTGCTCCAGACAAGACGAGGTATTAGGAAGTGATAAGTGCCAGCTAAGGACTGTTCTGCAAAACAATCCCAGGCAATAGTATTAATCTCCTCAGAAATAGGATTCAGAACAAAAAAAGTACTTGTTATGTAGCAGGCTGACTGCACTTTAAATGATCTTTTCTGTTTCAAAGACTGCCTCTATTATTCATCAACAAATATTTTTTTTGGATTTGTTTTATATGAATTAATCTTTCCTTATTCCCCTATTACAGGTTATAGATGTCAACAACAGGAGTGGGCCTGAGTCAGCCCCGCAGCTCAACTCCCAAATACATCAGCTGATAGGGAGAAATGAAGAACTGAGGCAGGAACTGAAATCGGCCCGTGGAGAGGCGACCAGCAGCTTCAGTCAGCTTGCCCGAGCTAAAGAAAAGGTACTTTCATTCAGGTCAAAACAATAGAGAGGTTACGTGGTTGACAGGTGATGGCAGACAACGTCATAGTTGTTTTACGTCAATATACGTATTTTTAAATGACTTTACTATCAAAACATTTTTGACTATATCTCTTCCACAGAAAGTAAAGCAGTGATCAGTCATGACAATTTTCAACTCTAGTCATTCGAAGTAATGCTTCCAACTGCATTTCTCTATTTTCCGAAGTAACAGAATAGTGTATCCAGACAAGATTAAAAATGTCAACATTCACATGATGGAGTTTTGTAAAGACAGGGCTATGTCTGACATGGTCTCCGTCCTGGAGAGTAATTGGTATGTATAGGATATTTCTACAACCAGTCACTCCTCATGTGTTGTTTCTGTTTTTCCTCTACTTGTGTCTCAACTTTTCAGCTTCAGGTTTCAGCCCCCAAAACAATGCAACTCTGAAAAATAGCGTTTAATAAAAACCATGTTTCCCAGAACACAGCCAGCAAAATGTTTCTTAAATGGCTGTGCTTAAAAAGAGGAAGTCTTGTTGTATATCAAAGCCTTTCTCAGTGGCAGCTTCAGTAACTCATCTTTAAGATCTCCAGTTTTGCTGTGTTACCGCACTTTGCCTCTTCTATGTATCATTTCAGTGTTCTTTTACTCTTTCATTCCCTTGTTTGTTTCATTGTGCTCTTGTGTTGAGTTATAGAGTTCATTTTGATGGATCTTTTTATTTATTATGTTCCTCTCTTCAAATCAAGTCAAGTCACGCTGTTTGTAGTACATTTGAAACAGCAGATTCTGATTTAGTGTTATTCAATAGAGAAATAAGAATCATGCAACAAATTTTCAAATTTAAATGTTGAGGTTAGGGCTCTACAACATTATGTCTTATATAAATTTACCTTAATCATTTAAATATTAAGCTTAAGACCCTACAGAAGTAAAATGTTAATTTAGATATCTTTTCGACATGTTACGATATATCTTATCATATGTAGAAACTGCATTTTACTAGCCAAAACTGAATAACAGCTATACTGAATTTAATTATGGATATCTACAATTTAATTATCACTTGATAAAGGATGGGAACTTGAAACGATACGTGTAACATATCAACAAACCACTTGGGTTATGTATGGGTTAAGCATTTCAGATAAATCAGCAAACCATTTTGGCTATTTTAGATAGTCAGTATTGATTAGTTATAAAAGAAACTGTATATAATTAAGATATAATTGTTACTAATGTGAATATAAGTTATACTAGTTACAGCTGCCTTTAAGATATCTGACATAAGGATTAAGCAGTGTATAGAGGATGGATGGATGGATATCTGACATATGTGACGGGTATCTATATAAGAACAATTGTAGGCATCTACAGTGAACTTAATAACAGTTGGTAAGACTTGAATTTCCATCTGTCATAGTTGAGTTGTAAATATTATTAAATAGAATTACAGTTAACATCATGAATGAACTTTAGAATTATAACATGTCAGAATTAAATTACAGATGTTTGAAATTAGGTTTGAATTGAGGTCAGTAGTAAAAGTAGACTCGTTATAATAAACTTGCTACAGTGGACATTTCCACTAGTTACAGACTAATTGCTGATATCTAGAATTACCATTTGGATGTGCAAGAAATGAATTTAGAATATTGGAAATATTCAAAACTGTGTAATGGATATGTTGGCCTGAAATTCTAACTAGTCAAACAGCAGTTGTTGATATCCACAATTGCTAATCCTACGAGTGATTAAATGTTTAAAAAGCTTGCCATATTCTTTGTAGCTTTTGTGTTTGTGAGGTAGACAGACTGCCCTATTCTTTAACACTATACTGAGTCTATGCTATAAGTCTCTCTTACTAGGAGCAAACGCAGGAACTACTTCGATGTGCACACGATGTGCCGCCAGGCTTTGCTTTTGATTCTTGTCACCTGTACCCGTCAGGTGAGCCAACTTGAAGGCGAATTGAAATTGCTCAGGAAGTCAGGCAGCAGTGGAGTTGTCCTCCGACCGCTGACCCTCCCTGAGGGCCTGGAGCCCAGCAGCACTGAGGTCATCACTTCCCTAAATGAGTACGCTATTCGGCTTCTTCAGGTCAGTGTCACTGTCTCTTCAAGACCTGGATGGGAATAACTGTACCTCAACTGTTCCAGAACTAAAACTGTCAAAAATATAACATTTCTAATACATATGATACTGCTATTATTTAGGAGCTGAAAAACAAAGAGGAAAAAACCAAGAAACTCATAGGAACACTGGAAGAATACAAGGAGAGGTTTGCTGTTACCAGCCATCAGCAGGGCCTCCTTTATAAAGAATATCTAAGGTGGGTTAACAAGAGAGTTTCTTGCAGGTTGCAGCTGATTTACAACCTTAAGTGTGAAATTTGAAAAGTTTTAATGATGTTTTTTTATTCTTAGTGAGAAGGCAGAGTGGCAAAAGGAGAAAGAGACATTTAGAGAGATGAAGAACAAGCTGGAGGAGCAAAAGCAGGTGGATGATGTTAAAATCCAAGAATTTAACGTAAGTCTGAAGAACCTTTAAAATACTGATTCTACAAGAAGCTTTTACCCTGACCTTTCTACAATGTGGCTCTCCTTTTCTCACGCACGCAAACATGAATGGCTTATGAAGTTTAATATTTAAGACATGCAACATAGAACTAAATGTTTTACAGAGAAATCTCATAAAAAGAGGTTTCCTCGAATTTAATACATTTGAAATGCACATTAGAGGAACAGAACACTCATTCTGTCACGCACCGTAAATATATTTTAAAAAAAGATTTAAAGTCTTGGACAGCACAGATTCCAACATGTATAAATCAGCTTCTCAGTGTTTGAAAAGATGGGTACAAAAAACAATGACTGAGTCAGAAAATATGAACATACCCCAAGTAAATTTGTAACTGATGTCCTTTTTTTTGCTTCTCTGTGCATGTCCTAGCTTCAAATGACTATTTTCCCCCCAATGCAAACTTCATGGGAGGTCGATTTTATTTGGACCCTTCCATTTCACCCATTAGGATCTACTAGACACCCTTCGGAAAGACCCAGAAGAAATCCGGAGACAGCTGAGCGAAGCGTTTCGCAAGTTGACCGTGCTGAGGGTTAATGAGAAGAAGCTGACACGCCGTTGCACTACCCTGCTGGAACAAGAGCAGCACCTTAGCAAGGAAAACAACAAGCTGAGGGACGAGAGCAGCCACATGCAAACGTCTGTCACCCAGAGGATTGGATACCTGCAGAGATACAAGGTAGCAAGAAGCAATACACCACCAATACACTCAATGACAACGCCAATTCCAATATTTGTTGGGGTTTTTTTTGCATTTATCTGGATAAATAATGCTGCCAGCTTGCATGGTAGGATAAAAGGTACCAATGTTAGACTAGGAAGTGGCAATAAATAGAAACACATAAGATATGCAAGGGCAATACAAACGTAAATTAAAACCCACTGGAAAAAATGATTTTTATCCTGGTTGACTGACCATATCTTTTTTTTTTAATGTAAAGGACTACTGTAAATTCAGGAAGTGTCGTACTTGTCAAACAAGGTCTTTTCGCATATTTCTGTGAGATATTGTGACCATTGCAACTGTAGCTATTGTAGCAAGCATGGGTAAAATATTAAAATAACACCCATCCATCCATGCAAGATTACTTGATGGGGCTGGAGCCTATCCCAGCCCACTGGGAGCCGACCGTGGCAGGGTTCACCCTGGACAGGACGCCAGCCTATCACAGGGCTACAAATAGAGACAGACAACCAAGCACACTCACATTCAATTTAGAATCATCAATTCACCTCAGCATGTTTCTGGACTATGGAAGGAAGCTGGAGTACCCGGTGACAACCCACGCTGCACAGGGAGAACATGCAAACTCCACACAGAAAGATCCCAGGCGTCCTAAGCAGGATGCAAACCGGGGATAATCTAGCTGTGAGGCAATGGTGCTAACAACTGAGCCACCGTGCCGCCCTAGAATAACACCTAAATTGCCAAATACTAGGATTTCCTCTCAGCAAATGGGTCTTCGCCTTTCTATGTGAAGTGCTATGAGATGACATATGTTGTGAACTGGCGCTATGTATTGAAGAGAAAATATAAATATATGATAGCTACATTTTGAGCAAGCCAATATTACCACCAGACAATGACCTTTTAATGTGTCTCTGCCTTTTTGTTTCGTCCTTAGGAAATGGCTGCATATAAGATAGCAGCCCTGCAGAAGGCCTTGGATGACAGCGTCCCCACGGCAGACCTGGAGAGGGCTAACAAACAGTACACAGAGCTAACAGTCAAATACAGAGACATGCTACAGAGGGACAGCCGCCTCATACAGAGAACCACCAACCTTGAACATTTGGAGGTATTTAAACACACTAACTGTTCAGGTATTTTCATTACACCTCCAAAACGCATTTTCTTATTTCTGGATGTTGACTGACTCACCGTAACATATTTTTTCCTCCTTTCTCTCAGAGTGAGAACGAGTCTCTACGAGAGCAAATCTCTACCATGACAAAAGAACTGGAGATCACTAAGGAGAAGCTTAATACGTTAGAGCAAGCATGGGAGAACATCACTTCAACTGGTAAACTAAGGATGCTGCTCATTGCAGATATTTTAATCTTTCAGAAAAAAATATGGGGTTTTTGTTTGTTTTAATTTGAATCTAAAAAGTAAAATGTGTCATACTGCTAGTACACTACAAACAGCAAAATTATTTTTGACTGACATATATATTTCAGCACAGCTTGAACATTCCGGGTGAACAAAAACAGTTTTTCCAGTTGTTTACAACTTGACCCTCCAACAAACAGTACAACATTTGCAGGGATGTGGTGACGCCAATAAGCTTAGCCAAGGGTACAGGCTTCCCACAAGGCCAAAAACTTGTCATCGTTTGCTGCAATTTGCTTTTAGTCCTGAATACATGCATTGTTTTAATTTGGCAGATGATTATCACACAGCTAAAAAGTGCAATATATGAGATTTTGAACTTAAATATAGCAGTAATGTAACAGCAAGCAACTGTCTGCTAAGATTTCATGGGTTAATGACACATAGCAGAAAAGTCATGCTTATAATTTGAGCTTCTCCGTTCTATGTTTTGCCAGCTGATCCAGCCATGAGTGCAGTTAGCGTATGTGAGTCCCACCCTTTGAAACTGTTGCCTGTTCACCTATTCAAACAGAAAAGACCTTTTACACACCATTGTTAAAGCAAAAGTGCAGTCAGGAGCATTTAGCTGGTATTTTAGGAATGTGAAAACAAAGTGTTTTACTAATGCTACTTGGCTAGTTTATGTGGACTTATTTCAGCTCAGCGTGAGAGTCTCTACAGCTTCTGTGCTTCTCCTTGGCCACTGTGTCTGTGCAGTCATTGGTTTCCGCCAAAACTGGTCTGTTTCACACACATGGATCCAGTTGGAGTAGAGACCAATAAGAATACCAATGAGAGTGCTCACTAACTTCCACACGAATGCTCAGGCTGTTCAGACCGACATTTAGTTCAATTAAATTTGAATTCAGTTGTATTTACATAGCGCATATTTACAACACATGTCATCTCATAGCACTTAACGGGGTAAGAATAAACAGAAAACAGAAAACCCAACAATCCAAAGTTGCTTTTGGATTCCTTATGAGCAAGCAGTCAGCGACCGTGGGAAGGAACCAAAAAACCCCTTAGGGCAGGAAGTGGGGGGAAAAAAATCTCAGACAGAACCAGGCTCAGGGAAGGCGGCCATCTGCCTTGACCAGTTGGGGTGGGAGTGGGGCTGAGGGGGAAGGGGATGGCAACATTTGCACTTAGAGGTGGATGGGCAGTCCTCACCTTTAGTCCTACACTTTCCTTACTTTTTGAGTGAATCAATGTCACTGCTCACGTCGTTATCTCAGAGCTAAGAAGAGACAGGCCATCTGAACATAACGTCTTCTGAGGCATTCAGTGTATTTTACAGTGCGAGCGTTGGGTAATGGTTTGAGCTGGACTACTTTTTGTTGGCTCTCATGTTAACAACTTTTCTGGTTGAAAGTAGGAGAAGGGGATGTGTGTCTGATGCATTGGTGTGTTTTAATCTAAGAACCAGTGCTCTAGCAGCATCCAGTGGTTCTGAATGTCACAGACATCACCTCGAAGTACATATTGCTTCATAATGATCGCCTCTTGGATTTGAGGTGTGGTGTCATCCCATTCTTGTCTTACCAGTAAGGATGTTAAGCAGAATGTCATCATGACCAATGTGAATGTTGGCCAGGACTGCAACAAAATTAATCAGTCCCCCACCCCCAAGAGAAAGAATCACTGCTATATGGTCCAACAGTCTCATTAGAATTATATGAACCTAAATAATACCACAGTTTAACCTGAATAAAGTTTATGGATCCCACCCTGTATGTTTAATTAGCATTTTAAGTTGTGGGTATTTCTTTATGATCAGGAGGGCAAAACGGGATGGATAAGGCAGACAAGGTGTCGGTCAACAATGAGATGGTCTCTGCTGCGAGAAGAATCACCACTTTAGAGATGAAGGAGTTGAACGAGAGGCAGAGAGCTGAGCATGCCCACAAAATGTACGAACACACGAGAAACTCCCTCAGCCAAGTGGAAGAGCGCAACTTAGAACTGGAGTCCAAGTTTGCAGAGGTAAGAGACCAAGAAAAACAACAGATGAGTTTATTTCTGTCAAGCATGTGAGGCATGCTGTTGTTCTGGACATAAATGTGACTGAGTTTTAATAAACTGTACAAGGTCTAATAGGCCATATGGTTCAACTGGCAGACATACAACCTTATCTTTAAGAAGTAAATTCATTTGGGTTTTACAAATGCATAATTTATGTTTCACGTCATACAGAGCCTGTTTGGAACATTTTTGTATTTTGCTATATCTACCTTTTGGGTCATGACCCACAAAAAGACTCCTCATTTAACCGTTTTATCACTTATCAGTCTGTGCCAGGTCCTCCCCAGCTTAGGCCCTTTTTCACCGAAGTAATGACTCTTATCTAGCAGTTTTATCTCTTGTTTTTCTTTAGGTGACCAAGATGAATGTCGAGGCCCAAAGAGTCGAGCGGGAGCTGAGAGATGAGCTAGCGGACAGCATCAGCAAAGCTGTGAGCGACGCCGACAGAGCCAAGATTGCAGAGTTGGAGAAGGCCGAGGCTGAACTTCGCATCGAAGTTTCCAAGTAAGTTTAGCAAGCCTTAGATTGATTATTTATTATCTTATCATCAGATGTCAGTTTTGTTAAAGACTGTATTCACAATCATGCCATGGTGTTTTTGAGGTCACAACATTGTATTCAAGAATTAATCTGTTAATAGGAGAGGCTGGAGAATTTCAGTCGAGGGGCAATATTTGACTTTATTTTGTTAACTGACTGTTTTATATAATCTCTATTTGTTTAAAGCTGAATGGTCCAGTCACTCAACAGATTTTTTTTTAATTTTTAAAAAAATTCTCTTTATTGAGGTTCGTATTTTTGTGCAGGACCCAAACAATACAAACCAGAGCCGTATTTTCGCACATTTTTTAGCCACTGAACAAGCATGAACTTACAGCAGGTATGGGAAAACAAACAAACAAACAAGCAAACAAAGATGAAAGAGAAAAAAAAACACAAACAAACACAGAAGAAATCACTCCTCTACACCACCAGGGTGTCAATGTTTCTTAAATTAACAGGAATAGTGTTGACTTAATAGAACATAGTCCAGACTAAAATGGGTCCATGACGTCCACATTGTCCAGGAAAGGTTGCCATAACTTAATAAATCCTTCATTAAGCCCTATTGTCATGAAGGGTGTAGGTCAGCTTTACCAGAGAGAGTATTCTCAGGACCTCCTTAAACCAATCCTCCACTCGTGGGCTGTCCTTTTATATCCAAAGTTTAAGAATTGTCTTTCTTGCTATAACCAGTAGGGCATTATATTTGCACCTAGAATTGTCCACTTTCGCTGCCAAAATACCCTGAAAGGGGGAGAGCTCCAAGTCGTATCCCATCAAAGTTGTAACTTCATCCTTCACTTTAGACCAGAAATACTATATTTTACCACATTTCCAAAACATATGTACCAATTTCTGAATTACATTTAATACAATTAGGAAAGCCTAGACCAAGCCTGCTCCTCAGCAGTGGTGTACAGTGGAGTCTGTATAATATTCTGATTTGTGACTCTCTGTCTGTATTACAGCTCAGAATTCTAAGTGTGTCTTCTATAATTGAAGTCCACACATTCTCTCCTATTTGTTCCCCTATATCGGTCTGCCACTGCTTTCTGATATTATCGGTAAAGTAATTAAAATTTAAGCCAAAGCTTTTGTAATCATGAGTAATACATCTTTTTGGTATATGCTGTATTAGAAGGTCTTCCAAAAATGTCATATTGGGAGCATGTACATAGGTATAAAGTGTCTTATTTGTAGATAGCAGAAAAGGTGAGACTGTAGTAAAGAATATTTACTTATCGGCTTCAAATGACTTCATTGTGTCTCCCTCATAGAGTTTGACAAGCTGGTCCGAACCCCTTTCCTGCCAAAATTTGTACACAGAATCATGACATGACGGAATAAAATCTGGATTCTTTCATATCGGGGCCAGAAGAGAAAAAGGATTTTTAAGTTTGAAACAGACCATAATCTTATTCCATGTGTTCAACGTATTCCTGACCTCCAGTTTTACCTTCTTGTAGGTTATAAAAGGGCAGTCTTTTAGTATTAGGAGGCCACAGTTACAAGACTCCATGTCAATCCATGTGTTTGTAACCTCAGGATTCACCCATTCATATATATAGCGCATTTGTGCAGCCCAATAATAAAGCCATACATTAGGGACTCCCAACCGCCCTTGATCCTTATTTCTCTGAAGTCCGCTTATTTTCATTCTTACCTTGTTTCCCTGCCAAATGAATTGTGTAAACATTTTATCCAAATTTGCAAACCAGCTGTTAGGAATGGAATTTGGCAGCATCTGCAGTGTATCAATCAAGGTATCAAGGTAATATATTCATTTTCAGGACACTGATCCTGCTCAAGAAAAGGCCTCCTTGATGCACGTTACTGTTAGTCGTAGCTTTAATTTGATCAGTTTTTTGAAAGAGGGACTAACTTTTATTCCTAGACAGGTAATCTCTTTAGGTGACCAGTAGAAAGGAAAGCCACTAGGTGGAGCAGATCCCGCCATAGCACCAATGGGCATAGCTTCTGTTTTTAACAAGTTTACCTTGAAACCTGATACAGATCCAAATGGTTGCAGACATTCAAGCAGATGTGGGATGGTGGTATCAGTCTCGACTAAACTCAACAGATTTTTAACAAGGAAATCATTTTAACCGATATTGCATTTGCACTAGCAATTAAATTGTCCATCTGTATTAATTACCTGCTAGTAGACTTAAATACTTGGCGACTTCTCATGCTTATATTTTGTATCTTGGTGAGCCGTGACATGCAGCCTTGCGCTGATTATACTGTAATGTTAGGGTCCAGATTTTTTGCAGGTAAAAATAAATATAAAGATTGCAATATGTGCTTATTTTTTCAGGCTTCAGGAGGTGTCCGATGTTGCCATGACACAGGTATCTGCCTTACAGGCCAGACAGAAGTCCAAAGAACAAGAAATAGAAGGTCTGAGGAGACAAATACTGGACTACCAGGTAATAGGGCATTGTTTTGTGTTTTTTCTTCTTGTTTACTTGACATTATTAAAACTGACAACTGACTTGTTGCAAGAACTTGTCAAATCAGATAGCTCACTGCACTTTCTGTTAGTTATATATTGACAGGTGATACTTTGATATTCAGTCACTGTTTGTATCATATTTTCCTGACTTGTACAGTCTTTCTGATGTTTACTTTCAATGTGGTAAAAAAAAAACAGAAAAATTATTGTAGTGTTTTTTTTATGGTTCGCAAACAAAATGCAATCAGTACAACAAGATTTGCTCCACTTGTGCAGCTTTTCCAATGTTAGGTGGGTAAAAATGTTGCTGGTATGTTTAAGTCAAAATCCAGAGTCATTAATGAAGGCTGTCTTCATACTGGGTCTCTTTCCCACAGTCACAGTCAGATGAGAAGGCCCTGATTGCGAAGCTCCATCAGCACATTGTGGCTCTGCAGCTCAGTGAGTCAGCTGCCCTGGGAAAACTGAAGGCCGCAGCTTCTCACATCCAGCAGCTGGAGGCCGGCAAGCTGCATGCTGAACAGAAGCTGGATGCCAGTGAGCGTACCCTCTTTCTTGCCCGCCAGGAGGGCAGAAATCGATCCAAGCACCTACGGCAGACCATCCAGTCGCTACGTAGGCAGTTCGCTGGAGCACTGCCGCTTCCCCAGCAGGAAAAGTTCTCTGCAATGATGGTGAGCCTCCAGGAGGACAGAGCAAAATCCCAGGAGGAGAAGAGAAAGGCAGAGGAAGAGAGGAGGAGGGTGGAGGGAAGGGCTGAGGAGCTTGAACTGAAGCTTCGAGGGATGGAGGAGCTCATCTCTACACTGAAGGATGTGAAAGGGGCTCAGAAGGTCAGTGGGGGGAAAATTGTGGTATTTGCACAGATATTTATTGATAAATTGAGGAGCAACAATGCCACACTGCTGGTCTTGGGATCTCTTTTGCTAGTGGAACATGTTATGCCCACTTTGTGTGCAATCACTGAAAAACCACTATACTGTTTGTGAATCAAAACAGGTTACTGAATGGCACAAGAAGATGGAAGAAGCTCGCCTGCAGGAGCTGAGAAAAGGCAGGGAGCTAGCGGTCCAGAGAGAGGAAATCAGATACCTAAAGAACCTTGTGGAGGAGCAGGATCGAACCATCCGCTCACTGGAGGAGGATATTGTGCAGAACAGCACTGTGAGAGAAAAACTATTGGAACTGTCTATCACACACACAAATTTGCTCATTTCTGTGTCATTTTATTCAGAATAAGACAGCATATATAGCACATATAGTCAGCTACAGTGTTATATACAAAAGGATTATTGTGGCATGATTCAAAACAATAAGTAGAGAGTAGTGTAGACATGAAAACCTCACTCTTTCGTGAGGTCTTCGGTACATTAATGTGTCAAGGTAATGAAGGAAAGTCTTCTCTTTACCATATCAAGCTTCAAGAAGAACGCCAGCTAGCATGGGATCAGCGAGAGGTGGAGCTGGAGCGTCAACTGGACCACTACGAGAAACACCAGAATGAAATTTTGAATGGTGCAGAAAAGGTAAATCATTCTTCACAGCTGCTGATGATGAAGTAGCTCAAATAACTATTTCTGGATTTCTAGCTATTTCAGCTTTTAAAGTTTAGTCAACAATCAAGTTTTGTATTGTTTTTATTTTTTACTTAATTACATTTACACATAATACAGTTGCATCTTTTAGTACATTTCTAAAACTATTTTGTGCCGTGATACCATGCCATATTTTTGGTTGTTTCAGTTTGATGAAGGTACAGGATCCCTACCAGACCCAACTCTACCGCTTGCTCATCAGTTAGAGTTTGCTTTGGGTAAAATCAGAGAGCATGTCCGCACCATCTTGGACACGCAGGCCACCTGCAAAAGTCTGGACAAGGCATAGTATTCAGTCCCTGTTCATACAATCAGTATTCCTCGTAAATCAAATGCATAGCTTTGTTATGGTGTATTATTGTTTGAGCTCTTAACTCATTCATATGCAGAGGCTGAAAGAAAAAGAAGAGGCTCTGTGGAAGGCAGAACAGAACATTGTGTCCAGGGATAAAGTGATCAATGAGCTGCGTCTTCGACTCCCAGCTGCTGCTAACAGGGAGCGCCTGCTAGCGGACCTCGCGAAGCACGAAGAGGGTCAGTCAGATCGTCAGCCTGCCCTCAAGCTGGCTCACCAGACCATCAAAGACCTCCAGGGTCGACTTGACAAAAAAGAGGATGTGCTAAAGAAATACCAGAACCAGCTGGCTCAAGCAAGACAGGTACAGTGATAGAAGGTACTGGGTGTGCAGTCTTTTTCTCTGTGCAATACGTCTCTTATGTGGTTTCTGTGAATAATATTTAACAGTCATTAGCTGCAGTGTCTCTTGTAGTCGTCTGATTACTGCAGCAAAATCTACAATAGATGGAAAACCACACGTCTCAGCACTTATTTAAGCAGTTATATTAACCGTTACTTATTACCTCTACGAATGAAGATTAGGGCAATGGTGAAAGAAGTATTCAGATCATTTACTTCAATAAAGAGCACCAGTACTACAGTGTAAAAATCTGCTGTCTCTTTGTTTCATTTAACGACACGCTGTTGATCTTAGGATCAAGAGGAGATGATAAAGAGACATCAGGAGGAGTTGAGAACACTGCACCAGAAGTTGGACTTGCACACAGATACCTCCCTGGATCACTTCAAACAGACAGCAATGGTACTTATGAATCTATGTTTCTTTAGGAACTGTGTCTGCTTAAATACAGGGGCCTTGTATTTGACTTCTTGGGCTAAGGTTCACGACAATATTTGCACAGTCTGCAATGCAGTTCCATACAATCTTGCCTGACATTTCACACACACCAACCAATGTTTCATGGAAAATATCCCATTTGTCAATGTAACATAAGATGTTTGAAAACCATATGTTGCAGCTGTGTAAAGAACAATCAGCACAGACGCTGAAGTCATTGTGTATCTTTGAGTGCTAGTTTAAATTTCAAGCTGTGCTTTGTTTGAAGCAGAGTTAAATGTTTTGTTTAACGCGCCCTCTTTTCTTTCTTTTTTTTGTCCAGGAATTGATGAAGAAGCCCACTATCAGCGTGCCAACTTCCAAGCACCTGAAGCGTCTGGCTGAGTTAGAACAGACAGTGGCCGAGCAGGACATTTCCCTGAGCTCCATCACAGAGAAGCTGAAGCTGACTACTGCTGAGCTGGAGCGACAGAGGACCGCCATGGAAACACAGGCTAAGAAACACGCAGACGAGATATCCAAGTGATTATTTTGGCCCAGTATTCACCTCTACTGTAGTTATTTAAATGAGTACATTATCATAAGATTGTTGCAATTATTAATGGCACAATACATAAAGGCTCTGTTTTTTTTCCAATTTAAAGTACCGTAATACCGTAGATACAGTAATACAGGGAGTACAGTTTCTTAACTGCACTTCAGAATAATTAATTATTTAATTGTATTTCTTTCCGAATATCATCTTACACGTGTGAGCTTAAGTGTGAAGATTATGGTGCTTTACTCTGCAATGTCGGGACGACTTTGCTGTGAAGAGCTGCTTTGTGAACTTCAGATTACCAGAAGAATAATCACACGTTCATGTTGTAAGTGTGACACATCTAGCACAAAGCAACTCTAAATCCAGGCCAATGGAGATCTCAGCCAGGATTACACCGAGTGTTTGAGAAGCCTTATAGTAATGTACAGGACATGAAGTACAGGGATAACGGGATCGATGTCAGTGCCAGGTCACAGTTCACTGTCCCACACGTGGTCCCCTGAATGCCTGGAAATATCCCTGGTTATGTTTTATGCAAGAAAGACCTTAAGAAATATATGAAATATGATCATTCAAGGGTTTGAGACTTCACTATACAAAAACGCCAACAGCATCCTAGTTTACTTTCTACATAGTGCAGGTTTAGTCAAACAGGAATCTGTATTCTGCTGTGGAGGATTGGGTTTAAAAGTCTCCCTCAGTGACGGCATCATATAGCTTCAGTGAAGAGATGGGACAAGCTGATACTGTCGGACTGTGGGGAATAAGACGATTTGAACAATGTAACAGCTGCTTAAGGGAAATTGTAGGAAACCGGGTGTTAAAGGGCTTAAAAGTTTAATTAAAAAGCAGCTACAGGAAATCAGATTAAAGAGACTTCTCAAGAATTCAGTAGTGTATTAGGATAAGGCATTTCAGCCTCGTGAGAACAAACCCGAAGGTATGACCTGAGATGGACAGAATTTTACAAAAAATGCAGTGCACTACTATTCAACACCACCTCCAACTACAGCCTCCAAATACTTGGATCAACCTTTCAGATTTTTTTTTTTAAAAAGCTGAATATTTGTAAGGTCTTTACCTTACTATGTTAATTTACTGATGACATGTTGTGAATTGGCACCATATAAATAAAACTGAGTTGAATTGAATATAATAAGTCTCATCAACAGGTGATTCATTTCTAGATAGTTGTTCTGAAATGCAGTAGGTGTAGATAAGGATGTAGCTGTACCTGAGAAAGGTTTTTCAATAGACGGTCATGTTTAATAGAACAGAATTATGACGAATTACTAAGTAAAGTGATAACGAGGCTTAATTGCACCCCATGACAGAATTGTTTGAACCTTAGCTGTCACAAACGTGCAGAAAATGCAGCCTTGCTTTGCAAAAATATTGCCTAATGAGATGGGATCAGAAAGCTCTGAGACTGCACCTGGAAAAATCAAAAACCATACCTGCTTTAAATTTGGCCAGGATTCACTTCAAAGTAGTCTACTTGTGCACACGTGCTTATAACACTCCCTGGATGTCATGCTATGTAAATATGACTAGACCTTGTATGTAAGGTCAACATTATTCACCAAACAGGCGAGTTGCCCTGTCTGATTTGGACGGAAATATTGTTTAATGATAAAACTGCCCCTGAAAAGCAGGAAGATTGTTCATATCCAGCAGAAATATGACCCTGCTTGTAATAAATACTGCCCTGTCTGTATCAGAATGAGTACTAAACACACCACTGGTAGTAATGAATTAAATATAATACACACATGTCCTTTAAAACTGTACTCATTACTTATACTAAACTTGACCTTAGGCAACAGGTCTTTTTGTTTTTGTTTTTGTGTGAGTGTGGTTAAGGGCTTTTTCTGTCGGCAAGTACTGTAAGTTCCTTGTAAGTGTGTGTGATTTTCATTCACCCATGACTACACCCCTTTCATGCCACATTCACTGAAGAGTCATGTGTTGGATACATTTTGTGATTCATGACTCACAAACTGATAAAGTAAAAGCCAACTACCAAGTGTGTGAGAGTTATGCAGCACATTTAAGTTTTTTTAAAAAAACCTCACAGTTGATTTGTTGCAGGCTGGAGGAATATCACATTGGCAAGTTAAACGCTCTGACTGGTGAGACTGAGGATCAGAGGAGCCAGATGGCACAGATGGAGAAGGAGATGAACTACCTCCGAACTGAGCTGGAAGCCCAGAAGGAGGCCAACGTCCGCTCCCCCAGCAACACCATGAAAAACCTGGTGGAGCGACTGAAAGCACAGCTCACGCAAAAAGAGAAACAGCTCAAGGTTATTGTTTTTTTTAGTCTCTTTTTCTTTTTTCATTCTACTTTTGAAGGCAAGAAACATTAAGTAGTTTGTTACCTTACAAAATCACCCAGATTCATTTTAGGGTAAGCAGCTTGGTCATTATTGCCATGTTCTCTTTAGTTCGTATGATGGACTTGCATTCTGACCTAGATGTTATTTTACTGTGTACGCTTGTACTACAGCTTAAACCTCAAATGAACTGCGCTTTGCAGCAGTTGTGTGATCAAGAACAGCTGATCTGGCTAGAGGAAAGTAGTCCATGCAGAAATAGATAATGGTGTATCAACTGTAAAATGAAGTCTGACAAGTGAATTCGTCATATTAACCATAACCGGCTTCTATGTGCTCCCTCTCTCCCTAGTCTCTTAGTAAGGCTCTGCTGGAGCTGAGGGCAGAGATGACGTCTGCTGCAGAGCAACAAGTCATAGCAAGTGCTGCGCAGAAAGAGGAGAGCCTCAATGTACAGATGCTGGTTGACAGACACACCAAAGACTTGAAGGTGAGAAGCCATTGTCAGCTTATTAATTAGGTTGAGATCTGGTGACTGTAAGGGTCGTGGTATATGATTCACATCATTTTCATCAAACTATTTAGTGCCCCCCTCATGCTCTATGGATACATTATCATTCTGGAATCAGGATAGAAACTTTCATCATAAGATAAAAGGGATCACACAGAACAACTTTGCATTGACTTTCCATAAAGTAACATTAAAATCATGTACTCCTGCCTTTTTTACTTGCCAACAGCCTAAATGATATATGGTCTACAGTGATTTACAGTCAGTCTATAGTATATATATAGTTTTGGCTTCAGCATCTACATGTTTCTGAATAGTACTGCATGTGCCAGTCTCCTTGAACAAAGTGTATGTTTGACATCTGGTTGGCTTCAATTCAAACTTCTTTTTCAGTTTTCACCAGTTACAACCTCTGAAGGCAAAGTCACATATACAAAGTCAGTACACACATAAAGTTATCCCCCATTTGAAAACAAAAACTCTGGTTAGTGCGTGTATCCTGGGATGGAAGATAATAATTTATTGCAAGGTTACAGGAAATAAAGTGGCATGATTCTAATAGATTGTTGTATTTAGATTTACTGCTATTCATTGAATGCTTTTGTAGAAGACTGCAGCTATTTTCAAATATAGCAGATTTAGTTTACTAGTGAGTACTGACATACATGTCACCCAATGCAACAGTGCGGCCCACTGATGTATTTTGAATAGTACAGGGATAATAATATAGCTCCAAAGCACAGAGGAATCCAGTGTATCATGCTTTGAATACACAGACAATACTTAGTAGCATCATTTCTGTTCATTGTTTTGAATTTTTAATAGCATCTGTTATCAACAACAAAAACAGTGAATATAACCAAACGCACCTTTTAAGTCGGAAAAGACCTTAAATACTTCTTTTCCAAGGCACGAGTGCAAGAACTTAATGAAGAACTTCAAGCTGCAAAGGAGTCTGCCAAAACAGCCCGAGGCCGGGAGAGTACGCTGAAAGAAGAAGTGGACGGACTGAACCAAGACATCCAGAGGTGTCAGAAAACCCAGAGACGCCTGCAGGCTGAAAAGGAGGAGCGAGAGCAAGAAGTCCAGGAGCTCAAGCAGCAAATCAAGAGGCTCACCAACGCCCTTCAGGTTAGTCTCTTTCACAAGTTACCATTTTGTGTGGCAGCATTCAGTTTGGTTTGACGTTGGCCTGTAGCTTATTGTTTTTGTTCAGCAAACTGCAGAGGGAACTGCTTAATGTCAGCCACATGACACAGCAGCTATCAGCAAAACATCATGTAGACAAGTGACTCAGGGACACCATTCAGACCTTGAAATAAGCTAAAACACTGAGATGCGAGACATGCAAACCCTGATACGCTTGTCTGCAGCTAATGAAAGAAAACTGAGGAATGCATCCAGAATGGAATCTCACATTCTGCTAAGATGTAAGATAAACTCAGTATTGAGTTGATTCAATTATTCGGGTTTTAATGTGCATCAGTGCCACATAGCGCGTTTTTAAAATTAGTGCCTTGCTTTTCTCACGAACACAAAATGTCCTACCTTGTGCAGACTGTCCATCTCCACTGTTCTTGTCTGAGAAAAAAATGAGGTGGTTTGAAAATTTGTTTCTGCGCATTTGTTCATCAGAATCAGCCAGAACCAGATGGGAGAGGGCCGACCATGGAGCATCTGCAGAAGAAGATCAGGAGGCTGGAGTCTGACTTGGAGAAAAGAGCAGAAGTAAAAAACGTCAAGGAAGATCACGGAAAGGTTTGAACATCAGTTTAGCCTATATAGAACATTTTGGATCCTATTTTCACGAGAACCAGAGCGAGTAGTGCTGCGGTCGGTGCTGTCAGTGTCCCGGTACATGGTGCACAGGTGGGGGGAGGTTCATTCACCTGAGACAATGCAAAGACAGTTGTTGGTATTTAATAGAGATTAAAATACAACCAGGCTATTGATTTATCAACTCATTCAAACAAGATGCTTGGAATAAAGTATTGTTGTGTAATGTATAGAAGAATGCTTGAATAGTTCAGGACATTTTCAAAAAGAATCAGAAGAACAGAGCAGTGATTCTGACTATATTGTTTCCCTTTGCTGTATGTTGTCTGCACGCCTTCTTCCCTGTAGTTTTTAAAGCCCTGCAACCTTTTGCTGACTCCCTGCACCATCCAAATTACTAATTAGTTTCTTTAAGAAGCTTTTTAGTGATCGATCTGTTGTTGTCACTGCTACTAGCACTGCTGTTTCAGAGCAATGACCCCAGTGATGGGAACTGACTTAATTTGTGAGTGCATTTAAAAGCCAACCCACACACTCCCATCTGTGTTCCATTACACCAGGCCATTTTACACTCTGTGTTGCAGCACATATATGAAGCAGGTGTGCTTGGAGACGCCCAAACAGTCAATATACCTAAGACCTACTACTTTGCACCTGGCACATTGTTATTATTTTCATTGCTATCTTTTGCTGCGCGTTCAATTGATGTACGACTTGCCTGTCGGACAGACTAAAGAAGAAATTGTGCGGTGGGAGGAGGGCAAGAAGTGGCAAGCCAGGATGGAGAAGTTGAAGAGTTCACTGAAGGAGAAGGAACAAGAGAATGAATCGCTGTCAAAACAACACAGCACTCTTAAAGACCTCTATGCCAGGTCAGTGTGTGCATCACAGGCTGGTGTACATGATTGAATCCTTTCTTGTTTTCCAACCACAACCTGAGGACACCCAGTGAAGTCAGTCATTTTCAGCTATTCTGTGAAAAACTGTGAGGCGACTCTCTGTCAGTGCCATCATTATACCCACAAGTCACTAAAGCCTTTTTTTGGGGAAATTAGTGATCACAATAAATAATTTACTGTTTTATTTTATCAGGAAATGATACGTGAAGTGACAAAAAGCAATGCAACACTGTGTTTTTACATTCCCGTCTACAGTTGGCAGCCCTTTTATTCCCCTTCTATATATTATTGTGTATGCAGACTGGAACAAGAGAAGGGTGCGCTGCAGAAGAAGCTCAAGGCTCGAGGTGTGACAGCCGATCGGGTGGTAGGAGTGCGATCCACTGAAATGGAAAAGGAGATGGAGGAACTGAAGAAGAAGAACTCTAAACTGGAGACACAAATACTCACCATAAGGTACAGAACAAAAAAATCTTTGGTGCTCTTCAAAACTTGTATATAGTTGTGTACATTAAAGGATTTTTCTTTTTTTCGACACATGCAGGGAATCATTCATTAAAACCGACAAAAAAACGCGATAGAGTAATACAATAAAAATAAGAAGTATTAAAAAAACATGTAATCATAGTATGAATACATAAATATAGACTATAAACATTAGTGCATTAGTCAGCAGCATCGTAAAAGCATGTACAGCTAATCGTATGTGGGGGTGCCCGAGTTTTGTTGCAAGTTATTCCAGGAAAATCGAGTAGACATTCCAAACTCAGCATTAACTATAAAGCAAGAAGCTAAAAGTGGAGGTGTTTGACAAGCTCCAGATCCTCACATTAAAATCACCTTTAAAATAAAGAAGTATCTACGGTGTATGTAAGTAAACTGCTGTGTTTGGTTCTTACATGGGGAGACAGGAATTTGACCTTTTTTATCTGTTGTAAAGGATGACAGATAGGGGGTTATATTTTGAGGCTAATGGTAATGTCACGGTCTGAAAGTAAAATAAATAAAACAAGATAACAACATCTGGCCAGTATTATTACATGAACATGTTTGGCAAGAACCTCTTCAAATGCACTTACTATTTAGCTAGATGGCATTCAGTTGCACACTGGCCTTTGACCATAAAAGTTAAGAGTAATAACAACTTGAAACTGCATTTTAAAAACTACATACAACAAGCACAATAATAACAATAATAAAATATATACACTTAAAGTATGTAGAATGACCTATTTTTTGTGTTTAATTTTGAACACTGGACAAGATCACCCTGCCCAATGCCATGATGTCATTCTATTTTATCTCCTCCATATCTTTATATTATGTATACACTAGTATACAGTATATAAATATATATAATATATATTATATTTAGGTGAAGAGGTTAAGTCCTGAGCTGCTGATCATAAGGTTGGTGGTTCGAACCCCCACTGTGGCCATTGTTGGGCACCTAAGCAAGGCCCTTAACCCCTGACTGCTCTGCTGCCATTATCTAATGGGATGGGTTAAATGCCGAAGCCAAGGGGATGAATAAAGGTCAAATTGTTATTATTATACACACTAGGAACTCTATGGAATATGATATTAAGCAGTGCCAGATCCTCACTGATAAGGCTCACCATGCTGTTATTTAATCCTGACCAAGACTTCTGCTTTCTTGTTGAATGAGCAGACAGCACCAGGCTTTACCTCGTGACGACGCAATGGACAATCTGATGCTGAGGAACCGCTTCCTGGAGGAGAGACTCCACTCTTTAGAGAGCCAGATATCCAAAGACCCTCCGTCAAGGCCCTCGGTAAGTAAACAGTTGGCTGTTAGATAAACTAATAAGATAAATCACAGATATCTGTAAGTTGTTTATTGAGCAAAAATGCCAAATTCTCAGGTTCCAGCTGATCAGGTAACTCAAAACAAATCATTTTAGGTAAAACTTAAGCAATTATTTGATAGGTTTACTGACTGACCAAAAGAATCAGCAACTGCTTTGATGATTGATTAATCATTTCAGTCATTTATTGCACATTTTCTCCTATTTATTATATCATTGTAAACTCAATATATTTGGGTTTTGGATTGTTGGACAGATAATCATTCCAGTTTTCACTATATGTTTCCATATAGGCTCCAACTACAGGATTACACTGCGACTCTAGATCCATATTTCATACACAATAAGACCTTACATTAATAATGACATGTACAGTACAGAGTTGGCAGACTTGACATATCACTACATGTGCTGAACAAAGCATTTTCACTTTCCTGTATGACGTGGTCTGTTGTGTTCTTTGAGAGACAAAGATGTTTTCTGTTTCTCTCGGTCCTTATCATTCTTTACTCTCTTTCTTTATGTGTCTCCTTCGTCACTGGATTTAATCTGATTGATTGTCTGTGAAGGGAAAAAGCATCTCTTCCCAGGCTCTGAGAGGGATTTGTTCTGCCACTTTTGATGTTGAGGATGGGTCATGCGAAGGGATTGCAGCATCCTGTCATGTTGAGTCCTGCAGCCACTCTGTCAGTCCTGAAGCTGTTGAGGACACAGGAGGCCATCAGAGGGAGCCAAAGCAATGCCGGGCAGATGTAGAAACTCAAACCAGCTTGGTTTGTACTGAACAAGAGCGACTGGACCCTGATATGGCAGAAACAGATGTGACCGCGGACGCAGATGTTGATGATAATCATGCTGAAGAAGATGATGGACAAACAGAAGCAGATGTCACAGGAAGTCCACAAGACATCCCAGTGGCTGAAGAACAGGAAGAACCAGAGGCCAATAAAGGAAGTGAGCCTGAGCCTAATGATCCGGCAGAAAAACCAGAATCAGTTCTGTCACCCTCTGCACCAGAGGCAGTGACAGATGATCAAAAGAGTGAAACTGTTGATCAAGATGGTGCTGTTGACTTAGATGGTGAAGACACAGAAGATGATGATGTGGTAATCCTATCAAAGAAGCCAAAACAGACTGAGGAACAGATTGAGCTGAAAGATGAAGAGCATGACACTACAAAGAACACAAAACAGGAAGATAATCCTGAACAATCCTGCTCAGCAGAGCCAGATGTGGACATCAGCACCGTACTGAGCAAACACCCGGAAAGGTTTATCAGTAGAAAATGGGATGGTCGAGCACGAACACGAGAAAGCAGAGCTCTTAGACATCTGAAGGTACTCCAGGCTTCTTTAGTCACCCTGCTGAAGTGGTAGTGTGGTGATAGTGTTAGATGTGGCAGAGCAAAAGTCAGGTAAATCCATTGAGTAGTGAGCACCTCGTTAGTGTGTTGGTGTTGTTCTCCCCACGCTGTCCATCATAGCCTTGAGCTATATAGGTAGAGACAGTTCCATGACCCCAAGAACAAAGACTTTTCACCACAGCAGTTAATTATAATGGGCTAATGATGATGATAATGGGATAATGATAGTGTTTAAATCCGTTCTTCTTGCTCTGTCTGTGCCTTTGCTCATTGCTAGACTTCAGGACGAGGCACTGGCACTCCATCACAGAGGGACCAGGATGTTCAAAAAGAAAACCTCAAGCTGGCCTCTGAGAACCTGGAGCTGCGCTTTCAGCTGGAGCAGGCCAACAAAGACTTGCCGAGACTCAAGGTACACATAGCCCAAACTGGAAGCAGTTGGTCAGTGCAACACCATTTCTACTGATGCTGATTTTAGGGCATCTTATAAAGGGATAGTTTAACTTTTAGGGGAATGCATGTTTTCCCTTTGGTGCCCAGAGTGAGTTAAGAAGGTTGATACCACTCTAATATATGGAGAAAAGTGACCGTGGCTTAGCTTCGGTTGTAAAACCACTTTTTTGGTATAAATTTAACAAGATACAGTATATTGTCTTCATTAGAGAGCTTTAGAGGTAGATACTTCTACCTTCATAAGGCCAGTGTTATACTTTCCATATCTGTAAGCACCCACTGGGGTCCATGTGTTGTTAATTTCATGTTCCATGTCACGTCCACGAGGTGTAAGCATGTATCAACTATGAGTCTGTGCATACTATTCTAGAAGAATAACCATACTCCAGCTGAACTAGACAATAGTATAAAGCCTTGAATAAACCCCTGTGCACACGGCAGCTGTGAACATCACATAGTTGTTTTTATTATAATACTTTTCTGGAGTTTGCTCAGATGGTTCTGTTCCAAGCATGTTGAGAACAACGAGTGGACACAGGATTTGTGGCGAGTTTAGAGCTCTCTGCTGTGTTGGCTATCAACGGAAAGGATGGAGCTACAAATCAGAGCCCCTCCAAAGTCCGGCAGCAACCACTTCTACTATGTCTCATTTAATGATCAGTTTTGAAGATGTGAACGATGGCTAATCTCCTTTCACAGCCTCTCTTAAAAAAGACATTTGTTTGAAGCACACTATCCCGGCAGTCAGTACACTTGCAGTGCAAACAGTTCGCATGAAATGTACATCACACAGACCCTTGTGGACACGCAAGGATCTGTGTGATTCATTCAGTTTAGTATCACATTGAAAGTTTTAAAACAATTGAGCAAAAATGAGTTGAACCTCAACTGGATGTAATTTCAAAATATATTTGTTTTATTCAACAGCAGCAGTTTCTGTTTTGTCCCCAGAATCAAGTTGCAGACCTTAAGGAGATGTGCAGTGCACTGAAAAAGGAAAAGGCAGAGGTAGAGAAAAAGCTGGCTCATATACGTGGAGTAAGTTAACTGAATTTCTTTATGTACACCATTATTTTCCCAGATAACTGAAGAAAACAATACATGACATTAAGTAAAAAAAAAACCTTAAAAACAAAACAAACTGGCCTTTCGCTGAGGTTCTCTCTAACAAACTCTTCTCCCTCCTCAGGCTGGTCACAGTGGTAAAACTGTGCCTGAGCTTGAGAAGACCATTGGGTTGATGAAGAAGGTGGTGGAGAGGGTGCAGAGGGAAAATGAGTCACTGAAGAAATCCAGTGCACCTGCCAATCAAGACAAGATCGCTGCTTTGGAGCAAGAAAATGAGAGACTGAAGGTTGTTAGCTTTGTTTCATCCTACGCATCATCTAGATGTTCTCTGTTCTATACTGTACATGAGAGTAAATATTATTTCTTCTAGGCTGAGTTTGAGACCTTGAAAAGTCAAAGCGAAGCTGAGCTGAGTTCCAAACTTGAATCTAAAACCAAAGGACTGGAAAAAATAGTGATGGAAAATGAACGTCTGCGCAAGGAGATGAAAAGGGTAACTACTGTGTATTTATGGCTTGTACAGGAAGTTTAAAACAACATGCCAGTGGAAGCATTCTTTACTTTCTGAAGATGTTTCTCCTGGCCAGGGGTTCTTCATAGGGGCAAGTTGGAATCAGCACTGAGATAATACCTCAACTATAATTTAATTCTATTTGACCTTGATGTGAGCAATTATTCTTATGCTGGAATCTGTCTTTTTTTAATAACATGAGTTTCTCATTTGAAATAAAACCTCCTGAATAGAGCACTTAATGAAAGTCTTCACCACCTTGGCAGTTTTTCCTTTCTTTTGCTTTTCAGCATTGAATCATGGTCAGCTTAATTTAGCTTTTTTGACAAGAATTTTCAATGAAGGCTCTTTCATGTAAAAGTGAAAACATATTTCTACAAAGGAATGTCGATTAATTAAAACTATGAAGTGTAAAGTAAGCTCCTGTAAAAGTACCCACCCCCCTCAGGTCAGTGTTTAGTAAATCCACCTCTGGCTGCTGTTAGAGCCTTTACCTGTATAGACAGGTCTTAATCAGCTAATCGGATACTTTTCATGGGCACTGTACATGTTTTCATCTGTTCTGTCTCACTTGGATGTGCATGTTTAATGTTGTAACAGGAAATGGAGGCTGCCGAGAGGCTGAGAGTGACCAAGACAGGTCTGGAAGCAAACAACGAGAAGCTCGAGGCAGAACTGGAAGAAACCAAGCAAAGACTGCGGGCAGCTCTATCCAGACCCATCACAGAGGGAGCAGACGGCAAGACCTGGAAAGCATCTGTGGTAACCAGGTCAGCAGATCCATTAGAATCTTAGATAAATGGGTGGGCATGATGAAGAACTTTAAAATGTTCGAGCCAATGCTTGTTTGACTTCCGTGCGCAGAATGTTTGAGAACAAGATGAAGGAGCTGGAGAAGGAGCTCTCCCAGAAAACCTCCAGCCTCTCTGAACTCAAACAGCAGCTGAAGGAGGTGAAAGAGCGCGAGAAGAAAGCTCAGACAAGCATCTGGCAGCTTGAAGATCAGGTACAGCCTAGTTAATTAACAGTTACTTTAATAACAAGATTGAGGACCAGTCTAAGGAGCTTCTTCATTTTAGAACATCAAGCACGGCCTAAGTGCTGATGGCCAGGGCTAACGGCGGTTATTTGCTATAATAGAAACTGGCTGGAACCGATATACATTTTATGTAATAATGGAAATCGTGGTATCAAAATGTAGGATAACAAATAGCTTTTTTTAACATGTTTAAGAAAAAGAGCTTTTCTACATGTATTAAGTGTTGACAGGCAATGACACCTGATGTGTAGCCAATCGGATAGAGAGAGGTGGTCGCATCAGAGTATTATTATTATTGTATTTTATCAGGAATTGGCGAAAAAGTTCAAAAATTAACATTTATCGAAAAATGCACAATACTGGATCCAGTAATGAGCCACCTGCTAGACAGATGGGCATGGCTTTTCAGATTACTAGCATGAATGTGGCTTTGTTCAGTCATACTCTTCAATTAAAGAGACAAACGCTTCAAGAAATTTCCCAGTCATACGTCTGTGACTGGAAAATGGACACTGACATGTATAATCAGTGAAACGGAAAACAGCCTTCACATTATTTAGCCGTTCCCCGTCGCACGGCTTGAGTCTGTGACAGGAAGTTGTCAAAGTTTAGTGCTGCTTAAATGTGTTTAATTGCTGCTATGGGTTTGTCATTTCCCAAGGTTGACGTGTTGAAAAGGTTTCCTGCTGCTTCAAAGACTGATGCAGGACTTGCCAAGGAGTTCCAGGAAATGAGGTGTGTTAAACTACGTGCTTGGAAATGGTGATAAAACGGTGCCATTGGGGTTGCACTGGATATAATCAGATAACTATTCTGACATCCATAGACGATATATCGCATGCCGTTGAATGTGTTCCACTGCATCACGCAGGCCTTTGCAAAACTGTAAAAACAAAAACTGAAGCGGCCAATCACGCCATCTTTAAAGGACAGCTTATCTGTAATTATTTGTTTATTTAGATTACAGAATCTTTGTTTAAAGTAGTACAAAAGCCAATAAACAGTAATACTGACTTTTTGTTTGTGAATTGCGATGGCCACCAAGGTTTGTCAAGCAATTTATACAAGATTCAGACGTCCAGGCAATGTTTTGGTCCAAGTGTCAAGTGTTAAAGGATGTAATTAGTAAAGATTTCCATCCTGTGTTTTTATATGCTTGGTGTGGATTATGTAACTGACATCTGTTTATCTTAAGGCTGGTCAGCACGGAGCTGCAGAAGGAGAACGCAGAGCTTAAACGAAGGATGAGCGAGTACACCGAGCGGTACGGCGAGACGTCTACTAAACTAGGTGAGACTTAAAGCTGTAAACACTACAGCCGTGTTTTCCATTGCTTTTCATCAGAAGTCCTCAGATTAAACTAATGTTAATCTAACATTTAAAAAAGTGAGCGGCACGTTTCCTGTACATGCTGACCTCTTTAAAATCAGCACATTCAACTGATGTGGTTGGAGTTTAATGACTTTGCCCAGCATGACGTTATTTAAAGTGGGCAAAACAACTTCATGTGTGTGATGCAAATTGTTTGCAGGGACTCGAGTCATTTCCGTTGTCTTTCCTGTTGTATTCTCAGATTCTGGGAAACTCAGAAACCTCCTGCAGGCAGCTGAAACTGAGAAAACCAAACTTCAAACTGAGGTGAAAAAGCTCAAGAAGGAACTGGAGAACTTTGACCCGGCATTTTTTGAAGAGATTGAGGACCTGAAATATAACTACAATCTAGAGGTGAAGAAGAACATTCTGCTGGAGGAGCAGCTGAAGAAGGTGTGTGATCAGTTCGGTGTTCAGGTCGAGCTGCCCAGTGTGTCCATCAGTTAACTCAGGATTACTGTGCCTTTTAGAGGAGCTACGATTGTTGAAACTATCTGAATGTACTTCTAGGGTTGCCAGTTTTTAGAATTAGAAGAGTCCAACACAGTTGACTGTTTGAATATTAAAGTCGCATTCCTAAAGAAAATACTTTGGAAATTTAAGGTTAGTTTTTTCACTAAGGCAGCTGTTTTTGTGTTAATATGTTAACATTAAGCTCTTGTTTTGGCAATGTGGCATATTTATAAGATTTCTCTGTTTTTGCCAATAAAATCATTTTTATTCCTGCATTTTAAATTGTCATAAAAGTCAGTTAAATATAAATGTTTACATCCTCATCATTTATTCTTCAGTTGCTAACATACAGTATTTACAGTATAGAAATTGAACATTTTCAACAACTTAAGTTGCTAAACACGTCCAGTTGGTCAGTCTTACATTAAAGCTGTACACAACTCTGCAAAACATGTGGCAAAGTGTTGTCAGGCTTTCAAACACCCCACTGTTCCTCTGTTGTGCCAAACGATGTGATGCGTCTTCACACACCTCATTGCAAACCGCTCTGGTTAAGACTCTCAGTTGTCTGTGTTTTTAAAAAGCGGTAGTTCTGCATCATTTGATTTCCATGGAATAAATTAATGCTATAAACAGCGAATGTTGAATCACTCATCTGGAATTACTGATGAAAGTATCTGGCAGCTGTCGGCAACAGTGGCGGATCCTTACAGGGTCACAGCAGCAGCTTCGGGAAGTGGAACGCCTGGGTTTTACGGTTCAAACTGGATGTCCTGGATCCGGCTGAAGCAATGTCCGTTTAGTGCGAGAAAGGATGCGAACAGGTCCTTGCTGTTGTTATAAGCATCGACTGTCCCGTCAACTCGAATGACCACCGGCCTGTTGCCAAAGCAGGTGTCCCCATCTGGCCACCTGAGTCCCAGGTGATGACGATGAACCTGCCAACAGAACAGCGACAGAGCAGCTCAGGGCCTCATTTCACACCAGTCTTTAAGCTCAGAGCTGCTACGTATGGGACTACTAAACCTTTCAATACAGCTAGGGTAATACATTCAGTGTTCAATAATACAGTGGATTTTTTTGAAAATCTTCTGTAAAAACTGTACTGAACTCTACAGCTGCATGGGGAATAACCTCCCTTGTAATTCAACCTATTTTCTGTTCAGTTTTAATGTGCTCGGTTAAAAAGGTCAAAAGAAGCTTCAGCTCAGCTTGATCCCAGTGTATGAAGTTATCCCACCTTAATGAGAGTGCCATCGTTGCAGTGCCAGACGATGCCCTCCACTTGGCCCTCTGGATTCTCTTGCAACCAGGAGCACAGCTGATGAAAGTCCACAGGTGGGGGGTTTCTGATCCGAATACTCCCATGTGACACCAGGCAGTGGACAGGCCGCTTCTTACTCCCCAGGCCTGTTTATACAGTATTACTGAACTTTAGCCAGCATTCATTTGAGAAGCACTTTAAGAGTACAGCCAACCCAGAGCAGCAAGTAATTCTTGGTATCTATGACAATCACCAGCACACGCTTGTGTCAGATCTGTAAAAGAATGCTAGGTGACTTTACCGTAAGGGTTTCCATTGACGTTGGTTCCAATCAGCTCCAGCGTTTGTTCCTGGAGGTCAGCCAGCGGGACCGCTGCGATTTCTAACCCGTCTTCATCGTCGGTGCTGGGCCTGAGAACAAGAGCTGCCCCCACATCATAATCCACGACAGAGAAGTGCCAACAGTATTGCTTGTTGTCTTTCTCCACTGGAACCCAGCCTGGATGTTTGAAAGAACAAGAAATGATAATGCAAAAAACAACAAACACGCGCACATCAACGTGGCAAAGTCCAGAAGCTGCAAAAACGTACGATGTAAGAGTAAAAAACAGGCTGCACGCTAGCACAGATGCTCCCAAGAACATTTTACATTTCTATTCTTTTTGGCTGATCCTCTTGAATGGAAAGTGCTGTAAATTGTCACTTCAGTTCATGATTTTTAACGGAAGCACAAATTCTAAACACATGCTTTAACCTTGTTATTCCAGGTTACTGGGTGTAGACTACAGATTGGCGTAAACACCAATTTCATTCATTTTAAATTGAATTTGTAGTGTACTTTGCTTCCTTGAACCTCTGTACATAAGCTTGACTCCCTCTGAAATGTAAATGCATTTGTGTTGATTGTTAATTATCTGACGTATAAATCAGAACCTGGAATATGTCCGTGGTCATCAGGCACTGGATGGCCGTTGTGATGTTTGACTCTGTGAGCTGGGATCCACGTCTCTGGCACGGTTTTAAAATCCTCCTCTACATTCCACGTGAAACCTGAAGGAGAACCCAGGAAAACATCACACTAGCTTGATCTCCTTGTAGAAATTATTTTTGCCTTCCAACCAGCTTTACCAAATTTGCACTTGTGGTAACTAAAACTACAGTACCTTTACAGCTCTTGTGGGAATGCTGGTGCTTTTTAAACCTCTTCTCTGCCTGCTTGTTGGGTTTCCTGTCGAGTCGAGCCCAGAGGTAAGGCTGCCCTGAAGACCAAACATCACTTAAATCAGCATAGAAAAGCACAACAACACAACCTTCCTGCTTCAAGTACATGCTCAGAAAAGACGAGCTGGGCTAGTAATTGTGAGATTTATTCACCTTTATAAACTGTAACATAACAGCAGGTACCATCCAGTTTTTCTGTGGCAAGCGCACAATCTATGTTAGCATCCAGAGCGACAGGGTTCACATTCTCAGTGGCAACAACCTGAAATTGCTGAGAGGTGGACAGACATGGTGGATTAGTGTATGACAAACTATTTCATGCACTTATTATATCAAACATTGCTTAACTATACAGTTTCATAACTGAAATAAATGAGAACGCAAGGGGATGCATTTTAAATGAATCATCCACATATTATACATCCATCGGCCACAACATTAAACCACTGACAGTTGAAGTGTGTAACACTGATCGTTCTGTTACGTGTTCTGCTAGTAAACCTTAGTTCTTGGCATATATGTGGATGCTACTTTAACACATGCCGCCCACTTAGACAATGCTGAAGACAAAGCACAAGGCTTAGTGTTAGCAAGCAGCAGTGTGACCAACGTGGCTAACGGGAGCCAACAGCTTTGACCGTATGTTCACAGATCAGAGCTCTGTGGAAGCTGTAAAGCTGAGGGACATTCAGAGGTGGTAAAAACTTGAAGACCATTTGAGATCAATAAACAAAGACTTAGTGTGTTAATGTGTTTTTTTATGTTGCTTGTTATGCGAGTGTTTACATCCGTTTTCTTCTCTCCTGCTCTCTGTGCTCACATATGCTGCATATCGATACAGCCAAATTCCCAAAACAGCTGTTCCTATTTACATACTTTCCTGCTTCTG
The DNA here is from genome assembly GCA_024666655.1 of Dascyllus trimaculatus. Lineage (NCBI taxonomy): Eukaryota > Metazoa > Chordata > Actinopteri > Pomacentridae > Dascyllus > Dascyllus trimaculatus. The sequence continues at coordinate 31,142,657 of CM045448.1, forward strand.
TTCAGACAACGGAACGAGTATGAAACAGCGACTGAAACGCAGCACATTAAGTTTACATGTTAACTAGCAGTCACCTCATAGCCAAATCTGCAGCCCTGTGCACAACTTATATACTGATTTTACAACCACAACATCAGACAAGTTCACCGTACACAAGTGAATGCCTGCACTATGAGATCTGCAATATTTCCATATAAATAACCGCACAAAGAGACAATTAAAAGCAAGAGAAAGTCCTGGTCTCAACAACTCATTCATGTATTTATGTATATGTAGAGCACCAGTGCCTCACAGCTAGAAGATCCCCGGTTCGCGTCCCGGTTAGGACGCCTGGGATCTTTCTGTGTGGAGTTTGCATGTTCTCCCTGTGCATGTGTGGGTTTTCACCAGGTTCTCCAGCTTCCTCCCGTTGTCCAAAAACATGCTGAGGTTAACTGGTGATTCTAAATTGTCCGTAGGTGTGAATGTGAATGTGCTTGTTTGTCCGTCTCTGTGTGATAAACTGCTGACTTGTCGCCTGCTTTCACCCAAGTCAGCTGGAATAGGTTCCAGTGACCCTACAGAGGATTAAGCGGTGTATAAATAATGGATGGATGTACATGTGGGCAGCTGTGTGCACTGTTTTGCTCTGCACTGTCAATCACAGAGGGAGTCTTCTTCCTGAAGGGAGTGGAGTAAGCACTTAAAGCTGCAGACACTGAAACAGCCCAATTAGAAAATGAATAAAAAAAGGAGTTAAACAGTCATGGGAAAATGAAGCATCATTGGAGAGCTTAAAAACTGAAGGTACATTCTGAGGACATGTGGGACTTTCATGAATTTGCTGAAAAGGGGCACATGGAACTTTTAAAGGGCCAAAAGGAAGTCCGGTTGAACTATAGCAATTTGGGATTAGCATGAATCTACAGACAGTCAATTTATCAAGACATTAGCTAGCAATATCTAAAAAATATCATCACTTAGGAATGTATGACTGTATTAATATTGGCAACTACTGGTGTTCATTTAATGTCAGAGATTAGGATTTATCCGAGTTTAATAGTCACTGGAGTCAGCAGGCTGTGAGCATCACTTTAAAGCTACTGTCTATGCTGCTAAGTGTTTAATGTCAGGCTTGTTAGTGTTAGCTAACAGCTGAGGTTCCAGTAACAGAGCAGGCCTGGCAGGATGACACCACACATGCTGCCTCTCTAAGCTAACGCTGCTGACACAGATGAAGCAGAAAACAGAAGCTAGCGTTGTCAGTGTCGGGTTCACTGAGATAAAGCAGGACGAGTTGTTCATTTAGCGAACATAATGCTGAGTGGAGCAGCTATAGCTCCATGCTAGCAGCAGCACACGACTCACAGCACCAAGCTGCTGCTGCTGTGTTTTGCAGCTGCTCTCACCTGACAGTCCCGTTTTCTGGACTGTTCCTCCTTCACGTCGGTCAGAAACACACACGGTATCTTCTGCTGGACGGAGCCCAGGCGTCGCATGTTGCCTCCTCTCCAGTAGCTACCCTAAAAACTCCCGTAAATTTACAGTCCTGGACGAGCAGAGCAGAAATTTAACCACAGATTTGGTTCAGGCATGGATGGATGTGAGGATGACGTCATGAGTTTTCTTCTTCTTCTCTATATTTTGTGTCAGTTTGCAAACACTGACTCAGTAGCGCCTCCATGCGGGACGGAGGGGAATCACACAGCCAGGTTGACACAGCATGCATACATATACTTATCCTCTTTAGTCCTACTTTTAACAACTATACTGTGTGAGATGCATCTTTGTAAATATTCATATTCAATTTCCTAAAAATTACTGTTCTCATATCCTGACAGTTTGATGCCCATAGGTTGTCTGCTTTATTAAAGATCAAGACATTTATATAGCTTTTTTTTATTCTAGATGTGAAAAAATGAAAAATACACGAGTGAGTGAGGGAAAAACGTGGACCATGCCAGTGTTTTACAGCTGTCAAAACCTCTTTTTCTCAAGACCATAAATGAAATCAAGCAGCAACCTCTAGAACTGAAAAATGAAATCAAAGAGCCCAAAACTGCAGTTCCCTGAATGTCCACTTGAGGCTGGCTCAAATAGGGATCCATACCCATAGACCCCATGTTAAAATGTCCAACCTTTTTTATCACTATAGCTAATTTCTACATGCATGTCAGCTGTGAGGAGGGTGGATTTATATACAACCCGTAAGTCTAAATAGTATTAAGTCTTAAAGGATTTAAAGAATTCAAGGATTTAAAGGCTTTATTGTCATATGCAGCAGTAACAAGTGATTAGTGCGATGAAATTCTTAGTAATGCATTAATACGGGCGTGGACACTGTGAGTGGAAGGTGGGTGCTGTCATGGAACAGTCCATCCCCTCTTGTCATTTCTTAGTTTGTACATCCTTGATTCCTTTCCTTGATTCCTCTCCTCAACTCTTAGCCCCTCCCACCTGGAGCGACTCAGACAAGCACTCCTGACCTCAGAGCTGTTGATTTAAAGTAACGTCAGTTAAATATATTACTTTTGCGTCATTTTTCCATTGTTTTTGTACAGCTTACAGCAGTATGTTATGACCTCTGTCAGATCAGAACCACATTTATGACAATGTACAGTAAATATTTCCCCAGAATTCAATTTACAATGTGGTATAATGGGAGGAGAATGTACAGATGTCATGCATTTTTATTGCCGGGAAGTATAAAGAGGCTTGACACACAAAGGAGCACTATACCACTACAGAGTGACATATGTAAGGATTCAGTGATATCAGTTATACACACACATTTGTCAGTCCAGCTCCCTAACTCTCTACCACCACATCCTGGCTCCTGCTCTTGTGGGGATACCTGATCCTGTCAGATCTTGGAAGCTAAGTGGGGTTGGGCCTGGTTACTACCTGGATGGGAGACCGTGAGGGAACACTAGGAAGCCTGGATGGAAGCAGTGTGAGAGTGAGTGGTGATACATACATAGCTTACCACCATCACGTATGGAGTGAATGAATAATGCAATGTTGAGTGTCTAGAAAAGTGCTATATAGAACCAGTGCATTATTATCATCATGAAAAGCAGTAGTTCCCCACTACACAGTTTCAAACCTGCCCTTCAGGAAACCTATGGGTGACGTCAGAGCATTCAGAGATTATTATATACAGTCAGTGAATAAAACGAATCATTAAATTTAGGTAGATTTATTTCAAAAATGCAGAAAAAGTTGTGAAGGGGAAACTCGTATGCTCAAGCACACAAACACACAGAGAAAGACAAAGTGGATAGCTGCAGCTTCTCACTCTCACTAACAGTACGTTTATAGAAAAAGGCCACAGGATGTTCGATAATGTGCAGAAGTTTTGTGCACTTTAGTTGTTTAACTTTAGTTTAAACAACTAAAGTTTTTTGCACTTTAGTTGTTTAAACTTTAGGCTTAAACAACTAAAGTTAAACAACTTTAGTTGTTTAAGCCTCAGGGAGGCATCTGATGGATCCTGCAAAGTCATAACTGAACAAGGAGTCCTGCAGCTCATGGTGTGGCCTCATGGAGCTACATGTATATATATATATATCAGGAAACACTGTTATGCTGTTGTTTATTTACTCCATTTCCAGAAAACACCTCAAGAGTTGTCCTCAGGCTACTCTGAGAAGTTTGGTTTTATATCCGGATGCACGCACAGCGTGATATCACTGGAGTACTTCCTGTACGACTCTTCTTCTTCATCGTCTTCCTCTGCTCCATGTTGGCTGTGTAGATCGATCTCACTGTCAGTGTGCTTCCACATCTCCGTCTCTATGTCGTCCCTCTGCTGACCCTGAGACCAGCGGGTGAAAGGGTTCCTTTTCCAAAAGAAGAGGGAACAACGGTCATTTAAAAATACTGCATATATGGGTTGCTAAATGCATCCATGGTGCTGATGGATCTGAAAACACCACTCACAACTTGTAGAACCACACAGCACCTGCTGCTGCCAGGATCAGGACGACGATGCTGAGAACGATGAGGGCAGTAGGTACAACTGGAAAAGACACAAACATAGGAGTGATGAGCACAAGATACGTTTGAACTATATTATATAGCTGCATATTTCACTGAAAATAACCTGGAAGAAAATATATTCCGTGGATGGTACCACTGTAGGTTATACTTTTGTTATTGTCCCCTTATTCGGTAGCATGGTACCACTGTGTAAAACTCAGATTTTATCTTTAGAACACTTCATGTAGTTTTACATGCTTTTTATATCAATTAATTGCAATACCAACTGGTAACAAGTTTGCCATTAGTGACAACATGTCAGTTTTGCCATAGACGGCATTTCACGCATTCATAGTATTTTCCAAAGTTTTTCAGGTCTGTGGCTGACATTTGTAGTTAACTGTTGGTCATGTTAAGCTCGTATTTTATTATGCAAATTAGATCTCTGGTGAACTTGTGGAGGACTTCTGACTAACTTTGTGGAACATGTATGGTTTGCTAGAATGTTTGCTGTTTAGTTTGCTGCAAATTTCTTTTCATGTCATTTTTATAATATCTCAGGATGTATTCTTTACACATTTGGGCGGCTGTAACTCAGGTGGTAGAGCGGGTTGTCAACTGATCGCAAGGTAGGTGGTTCGATCCCCGACCCCTCCACATGCCGAAGTGTCCTTGGGCAAGACACTGAACCCAAAGTTGCTCCCAATGGTAAATTAGCGCCTTGCATGGCAGCACTGTCACCATTGGTGTGTGAATAGGTGAATGCTAAACACATTGTAAAGTGCTTTGGATACCACCAAGGTAGAAAATAGCGCTATATAAGAGCAGACCATTTACCATTTACCATTTACCATATTTGCACAGTCGTGCAGCCGTTTGCACCATGGTCTCACAACCAGCTGTTCTGCCTGTGCCTGCATGGCTTTACTTTACGTGTTCTGGCTTCCTCCCACAGTCCAAAGACATGCATGGTAGGTTCATTTGGGGTTCTAAATTGGTCGTAGGTGTAAATGTAAGCATCGATGTGTGTCTGTCTCTCTGTGTGGCCCTGTGATAGACTGGTGGTTTGTCAAGGTTGTGCCTCTCCCCTCTCCCAAGGTCGGCCAGGATTCACTCCAGCAACCCGTCACCCTCTGAAGGATAAAATGGCTATAGCTAATGGATGGAGAAGTCATTTCTGAATTGTAAGAGCCTTAGCCTCAGAAATGTTTACGAGAAGCATAAAACATGAATTTGTGGCAAACTTGCTGCGAGCAGTAAACATTCTGGCAAGCCTTTCGCTAAAAAAACAGAAGAAAATAACTATTGACCATAGACTTTCTGCAAAATTAGCTGGAATTCCACTGTAAGTTTGCCTAAAATCTAATTTGCATGCAAAGATATGACATTGCTGCAATTTTTTGGCAACATTGTCAAAGGAAAATCACAACTGTTTGCCAGAAATCCAACTTTTTTTGTGATGGCACAAGTTTGTTTTAGTGTTTTCTGCCCCCTAGTGGCCACAAAATATTAAATACAGCTTTAAGATTGGTGGTTAAAATGGATCCCATCAGCTAAGAGAGTCATTCTGGTCAAATCTAAAACATTAAAGCAAAATGAACCATCTGCCTTCTGCCTTATTTTAGTCAATATCATTGTCATCATAAATTGCATCCAGTTGTGATTAAAAAATAACTCTATGGACTTATATCTTCATTCACAAGTTTGTATGCAACCCTTCTCAGCTCTGCTAGAATGTAAAGCCTTATTTCCAAACAGAAGGGAATCAAACATGAAGATTTAAAGAATTTTGCAACGTCTTGGGAAAACTGACACACCAACTTACCCTCTAGAGAAGGTCTTACAGAGCTCACAGACTGTGGCAGCACCGACTCGGAGGAAACCGAGACGTTGGAGGCGAGAACGGAAGCAGAAGAGGCAAAAGTGACAATGGCTGGTTTTGAGGTGATAAGGTGAGGAGGAGACGCAGGAAAATGGGTGGAGGTAGGTTTAAAGAAAGAGGAGGCGGAGGAGGAAGTCCTAGCTGAAGGTGTCGTCTCCACCAGGAGAGCAGAAGAAGAAGAAGAGGTTAAGGGTGTCTGCTCAGGGGAGTCAGCTGTTACTGGCTTCCTGGTCGGCTTGGTTGTTGATCTGACTGAAGGTGTTGATCTGTCGGAGGGCGTGGCAGGTGTTGAGGTTGGGGTTGAAGCTGTCAGTGTGGCAGAAGACGTGGAGGATTGCGGGCTGGATGTTGATGTTTTCTGAGTTTCCTCCAGATCTGTAAGGATGGAGGAAACAAAAGGTTGATTTTGCTCTTTTAACAGATGGAGATATCAGCAACATAGACTTTAGACCCAAACTTGTTCACTCTACTTAGTTTTTCTCTGTAACAAAAGCAGTTTCCCCTAGGGGATCAGAAAAGTACTACTGATTCTGATTCTGATTAAAGGTGGATTGTATTTCTTTATTTTAAGTTTAGTCCAGTAGAGTCATAAATCAACTGTCACAATACCCCAATCTGATATGAAACCACTGGTGTATAGAGTTCTCTAATGTAAGGTAATATAGGTAATACATAAAAATGCTACATTTTTTGAACACAGTTGACTACTAAAATATACATCAAGTAAATAAATGTATGTCTTGTTAGCTGGGTTTGAACAGATTAGTCTATATCACCTTTTTAATACTAGTACAATGAACTCAAAAGCCTTAACATGTTGACTTAACTTGAAAACAATGAGAGGCTCTGATGTCTGTGTCAAGTTTTATAAAGTTTTCATGTGATTTGGACAGTTCTGGACATGTACTGTGTCGTGGATAACTTGAGACTTACAGTAAACAGTGAGCAAACAGTACCTGTTGCATTAAAGCAGAAGACGTCAAACTTCCTTTCCGCCGGTGCGCGCCACGGCACCAGACCAGTGTTGCCTTTTCCACAGTTTTTGTTAGACGTCAGTCGTGGCACAACTGCAATCTGTTCAGCTATCCAGCCAAATCTGTTGAAATAGTCCATAAAAGAAAGATAATGGAACAAGAAGTAAAATAAAAATATGTGGGTGAAAGAAGTTTTTCAGTTAGTGAAAATGAGCACTGGTGTGGAGCATTGGAGCAGCTGTTTCAACTGAAATATCAGGAATCTAATGGAACACTTAGTGATATAAAGAACACTTTAATGGATAACTAGTGTGGTCTGGACCGTTGGACTATTTTGTTTGCAGGGGTCAAACCTCCCCATGCACTATGGTGTGGATCAAACGGCCTGCTGCCAGTCTGGGGTCATAAGGTCGGGTGTGTTTCTTTTTTTTTCAGTAACAATTTTATTGGAATTTTAGAACAATATAACAGTTAAAAGACATGAACATGGGCACAACCAGAAAGAGAAAGAAAAAAAAACCCCAGACAATACAATTAAAGCAGAAAAGACATAAAATAAAATATAATAAAATAGGACATTAAGTACCCCATTTCCATATCATGTTCATTTCAACTTATTCTATGTCAACCTGCCAAAGTCCATTAAGTTTAAATCCAGCCTCAGTATGGATGAGTGTGTCCAGCGGCCGTATTTAGTCCAGAGGGCTTCCAACTCAGATAAGAGAATCCTTTGGACAATAAATTAAGACTCTCCGCAGGAAGGTAGTCCATGAGTGGTTGTCAAGTGATCAAGAATAACTGTTCATTGACTTTCAGAACTGCAGTGATCCTCTCATGTGGAAGCACAGAAAAAATCTCTTTGTACCACATAGTAACAGTGGGAGGTTTGTCCCCAATCCACCTTAACAGTATACATTTTTTGCCAAAAGTAACAGTTTATCTAGTAATTTAAACTTCAGAGAAGGGAGTGTCACAGTCTTGAATGGTAGGCCAAGTAAGAAGAGACCAGGGTCTTTGGTTACCTTAGTTTTAAAAATGCCACTAAGCCGTCTTGCTATACAAGACCAGAACCGTAATATGTATTTACACCTCCAAAAAAAAGATGAATATAGTCCTCTCTCTCTCTCTCTCTCTCTCTCTCTCTCTCTGAGACATTTCAGACATTGCGATGACAGGTCTGGGTCCATCTTATTCTGAATGAGAGGTGTTATGTGTGATCTATGAAGAATTTATTGAGTTTCCCTCAATCGATTGCAAGAAAACCAATTTTTGATACAATAAGAGCTTCTTGCCAGTCGTCTTCTATGTGCTCATTATCTAAGTGTCACGCCCTCCACCTCTGCTGCCTGAGTGGCAGTCTCCTTTTCCCTCTTCCCTTTTTCCCTCTCTCTCTTCCAGGTGGGCGTGAGCAAGGTGTGGGCAGCGAGGAGCACGGCAGGTGCAGCCACTCTCAATCAGCGGAGGAGGCACACGTGTGATTGGATTATCAGCTCACCCTCTCCCTGTTAAAACCACGCTCCACATGCTCCTCGGTGCCAGACCGTCGCTTTGCCTCAGTCAGTTGCCAACCTCTGCTCTTGTTCGTCTGCCCTGCTTGCTTTGCTCTGCACCATTGCCTTTGCTAACGCTATTCCCTCTCCGCTTCCAGTTGGTTTCCCGTTTGCCGTCCATGTGTGCCTCCTCCGGTCCAGCTCAACCACTACCTCCACTCTGCCTGTAAACCCAGCCGCCGCCAGGATTCCAGTCGTGGACAGCCACCCCCACTCCCGGACCTCAGCTCACCACCACCCAGCCTGCCTGCCTGCCTGCCTGCCCTTGCTCCCACCTGCTCCGCTCACCTGCTCCGTCGTGCCCCTCTCTCCGTTCAGGTTCAGTAGCCTAGCATTAGCATTAGCCCGTTTGGCTCAGTTTTCCCAGTATCTTGGTTGCTATCAGCTCATAGGTTTTTGTAGCTCGCTTTTCGTTTTGTATCAGCTCGTTGGTTTTTGTAGCTCGCTTTCTGTTTCCTGTTTTGTTTCTCAGCTCGCCTTTTTGCAGCTCGCTTTCTGTTACTTTTAGTTTTCAGCATTAGCTCGCTTTTAGTTTTGCTTTTGGTTTGTTAGTTGTGTTTCCTGCTTTGCAGTGATTTTCTGTTCTGTTTATTACAATAAACACTTTTATTTTGTAATCTGTGTGCCGTGTGTCCTTGCCTGCGCCTGAGCCTCTGCACCGTCCGTAACAGTACGGTCTGGCCAACATGAGCTCAGCAGGCAACGAGACCGGCACTAGTCCTGCCCTTAGTGAGATAGACCTGCAGCAAGCCATAGCTCACCAGGGTGTAGTTATCGGGCAGCATGATTCCCTGTTACAGAGTCTAGTGGAGAGTAACCATGCGCTGATTAATCAAGTTTCCCAACTCACGGGGAAGATTAGCACGCTAGCTGCTCACTCGGCTCCTGCTGCTGCCACGCCTATGGCTGCACCAGTTAGCAATGACCCTGCTAATGCTAGCCTTGTCAGTCAGTCAGCTCGTGAACCACACGTGCCCGTTCCTGAACGCTATAATGGTGACATTGGTTCTTGCCAGTCATTTTTAACCCAGGTCTCATTAGTCTTTGACTTGCAACCTCACTCTTACGCCTCTGATAGGGCCAGGGTAGCCTTCCTGATTAGTCTTTTGTCAGGCCGAGCGAGAGAGTGGGGTACTGCGGTGTGGGAACGCCAGGAGGCGATCTGCGGCTCCTACATCGCTTTCACCACCGAAATGAAGAAGGTGTTCAACCACCCGGTGCAAGGAAGAGATGCCAGCCACCGTCTGTTGTCCATGCGTCAAGGGAACCGGAGTGTGGCAGACTTCTCCATCGAGTTTCGCACTACTGCAGCGGGGAGTGGATGGAACGATGCAGCTCTGCGAGGGGCCTTCTACGCAGCACTGCAGGACGGTTTAAAGGATGAGCTGGCCACCCGGGATGACACGAGCAACCTGGACCAAATTATTGACCTGGCCATTCGGATCGACAACCGCATCCGCGAGCGACGAAGGGAGAGGACCCTCCGCTCGGAGTCTCCACGGACCCCTCCATCTACTCGCCAGAGTTCTCCACCTTCGCCCCGAACTGTTCCAGACCCTGAGCCCATGCAGCTGGGACGCAACCAGTTTTCCGTCCAGGAGAGGCAACGTAGGTGGGACGCCAATGCCTGTTTGTACTGTGGGAAGGCTGGTCACTACCTCGCTGCCTGCCCCCAGCACTCAGTAAAAGGACAGGCTCACCAGTAACTGGGGAGATACAGGTGAGCCATCTATCGTCGTCTTCCCCAAATCGGCTGCAGCTTGCTGCCTTCCTCTGCTGGCAATCCCAGTCCGTACCTGTACAAGCCTTCATCGACTCTGGTGCCGAGGAGAACTTCCTGGACCTTCAGCTAGCCCGGCAGATGTGCATTCCTTTGGAGTCCCTGGAGCCCCCCCTAGAGGTCCGAGCCCTGAATGGACTCCACTTAGCCAAGGTACAGCAAAAAACTGTTCCTGTCACTTTGTTTTTGGCCGGCAATCATCGGGAGAAGACGACCTTTTTCGTAATAGATCACTCCAGTCCCCCCATGGTCCTGGGATACTCTTGGCTCCGGGCACACAATCCCCACATTGACTGGAGGAAGGAGGAGGTGATATCCTGGGATCCACGCTGCCATGAGACCTGTCTGCACTCAGCCCTGACCCCTGCTGATGCCGCCAGCCCTGTCTCGGACTCCCCGGTCAAGCTGGATTTAGTCCCTTCCGAGTACCATGACCTCGCGCCTGTTTTCAGCAAGGAAAAAGCACTGTCTTTGCCTCCCCACCGTCCATACGACTGCGCTATAGAACTCATTCCCGGAGCCACCTTACCCACTAGTCGTCTGTACAACCTTTCCAGACCTGAACAGGCCGCCATGGAGACCTACATCCGAGACTCCCTCGCTGCTGGCATCATCCGTCCGTCATCGTCGCCTGTGGGAGCAGGATTTTTCTTCGTGGACAAAAAGGACAAGACCCTTCGGCCCTGCATCGACTTCCGTGGTCTCAATGACATCACCGTGAAAAATACCTACCCCCTGCCACTCATAAACTCTGCTTTCTCTGCTCTGCACGGAGCAACCGTTTTTACCAAATTGGATCTCCGCAACGCCTACCACCTGATCCGCGTCCGCGAGGGAGACGAATGGAAGACAGCTTTCAACACCCCGCTCGGACACTTTGAATACCTGGTCATGCCCTTTGGACTCACGAATGCACCCGCTGTCTTCCAGAACCTCATCAATGATGTACTCCGTGACATGATCAACCGTTTTGTGTTCGTGTACCTAGATGACATCCTCATCTATTCAAGGGATGCCCAGGAGCACACCCGTCATGTCCGTCAGGTTCTGGAGAGGCTGCTTCAGAACCGGCTCTTCGTAAAGGCAGAGAAATGTGAGTTCAGTGTACCTACCGTGTCCTTCTTGGGCTACATAATCTCTGCGGGAGAGGTGAGGATGGATCCTCAGAAGCTGACTGCAGTTAAAGACTGGCCCATTCCGGAAAATCGGAAACAACTGCAGCGCTTTCTTGGTTTCGCCAACTTCTACCGTCGCTTCATCCGCGACTATAGTAAGGTTGCCGCCCCGCTCACCTCACTCACTTCTGTCAAGCGCACCTTCTCATGGACCCCTGAAGCGGATCAAGCCTTCCACTCCCTCAAACACCGCTTCACCTCCGCACCCATCCTCACACAACCTGATCCCCACTTGCAGTTCGTTGTGGAGGTGGACGCTTCGGACATTGGAGTGGGGGCGGTGTTGTCGCAACGTTCCCCTGCCGACAACAAGTTGCACCCCTGTGCCTTCTTCTCTCGTCGACTGTCCCCAGCCGAGAGGAATTACGATGTGGGCAATCGGGAGCTGTTAGCAGTTAAGCTAGCCTTGGAGGAGTGGCGTCACTGGCTAGAAGGTGCTGAGCAGCCGTTTATTGTTTGGACCGACCACCGGAACCTGGAGTACATCCGATCGGCCAAGAGACTGAACGCCCGGCAGGCCCGCTGGACGCTATTTTTCGGCCGCTTCAGTTTCTCGATCACCTATCGGCCAGGGTCCCGTAATGTCAAGCCTGACGCCTTGTCCCGTCAGTTCTCCACCCAGGAGTCCCCAAACGAGCCTGAGCCCATCCTGCCTGGAGCTTGTGTGGTAGCTTCGCTCACCTGGGAGATCGAGTCCGCGGTCCGCCGGGCCCAGGAACAGCACCCCGACCCAGGTAACGGTCCTACTAACCGTTTGTTTGTTCCTGATCCGGTTCGCTCTCAGGTTCTGTGCTGGGCGCATTCCTCACGGTTGACCTGTCACCCTGGGACTGCACGCACTGTGGAGGTCCTGCGGCAGAAATTCTGGTGGCCAACCTTGGAGAAGGACGCCAAGGAGTTTGTGGCCGCCTGTTCCGTCTGTGCCGCCAACAAGACGTCCAATCGGCCTAGTTCTGGACTCCTTCAACCTCTTCCTATTCCCCACCGGCCGTGGTCCCACATTGCTGTGGATTTTGTGACTGGGCTTCCCCCCTCGCAAGGTAAAACTGTCATTCTGACCATTGTTGACCGGTTCTCCAAAGCCGCCCATTTTGTCCCCATAGACAAATTGCCCTCAGCCAGGGAGACGGCTGATCTACTGGTGAACCACGTTTTCCGGCTCCATGGGATACCAGCGGATGTCGTATCGGATCGAGGGCCACAATTCACTTCCGAGGTTTGGAAGAATTTTTGCTCTGCTCTGGGGGCCACTGTCAGTTTAACCTCTGGTTTTCACCCGCAGTCCAATGGTCAGACAGAGCGAACCAACCAATCACTGGAAACCTTCCTAAGATGCATGACCTCGGAGAACCCTTCCGCCTGGAGCAGCCTCCTCCCATGGGTCGAGTATGCGCACAATTCCCTATCTAATGCTTCTACTGGGCTTTCTCCATTTCAGTGTTCTCTGGGATACCAGCCCCCCATGTTCCCCTCCCAGGAACAGGAAATTTCCACCCCGTCCCTTCAAGCTTTCCTCAAGAGGTGTGAAAAGATCTGGAAGCGCTCGAGGGCCTCGTTATTAAGGGCTTCCCAGAGGATGGAGGGACAAGCCAATCGTCACCGTTCTCCTGCCCCTGTCTACTCCCCGGGCCAAAGAGTTTGGCTCCGGGCCAAGGACTTACCTCTCCGGGTGGAGTCTAAAAAGTTGGCGCCTCGGTTCGTGGGACCTTTTGTTATTGAGCGCATCATTAATCCCAGTGCGGTTCGCCTGAAGTTGCCCTCCTCTATGAGGATCCATCCCACATTTCATGTCTCCCAGATTAAACCTGTGAAGGAGAGCGCTCTGGCCCCCCCTGTCCGTCCCCCTCCACCACCCAGGATGGTGGACAATGCCCCAGCATACACGGTGCGCCGCCTGCTGGATGTTCGTCGTCGGGGACGTGGTCTCCAATACCTTGTGGACTGGGAGGGATACGGCCCGGAGGAACGTTCCTGGATACCCAGACGTCAGATCCTGGACCCTGCCCTCGTCCGGGAGTTCCACCGGAGGAGACCTGACCGGAGTATTCGTGCACCTGGAGGTGCACGTAGAGGGGGGGGTACTGTCACGCCCTCCACCTCTGCTGCCTGAGTGGCAGTCTCCTTTTCCCTCTTCCCTTTTTCCCTCTCTCTCTTCCAGGTGGGCGTGAGCAAGGTGTGGGCAGCGAGGAGCACGGCAGGTGCAGCCACTCTCAATCAGCGGAGGAGGCACACGTGTGATTGGATTATCAGCTCACCCTCTCCCTGTTAAAACCACGCTCCACATGCTCCTCGGTGCCAGACCGTCGCTTTGCCTCAGTCAGTTGCCAACCTCTGCTCTTGTTCGTCTGCCCTGCTTGCTTTGCTCTGCACCATTGCCTTTGCTAACGCTATTCCCTCTCCGCTTCCAGTTGGTTTCCCGTTTGCCGTCCATGTGTGCCTCCTCCGGTCCAGCTCAACCACTACCTCCACTCTGCCTGTAAACCCAGCCGCCGCCAGGATTCCAGTCGTGGACAGCCACCCCCACTCCCGGACCTCAGCTCACCACCACCCAGCCTGCCTGCCTGCCTGCCCTTGCTCCCACCTGCTCCGCTCACCTGCTCCGTCGTGCCCCTCTCTCCGTTCAGGTTCAGTAGCCTAGCATTAGCATTAGCCCGTTTGGCTCAGTTTTCCCAGTATCTTGGTTGCTATCAGCTCATAGGTTTTTGTAGCTCGCTTTTCGTTTTGTATCAGCTCGTTGGTTTTTGTAGCTCGCTTTCTGTTTCCTGTTTTGTTTCTCAGCTCGCCTTTTTGCAGCTCGCTTTCTGTTACTTTTAGTTTTCAGCATTAGCTCGCTTTTAGTTTTGCTTTTGGTTTGTTAGTTGTGTTTCCTGCTTTGCAGTGATTTTCTGTTCTGTTTATTACAATAAACACTTTTATTTTGTAATCTGTGTGCCGTGTGTCCTTGCCTGCGCCTGAGCCTCTGCACCGTCCGTAACACTGCTGGGTGGAGGCCGGTTAGCTGCAGGTGTAAAGGAATCAGAGCCTCATCACAGACACTCAGGTGGATGTCGACGTCTTCAGACGACACCTAGAGTCCAGGTTTTAGGAGCATCTGAAGGCTGAAACTGGTTTATTAACCCTCGAACTCTGAGCAGAACCCGGAGGTTTTTATCTGCTCTGACATTTTTACTCATTTAGTCACATCTGAGTGAATGTGTTTGTTTAGATGAGATATTTAGATATCAGAGGCAAAATATTTCAGTTTTAGTAGTTTCCTGCTGCTGTGACATGAACCCTGGTTTTACTGGAGTTCGTCTGTTTTTATTTGCTCCTCGTGCATTTTTCCATTTTCCAAACTCCTCCTCTCTCTGCTGTATGTTACACTGCCTGCAGTTCAGCTGAAAAGTCTCTGATTTTTTGTCAGTTACCCGTTAGCCGCAGCCGAGTCACTGAATATTTAACGACTGCATTGATGAGCGCAGAATTTTTTGCTTTTTGCAGAATTGGATCAGTGCAAACGATACTTTTTTAAATTGTGAAATCATCCCTGAAACACTGCCTGCAGTTCATCCGAGACGTCCCTAATGTTTGTCATGTGACTCATGGTTTCACCTGACTTCCTGGTTGCATCACGGAGCTCAGAGTTTATATATATTTTTTAAAGATTCAGATCCGAGAAACACATTTTTAAACGAGACAAATTAAAAATCAGTTTTATTCACTGTGAGATGGGAGTTCTGTGATTTCGACGGACGGTTCCTGAATTTTTGCCACGTCACTGTTGGTCACAGCTGAGTCAGCGACAGCTTCTTGTTTGTGCTAAAGATGAGAGAATTTTGTGCTTTTTGCAGAATCTCATTAAATCAAACTTTTAATTTTTCGCAAATTTTTAAATGGGACTTTAAATGAAATGTAATACGGTGAAATACGGTGATTTTAAGCTTCGGGTTTGTTAATTTTCTCTGCAAAACAGCAGATCACACATGACTAGTTCAATGACTGTTGGAAAGGTGGAAATCTGAGTAATTTTTCTGCTTTTACAGTTTCTGGTTTTAACAAATGGAACAATTTTGGTGATTTTTAAAAGATAGTATATCTTTAAAACTCTGCTGGGAGAAAAAATGCCCAAATATACTGATTCCATCCATTTTACAGTTTTACAGTGTTAAAATACAAGTTTTCTCTGTGGACGTTTTTTTACAGTTTCAGCCTTTTTTGCTGTGATTTTACTGTTATTATCTGTTTATTAAACAAAGCAGGAAAAATCCATAAAATCACTGTAAATTAACGTTTATTTTTCAGCATACAGAGACGTTAAGAGCTGCTAAATAATCCAGGAAACGCAGCGTCAATGTGCATAAATCTGCATCTCCGCATGGAATCAGGCAGCAGCTCTGAAAACAAAGTGCTTTAAATGATTTACTGACTTCAGTCCCTCATTAACCAGCAGCAGCCGAGATTCACGGAGACACTCGCTGCTACGCTTCGTCCAACACACACCAGTGAACGTGCACAAACACACACAAGCCGCACACGGAAGTGGGTCAGACCAGCTCGGTCTCAGTTACTGAAACATGCAAAACGTCCTGCTGCCTCACATCAGAGCCTATGGAAGCAGCCGCACACACACACACACACACACACACACACACACAGACAGACAGAGAGAGAGAGACATACACAGCATCTGCACAAACACACACACACATAGACACAATCTGCATCTGCACACGTAAGCACAAACATACATAGACACACACAGAGAGAGAGAGAAAGAGAGAGAGAAAGATACACACAGCATCTGCACACACACATACACACACACATATAGACACACACACAAACAAACACACAGCATCTGCACACACACACACTGATCTGCACACACACACACAGACACAACCTGTATCTGCACACACACACACACACACACACACACACACAAACACACACACATAAACACACAGACACAACCTGTATCTGCATGCGCACACACACAAACAAACACACACACACACGTATACACACACACACATAGACACGCACAGCATCTGCACACATAGAACACACACACACATACACACAAACAAACACACAACATCTGCACACACACACACACACACACACACACACACACATAGACACGCACAGCATCTGCACACATAGAACACACACACACACACACACACACATAGACACGCACAGCATCTGCACACATAGAACACACACACACATAGACACACACAGCATCTCCACGCACTCACACACATACACACACACACACACAACATCTGCACACACACACACACATAAACACAACCTGCATCTGCACACGTAAGCACAGACATACATAGACACGCACAGCATCTGCACACATAGAACACACACACACACACACACGCACAGCATCTGCACACATAGAACACACACACACACACACACACACATACAGCATCTGCACACATAGAACACACACACACACACGCACACACACAGAACCTGCATCTGCACACATAAGCACAGACACACATATACACACACACACACACACACGCACACACACAGAACCTGCATCTGCACACACACACAACATCTGCACGTACGCACACACACACTCTCACACACAGACTGATGTGAGTCCAGGTCCCTGAGGGTCCAGTGGGTCCATGGAGGAGGTCTGAGGACCAGTAGAAGGACTTTAACTCAGTCAGAGCTCAGATCATGGAGGTCTGCTGCTGAACGGTCCGTCTGTCTCCTCGTCTCCTTGTCTCCTTGTCTCCTCGTCTCCTCGTCTCCTCATCTCCTCGTCTCCTCGTCTCCTCGTCTCCTCGTCTCCTCATCTCCTCGTCTCCTCGTCTCCTCCTCCAGACGATGAATCAGAACATTGATTCTCAACTTTCCACCGAGCTCCTTCTGCTTCCTGTGAAACACAGGAGAACTGAGGACTTCATCCTGCTGATGGTCGTCTGGTCCTCGACGGTCAGCAGAGATCAGAGTCGTTGTTCTCCGACATGCAGCAGCAGAGGAGGTTTATAACGTTAGACGTAACGACTGAATCAAACCCAGTAAACCTGCTTTCCTCATGTTTAATACGGTTGATCAGAGATGTGTTTGCTGAGAGGAGATCAGACCTTCACACATCACAGCTCTAATCAGGTTCATCATCTCAGAGGATCAACAGCAGCCTCTCTGATGAGTCTGAATCCTCGTTAGCGTCACCGACAGCATCGATTCACTGGAGAATGAAGGTTCAGAAAGACTCCATGATGACCTGAACCTCATCAAACACGTCTCATCTGAGATCCTGCAGGAAGCTGAGGGCCTCTGGGATCCCTGGAAGGTTTCTAGAGGAGCTTTTAACAACACATTAGATGGATTTATGCTTTGTTGAGTTAATTGTTTGTTTTTAAATGATAAAAAAATACCAACTAGTAAAGCCCTCATAGAGCGCAGACCTCCGCCAAGCAGCTTCAGTCCACCTCCAACATAATCTCCCAATGACTAAGTATCATTGTGTAGTCCGGTGAAATCAACACAGGACACTGAAATATATGTTGGCTCTTTATTCTGAACAGATTAACTGGAGGATGCTCAATGGATAAAATAAGTGGGATAAAACCAGAAATGTTCCTCTGGAGAATCTGGTTTGGTTTTGCTAAACAGGACTTCTGTTGCAGCTGCGTTTGAGGGCAAACAGCTCTATGTGAAAAACAACTACTTAGTTTGAACAAGACGTCCCAATTTACAGCTTTGAGACAAGAAATAAGCAGCAGGAGATTTCAGCAAGATGAAATAAGGCTGACCTTAAGGCCAAGCACGGTGTAGTTCCAAGTAGCCTAGAGTGGCTAAGTTAGCTAACCAACAGTATGCTAGCTTAGCTGCTTTACAAATGGAATATTAGGGCTGGTCCCCGATATAGGAATATTGGAATATGGGTTGGTTGTGGTGGGATTGGGATAATAATTTAGATATTCCAATAGTCCTGTGTGCCGCTGCCGAGCGCTGCTGAGCGTTGCCGAGCGCTGCCGAGCGCTGCCGAGGCTCTAGAACGCCGCCGTGGTTCTAGTACGTGGACCTGCCAACTCCAGTGTCAGAAACTCAAAAGGCTTTCCAACAGCACAGAGTTTCAACTTTGGGTAGATAAAAATAAAAGTAGAAAAGCCCTCAGAGATCCAGACCTCCACCAAGCAGCTACAGTCCACCCCCAACACAATCTACCAATGACAAAGGATCCTTACATTAAAAACAAATCCTGGATCCAGACGGTGATCCGGATCAGTCCCACAGTTTCATCATTTGTCCCATTTCACACATTTCCTGAACATTTCATCCAAATCTGTCCATGAGCCATCTGCTTCTTAATAATCATTTATAATAGATCCATAGTAACAATCAAAATGAAACCATGTGAAATGGTTGTTTGAGGAACCTTTCTGAGGGGTTCTTCAGGGTTCTAGTGATGGTTGGGAACCACAAAGTGTTCCTTGATGTCTGTTGAATACAGTTGAATTCAGTCTCCAACTCTGATGAATCCTCCTCCTCCTCCTCTTCCTCTCTACAGGTTCGATTACCAGGAGCTGCTCCATAACTCCACCTTCTGCTTGGTGCCTCGAGGTCGACGTCTGGGCTCCTTCCGCTTCCTCGAGTCTCTGCAGGTAAAGACTTTATTTATCCACTTCATCTGATGTTGGATGGTGTTGGGGTCCAGATGTTGGTGTTCATAGGGGTCTAGATGTTGGTGTTCATAGGGGTCTAGATGTTGGTGTCCATAGGGTCTAGATGTTGGTGTTCATAGGGTCTAGATGTTGGTGTCCATAGGGTCTAGATGTTGGTGTTCATAGGGTCTAGATGTTGGTGTTCGTAGTTGTCTAGATGTTGATGTTTATAGGGTCTAGATGTTGGTGTCCATAGGGGTCTAGATGTTGGTGTCCATAGGGTCTAGATGTTGGTGTTCATAGGGTCTAGATGTTGGTGTTCATAGGGTCTAGATGTTGGTGTTCATAGGGTCTAGATGTTGGTGTTTATAGGGGTCTAGATGTTGGTGTCCATAGGGGTCTAGATGTTGGTGTTTATAGGGGTCTAGATGTTGGTGTTCATAGAGGTCTAGATGTTGGTGTTCATAGGGGTCTAGATGTTGGTGTTCATAGGGGTCTAGATGTTGGTGTTCATAGGGGTCTAGGTGTTGGTGTTCATAGGGTCTAGATGTTGGTGTTCATAGGGGTCTAGATGTTGGTGTTCATAGGGGTCTAGATGTTGGTGTTCATAGGAGTCTAGATGTTGGTGTTCATAGGGTCTAGATGTTGGTGTTCATAGGGGTCTAGATGTTGGTGTTCATAGGGTCTAGATGTTGGTGTTCATAGGGTCTAGATGTTGGTGTTCATAGGGGTCTAGATGTTGGTGTTTATAGGGTCTAGATGTCGGTGTTCATAGGGGTCTAGATGTTGGTGTTCATAGGGTCTAGATGTTGGTGTTCATAGGGTCTAGATGTTGGTGTTCATAGGGGTCTAGATGTTGGTGTTCATAGTGGTCTAGATGTTGGTGTTCATAGGGTCTAGATGTTGGTGTTCATAGGGTCTAGATGTTGGTTTTCATAGTGGTCTAGATGTTGGTGTTCATAGGGTCTAGATGTTGGTTTTCATAGGGTCTAGATGTTGGTGTTCATAGGGGTCTAGATGTTGGTGTTCATAGGGTCTAGATGTTGGTGTTCATAGGGTCTAGATGTTGGTGTTCATAGGGGTCTAGATGTTGGTGTTCATAGGGTCTAGATGTTGGTGTTCATAGGGTCTAGATGTTGGTGTTCATAGGGGTCTAGATGTTGGTTTTCATAGGGTCTAGATGTTGGTGTTCATAGGGGTCTAGATGCTGGTGTTCATAGGGTCTAGATGTTGGTGTTCATAGGGTCTAGATGTTGGTGTTCATAGGGTCTAGATGTTGGTGTTCATAGGGTCTAGATGTTGGTGTTCATAGGGTCTAGATGTTGGTTTTCATAGGGTCTAGATGTTGGTGTTCATAGTGGTCTAGATGTTTTTTTTTCCATTTTTGAACTCCACTAATTAAACTGTGTCCTCTGTTGGATCCATTCAATCATTCTAATCTGATGGAATCTTTTCCGTCTGAGTTTTCACCACATTTTATGGCTGTTGGAGTTTTATTTCTGTAGATATTGAACCTTTTAAATGTTTTTTTAAGGTTTTGACAATGAAAACACTAAAATTCTGACGTTTGAAAACATGACACTCCGAAACTTTCAGCCAAAATATTGTTCTGAACTCAGTTTTGGGTCTCAGTTGGTTCAACAGCTCCATGTTCACTGTTCCTGGATCCAGGCTTTAATTCTCTGTGAACTCCTGTGTGGCTGTTTGAGGCTCCACATAAACAAGCTGCTGCTCTCCTGCCAACACACCAATTATCCAAACATTAGCTGCTGCGTTTCCAAACCGCCCCGAACAGGAAGTGGATCAGCTGCTCGACGTTCTGGATGCTTGTGACACCTTAATGGTGCGCCTGCTGCCCTGAATGCAGATGGGCCCGTAAAGCCTTTATTTGCTGTTTGCTCGGCCTTTTAAGCCCGAACGGCTCCATTAGCAGACGCTTGTACAAACAGTGGGATCGTTCATTCAGGTCGGAGGGAAGCAGCGGAGCGTCGGCGGCTCTGTGCCACCCAGGTCGACGCCTCAGGAAGCTGCCGTTCTGTTTTTAGAGCCGCAGAAGCTTCAGCTTTAACGTCTGCTGAATCCACACAAACCCACTCGGCCTGGCAGCTCCCTCCCCCCTGCCATCCTCCCTCTTTTCCACTTTTCAGGATTTTCTTTGCCTTTTTTTTATTTTTTTTAAAACGTACCTCGGTGCCAGCGAGGCCCACAAAAGAACTGGCAATTACTGCTGCGGTGGGAAACTCAGTGCCAGTTCCAGCGTCACTCCTCCTCCAGAGCCTCCCAATGCAAACAAACCAAACACAGCAGACTTTCTCCAGGCAGCAGGACGCTGGGATCCCTCCCCCACGGAGCCTCACCTCTCTGGGAGGAGACTCAGGTGACGTCAGGGCTGCGATCTGAATCCAAAGGCCTTCAGATTGTCTCTGCAGGCGACCGGTGGATCCTCCGGCAGGTGGAGACCCCCGATGGGCCGAGGAGGGCGTCTGATCTGCAGCGTTTCAGCCGCTGGTGCTGCTCTCTGGTGGTTTAATGATCAGAAATAAGACCCAGACGGTTCCCAGAGCAGAGAGAAGAGGACAGCATCAGAACGCTGTCAACGTATGAACCTGTTCCTCACATGTTTACCTGCACTCATCCCCTACAGTGAAACACCTTCTCCACCAAACATACATTTTTAACCAGGACTTTATTTACAGTTTGGACTGTTTTCAGCCGACACATACGCTCCATACTGAACATGAAGGCTGTGAGTCGTGTTTTATTCCCCTCTGTTGTTTTTAACTCATGAGTATTTGTTGTTCTGGCTCACGGCGTCTCGACAACGCATCATGAAACAGTAATAAGAGCGTCTGCTGTCGGCGTGGTTGTGGAAGTGATGAAGTCGATACTGCTGTGGAGCGTTGCTTAGCTCCTCCAGAAGGACTACGTGAAGTTGGTGGACATTTAAGGGTCAGGATCGGACGTATATTTGCACTTTCTTGTCTGTAAATCTGCATTTTTAATTCAGCCGACACAAAGAAATGAATGTCGTTACAAATGGATGGACACTTAGCTGCAGCCATACGAGACAGGCTAATCAGAAGCTAACAGCTTGAATGTTGGTGTTCATAGGGGTCTAGATGTTGGTGTTCATAGGGGTCTAGATGTTGGTGTTCATAGGGGTCTAGATGTTGGTGTTCATAGGGGTCTAGATGTTGGTGTTCATAGGGGTCTAGATGTTGGTGTTCATAGGGTCTAGATGTTGGTGTTCATAGGGGTCTAGATGTTGGTGTTCATAGGGGTCTAGATGTTGGTGTTCATAGGGTCAAGATGTTGGTGTTCATAGGGGTCTAGATGTTGGTGTTCATAGGGGTCTAGATGTTGGTGTTCATAGGGTGTAGATGTTGGTGTTCATAGGGGTCTAGATGTTGGTGTTCATAGGGTCTAGATGTTGGTGTTCATAGGGGTCTTGATGTTGGTGTTCATAGGGGTCTAGATGTTGGTGTTCATAGTGGTCTAGATGTTGGTGTTCATAGGGGTCTAGATGTTGGTGTTCATAGGGTCTAGATGTTGGTGTTCATAGGGGTCTAGATGTTGGTGTTCATAGGGGTCTAGATGTTGGTGTTCATGGGGGTCTAGATGTTGGTGTTCATAGGGTCTAGATGTTGGTGTTCATAGGGGTCTAGATGTTGGTGTTCATAGGGTCTAGATGTTGGTGTTCATAGGGGTCTAGATGTTGGTGTTCATAGGGTCTAGATGTTGGTGTTCATAGGGGTCTAGATGTTGGTGTTCATAGGGTCTAGATGTTGGTGTTCATAGAGTCTAGATGTTGGTGTTCATAGGGTCTAGATGTTGGTGTTCATAGGGTCTAGATGTTGGTGTTCATAGGGTCTAGATGTTGGTGTTCATAGGGGTCTAGATGTTGGTGTTCATAGGGGTCTAGATGTTGGTGTTCATAGGGTCTAGATGTTGGTGTTCATAGGGGTCTAGATGTTGGTGTTCATAGGGTCTAGATGTTGGTGTTCATAGGGTCTAGATGTTGGTGTTCATAGGGTCTAGATGTTGGTGTTCATAGGGTCTAGATGTTGGTGTTCATAGGGTCTAGATGTTGGTGTTCATAGGGTCTAGATGTTGGTGTTCATAGGGTCTAGATGTTGGTGTTCATATAGAGGGGTCTAGATGTTGGTGTTCATAGGGTCTAGATGTTGGTGTTCATGGGGTCTAGATGTTGGTGTTCATAGGGTCTAGATGTTGGTGTTCATAGGGTCTAGATGTTGGTGTTCATAGGGTCTAGATGTTGGTGTTCATAGGGGTCTAGATGTTGGTGTTCATAGGGTCTAGATGTTGGTGTTCATAGGGGTCTAGATGTTGGTGTTCATAGGGTCTAGATGTTGGTGTTCATTCTAGATGTTGGTGTCCAGGGTCTAGATGTTGGTGTTCATAGGGTCTAGATGTTGGTGTTCATAGGGGTCTAGATGTTGGTGTTCATAGGGGTCTAGATGTTGGTGTTCATAGGGTCTAGATGTTGGTGTTCATAGTGGTCTAGATGTTGGTGTTCATAGGGGTCTAGATGTTGGTGTTCATAGTGGTCTAGATGTTGGTGTTCATAGGGGTCTAGATGTTGGTGTTCATAGGGGTCTAGATGTTAGTGTTCATAGGGGTCTAGATGTTGGTGTTCATAGGGGTCTAGATGTTGGTGTTCATAGGGGTCTAGATGTTGGTGTTCATAGGGGTCTAGATGTTGGTGTTCATAGGGGTCTAGATGTTGGTGTTCATAGGGGTCTAGATGTTGGTGTTCATAGGGGTCTAGATGTTGGTGTTCATAGGGGTCTAGATGTTGGTGTTCATAGGGGTCTAGATGTTGGTGTTCATAGGGGTCTAGATGTTGGTGTTCAAGGGTCCACACAGAAAGATCCCAGGCGTCCTAACCGGGACGTGAACCGAGGATCTTCTAACTGTGAGACCCTGCTAACCATCGAGCCGCCGTTCAGCCCCATAAACAAAACAATTCTTTAAAAATGACAGAGAATGAGAAAGAAGTCACAACGTTGGAGAGATCTGACGCTAAATCACATCATGTGGACGGTTTTGAAAGTCATCCTCAGCATTTCTTAATAAACAAAGACATTCCAGCGTTTAGAGATGTGTTACCGTGTGTCTGTGTTCCAGGCGGCCTGCATCCCGGTGCTGCTGAGTAACGGCTGGGAGCTTCCCTTCTCCGACGTCATCCAGTGGAACCAGGCGGTGATCGAAGGAGACGAGAGGCTGCTGCTGCAGGTAAAAAACACACCTGACACGGATTCTGATCACAGACGTCCTGACGGGCTGATCGGGATGTTCTGAGCAGAGGTCAGAGTGAACCAGAGCTGCTGTCCGGACTGAAACAGCTCATCGTTTAAAAGGAGAAGTGACCGGTTCATAGGAGGAGAAGGTTCTCAGTGAGAAAGACCTCTTCAGTTTGAACATCCAGACATAGTTCACCACAGTTTAGGAGGCACAAACTGTGAAAACTGAAACACTCACTGGATTCTCAGCTTTCCGACTGTCCTTGAACGTCTCACGTGTTGCATTCGGCAAAAGGATCCAAATTTGAGCTTGAAATCTTTTATCCTGCTCGCCCCAATTAAAAATTCACCAGCACTGAATCATTCTCTCTGAACCAGACGCTGTAAAGTCGAAAAATTCTGCTGTCTTCTGTTCAACTGTGAAGCTAAGAGTGATTCATCTGCAACCAACAGCGATGTCACAAAAATTCACAGATTTTCCAAAGATTGTAGAACATTACGGACGAGAAAATAAACCAAACCTTAGCTTACAATTAAAATCTCTTTATTCTCAGGCTTCATTTAAAAATTTGCCACAAAAAAACGCTGGCTGGAACCAGATTCTGTAAAAAGTAAAATATTCTGCACTCACTGCTGCAACCGTGAAGCCATTAATGAACGGCAGGCTGTGTTCACAAGTATTAAAACAAATTAGAGTTCAGTCGGGAAAATTTGACAAAAGTTACCAAACATCTTTTATTCTACATGCACATTTAAAAATTTGCCAAAATTAAACCATCAGCTGTGACCAGATTCTGTAAAAAACTAAAAATTCTCAGCTTTGTGGTGCAACCATGAAGCCATCAGTGACTCAGCTGCGACCAACAGCCATGAGGCAAAAATTCAAGAAGTTGTCGGCTGAACTGCAGGCAGTGTTTCCACAGATCGGATGGGAGACGTATGGAAGTGATGTAGAACTTCATTTTTTACAGTGTCGGTACCGCCTGCTGACACTTGGAGAAATGTTGGACATGTTGAATCCAGTTTTTACATTTTTTTGCAAGATAAATAATCAAAGAAATCCCATTTTTCTGCTCAGAAGACACGTCTGAGTTCTCTCTCCTTCTTCAGGGTTGTTCTGTTTCCATAGAGGACTTTAGATTAGAGTAAAAATGAACCACAGCGAAGAAAAAACGAGACGGGATCTGAAAAACATGCCCTGGAGCTGCTGCTTGGAGATCAGAGCGTTAAACAAAGCTCATGAATGCGACCTCCTGTTGTGAGATCAGGCCATTATTTGACAGTGACAGTAGAAATAAAGATACTTAGAGACTGAGAGCATCTTACCTCCAGGAGGCTGCTTGTTTGTTCATCTATTGTAGTATTTAAAGGACCTCCCCTCTCAGGGTGATTCTCCGTGGCGGTTTCCCTTCATACGTGTGCTGAGAGGTTCACTGGGTTTAAATTCGCTCACGGATGCTGGAAACATCCACCTGATTGTGTCGGCGTGGCTTCAGCCCGGAGCCTCTCTCAGATTAAACACCACGGAGGCTTTAATCCAGCCTCGTCTCATTGTGTCTCCTTGTTACAGCGACACACAAATAAACACAAAGAGCCCGTAAAGCCGACTACAACCTTTATCCCAGCGCCTCACGCAGACCCAGCATGGCTCCGCTGCACTGAGCCGATTCCACCAGCAGACGACGAGGATCTTCCAGCTAATGAACACAGAGCCCAAAGAGTTTTCAGATCAGGACCTGACAGAACCTGCAGCAAACCTCATGGAAACAGGCGTGAGTCACGTATGTTCTGGTCTTCAAGGCTTCAACACGAGAGCCGGGATGTCCTTCACATGGGCTGGAGATAAAAGACGACGGAGCACAAGAAGAAACAAGGATGAAGAGAAACAGAAAGAACGAGGACGAGAACTTTAGAAGGAGCTTTAGAGGCTTTAAGCTCCGAAGAAAAAGAAACTGGATAAAACGAAAAAAACAGCAGCAAATAAATCAGTGAGATGATCTTTTCAGCAGATTTAAATAAAGTAAAAGAGTTTATTTTTACAGATATATATTCTTATATGGTTAAAAAAGACTAAAAATACACATTTATTTATTGTTAAGTCATTCATCCTTAATTTGTTCTGTGGTTTCACGAACTATCTGTAAAATAACAATTAAAACTTTATTTATTATTTTTAATTCCTTAGTATCCATATTTTTTTTCTTTCAAACAACTTTAAATATTCTTAAATTAATTATATTTTTGCAGATTTAAATACAGTAAAATAGACCCCACAAAAAGATAAATTATTTCAAATATTGTATAAAATATTAAAAAATAAAAAAATATATTATATAGTAAATATAAATATTTTGTTGTGGATATTATTCAGAATTATTTATATTTATTTATTTTGCAGTCAACATGGAAATTATACTTTTTTCAGGGATTTTACTATTTGAGACAAAGAGACAAAATGTCAAATAAAGGTTTGAACATTATTTACTATTTTTAATTCCTTAATATCCATATTTTATTTCTTTCAAACAACTTCAAATATTCATAAAATAATTATATTTTTGCAGATTTAAATACAGTAAAATAGACCCCACCAAAAATGGTAAATTATTAAAATGACAACAAATTGCTGCTTGTAAATATAAAGATCTTTGTTGTGGATATTATTCACAGTTATTTACATTAATTTTAAAGTCAACATTTAATTATATTTGTTTCTGAGATTTTATTATTCTGGAAAAAAGGGACAAAATGTCAAATAAAGGTTTAAAAATTATTTGTCATTTGTAATTCTTTAATGTACATAACTCTTCTTTCAAATAACGACAAATATCTGCAACATATTCATATTTTTTTCTGATTCAGATTCCATTAAAAATATGTAATTTTACCGTCAAACATGACAAAAAAAACCAAATTAGTTGTTTTTTGTTATTTGTAAAAAAATAAAAAATAAAAAAAAAGCAAACAAACTGATCTTTGGCCTGTTTTTCAATAATTCTTGTTTTTCTATATATTTTTATACATTTATTATATAATAGTTAATATGTAAATTAATATTTTTATGTGATCTTAGTAGATATTATCTATAATTCATTAAAATGGTAAATCTGTAAAACAACATTTAATTTTATTTTTTCATTTTTAAAACCTTACTATACGTGTTTTTTTTTCTTTTACATAAAGTCACATATCAAATAAAATAATCTGATTTTTTGCTGATTCACATGTTGTAATAGAACAAAACAGGGAAAATGTAAAGTTACAGTATATTGTTCTAAAATTTTGTCTAAAATCGGTTAAAAACAGAACAACATGTTACAGTGCAGCTTCTTTAACAGCCTTCGTTATAAAACCTCGGAGCTGTGTGAAAACCTGCAGGTTTAAATGAGTCAACGATTCACACTTCCTCAGTCCAACGAGGTTTTCTTTTACTCTGACAGACTCGAACTCTCCCAGTGATTAAATCAATTCTGGTGATTCATCTGAAACCCACAATTTAGTCGTCACTAATTAAAGGTCTAATTATCCAAACAGCAGGACTCGGATCGGCTCAGTGTCAAAGGATCCTAGGGGGAGGTTTAGGAACCACTCGGTGTTTGTGATCATTTAAACGCTGCTTCCTCAGAGACACCGTCGGCTTTAAAGAAACAGCCACAGGATAAATCTTTGTTTCACTCTTCTGTTTGTCTTCAGGTGCCGTCCACAGTGAGGGCCATAGGAAACGAGAGAGTCCTGGCCCTCCGACAGAGAACCCAGATGTTGTGGGAAGCCTACTTCTCCTCTGTGGACAAGATCGTCCTCACAACCCTGGAGGTCAGAACCTCAACACTGTCCACAACAACACATCCATCCATCAGCAGGTCTTCATTTAGAAACCAGACCAGACCAGGGTCTAGATGTTGGTGTTTATAGGGGTCTAGGTGTTGGTGTTCATAGGGTCTAGATGTTGGCGTTCATAGTGGTCTAGATGTTGGTGTTCATAGGGGTCTAGATGTTGGTATTCATAGGGGTCTAGATGTTGGTGTTCATAGGGGTCTAGATGTTGGTATTCATAGGGGTCTAGATGTTGGTGTTCATAGGGGTCTAGATGTTGGTGTTCATAGGTTGTAGATGTTGGTGTTCATAGGGGTCTAGATGTTGGTGTTCATAGGTTGTAGATGTTGGTGTTTATAGGTTCTAGATGTTGGTGTTCATAGGGGTCTAGATGTTGGTGTTTATAGGGTCTAGATGTTGGTGTTTATAGGGTCTAGATGTTGGTGTTCATAGGGGTCTAGATGTTGGTGTTCATATGGGGTCTAGATGTTGGTGTTCATAGGGGTCTAGATGTTGGTGTTCATAGGGTCTAGATGTTGGTATTCATAGGGGTCTAGATGTTGGTGTTTATAGGGTCTAGATGTTGGTGTTCATAGGGTCTAGATGTTGGTGTTTATAGGGTCTAGATGTTGGTGTTCATAGGGGTCTAGATGTTGGTATTCATAGGGGTCTAGATGTTGGTGTTCATAGGGTCTAGATGTTGGTGTTCATAGGGGTCTAGATGTTGGTGTTCATAGGTTGTAGATGTTGGTGTTCATAGGGGTCTAGATGTTGGTGTTCATAGGTTGTAGATGTTGGTGTTCATAGGGGTCTAGATGTTGGTGTTTATAGGGTCTAGATGTTGGTGTTCATAGGGGTCTAGATGTTGGTATTCATAGGGGTCTAGATGTTGGTGTTCATAGGGGTCTAGATGTTGGTGTTCATAGGGTCTAGATGTTGGTGTTCATAGGGGCCTAGATGTTGGTGTTTATAGGGGTCTAGATGTTGGTGTTTATAGGGGTCTAGATGTTGGTGTTCATAGGGGTCTAGATGTTGGTGTTCATAGGGTCTAGATGTTGGTGTTCATAGGGTCTAGATGTTGGTGTTCATAGGGGTCTAGATATTGGTGTTCATAGGGTCTAGATGTTGGTGTTCATAGGGTCTAGATGTTGGTGTTCATAGGGGTCTAGATGTTGGTGTTCATAGGGTCTAGATGTTGGTGTTCATAGGGTCTAGATGTTGGTGTTCATAGGGTCTAGATGTTGGTGTTCATAGGGTCTAGATGTTGGTGTTCATAGGGGTTTACACTAAAAGCAACATCAGAAATCAACGACATCATCACCACTGGACCTTTAACTTCAGTAATAAGTTCTGCTTCTCATTGTGTCCGAACCTTTGATTCCATGATGCCATCAGCAGAGCATCCGTCCAGGTCCCACAAGTATTTCCTCGCCGATCTGCTCCAAACCGAGCCGAGATGTTTAGAGCTCTAAGTAACGGGTGTTTCTGTGTTCAGAGTCGTGCAGCGTTCCAGCGAAAACATCCACAAAAAGAGCCCTCCTCCATAAACACAGGCTTTCTGCTGGAGCTCGTTTCATCGGCCTCCTTCTGAAGGGCTTTCCAGCAGAGTTTTCACATTTGAATCAAACCACCCTTCTATCGTTATGATTACAGGCTTGGATCCCGGCCTGCGCTCTACATTTCCACTCTTTTTTACTATCGCAGTTTCAAAGCAGCTCACATCCGATCCACCTGAGGTCTCCGAGAAATCCCCTGATGTATAGAAATGATATGTCATTACTCTGCAAATATCAGTCCCAACCTGCCAGTTTCTGCCTCAGCGCTCGCCGTTATCACGCTTTCCTCATTTAGTGCTGCAGAGAAAGTTTCATACACAGAAGAAAGGAAGAGCTGCTTGGATTATTCAGCAAAGAGGCCGCTCTTTGTTTTACCTGTCTGTCTTTGAACGAGCTGCAAAGAAACACACTTCAAAGGTAGCTGCTCCAGCTTAGAGAAAGTCATTTGAAGGTTGGCCCAAGGCTCAGATGATGCATGAAAAGAAATAACAGCCTCCTTATACGAGCGTTTTTTTTTTTTGCACACGCTGCCAATGTCAATTTTAGCACATAGAAATGTAGGAAACAGCAGCGCTAACCCTGCTGAAATCTGAAGAAATCACACGGCGAGCGGCCGACTCTGCAATCTGATGTTTATAGACGCGGGTCTGGCAGCCTCCAGTGTGTTTGCTGTTGGGGATTTATGCTGCAGATAATAAAGGAGAGGTTCTGGAGGTTTGTGATAAGCTGCTTATATACATACAGCATGCGGAGGGGAACCTCTCCCCGTGAACACAGCTGTGCAGTCAGCCGGAGGTCAGCCCTCGCTGGAAACCAGTCTGCTGCACCTCCTGTTGGTTCGCACCAGGAAGTGCACGAAGCGTCACCCAGGCTGCTGGAATAAGCAAACACAGGAGTGTCGGGACCTGAGCTGCAGTTCAGTTTACATAAAGCTCCAGACTCTCATCTGCCGGCTTAGTAGGGGGATAAAAGATGAACGTGGTGCAGCTTTTACAGGATGAGCTTCACTGTGTTCAGCCAACGCCGTGTTTTCTACTTCTCACATCCAGACTCGTGAGTTTCTCTTCTTCTCTGCAGATCATCAAGGACAGAGTGTTTTCTCACATATCGAGGAACAAGTACATGTGGAACTCGCTGCCAGGAGGCCTGCTAGTGCTGCCGGAGTACTCCACGCACCTCGCACACTTCCCCTTCTACTACCTGGGATTAGGTAAACACTCATTCATCTCAGCCACATGCAAATCCTGATTACCCACCTTAATGTGTAATCAGCGCTCCTCCAGCAAACTGCAATCAAATATTTACCAAAGTCCTCGTCCCGGCTGCTTTTCCTCTTTTTATTATTCCATCTCATTTTAAACCCGTTCATTTTCAATCTGCTCTGATGGTGTAAGTATTTGTAGACAACTTGAAAGCAAACGGTGCGGCCGACGTTTACTATCAGGACAACACAGACTGCACTGGACTGAACTCCAAGCACTGCTCTTCACCTGCATGGTGGTGGCAGCATCATGCTATAATAATAATACACTTTATTTCCATGGCACAGTTTAAAACAGGAGTTGCAAAACATTAAAAAACAACAATAAAACATAAATTTTCAACTTGCTCTGATGGTGAAAGTAGTTTTGGAAGATTTGGACACTACTGGTGCAGCCAATGTCTTCCTATAAGGAGTCAAAAATTCTTCACGATGAACTCCAAATACTGATCATCACCTGCATGGTGGCGGCAGCATGATGCTATAATGCATTGAACAAAAATATAAAGGCACCATGTGAAATACTGATGCCACATGAAGTGCACCACCCAAAGTGAGCGTATACTGTCTGGTACTAAATGATGTTTCTCTTGATTAGTGTAGCGTCATGTTGGTGTGATGCGTCTGTTGTCAGACCAAAGGTTTCATCTGCTGTACGTGTCGCTGGTCTGAGACCATCCCACAAGTGAACCAGCCGGATGTGTCCATCCTGTGCTGGGGTGGTCACACGTGGCCGACGTGGATGAGGTGGATTTGCAGTACTGCCCGTCTGTTGGAAACCAACTCTCAAACGTCCTGTCGTCTGATAGTGAACATTCAGCTGCACAGCGACCGCTCTGGTGGACATTCCTGCTTCCAACATGCCAATGACACGTTCCCTCATGACCGGAGTCATCTGAGGCGTTGCTGCTTTGGTCAACATGTGACATGTTGGGGTGTCCTTTTATTGTCCCCAGTATAAGGAGTGTCTGAGTACTGCTCATTGTGTTGGAGCAGCGTCTGGATATGCCACACCCATGGACTGAATGGAATTAATGCATCACTGAGGCAGTGGTGGACTCAAATTTGGGAACTGATCAAGAGAAACATCCATTTAGTACAAGTACCAGACAGTATACGCTCACTTTGGGTGGTGCACTTCATGTGGCATCAATATTCCACATGGGGCCCTTATAGTTTTGTTCAGTGTAATAATAATAATAATAATAATAATAATAATAATAAACTTAATTTCTATAGCATCTTTTACAACTGGAGTTGCAAAACATTAAAAAAAACAATAAATCATTCATTTTCAATTTGCTCTGAAGTATTTGTAGAAAAGTCTGACACTACTGCTTCAATGGGTAACGTCTGTTTTAATATAAGGTGTCAAAAATTCTTCATGCTGAACTCCAAACACTCGCTCATCACCTGCATGGTGGTGGCATCATCAAGCTATAATAGTAATAACACACTATTTCTAAAGCACTTTCTAAAACAGGAGCTGCAAAACATTAAAAATTCAGACACTACTGGTAAAATCTAAGTTTTTCTGTTTCTGTTTTCACTGTGCAGATACACATTTATGTTTGTGCCACAGGACAGTCGTGTAAATACTCAGATTCCCTCTTATGTGAATGTCTTTGTGCTGTAACTTTGCTCAGGAGTGAGTCCGGGTCAGGAGTTCACTGCCGTCATCCACGCCGTCTCCCCATTGGTCTCCCAGTCTCAGCCAATCATGAAGCTGCTCCAGGTGGTCTCCAAGTCCAAGTACTGCTCACAGGTAAACGAGCCAAGCCGAAGCTCACCTTCATTTAAATGCATTAAGTTGGTATTTTCCCATCATGCTATGCTCAGTAACCCACAGCAACGGCACTAAAATATGTTTATAAAGAGCCAGAAGTGAAATCTCTCAGTAATGGATGCATTCAGACTCACTGTTTGGGTTTTTATACCCTTGAGATGTGTCCAGAACCTGACTGGAGTCCAACCGAATGGTTTGGACGTAGTTTAGAAAGGTGAAAACCTGTGCATGTAAAGTCCCACAGCATCAGGCCAAAAACCGAGACATGGAGTCCAAGGAAGCCTCCGTGGAGCTGTAGTGAGCCATAGATCTGAAGCTTGGAGTGTTTCCAGGCCTCGCTGACCGGGAAATGGAAGAAGAGGTGACCGTCTGGCCAAGCTGGGAAACTGAGAAAGAGGAGGCTTAATCAGGGACCCGGCGAGGTATAGGAGTCCTCTACTGGGGTCGGAAAACCTGCCAAGACTACAACTGTCTGAGCAGAAATCAGGTTTTAATATCTCAGGTGGAGACTCAATAACTGTTAACAATGACGGAAACCTGTCTAAAATTACGTAAAATGGTCCAAAATGACTCAAAACATACACAAAATAAGTCGCTTTTGTGTCATTTTGAGCAAAAATGACACAAAAGTATTCCAAAATTATCAAAACATTATTCCAAAGTGTCTAATTAATTGTTCCCAATGACAAAAACCTGCCTACAATTATCCCAAATTGTCCAAAATGGTTCAAAAATTGTTCAAAATTGTTTTACAGTTGCCCAGTATTAGTCAATAATTGTTGAAACTGAAATGAAATGTGCAAGATCACACAAAAGTTGTCCTAGATAGTATAAAATGATTAGAATTACTTAATAATTGCTGAAAAATACTCACAAATTATCCAAAATGACTCACAAATTGTTAGTGCTAAATTAAGCATTAGCACGTAGCAGCTAGCTAAATGGTAGCATCTGCACTGGTCACTACCTGGAGCATCTCCTAAACAGGCCTGGGTCAGTTGAACGTGGCAGTGCTGGTTGGATTGTGTAGCAGCAGTGTGAACTGGCACTAGGGGGGGCGACTCTGGGACGCCAGAGTTCACCTCCTAGCCTCCTGGAGGTGTCGTAGGACTAAGTAGGAGAAACAGCGTTGAAGGGAGGTTTCCACCTGATGACCCCCAGAGACGTGTTAGGAATCACTGCTACTGGTAGGTATAGAGACAGATTAGGGATCCTAGGTCCTTCATGGAGGATGGATCCTTTCTTTATGAGCTCAAGTGTCTGGTGTTTAAATCTACTAAATATACACCAGAATAAAGGGTTAAAGCTCCTGAAGCTGCTGTGTGATGTACAGATTTAGTGAACGTCTCATTATGACGACACCTGTCAGCCCTATCTAAAGCGTCTGTCTGTGGTTGTGTTGCGTGAACTTTCCTCCCTCCTGCTCCTCCAGATCATCATTCTGTGGAACAGCGAGAAGCCGCCTCCCAGTCGCAGCAAATGGCCTCCGATGCCGGTTCCCCTCACCGTGACAGACGGCAGGAGGAAGGTGAGACCCAGGCGTCAGGCCGTCACTCCACCAGGCTGTTCACTCTCTTCGTCTACACCACTGTTGATCTACTCCTTCACCTCCATGAGCATTTCCCGCCGCCTCTCCAAGTACATCTGACATGTCCACTGATCCGTTCACTTCCATAATGTCACTCGGTCTTACTGCGATGTCTCCTTTCCCCGTCTTGTTTACTCATCATGAATGACTGTAACATGATCATCAGACATCTTCACTGCTTTCAAACACTGAATCATGGTCAGTCTAATTTAGCTTTATTTGAATTTACAAACAGACTCCTGCATGTCAAAGTAAGTCAGTATCTAGTAGGTGAACCTTTGGCTGCAGTTCCATCATTGATCCTAGATTGAGGTCTGGACTCTGACTGGACCTCCAGAACCTCCACCTTGTTGTCTTCAAACCATCTCTGTTTGCTTCGACTCATCATCTGGATGGAAACTGATCTTCTTCCAGGTGACTTCAGAGTCTCCACATGTCTTCTGGTGACTCTAGTCCAGATTTAATCTGAGCTTTTTCCAACAGAGTCTTTTTCTTTGTCTCCATGAAGCTTTGACTGGAGAAGAACAGACAACAGTTGTTGATGAACAGGAACTCCTTCAGAGGAGTCATAGGAGTCTTGGTGTCCTCCCTCACTAGTCTCCTTCTAACTCCTTCAGAGGAGTCATAGGAGTCTTGGTGTCCTCCCTCACTAGTCTCCTTCTTCTAACTCCTTCAGAGGAGTCATAGGAGTCTTGGTGGCCTCCCTCACTAGTCTCCTTCCTGCTCAGTCTCTCAGTCTTTGAGGACGTCCTGCTCTAGTCAGATGTCCTCATGGTCCAGGTCCTTCCAGGTCTTAATGATGGTTTAACTGGACTCCTAGAGATCTTCAGAACCTTAAATGTTCTGGTTTCATCTCCTGGCTGATGCTTTTCAACAACCTTCTCTCAGAGGTTCTTGGAGGTTCTTTAGTCTTCATGGTATAGTTCTATCCAGGAGTCCTGATCCTCCAGGGACTGGATCTTCCAGATCCAGGTGTATTTGTACTGTTACAGACCGAGGTGAGGTCACTTTAAAGGAGGGTCATACTAAAAGAGTCCAATTAAACTGACCGTGATTCATGTTCATGTTGACAAGCAAAATAAAAGGTGAAACCTCCTCTGGGGGTGTCACCTATCAGAGGAAGTGTTTAACCTTCACTACCAGGACTCAGGACTGTGTTTGTTCTTCAGACCACCAGTCGGTTTCTACCTCACGTTGCCATAGAGACGGAGGCGGTGCTGAGTCTGGACGAGGACACCGTCCTGCTGACCAGTGAGGTGAGTCTATGTGACAGTAATGAACATGCAGAACAGGCCGAGGCATGGCCGCCGTGTGTGACTGCTACCTGTGTGGACCTGCAGGTGAACTTCGCCTTCCTGGTGTGGAGGAGCTTCCCCGAGCGGATCGTCGGCTACCCGCCCCGGAGCCACTTCTGGGATCCCCTGAAGCGAGCCTGGGGCTACACCTCCAAATGGACCAACGACTACTCCATCGTCCTGACCGGGGCTGCTTTCTACCACAGGTGCATCAACACAAACAGAACTCCTAACTACAGTTAGAGCTTTGGTTTCTCCTCTTTTAATTAACTCTTTCACAGCACAGAGACTCTAAATCTTTCTGAGGAATAGTTGGAACCAATTTAGGGCCATTAAAGGAGCAAATACAATATGATAAACCAATAACCAGGGAGTAAAGTATAAATACGAAGGACAGCATTTATTTTCTTCCACCTCTGTTTTGTTTTTTTTAGTGAACTAAAGCAACAAATGAATCCAACAAGTCTAACTAAATATTAGTGATAAAAACAGCTTTATTTGTTTAAAATCCAACTTTACCTTCTGTAGTAAACATAAAGACGAAGACCCATCAGTTTCTTTAATTCTACAGATTTTTTTCCTAAAGAGCATCAGACCCAGAAAACACTCAGTGGGTTAAAAAAAGGATGTTACCTTTCAAAAAAACACCAAAATTAGACCATTTATTACATCCAGAACCTGTAAAAGTAAGAAATGAAAAAGCCCGGAAAGAACTGTTGAATTTCCAGCTTTCCAACGGTCCTTGAACTCATCACGGGTGACGTAAAGTTTGTAAGATGCAGTCGTCCTTCGCCATATCTCGGCCTCTCTGTATCGCGGATTTTTAAATTGTATATATCTAATTTTGTATCACGGATTAAGAAGTATATTAAATGGAAATAAAACACGTAGCGTTCAGCAGATGAGCAGACAAAGACTCCCACAGCTACGGCTGCTTCCTCTTGAGCTAGTTTGAGATGCTACACGGCTATTGGCTGACGGATGGGAGGCGACCAATCAGAGCGCTGCGTTCTGTATCCTGGGCTCTGATTGGCTCAGCGACCGTAGCATCAGCTTCCTCTGTCTTCCGTGTACAGCAGCGTTCAGCCTTGTCCGTTCCACATGGACGTCTGGTCGCTGTGTTGGGTTTATTTCAGCCCTACGATGTCGCCCAAACGTTTTGCTCCTTCTAAGGCTTCTGGAACCCAAACATGGGGAGGGTTTAAAAAGCCTTAGAATAAATATAGATAATAAAATAAATATAAGGTCGCTACTTCGCAGATTTCCGTCTATCTGGTTCTGGAATCTAACCCCTGCCCCAGATGAGGGACGACTGTAAACCAATCCAAGCTTAAAATTGTGATATTTAATTCAAATCACGCCATTCTGCGTCTCATTTAATTCCCCAAAAATAAACCGTCTGCACGAACCACATTCCGTCAAAAACAAAAAATTCTACACTCCTCAACGCAACCGAAAACCCATCAGCGGCTCGGCTGTGACCAGCAGCCATGTGGCAAAAATTCGGGGACTATTCGGCTGAACTGCAGGCAGTGTTCCCTCAGAAATGAGTACAGAACCAAATTAAAGAGGTCAAAGAGGTGCAGGATTTTACACTGCAGTGAAAAATGAACCACAGTGAGGAAAAATGACAGCAGCACCATTAAGCAGGCCTACGATTGTCTTTCTGAGGCCATGTTGTTCTTTAATTTGCAGCGCAGTCAGGGTTTGCCTCCACCAACCAACCAGCACATGTAAGTTTAGTTTACTAGGATCAAAACCGATCGGCTTCCTAAACTCGACAACTAAAAACAAAGACGAGCGCCGGGAGACGATCAGACGGACGGAAAAGGTACGGAGGATGATTATGTATGTGTGTGTTGGCGAGCGGTGAATTACTCAGGGATTACTTCAAGCAGTTTGATTAATTTGAAAAGCCTCAAGTCGATTGTGCGCAACGTGAGTCCTTGCACAACACGGATGTAATTACTCCTCAGACGCTACTTTAGAAGCCGCTGAGACCTTGTGACATTTACAGACAATGGGGGTCGTCTTCGTCAGCGGTTCTAACGAAAACACCTATTTTCATGCTAATTTGAATCCGAGAAACGCGCCGGCTTCGGCTTCAAATGCAGCCCAGACAAAGAAACAGCGAGTGTGGACGATTCATTTAAAGCTTTTACTGCACACCGGATCAGTAAACTGACCTGACGCTGCAACAAATGGTGGTTTTGCGCCGCGAAATAAACACAAATACGACGAAACCCACAAAGAAAAAGCAGCCGCCTCCTAGATTTAACCGTCGCAACTCATATACAGATGAATGCGGTTGATTTTAGCTCCTGAGGACAATTAAATCCCATTTAAAGGAACACATTTGCGGCTGCAGGCTGCAACCGTCATGCAAAATCACCAGAACAAATGAAAACTGAAAGATCCTATGTGTTCCACCGGTGGAGTTTTACTGGGTTCTGAACGTCAAATCTCAAACCCCAGTGGTGGTGAAAGAGTTAAAGTGTCCCAGATACATATCATCAACATGCATCAGGTTTCTATAGATGTCATCGCGCCTGTTAACGTATGGATTCAGTGTTTTTCCTCCTCTTGTGGTTGAAAAATCAGTTCTGAATAATATATTTATGTGTATTTTCAGGTTAGTTGATGCTCGACTGGAGAGATTGTGACTAGACAGGCGTGACTGAGGCAGAACAAGAGGTAGAAACACTGGCAGCAAACGTGAGAAATATTCCTGGGACAGAAATATTTTTTAAAAAACGTGTAAAAAGAGGCGCTAGGCGGAAAAAATGACAGCTATTTAATCCTCGGAGCGGTTTCTGCTGCTGTCACGTCCTCACTGTGGGCTCAGAAAACAGAAAAAATAAAGGCTGAATTTATTAGTTAGTTAGAAACTTCTCACAACTTCTACAACTAACCGTTGGAACGACGACGTCTCAGAAACTCTTACCCACTGATGACCACATGTGGCTCCATTTCACAGTCATACAAAACACATGAAACCCTCGGTCACAAAAGGAAAATTATCGAGTAGGTACGACGAGCTGTACCACAAAAAACAAAAAACACTGGTGGAGTCCGACACAAGTAGAGCTCTGGAGTTTCAAAATTACTCTCCACATATAAATAGGATTATTTTTATTAATTTATGGGATTATTTTATATTTCTGATGCCACTCTTTAGAGGAGTCCTTAACAGGCCCAATGCACAACATGTACAGAAGACTATCAGGGTCACTCATGAGTAAAAAAATTATAGGAGGCAGATTTTTTTTCATCAAGCACTTTGAGAATAAAGTCGACCTCGTTCGGTAAAATTGGAAAGATATTCAGAAATTTGAACTTCCAGCATCAATAACTCATTAGCGACACGTTGTCAAAACTAAACGATGTGCTACAAGCCCAGCTTTATCAACAGTAGCTGTCTTTCAAGCTGCACAAATAACACTGGTGTCTATGAGCAGCCGGCTGGGAGATGAGTGTCCAGGGACCGTCTGCAAATTACAATTTTGCAGACGGTGTGATTTTTATATCTACATGTTTGTCAAACCAAGTGTTGTGGTCTGATCAACAGGAGCCAGTCGATGGCTGCAGTGATTCTGGTGACTCTACAGTGTATCAGGGTGACGTTATTGAATATCTGTGTGGTGTTTCTCTTCGCTGTTGCAGTGGTTTGTAATTTGCAGACGGTCCCTGGACACTCGTCTCCCAGCCGGCTGCTCATAGACACCAGTGTTATTTCTGCAGCCTTAAAGACAGCTACTGTTGATAAAGCTGGGCTTGTAGCACATTGTCTACCTGACAACGATGGAAAGAGGCATCGATTATGTTCTGACAACGTGTCACTGATAAGTTATTGATGCTGGAAGTCTGAATCTGTGAATATCTTTCCAACTTTACCAAACTAGTTCGACTTTTTTCTCAAAGTGCTTGATGGAAAAAAAATCTACCTCCTATCATTTTTTTCTCGTGTGTGACCCTGATACTCTTCCGTAAAAACGTGAGTCAACAGGCGATTTAAAAAAATGTATTTTCTCAAAAAGTATTTTACATATAAAGCTAAAGCAAAGCTTCCAATTTCAAAATAAAAGACTTACATACAGCACCTTTAAGCATCCTATCAGGGTTATGTGAAAATACATTTTAAAAATGGGTTTAGCTCTAAATCTAAATCTATCTGATCAATATAACTTTCATAGTGTTCAACAAGTCCAAGCTAATATTATAAGTAGAAATAGAGGTTCATGAACTTGGAGTGACCGCTCATGTTTCAGACTTAGCAAGAGCATCACAAACGTTCTGATTTAAAGCTTTTTTTTAGGTTGTCTGAAGTAATATCAGAGTGTTTTATTTACCTTTATAAATATTTATGTTTCATGTTGTAAAATTCAGGCAAATCAGACACGATGCAGCAGAAATTGTCCTTAAAATGTGATGATCTGGGACGGACTGACCCAGTTTGTGCCTTAAAAATGGAGCAATTTAGCCAAATCTGTGTACTTTAGTGAGACAGGATGCCTTTACAGCTGCTGTTGGGCTTCACGTTTAGAGGGTTACATCTTTTTTCCATTTTCCCACTAATTTCTCCTTTTCCTTCCATGAATATATCCCAAACTGTCTGCTGCTTTCTGTTAATAACAACCTGAATTCTAACGTCCGACCCCCTGACCTGCCCCCCCTACAGGTACTATCACTACCTGTTCTCCCACTACCTGCCCCAGTCTCTGCGGACTCTGGTGGACCGGACCTCCAACTGCGAGGACATCCTGATGAACTTCCTGGTTTCTGCTGTGACCCACCTGCCGCCGATCAAGGTGGCTCAGAGGAAGCAGTACAAGGAGCTGCCGAGTCCACAGGTGGGTTTGTTTCTAACGCTGCAGCCTCGGTGCGTCAGGACCGGACTGGGTGCTAAAGGGTTTCACTCTGTTCTCCCTCCCAGGGTACGAAGACCGTCCCCTGGGCCAACCCGGAGCACTTCAACCAGAGGCAGGAGTGTGTCAACACCTTCGCCAACTGGTTTGGCTACATGCCTCTGGTCCATTCCCAGTTCCGTCTGGACCCGGTGCTCTTCAAGGATCAAGTGTCCGTCCTCCGCAAGAAGTACAAAGACCTGGAGAGGGCGTAACAGGACGCAACAGCATGGAGGTCTCAGCTAGCGGCCCTCTGGACAACCAATGGACCAGTCGGTGGCGCTCGAGGACGGCTGGGGATTCAAAGCAGCTGGGTCCATTTGTGACAATCACCAGACGGACCCTGGTGGTCTGATCCGGACTACAGACGTTTAAATACGAAGAGGAAGGGGTCCACGGGAGTCTGGAAGGAGCCTCGAGTGATCCTCCGGGAATGCCGAGGCCTTGACAGCGTCCTTGTGATGAGGCGTCTCACTGAGAAAGGACAATCTGAGTTTAAAAAAGGAACCGTGAACACTCGAGATGTCAGAGCTGCTGCCGTGACAATGAGCAGGGAATGACTGGTATTGGTGCCATGCACTCCGGCTGTCGATGTGTGGCTCAGCGTTACTGTGCAGGGACTGTTGCCAAGGAAACAGATAATTTCACATCAAAATGCTAACTGTAAAACCAATAAAATGATTTATAAATGCGAACCCTGGCACACTGGTGCTGCCGGATGTTCAAGTTATTGCGTGGTAATCGCTGTAGACACACAGTTGAAAGACCAGGACATACATTTTCAGCAGAGGTTGCATCAAGACAGAAACATTTCAGTGAGGCTAATAATAACTGGCTGCTACTGCATCCTGTAACTCTTAATGTCTTGGCAGGACAGCAGGAAATACTTCAATGAAAAAGAGCTTCTCATCTTGAAAAACACAAGAAATAGAAATCATGTTGGTTTTAAGATTAAAAGGCATAAAAGGCCAGACTCCCTACTGGTCCTGTTTACAGAGTTGATCATCCTTAAAAAAGGCCATCAGTCTCAGCTGGTAACGGAACCAACAAAGTTCTACATGTTTTACTCAGATCATGTTTTTTCAAATGTTAGAAATCCAACAATCCAGAACCCAGCAACACGCTGCCTTGAGAAAGTATTCAGCCTTGGGAAAGTTTGCTTTTCAACACTGAGTCATGGTCATAATTTCCTTGTCGAGAATTTACATGACAAGACTCGTTCATGTCCAACTGAAACCGGTGACAAGTCACTGAATGTCTCTAGGAGTCCAGTTAAATCCACCTTTAAGAAATCAAAGGACCTGGAGCAGGACGTCCTCAAAGACAGAGACCGAGCAAGAAGGAGACTAAGGAGGGAGGACACCAAGACTCCTATGACTCCTCTGAAGGAGTTAGAAGAAGGAGACTAGTGAGGGAGGCCACCAAGACTCCTATGACTCCTCTGAAGGAGTTAGAAGAAGGAGACTAGTGAGGGAGGCCACCAAGACTCCTATGACTCCTCTGAAGGAGTTCCTGTTCATCAACAACTGTTGTCTGTTCTTCACCAGTTAAAGCTTCATGGAGACAAAGAGAAAGACTCTGTTGGAAAAAGCTCAGATTAAATCTGGACTAGAGTCACCAGAGTCAGACATGTGGAGACTCTGAAGTCACCTGGAAGAAGGTTCTTTGGTCTGAGGAGACCAGGATGGAGGTTTGAGTCCGTCAGACTAGATGCTATGATTGGCAGATCATCACCAACACACCAACTGTGAAGCACGGTGGTGGCAGCATCATGATGTGGGGATGTTCCTCAGCAGCAGGTCCTGGAAGGCCTGTAAAGGTAGAGGGTCAATGAATCCAGCAGAGTCTAGAGAAGTCCTGGAGGACAACCTGATCCAGTCTGATAGAGAACTGAGACCTGGAGAAGATCAATTTCCATCCAGACGATGAGTCGAAGCAAACAGAGACGGTTTGAAGACAACAAGGTGGAGGTTCTGGAGGTCCAGTCAGAGTCCAGACCTCAATCCAGCTGAGAACTAGAGTCTGGACTAGAAAGGTTCTGTTCCCTCATGATCCCTGTGGAACCTGACTGAGTTTAACAGTTTATAAAGAAGGAGGTCAAACTGCAGATTTTCAGACTGATTATCCACAAAGGATCGATGCTGGAGCTGCAGCTAAAGGTTCATCTACTAAATACTGATGCATTCACTTATTTAATGTTATAAATTTTAATTAATTGATATTATTTTGTAGAAATCTGTTTCCACTTTGACATGAGAGACTCTTTTTGGGGTGAATTCTTGTGAAAAAGCCAAATTAAAGCGGCCGTGATTCAGTGTTGAAAAGAAATTAAAGGGTGAAACTTCCAAGGAAGGCGAGTGCTTTATTTTATATTTCATAAACCTGCAGATTTAGAAGCTAAAACTAGTGAGATATTTAAAAATAACTCTGATATCAGCCATCAGAGTTTTTGCACATAGATTTTCTGGCACTGACGTTCAGTTCTATTCTCAACTAAGCGTCCTACGGCTTCATGTTTGCACAGTTGATGGGAAATGACCAACTAACACTGTGCAAACACGCGCGGCACGTTTCGTGACGGCTGCGCTGATTATTTCAGGCATGCAGCGTGCCGATGCTTACAGAATGGGTTTCCAGCAGCCAATTTAACGGAGAAATCCTTTTGAATTAGCTGTAAAATTACTCCAAACATCATTACAGCAGGAGCAGCTCGGTGGCCGGGATCCTCGTGCCGTGGCGTGGGAGCGACACGCCGAGGAGCTGCTGGCGTGTGAAGCCACATGAAAACAGGAGGTCAGGGTCAGAATGTGCATCGCTTCGTGTAGGTGGACGCGCTTTCATGTACTTACACATCACTTCAGCAGCGGTGGAGGAGATCACGCGTTCCCACGTCAGCCCTCGGGGTTCAGGCCGACGCTGCAGAGCCTGAGTGGGCCGCTCTTCTGCTCGGAAGCTTTAAAACACACGTTCAAATGTTTGTTTTGCTTAAAAAAAAAGACATTTATTGTATAGAAAACAGAGAATGACCCAGCAGGTCTCGCTTTTGTCCCACAGTTTACAAAAATAAATTCACAGGCGAGCGAGTGTCGACACCCTCGGGGCAAACAGGTGTGATGTCGAGCTAATCTCATTAAGCACATGCACACAGACACACTTATGTACAAAGCACCTGAGATACGTAGCTGCCAAGGGGCTAATTGGAATTCTGAACCCAGAGTGTTTTACAACCGGCGCAGCACAATGCGGCCTAATGTTCCCATTGTGAACACAGTCGTCACGTCAGCTCTGGTGCCTTCTGCAGTGAATCCAAGTCTGTCTGGTGTCAAGTCAGCACCTGGAGGCACAGCACCAAGAATAAGAAACACTCTGTTGTTATTTTTCACCTGAGGCAATTATTTAAACAGTACAAAACAGGAGTCTATTACGGATTTGAAGAGTTACAAAACAGCTGCACTTGGCAAACATGAACCGGGCTGACGACAGAGCGATCCCCGGAAATGGAGTGTATCAGGTCAGGTTGACTCGAGAAGTCAACGGGCAGATCGGCCCGTTTCTTCTAACAGTTCCTGCCTCGACGTTTTCTCAGTGTGATGCAGAACAAACAGCAGGAGCTCTGAGGTGAAAAGGTGCAAACGAGTTCTGAGTTTCAGTGACAGAAGGTCCCACATCCAGCTGCAGGGGATTCACTTCCTGAGCGTCAGCATGGCGTTGACGTCCCACAGCAGGTTCCTCATCTGGTCCATCAGAACCTTCATCTCCTGGTTCTTCTGACGCACCTTCTGCACCAACACAACACACACCACCGTTAGTCCGACGTCCCACACAAGCACAACTTCAGCATTTACCACCCTGATACATTCACGGCAGGACCCAGCTAGCGTCCTGCTAACACGCTCTGCTAAACCTCGCCGGCCTCCAGGTGGATCCTCCCGTCCTGCCGGCGGCTCCCTGGAGGCCAACTGTAACCCGTCACTTAA
The DNA here is from genome assembly GCA_024666655.1 of Dascyllus trimaculatus. NCBI lineage: Eukaryota > Metazoa > Chordata > Actinopteri > Pomacentridae > Dascyllus > Dascyllus trimaculatus. The sequence continues at coordinate 31,187,056 of CM045448.1, forward strand.
CAAAAACAACACCCTCATCCTGGAGCTGCAGATGATGCAGAGTTTGTGCTTCTCCTGCCTGAATCGTCGCTGCCACCTACTGGAGGGATTCTTCCTCCTGTTCTCATTTAGTGAAATATATAATAAAACGTGGGATTAATATTTTAAAGCCACTAAAATAACTACGAGCCAAGCTGCCAGGCAGAGACATGTCATTGGTGTTATTTAACAAAGGCAGCAACAGTTTAATCAGTTTTAAGTTGAAGGGAAAAAGCCAAACATGTGTGGACTCCTGCTTTATGTTTGTTTGGATTCATACTTCCTGTGTTACACATGACGGTAAACTCAATCAGCACATTAACCCATCATTAGCAACTGGCAGCGGCGTAACACCTTGACATAGCTTCTTTAACATATCTATGGTTTTAGAGAAAATGGCAGCAGTAACAAAATCCTATAAACAAGTTCTCACTGCTGATTATTACTTGCTAGAAATAAACCCTTTTAAACATAACAGTCTGGTAAAGTGACGGCAGTCTGATAAATTTAGACAGAAACCTCTTTTACATTGATGTTCTTTACAGCGCAGACAGACAGTGTACAATTTTTTTTTTTTGCGCTAAATTTTACAAAACATTAATTGCTGTAAAAAGCATAATAATGCACTAATACACAAAAAGGTAAATCTGAAGCAGCTTAACAAACTGTCTAAATAACAAGTCTGGAAGAAGGTTCTTTGATCTGACGAGACCAAAATGGAACTTTTTGACCATCAGAGTTAGACATTATGTTTGCTGGACACCAAACACTGAACATCATCACAAACACGCCATCCCCACTGTGAAGCACGGTGGCGGCAGCATCATGATGCAAAGCATGGTGGCGGCATCATGACGTGAAGTACGGTGGTGGCAGCATCATGACGTGAAGCACGGTGGCGGCAGCATCATGACGTGAAGCATGGTGGCGGCATCATGACGTGAAGCATGGTGGTGGAAGCTTCATGATTTGAAGCATGGAGGTGGCAGCATCATGATTTGAAGCATGGTGGTTGCAGCATCATGATGAAGCACGGTGGTGGCAGCATCATGATGTGAAGCACGGTGGTGGCAGCATCATGACGTGAAGCACGGTGGTGGCAGCATCATGACGTGAAGCATGGTGGTGGCAACATCATGACGTGAAGCACGGTGGCAACATGACGTGAAGCACGGTGGCGGCAGCATCATGATGTGAAGCACAGTGGTGTCAGCATCATGATGTGAAGCATGGTGGTGGCAGCATCATGACGTGAAGCACGGTGGTGGCAGCATCATGATGTGAAGCACGGTGGTGGCAGCATCATGACGTGAAGCATGGTGGTGGCAGCATCATGACATGAAGCATGGTGGCGGCAGCATCATGATGTGAAGCACAGTGATGGCAGCATCATAATGTGAAGCACGGTGGTGGCAGCATCATGACATGAAGCATGGTGGCGGCAGCATCATGACATGAAGCACGGTGGTGGCAGCATCATGATGTGAAGCACGGTGGTGGCAGCATCATGACGTGAAGCACGGTGGTGGCAGCATCATGATGTGAAGCACGGTGGTGGCAGCATCATGACGTGAAGCACGGTGGTGGCAGCATCATGACGTGAAGCATGGTGGAGTGACAACATATCATGTGAAGCACATGATGCATCAAGCACGGTGGTGGCAACATCATGACATGAAGCGACAGCATCATGACATGAAGCACGGTGGTGGCAGCATCATGATCATGTGGCTGGTGGTGGCAGCATCATGCGGTGGTGAAGCACATGGTGGTGGCGTGGCATGGCTGTCATGACATGAAGCATGGTGGCGGCAGCATCATGATGTGAAGCACGGTGGTGGCAGCATCATGACGTGAAGCACGGTGGTGGTAGCATCATGATGTGAAGCACGGTGGTGGCAGCATCATGACATGAAGCATGGTGGCGGCAGCATCATGATGTGAAGCACAGTGATGGCAGCATCATAATGTGAAGCACGGTGGTGGCAGCATCATGACATGAAGCATGGTGGCGGCAGCATCATGACATGAAGCACGGTGGTGGCAGCATCATGATGTGAAGCACGGTGGTGGCAGCATCATGGTGTGAAGCACGGTGGTGGAAGCATCATGACATGAAGCACGGTGGTGGCAGCATCATGACATGAAGCATGGTGGCGGCAGCATCATGATGTGAAGCACGGTGGTGGCAGCATCATGACGTGAAGCACGGTGGTGGTAGCATCATGATGTGAAGCACGGTGGTGGTCTAGCTTTTTACACAGTAAACGCTGCACACGTGTGATGACATCACAAATATTCTATTGTCAAACTGACATTTAACTTCTGCAGTGACTCAAACGTTTACATGCTTCCAGACTTTCTGCATTAAACTGTTGCACTGTTACGGTGATTTTTACAGATTCTCATCCAGCAGCTAACAGGAAGCTTCATTTCTCTGCTGCGATGTTCTTCTGGCAGCTTAGACGACCTCTTCAGTGTTATTTCCAATTCGTCACTTTACAGACAGTTAAATAAAAATATTCCCAGAGCCGTGTTGATCGCTAACACAACAGGATGATTTACTGGAAGCAGCAAAGCAAACTTTACCTCCTGTTAACGTTTTGTCCAGACAAATACCAGAACATATGAAATCACAGGTTAATGTTAGCTTTATTTTAAGATGTCAGCCTTTTTTGTCTGATTTTTCATCGCAGTAAAGTTTTACTTTTATGGAAATTTCAGGTTGTAGATCGACAGATGAAAGAGCTGTGGAGCGCAAAGTGAACGATGAGTGTTCTGACATCTAAACTCTTCTGATGTCTTTTGCTCTCTGTGATGCTTTTGGATGAATATCGGAGCCGAAATGTGGGAAAAAGTTTCCCCTAAAATCACTTCATGTATCTCCAAGTACCGCCGTGTTCATCCATTAACGTGCGGTTCAGACTCGAGTCGTGTCGTCACTCGGTGAGGTTGCGGTTTTATGGGAAAGGAAGCAGCACACTGAGATTTAAGCAGATTAACGAAAAGGAATAAAGGTGTGAAAGGAGCTAAAGAGAACAGAAACAAACCTCCAGAACCTCCTTTCTTTCCTGGTTGACAGCAGGACTGCAGGGCTCCACCCGGACAGAAACCAGCTCCTCTCCAACATACGGCACCAGCTAGAAGCACGACAAGCAGACTGTTACCGAAGTGTCCTGATCTCAAGGCTCTCATCGCACGTGATTATGAAACCAAGTGTGTCGCTGACCTCCGTGGGCCCCTCCTGCAGGTCGGACGTCATCTCCACGCAGCGTTCGTACAGCAGCCGGAGCTTTCTGAAGAGCAGGGCGAGCTGCCGGAGGTGTTCCTGCAGCTTCCCGAAGCGGTCCTGGTACATGGCCTGGCTCTGGGTCACGCCGTTAGGAAGCTGGACCAAACACACAGCAGCAGCCCTCATTAGCGAACATGAGACGTACCGAACCGGCCCCCGGAGGGAAGCTAGCCTCGGGCGGTGGGGCCCGTTTCACAGCTCTGTGCAGCGAATAATCCAAACATATGTAAAACCATGTATGCATTTGCAACATACATATTCATGAAGTGATTTGTAAAAACCTTCATGCATATTGCACCAAGGATCCTTTTATGTTTTAACATTTTCAGAAGATTCTAGAGGATGTTTTAAACATGAAGACGGGGTTGTGTTGATCCTAAATCTCCCCTTCTCCTTGGCCTCAACAGTGTTAGAGATCCAACACATGCACTAAACACTGATCGGTGAAATATTAAAGGGAAAACCTGAATGTCTGACCCCTGTAGTGAGGAGATCCAGCGGCTCTGGGTATTTCGCTAGCATGGTTTTGATGCATTCGTGCCCTTAGAGGGACTGCAGATCAATGCAAAGTTGTCCCAGACACTTGGAGAATCAATGCCAAGATGCACTGAGGCTGTTCTGGCAGCTTATGGTGTCTCTGCACCTTAGTGGGACTTCAAAAGGTGGGTTTTCCTTTGATTTGTCACCTGTCTGACTATAATTTAGATAATGACAGCCTGGGTAAAAGGCACTGCAACACGAGCCGGTGGTGTTTTGCTCTGAGAGTTTGCAGCACAAGCAGAAATAACTGAGTGTATAAACAACAACGGTGTTAAAATGGTGCTTGTGTAATTGTAGCTCGACATATCAAATACTTTCAAGGAATTTCTTTCCAGGAAACTGCCCACTGATGTCTGTGAAGGTCCTCAGTCATCCAGGTCATGGTTGTCCTCGTAGTTTCAATAGTAGCTTCGGGACTTGCTTGAGTTTCTCCGAAGAGAAACTTAAGCAAGTCCCGAAGCTACTATTGAAACTACGAGGATAAGAAGGAGAAAGAACCCGATGGAAACCACCCAGAAATAAAACACAACAGCTGAACAGGACTCGTCTCCTCTCTGGTTTGAGTAAACACAGCCTGCAGTTCAAGCCGATTTGGCCCAAAAGTCATCTTCACGGTTGCGACGCCAGATTTTACAGCATCTGGTGCTGATTTTATTTTTTTTTTTATGCTCAGTTTTACAACAAGTCATGTCGAGTAATTAGATGCTGCTGAAACGACACAGACGAGTAGTTCAAGGACCTTCCAAGAGGTTCAGTTCTTTCTGTTCTTACAGTTTCAAGCTCCGACAAATGGTGGAATTTTGGCAATTTGTAAAATGAAATCATGCTTTTCAATCTTCGGTTTTGGGCTTCAGAGAGTTTATAACCTTTTAAATGACAAATATAAAACAAAATCAAGCTTCCTGATGGTGAGCATTTGTCCATAATAATATTAAACATTGATTTCTTGATTAAAAAAAAATGTTATTGCAACAAAATAAGAAACTGGAAAACACAGGCTTACAAATTTGCAGCTTGCACCCGAGTCTATTTCCAAACATTTTATATAATATTTATTAATTATTTACTTCGGCTTCAGTTTTATGTCAGGCTGAGTGAAATATCCTTGAGCGTTTTTCATAATGTACTGTACATTTCCACACAGATGAAAACTGTGACATTCAAAAGTTGGTGTAAAGACACAAAAAACAAGAATAAAATCTGAATAATTGAGCTTTAAAAGGCACAACTCAAGGCAGGGCTGCAGTAGTGGACACAGACTCAAACAACGACCTGGTGTTCTATTACCTGCGTGGCTCGTGTGATCTGGAAGATCTCCATGGTCCGGGTGACGATGTCCTGCACCGTCTCCTGTCCGATCCTGCAGAGGAACACCGGGGAGATTTCCCTCAGGGCTCCCTGAGGAGGGACGGGCTGCTGACCCGGAGCCGAGGCAGCACCTGGGGGCAGGTGAGGCGGCTGCTGGGGAGGCATCCCGGCCATCCCCGGCTTCTGAGGTAAGGAAGCTGCCATGATTAGAGAAGCCTGCGGGGAAAGGATGCAAACGCAGAGAGATGAAGGAAGTGTCTGAACATAACAAGCACATTTAACTGAACTGTTAGCTCATTAGCAGGGGTGGAAAGTAAATTAGTACATTTACCCAAGTAGAATAAATAGCTCTATTGTTGTTGCACGTATTTGTACAATTAATATTATTGTGCAGGGACTAAAAATAATACCTATGAACGTCAACACACGCACACACAAGTACTAAAAAAACAATAAAGCCTGCAGCATTGTGGTGATATTTAACATTCAAAATATAAATATTGCACAAGTTATTCCACGTTGTTTACACATAATAAAAACATATTTTCTGGGATGTGAAATGCTATCATGATGCTGAGGTGGTGGCAGCAGAGAGGAAGGGTCCATGGCTCTTATTTTGAAGTACTGTACTTAAGTATTTACTTGTACTTTACTTGAGTATTTCCATTTTATGCTACTTTCTACTTCCATTTCAGTTCATCCCAAAGGGAAATAATGTACTTTCTACAATATTTAGCAGCTTTAAAGATGAATACTTCACACAATAGATGACAAACTTTGAAAATACAACACAAAACTCCAGATTAAACCACTCAATAAATGTTCAAATGAGCCAATATCTCAGCAAATATCAAAGATTACAATAAAGCTGATAGAAAAGTCGAACCAGACTTTCTTTTTCCTCCCAGTAATCATCACACGGTCTCTCAGATTTAATATAAAACTGGATATAAATGAGACGATCCTGCTGCTGACACTATTAAATATCTAGTAACTGTAATACTAATAAATAAATAGTATAAACTAAATACTAATATCAGTCAGGGGAGGCAAACCACGACTTTTACTGCAATACCTTAACTACATTCTGCTGCTAATACATCAGTATTTATATTTATTTATGACTTTACATGCAGGATTTTTACTTTTAATGGAGTATTTGGCTGTATTTTTTACTTTTCTTGAAGTAAAGAGTCTAAATACCTCTTCAACCACTGCTAATCACAATAACTGAAGGAGTTTCGAGGCTGTACTGCATAAAATACTTCCATGACATGTACTCTCAGGCTTCTTCTGCTGAACATGAAGTGTTTTTGATTACAAAACTCTGGTGTTAAATAAATGAATGAATGCTGCGTTTTAAGCGCCGGAGCGACCGAAGCTAATGTTAGCGGCTAAACATGCTAGCCCAAACAATACAGACTCGGCACTGAAGCAAGCTAGTTAGCACACAGCTAGCTAGCTCTCATCAGGCTAGCGTCAGTTTATAGCATGTATAGTTTGGAACAGTAGGTTAGCTAAAATAAAATTAGCCGTTAGCTTCTGTCGCTTTGGCGGTCAAAACCCAGCGTTTTTACAGTATATTGTATTTAGTGGTAGCTCGCATCTAGCTAGCTAGTTAGCTAGCTTCGTCTTACCCTGTACCGTTTAGAATAGCAGGGTTAGCCGCTAGCGTTAGCTTCCGTCGCTACGGCGCTCAAAACGCAGCGTTGCTATAGCATCTCAGGTTTGTAGCACCTAGCTAGCTAGTTAGCATCAGGCTAGCTAGCTATCTGGCGACATGTGCAGAGCTTCTTACCTTAATAAACACGTTCCTTCGGCTGGATGCGGTCCAGATGTCTCCGGTTTGTTCTGGCTGTTGTCAAAAATAAGGTGTGGTTATTTATTATTTTAAATGAAACATGATAACGAGACGTTTTCACTGATTTCTGGCAGGAAGCTCAGCTCGTTTTTGTTTTCATGGCGTCAGTTCAGGACAGAGGAGCTGATTTCTAACCAGCAGATGGAGACAAACACCTGCAGCTCTGAGGTCACAGTTTAACTGATTACTACACACCTTGAAGGTATTCCTGGTTAAAAGGTAATCCTAAAGCTTCAGGTAAATAGTGGATCTGAGGGAGGAGAGGCCACCAACAGGAGACTCACTGTGGATCAGAGGAGCAGTGTTGGTAAATTCACCAAAATACTACTTCCTGTTCAAGAACTTAGAGCTTGAAAGGTTCATTCCAATCAAAATACTAACTTCTGTCCAAGTGCTTATTGTTTTAAAGGTTTATTCCTCCCAAAACATTATTTTCTGTATAAGTACTTATAGTTTTAAAGGTTTATTCTACCAAAAATACTACTTTCTACTCTTTTAGATATTTAGTCCACCCAAGACACTACTGATCTCCAAGTACTTGTAGTTTTAAAGGTTCAATCCACCCAAAGTTATAGTTTTAAACTTTTATGCAACCCAAATAATACTTTCTAACAAAGAGGCTGTCGTTTGAAAGGTTTATTTCCCCCCAAAATACTAATTTCTGTCCAAGTATATGTAGTTTTAAAGGTTTACTCCACCCATAATAAGACTTTCTGACAAAGAGCTATATTTTTAAATGTTGATTATATCAGAAATTCTGCTTCCTGTACAAGGTTTAAGGTTCATTCCACCCAAAACACTACATTTTAACAATGAGTTATAGTTTTAGAAATACTGCTTTCTGGACAAGTACTTATGAGTAATTAATAAAGTTCTGGTTATAAAAGTTTCTTCTACTGAAAATACGACTTTCTGTCCAAGTGCTTAGAATTATAAAGGTCCCAAAACATTAATTTCTGTATAAGTACTTTTAGTTTTAAAGGTTTAGTCCTCCCAAAAAACTATTTTCTGACAAACAAGTTATGGTTTTAAACTTTTATGCCTCCCAAATACGACTTTCTGTCCAAGTATTTTAGTTTTAAAGGTTCACCTCACCTAAAATGGAACTTTCTAACAAATTAATTCTGACTCTAAAAGTTTATTCCACTTAAAACTGTACATAGATAAACAGTTTCAGGTTCAGAACAAGGATCCTAGAACCTTACCTGGAAATATTTGATTTTATACAATTTATTTAATCGTACTTTGGGTGATAGACGATATAAATATTCCAGGAAGAGAGATTCAGCATTGCTAATAAATACATCTGTCCACAACCTAGAATCAAGATTCAATAATAATAATAATAATTATTATTATTATTATAATTATAATGAAAGCCTAATGATAACTTATCATCTACATAACTGCAGCAACTTACAATAAAACAATAAAATGTGTTTTTATTTCTGCTCGGCTGATTGTTGCTTTGATGATTAGAGAAATCAGGGAAGCACCTGTTACACATGATAGTGTTTAATAATATCCTGCTGTGACACTGAAAACTCTCTATTATATAACACTTGGCGTGAGTTTAGTAACCCGATGAGGCAGTAAAATGATATCCCAGTGTTTTTGCTCAGCTACATCATAATGCATGTCTTTGAGGTCTTTAACAGATGATTGAATTTAAAATAATAAAAATAAATATCCAGGCCTGTTCTTAAAAATTCAAAGTTATAGCGTCAAATGCCGCTGCTGTTAGTAAAAAGAGCACATATGGTATTACCAGCAAAAGGTAGGTAGAAGTCCTCAGAATGATACCACTGCTACTAATTTATTACTAAATATTATATTTTTGGATTAACATGTGTAGATGTATTTAAAGGAGGATATAAACTCCTAAATATGTAGCTCACATGCATTTGTTGCACCTAATAAAAACATGAGGGTGTTTTTCTTCATTATTCTCTTTATTTACTCTGAAAAATGTGAATTATGAACACATAAAACCACTAAACCTACTGTCGAATCCCTAATTATACATCAAATAATCCATATATACTGGAGGAATTGGCCTTCAGTGCATAAACATCAATGAAATGCAGGAAATGAAGTGTCTGCCACTCAAATGTGTCCCTCCCAGTATTCAAATGAAACTCGTACACTCGTGTGTACACAGATTTTAAATGCAGCTGGTTGAGGTTACACTAAATAAACTACCATTGTATAAACTGTTACACTGCTGACAGGTTCATTCTCACACATATTTGAACCAGATCTTTGGTTTTGTGTGTCTCTGACAGTGTAATGTGCAATATTTTATTTTAATCTCATTTTTTCTGGTGTGTTATTTCACCATTATGTGTGATATTATTTATTACTTAAGTATAATTACCAGCATTACTCTGCACTTTTCAGTTCTGGCCTCATTGTAGTTTTCCTCTTTTATTTTAGTAATGTATCGTACATATATGTAAGTGGTTTTATGTTATGTTGTGCTGTTATGTTATGTTATGTTGTTATACGTTATTTTATGTTATGTTATGTTGTTATACGTTATTTTATGTTATGTTATGTTGTTATACGTTATATTATGTTATGATATATTATGTTGTTATATGTTATGTCATGTTGTTTTATGTTATGTTATGTTGTGTTGTTATATGTTATGTTATGTTATGTTGTTATACGTTATTTTATGTTATGTTATGTTGTTATACGTTATATTATGTTATGATATATTATGTTGTTATATGTTATGTCATGTTGTTTTACGTTATGTCATGTTGTGTTGTTATACGTTATGTTATGTTATATTATGTTATGTTGTGTTGTGTTGTGATGTTATGTTATGTTATGTTATTTTATGTTATGTTATGTTATGTAAGGTTATGTTATGTTATATTATGTTATTTTATGTTATATTGTTATACATTATATTATGTTATGTTATATTATGTTGTTATATGTTATGTTATGTTATGTTGTTATATGTTATGTTAGGTTAGGTTATATTATGTTGTTATATGTTATGTTGTTATACATTATATTATGTTATGTTATATTATGTTGTGTTATGTTATGTTATATTATGTTATGTTGTTATATTATGTTATGTTATATTATGTTATGTTATGTTGTGTTGTTATATGTTATGTTATGTTATATTATGTTATTTTATGTTATGTTATGTTATGTTGTTATACGTTATGTTATGTTATGTTGTTATACGTTATGTTATGTTATGTTGTTATATGTTATGTTATGTTATGTTATGTTGTTATACGTTATGTTATATTATGTTGTTATATGTTATGTTATGTTATGTTATGTTGTTATATGTTATGTTAGGTTAGGTTATATTATGTTGTTATATGTTAGGTTAGGTTATATTATGTTATGTTATGTTTCTATATGTTCTGTTCTGTTATGTTATGTGTTATATTATGTTGTTATATGTTATGTTATGTTGTGTTTTTATGTTATGATATGTTGTTTTGTTGTGTTGTTATGTTTTGTTCTGTTATGTTGTGTTGTTTTGTTTTGTTCTGTTCTGTTGTGTTGTTATGTTGCTATGATATGCTTTTATGTTTTGTTCTGTTATGTCATGTTGGTGTGTTAGGTTGTTATGTTATGTTATGTTATGTTGTTATGGTATGATATGTTATGGTATGATATGTTGTTATGTTCTGTTGTGTTGTTATGTTTTGTTCTGTTGTGTTGTTATGATATATGTTGTTATGTTGTTATGTTGTTATGTTGCTATGATATGCTTTTATGTCATGTTATGTTATGTCATGTTGGTGTGTTAGGTTGTTATGTTATGTTATCTTATAATACAGTTTTACACATACGCTGTTCTGCAAATATTTCAGTTTTGTTCCTTTTAAGAGTTAAACTAAACATGTGACACCCAGATAAACATGTTTCTGTTAAGTGTAATGTCAGCTGATTATTGGTTCCAGGTGCTTTATTGTGGCATTTTTAGTCAAGATCTATCAAAACATCTTGACATATAAGTAAAACCATAGTTTCTATGGATATAGGATATTAAACTGATGAACTGAGGCTCCAGGAAGCAGCGGCAGACTTTCTGGAATCGGATGACGATCACACAGAGGAGCTCGTTTGCCTGGCGGCTCGTCTGGACCAATGAGACTCAGCGATGGAAAAGCCTTCGTCCTCCTCGTGTTCCCTGCTTTCTTTTTTATTTGTTAAATCCGTGTGGCTGAGCTAATCCTCGGTTTACATACGATCAGAGGCCGTGGCAGGTACTTCTCAGGTGATGCAGCTCGGAGTTTTAAAGTCCCCTGTTGGCCTGAATAGCAGTTTAACTATAATAACTTCTGTGTTTTTGTTCCGGAAAACCCAAACAGTTTTCTTTTATATGAAGTTTTTGCAGTAGTATCATTACAGAGGGATTTTCAGTGTTCAGAAAATCAATTGATTAAAGGATTTTAAATATTTAGGACGCTATTTATGAGTTAGTTGTGGTATTAATGTGTTGTAGGACTTCATGCTCCACCCAAACTACGACTAAAATAATCAATAAATAGCAAAACAGCTCATAATAAACCACGAACAAGCTGGGTTTAAAGGCAGTTTTAACAATCAAAGTGAAGCAAATCCAATCAACCTGACTGATCTTATACTAGGATGTGATATTTTAATGGAATTCTTTTTAAAACTTCAATTTTCTTGATTTTGTTGACCTGATATGATCCAAAACTACAAGGTTTCTGATCAGTTTGTCACATTTTATTAAGATTTTTTCACATACAGGCCTGGAAAAGCTGGAAAAAGTCACAGTGCTTTTAGTTTTTCTAGAAATTTTAAGCACCTATTGCTCAAAGTGTAATAAAGATGTTTGTCTCCTGACAGTAGAACAAACTTTTATTGGGATTTGTGCACGAACGAGGCCACAGGTGGGAAAAAAAACAACACAACCTGCCCTCAGAAATGTCTGATTTCTAAAGCTTCATTTCAGGTGTCTTGTTACAGCAGGTTATAAAACGAAGCCAGTGAAGTGTTCATTTGAAGATTAGAGGCGACTAGTAAAACAGTCATTTCTATGCAGCAGGGAGGAAACTGATGACTAACATGAAGTCATAAACCAACCCGGTTAACAGGCGACTGTTGACATGATTTAGATGTCAAATTCTGTGATTCACCGCCCCAAACCCTGAGCTGAGAGTCTGTTTATTAGAACTGAATCAGGTTAAGTTCTTTTTTCTTTTGTTCTCTCTGAGCTGTTCCTGATTTTTAACACAACACAGATGAAAGAAGGTCATTCTTTAGAAGGCCGTCCTGTTTAATGTGACATTTAAAGGACCATGAACTAAAGCTGTGACATCCAAAGACTCCTATGACTCTGAATTTGTTGACGGTAAAATCATGTTCATATCGGGTTAAACTGGTCCGTTTCCTCCTCAGTTCAGTTCTTCTGGTTCCTCTTTGACTCCTCTGGACAGAACCGGTTCAGTCCAACTAAATGTGTCGTCTCCATGACTCAGACTGGTTTCTTCAGGTTCTTAATGGTCTAAGTCAGGACTTTGGGGGGACCAGTCTAGAACCTTCATTCCAGCCTGATGGAACCATTTCTTCACCACTTTGATGTGTTTGGGCTCATTGTCTGGTTGGAACATCCAGCTGTGTCCCAGATCAACCTTCTGCTGATGGTTTTAGGTTCTGATCCTCCTCCTTCATTGTTCCATTGACTTTGTGTGAAGCTCCAGTTCCACAGAGCATGATGCTGCCACCTCCATGCTGATGGTAGGTCTGGAGTTGTTGGGGTTAAAAAGAGTCTAAGACCCACCAAGACAGTCTGAAACCAGTCCTAAGCCAGGACCAAATCCACTGTAAAATAAATCCTAGACCAGCTTTAAATCACATTCAGAACCAGGTCCCAAACCAGCCCAGAACCAAGACTGAAACCAAACAAGAACCTGTCCCAAGAAAGTCCAAAGCCAGTCCAAGATACAGTCTGAAATGAGGCCAGAAGGACGTCTAGAAAGCTCCAGAGCATGATGCTGCCACCTCCATGCTGATGGTAGGTCTGGTGTTGTTGGGGTTGAAGGCCTCACCTTCTCTCCTCAGTCTTTGTTCCATCTGACCTCAGAACTTTCCTCCAGAAGGCCTTTTCTTTGTCCATGTGATCAGTGGAGCTTTAAGGTTCTGCTTCTAGAGGAAGAACTTCCTTCTTCATGGAGCCTCTCAGCTCATGTTGATGTCCAACCCTGTGGACACTGACAGCTGTGTTCCAGCAGCTTCTGGTTCATCCAGACCTGCTTTCTGCTGGTTCCTGGTTGACTCTGGACCATCCTGACCAGGTGTCTCTCAGCAGCAGGTGGTAGTTTGTGTTTCCTTCCTGATGGTGGCAGCAACACACCTGGACCATGAACTTTATACTACAAACAGGTGATTCTAGGACCTGAAGCTGCTTTGAAACGGCTCCAAGGGACTTTCTGACTGGTTCTAGTCGATGATTTGCTTCTTCAGGTCTTTGCTGAGCTCCTCAGACTTTCCCACTGTAGTGTCTGAGTCTAATGAGTGGATCAGTGGTTCTAGTTAAACTGGATCGGAGGAGTCAGGAGCTGTAGTCAACTGAAATCACTAAGACGCTTAGAAATTTAAAACAACTTTCTACAACAACAAAACTGATAATTCAGGTTGCTGTTTGTTTATTTTGACCCAGCAGATTTTGTCATATTTCCAGAAGACCTTTAGAAATCTATGAAAGAACCAAAACACATGAGTCACTGGAAACTCAAGACTCTGTCCGTCTCTTGCACTTCCTACAAAAACCACTACCTGCTAATCTCCTGCAACTTTCTGACTGATTCTAGTCGATGATTTGCTTCTTCAGGTCTTTGCTGAGCTCCTCAGACTTTCCCACTGTAGTGTCTGAGTCTAATGAGTGGATCAGTGGTTCTAGTTAAACTGGATCAGAGGAGTCAGCAGCTGTAGTCGACTGCAATCACTCAGGAGAAGCTAAGAGGCCATGAAACCAAGAAAATTAGATGAACGCGACTTTATACATTATTAAAACGGATCATTTAAGTTGTTGTATGTTTATTTATTATCCAGTAGGTTTAGTCTTTTCTCCAGTAGACCTTTAATTAATCTATGAAAGAATCACAGGATGGTGTTTTGTGGCAAAGATTCATGTTTCAATGGTTCCATCACAGAAAAATCAGAGTTCTAGGAGTCACTGGAAACTACAGACTGACATGATGAACACAGACCTTAGAAGAGTATTTAAACTTTTGTTCAAGACTGTGTCCTGGTCAGAAGAACCTTCAGGTTTCCTCACAGTCATGATGCTCCCATCACCCTCGGCTGCCCTTTGTGTGGCGCTAACTAACGCTAGAATGTCAAACATGGTAAAGAGTCAAACAGCAGTGTTTTAGCATCGTGTTGTGAGCGTGTAAGCTGGCTGATGTTAGAGTTTAAAGCTTCTGTTTCCTGCTCAAGAGGACAGAATGTTCCCGGTTTAAAGGCAGCAGCATCCTCCTCCAGTTGATGATTGACTGATCCTCTCCTGCTTCCACTCGTCTGCTCGTACGTTAGTCATGTTAAACCCTGAAACCACGTCTTCAGCTTGTTTCTGAGCAGCAGATATCAGGGGTTTACTGAGCTGCTCCTCCTGTTTAACAGCATTCTGCCTCCTTTTTAGAGGCTTTAAAACACGACTGGATGCAATCAGTAGCTCCGCTCTTATCTGACGGAGCATCTTAAAGGAGGCGGGCGGAGAACCAAGCGAGACGAGGAGGACTGATTAATTATTGACTGAGTGTGGAATGAAATGAGGAAACGAACACGAAGCAGACATTTTTATGTGAAACGGTGAATCATGGAGCTCTGCTCGCCCAGCAGCACCGATGACCTGAAGCATTTGGTTATCAGAGGAGACATTAAAATAGCCGATAGCAGGAAATCAGATAAGGCAGCTGATAAAACTCCACAAAGGGCCGGCTGTGACCTCATAGGAGCATCAGGAACAAAACTGTTTCCCTCTTTTGAAATTACGAGGCGTCGATAAGAGAAATATAAGGCGACACGTCACGCTTTGAGTGCTTTAGTTTGGATTTCAGTCGATCTGACGGCCGCACATCTGCAGAGACGCCTTTCCTTTAACTCACCTGGACGTCTGTGTAGCTTCATGACACATCCTCTTATCTTCAGGCTGATAAAGACAAAACGAGAGGGACTGTCTGTTTGCCGTTCCTTCAATAAGTCGCATTAAAGTTTAACGAGGAGACGAATCAGATTTAACGAAGGTGAGAGGTGAAATCTTCTGAAAGTGAAACAGTGGAAAAAACCTGTGACTGAGCCTTTTTGTGCTTAAAAACACAACATCACAACGCCGTCGTATGATTGTTTTGCTCCCTAGAGACGGCGTCACTTCTACCTCACATGACTATTTATTAATAAAACTTGATATCAGAAGCCGAGTATCTGAGGCTCGCATTCCTCTGTGTTTGCTCCGGTCGTTCCAGCAGCTTCAGTCAACAGAAAAAAGAGGAAAACAAGCGTCTTATCGGCCAGATTTCTATCAGAAACGAGGTCCGTGAGGTCGGGGGAGTGTTTGCGGAGGCAATTCCTGCCCTATCAGAGGAACGCTGCAGGTCTCGCTGGGTTTCGGTGGTTGGATTCCACTTTCAGGTGAATTAATCAGACTGTGGTCGAAAGGGAAAAGTTAAACAAGAAGAGATAGCAGGTTCTGTTTCTGTCAGAACGGCAGCTTAAGTGAACTGAAGTCAAGAGTCTGGCTTGAAATGCAACATGAGTAAATTAAAAGATGGTTTGACTCAACGTGGAGCTGATCGAAAAGAGCTTGTGTGAGAACTTTGCTGCTCATTAAGACACTTTCTGACATGTTTATTTAAGTGATTAAGCAAAGATAACTGGACGCTTCACCTCCTGCACATCTAAATAATCTGCACGACACTGCAAGCAAACATCCCAGCATGCAACTGGGTTAAAATTCACCAGTTCTCTTGTTTAAAGATGAAGACGCAGGGACGCAACCCTCTGAACTCCAACACGTGGTCATCGAACCTGGACCTCCAGGGTGCTCTGGGGCGGTTTGCAGCCGAGTGTGAAGCGACTGGGATGAGGATCAGCACCTCCAAATCCCAGGCCGTGGTTCTCCACTGGATAAAGGAGGCTGTCCTCTCCAGGTCGGTGGAGAGTCCCTGCCTCAAGTGGAGAAGTTTAAGTATCTCGGGGTCTTGTTCAGGAGTGAGGGGAGGATGGAGGCTGACAGGAGGATCGGTGCAGCGTCGAGAAGAAGGAGCTCAGCCAAAAGGTGAGGCTCTGTGTTTACCGGTCAATCTACGTTCCTACTCTCACCTATGGTCATGAGCTTTGGGTGATGAGGGAAAGAACCAGATCCCGGATTCAAGCGTCTGAAATGAGTTTCCTCCAGGGTGGCTGGACGCTCCCTTACAGATCAGGTGAGGAGCTCTGAGTAGAGCCGCTACTCCTCCACATCCAGAGGAGTCAGTTGAGGTATCTTGGACATCTGTTCTGGATGCCTCCTGGACGCCTCCCTGGGGAGGTGTTCCTGGCATGTCCCACCAGGAGGAGGCCTCGGGGTAGACCTAGGACATCCTGGAGGGACTATGTCTCTGGGCTGGTCTGGGAACACCTCGGGGTCCCACTGGAAGATCTGGAGGAGGAGTCTGGGGCGAGGGAAGTCTGGGGCTCTCTGCTTAGACTGCTGCCCCGGATAAGTGGAAGATGATGGATGGATCTTGTTTAAAGACAGTTTATAAGATGGAGGTCTCAGATAAACCATGTTGTTGTAATCAAAATCTAACAAAAAGGTTTATTTAGCAACATGTGCAGCAAGAAGTCACTGAAAACAAACATTTTGATGTGGCTGAAACACGTGGCGGGTAGGTCGACTACAGCCAGTAACAGATCTCAGTGTCCAAGGACGCTTTGGACGAAGCACTCGAATAAAAACACGTCTCCATAATCAGTTCAGGGCAACAAGGTCGCTGTCACTAGTCTCTTTCTGAGAAGCAGGTTTTATTTCTGAAAAAGAACCCAAGCTTCACCCCAAGTTTAGAGACCAAGTTATATGGGCTTTAAGAGAATAAAACCCAAGTACTTGTAATTTAAAACCACTTCTACGGGTTTTCCTTTTGGTGTTACGGTATTTGGGATGTTCTGTGGTGGTACCTTTGACTGCGAGAAAACCACGAGCTTGGTTTTGTCTGTTAAGATTATATATATATATAAGATTAGACTGAATAGCTTTAAAAGCAGCTTGTACAAACTCTAAAGCCTGAGTGAGCGACACTGAACAGCAGTAAATAAGGGTGTCGTCTGCATAGAAACGATACATCGCATTTGATAAGCCATTACAGAGATTGTTTATGTGGATTGAAAATAAAAAGGGTCCTAGCATTGAGCCTTGGGGCACCCCTTTGGTAATGTCCAATATTACAATTAGCAGCTGTTAATTCAAAATATTGATAAGGTCATTTGAATTAAAGCCACTTAATGTTCAGAATTAAGTCAAATAATCAACCTTTGTTCTTATTCTCTTGAGGATTTCTCTGCTTTCGGCTCAGAAGACAGTTTGTGAGTTTCATAAAAGCCTATTTTTCACATATTTTGGGAAGCAGCTGCACCCTGAGGCCCGTCGGCGTGAACGAAAACAGGAATAAACCGAGGTAATGCGATACGCACAGTAGCATGGCACCATTGTGGGGTAATTACTGGAGTCCACAACTTCCTCACCAAGAAGCAGCTGGCATGAAAACAACTTCAGCTCCGGTCCAGAGACGACATGTGATACGACCCACTCAGGAGGTGTTCGCACAAGCATTTCCTGGTGGAAGAAGTGAAATTTACATGTGATTTATGCCGAACTTATCTGCTGCATTAAGGTCAGGTTGGACGAGCTTCAGGGTGCAGATTCTTTTCTTTTTTTTGTTCTGTTATCAGCATCAGTGTTGTGAACGGCTGCAGGTATAAAAGCAGGGGCAGGAAGGTGGAGGCAGCCATAAAGTACAAAGAAAACACAGCAGGAAGATGAAGGTGGCTGAGATGTTGGTCCTCGGACTCTCTCTGAGCTTCAGCCTGCTGCTGAGCTGCACCCAGGTAGGAAACTCTGAACGCACTCTGCAGGTTTAACTCAAACCAGCCGCCATTTAACCTGCAGTTTGACTACGAGGGAGCCGCCATTTGTTTCGCTAGCTTAAGAGTAGTGACATTCAAATCATTCAGATGATTTAAATGCATCTCAGTCCACGCAAATAGAGGCTAAAAAAAGCAGGAGAACTGAGACAGAAACTCCACAGGATGGATTCAGAGGTGATTTATTAACTCTTTACTGTCAGCAGATGCAGTCTGGAACGGTGAGTGTTTAAATGTCCATGTTTCTGAGCAGTAAAGTGGAATAAAGTCCTCAGAAACATGGAAATCTCAACATTGACTAGAGCCGCTTTCACATGTTGAGTTAACAAATTTCACTCCTGACCTTTTATTTAGTTCTTAGTAAAGTCAAAAACATAAATTACTTTACAAAATATTGTTTGACATGTAACAGTTGAGAATAAAACGTGAAATTGTGATCATTACGAGAGGCCAGTAAATGTACTGTAATGTAATTTCCCTATATTTATATATTTATGTTTAATTTATTAAATAATAAAATTAAATTAAATTAAATAAAAAAAACAAAATATATTTTAATTGAATTTAATTTAATTTAACAATTTACATGAGATAAAAATAATAATAAAAACAAACCTTGGAGAAGTTTTAATAAAATAAAATTAAACAATAGCTGAATATTATCAATAAATAATTAAAACAATTTAAAATAATTAAATTAAATTAAACAAAGCACTTAAGATAAAAAAAAATAATAATAACATTGAAAATAAACCTTAAAGAATCCAGGGAGGCCAGTAAATGTATTTTAATTTCTTCTGAAATTTCAATAACATAAAATTTAATAATAGCTGCATATTATTAATAAATAATTAAATTAAATTAAAATTATAAAAATAAAATAAAAATAAATTTAAACTAAATTACATTAAATTAAACAGTTCACAGATCATAAAAAATAATAATTAAAAACAAACCTTGGAGAATCCGGGGAGGCCGGTAAATGTACTTTAATTTCCTCTGAAATTTCAATAATATAAAATTCAATAACAGCTGAATATTATTAATAAATAAATAATTAAATTAGAGTAAATTAAGTTTAATTAAATTGAACTAAATTAAATAAACAATTCACATAAGATTAAAAAAAATAATAAAAACAAACCTTGGAGAATCCAATGAGGCCAGTAAATTAACTTTAAATTCCTCTGAAATTTTAATAAAATAAAATTAAAAATTAGCTGAATATTATTAATAAATAAATTAGATTAAATTAAACAATTTGCATGAGATAAAACAAATAATATAAACAAACATTGGTAATTTGCAGCTATGTTGGAATGTAAAACGAAGAATAATTTTATATTAATACATAAAAAAATAAAAATCCAATCAAAGTATTAAACAAAATTAAACTAAACAATTAGTATAGAATAAAAATAATGATAAAAACCAACCTTATATGGAGAATCAGAGTTTGATTGTTTTTCATTTGTTTGTTTTTATGGATTGTTTTTATTGTCTTTAGTTCCACATTAATTGGGTTCATTTCCATCCTGTAGGGCCTCAGCCTTAGTATGTGTCACAGTCAGCTGAAGTCGTATTTTATACAATTATTTCAGGTTTTAACCCAGAATATGTGAATCATTCAGTTAAATCCTCTTGTTAAGTAACACTTCTGGGTCTCAACCCTTTCTAATTTAAACTCCTCAGGATAATTAGTGAAGTCAGTTATATTCTCTTCACTGACTGGTCACTGGTCAGCTCCTGTGGTTTTAATTGTGCTGAATATTTAACAGTGACTTGCTTTAAAACTGAGGTGGTTTGATTATTAAAATGTTTCTTCCACATGTGCTAACAACGAGCTCCTCCACTGCTTTTAATCTGTGAAACTAAACCCATCAGTAAACCTTCCTTTAGCCGGAGTCCAGCCGCAGCAGCCGTTTCATTTCCATATAAACTGCACACAACCCGCGAGGACAGAAGATAAAGATGTAACAAACAGATGCAGTCAGAGGACCATTATATAACACAATCAGTCCATCTGCAGCCGACCGACCACAGCGATATGCAAAGTGCTCTTAATGTGTTCACGCTTCACGCAGCAGCAGGTGCTTGACCTTTACATGGCTGCGCCTACAAAAGCTTTTAAACACACAAACCCAGCGCTGAGGCTTTTATCTGCAGCGGGACGGACACAAAACACAGACGGACATCTGATTTTAGAGAACAGAGAGTGGAATTTAGTGCAGTTATGAATGCAGCAAGCATTCTCATGATATTATACCACCTCTATATCACCTGTTCATCATCCGACATTTAGATTATCACAGTTTTGCTTCTTAAAGCGTTTTTTTATCTATTATTTCCTGCAGTATTTATCACTAAAGTAAATCACTCTACTTAATTAAATGCATGGTTGCAAGTTTAAAATAAAGAGTTTAAAAACCTTTTAAGCTGCAAACATTATTTGTTTGGTTGACTTGACATAATAATGTAGCATCAAATTAATATTTAATGGGACATATAACTGGGTGTCATCTGCATAGAAACGAATAAAAACCAATGGAACTTCTACATATGGTATTGTAGCAACTATTATTTGATGGTTGACATAATAATGTTGCATCGAATTATTTTTTTAATAGACATATAACTGGGTGTCATCTGTGTAGAAACAAATAAAACCAATGCAACTTCTACGTATGATGTTGTCGCCACTATTATTTTGACTGCTGACGTAATAATGTTGCATCAACTTAATGTTGCGTGTAATCTGAACTCAGATTTCTGCGTTATTTGATTTAAAACGAGTTATATAGTTAGTTATGATCAGATCTGGAATCATTCCAGGTTTTAATTTCAACAATAAGAGACACTGGTTTTGCAGGACTTTAATGGGACATATAACTGGGTGTCATCTGCATAGAAACAAATAAAACCAATGGAACTTCTACGTATGGTATTGTCGCAACTAATATGTTGACCGTTGACGTAATAATGTTGCATCAAATTAATATTTAATGGGACATATAACTGGGTGTCATCTGCATAGAAACAAATAAAACCAATGGAACTTCTACGTATGGTATTGTCGCAACTAATATGTTGACCGTTGACGTAATAATGTTGCATCAAATTAATATTTAATGGGACATATAGCTGGGTGTCATCTGCATAGAAACAAATACAACCAATGCAACTTCTACGTATGGTATTGTCGCAACTAATATGTTGACCGTTGACGTAATAATGTTGCATCAAATTAATATTTAATGGGACATATAACTGGGTGTCATCTGCATAGAAACAAATACAACCAATGCAACTTCTATGTATGATGTTGTCGCAACTAATATGTTGACCGTTGACGTAATAATGTTGCATCAACTTAATGTTGCGTGTAATCTGAATTTAAATTTCTGCATTAGTTGATTTAAAACTAGTTATGTAGTTAATTATGATCAGATTTGGAATCATTCCGGTTTTTAATTTCAACAAGGACATAATAAGAAACAATTGTTTTGCAGGACTTTAATGGGACATATAACTGGGTGTCATCTGCATAGAAACAAATAAAAACCAATGCAGCTTCTACATATGATAGCATAACAACTATTATTTTGATGGTTGACGTAATAATGTTACATCAACTTAATATTTAATGGGAAATATAGCTGGGCGTCATCTGCATAGAAACGAATACAACCAATGGAACTTCTATGTATGATGTGTTGCAACTATTATTTGATGGTTGACATTATCATGTGGCATCAACTTAATGTTTAATGGGAAATATAGCTGGGTGTCATCTGCATAGAAACAAATAATATTCAAGTGATGTGAATGAATCCCTTGAAGTTTTTTTTACAGTGTGTTGTTTAATTCAATGTTTAAATGTCCTTCTTTGTGCTGTGAATCTCCAATAGGGGCAAACAAATGGAACAAATGCAACAGGGACCAGCAACATCACTGATCCGACAAGTTCGGCTACAGCAACCACACCGCTGCCCGACCAAACCTCCGCCACCTCCAGCAGCCCCACCAGCCGCCCACCGACCACGCTCCTTCCTCCATCCTCCTCCTCCACCCTCCCCGCTGCCACCGCCTCATCCCAGAGGCCTGCAGCCTCCTCCTCCTCCTCCTCTTCCTCCTCCTCCTCCTCCTCCTCCTCTACTCAAAGCCCTGGAGGTTCAACCGCCACCGCTCAGCCGTCCACGGATGGAACCGGAGGCAGCAACGCTCCACCAACCCCAACTCCGACGGAAAAAGGAGGATCTGAACGTCCGTCTGGAGGCTGCAGTCAGCTGATGGTGGCGTTGACCTCCATCCTCATCTACTGGACGCAGGGCTGAAATCACAAACTCTGCTTCTCTTTAATATTAAACCCATAAATCTTGTATATATCAGGGAAAAAGAGGGAATATCAGATGATTGACGGATCCTCATATTCTTACTTTAGTGGCTGTGAAGTGCTTTGTTGCACGGAGCTCTTTCCACCTTTAAAACTGTTGCACAAACCTACATAAGTCATGTAAACTCCGTATTTCACATGTTAAAGCTGTATTTCTGTCATGAATGGTCGAATCAAACAAAGTAAATGTGGTGTTTTTACAAATAAAAGCAGACCTGGACTGAACTCAGCTCTAAATGTGTTCTTAAACCACACTGCTCAGGGAGAACATGCAAACTCCACACAGGAAGATCCCAGGCGTCCTAACCGGGGATCTTCTAGCTGTGAGGCGACGCTGCTAACCACCGAGCCACCGTGCAGAGGTACTCCACAATCTTAAAGTAGAATTATTCACTGAATTTTCCACCGATTTCCAAACGGTTTGGTTTGTTAAAAACGTCACACATGTAGCTTTGACACAGGATGCTTGGATGCTTTTGTTCTATTTATGTCTGCCTGTCCGTCCTCCATGTCTGACGTTTGTAACAAACAATATATGTTGACAACTGATGGATTTATGATCACTTTTATAGTGCAGACATGTCATTCCTCTATAGACGTAATGCACTGTAGGGGCGAGTGGCACTGTACCAAGATGGCCGCCGCGTAGGCACGTCGGCTCCAATCGGCAGCAGCAGTGAACCCGGTGTCTACGTATATATGTCTATGCTTCCCCCTGTTTACCTGAGCGTCTGCGCCGACATGATTACATAGAACTATCACGTGATTCACATGTAGCATGAACTCCTGCGACACGGCGCCAACTATCGCGAGAAAACCGACAGCAGAAGCAGAAAGGCAGTGGATCTTATAATAATTACAGTTTAGCACTATTTTAATGGGGGTTACATGTGGGTCAGAGAATATCACCAGCTGACATCTGGATTATTAATTTCTGGTCAACGATGGAACTTTTAATGATGGCTTCACTTCATTTAGTTTTTTATAGCTTTAAATTATTTCAACTTGACCACAATCAGAGGTTATTTGATCTACAGATTCTGGATCAATCTGATGTTTCTAACGACTGGGTCCTTGAACAGCCTCCGGTCCCCTCAGACGGATGGAAAATGGCCGTCACAGCGTGGTTTGCATGCCGGCCCTGACGATAAAAAGATAATCCCTCTTATTCAAATTCAGGAGGCCTGTTTTGCACCGTCTTTTGTTTCCCTCCTTGCTCTGATTAAAGGTTTTACGACATGTAAACGCTGCATTTGTCCGACTCACCCTGACT
The DNA here is from genome assembly GCA_024666655.1 of Dascyllus trimaculatus. NCBI lineage: Eukaryota > Metazoa > Chordata > Actinopteri > Pomacentridae > Dascyllus > Dascyllus trimaculatus. The sequence goes on from CM045448.1 coordinate 31,210,877, forward strand.
GAGGAGTGTAAATGGAACGACAGGAGAACGATTATGTTGTTTTAGTAGTGTTTTAACTGTTTGACGCCAATTTAAAAATGACAAAAATGTCCAAACCCAATAAAACATTGTGAATCAATTTTATCTTCCACTTTATCGAACATCAGTCTGATCATAAACACTAAAGAGCCGTTTATTTTAAGGATTTTAAGCCTTTTAAGATGCTTCCTGTGGCTGTTTAAAATAAAAAAAATGTCTTCCTGTCTGATTCATGTCAGGGATTGATGATGATGTATTATTTTTTCTCGCACTCAGGACCTTAAAGACAAAAATGTCCATGTTAAAAAGAAACTGCCTTAAAAATTCTATATCTTAAAATCACTCAAATCTTTGTTAATTCAAGCAAACATCAGTCGTGATCACAACAAACCAAACTGTCACTCATTTTCAGGCTTTTAGCTCTTTAAAAAGTTGTTTTACGTTTGTTTGCTGAGCATAAAAGGAGAATGTAAAATGGTGTAACATCACAGTCAAACATTATAAAAGAAAAAAATAATATTTCTAAAAACAGATTTTGATGAGGGAATTGATTTATTTGATTTAATTATTTTAACTCATCTGGTAAAGTACACTTTTTTATTATCTATTATTATCCAGATTATTATTAATTAAAATTATCTTGTAATTTTTCTATAGTAATCTTTTGTTATCAATATTATTATTATTATTATTTGAAAGATGAAAAAACCTGTAACATAAAATTTTAATAAATTATTTATTGTTTTTAGCCCTTAATATATCTAATTATTTTTTAAGAAATCATCTATTGATTTTTGTCTTTAATTATCTATTAAAATCTATATGAATATTATTATTATTTGGAAGATGGGAAAAATCTGTAACATAATATTTTATTAAATTTTTAACCATTTTTTTTAGTCCTTAATATGTCTGATTTTTCCTTTACATGATGACAAATATTTCTTATAAAACATTATTTTTTCCTGATTTAAATACAGTCAGAACAACAGAATGATTTTAAGGTCAAACACTGTAAAAGAAACAAATCACTATTTTTAGAAATACAACATTTTGATGTGGAAATTAATTTATTTCTTTTTTAGAAATTATCTCATAAATTAAACTTTTTTCTTTTATTATATTTCATTATCTAGATTATTATTATTATTATTATTATTATTATTATCATTATCATTATCATTATTATTATTATTATTAATATTATTATTATTATTCAAAAGATGGACAAACACCTGTAGCCTGACATTTTAATAAATTATTTACTGTTTTCTGTCCTTAATATATCAAATTTTCCTTGACATGATGAGAAATAATTCTAATACAGCAATATTTAAATAATAATAATTATTATTATTATATATAATCATATTTATAACATTGTGATTTTAAGGTCCAACACTGTAAAAGAACAAATTTAATTCAAATATGTGTTTTGGGCTGTTTGTTTTGTTTAACCTGTAAATTTTACTTGGTTTCTGTGATTTTTCTAGATGAAATAATAATTTAACAAAGCAGAGGAAATCTGTAAAATTACCACTGAGAAGGATTTACAATTTGCCCTTCCTTAATATGCATCACTTCTCTTTTAAATTAGGACAAACATCATTAAAGTCAGATTTAAATATATAAAAAATAACATAATTTAATAGTTGAACACTGTAAAAGAACAAATTACTGTTTATAAAAACCCTATTTTTGTTGTGGACATGACAGTTTTCTACGTGATTTATTGGTTTATTACATATAATTTCACAAGACAGAGAAAATCTGTAGAAACTGAGACAAATATTCTTTATTATTTAACTAAAACTAGCTGCAGGTTTTCCCTCGGAGACACTGCTGAGGACAAACAGCTGAGTCGGGCTCGTCTTCCACTCCTGCCTGGGTGGATTTCATGGCTCAGCGTGAGACTTTGCATTTGTGGTCCGACACCAGGGTGGAGACTTCCTGAACGGGAGCCGGTATCAGGCGGAGGCTTTATAAAAGGACGGCTCCTTGAGACGCCTTTTGCAAAACCGGGTGTCTGAAGGAGGCCGACGGGGCGACGTCTGGACAGGAGCTCTGAGACCTTCTGGTTCGACATCTTCAGCTCGAGAAGAAACCAACTTCCTCCCAGCATGAAGCACCTCGTCCTGGAACTGCTGGTTCTGACTCTGCTGGGCCTCGTCTGGGCTCAGGTGAGACCCCCTACTCACCAGCTACACTGTAAAAAGCTATATATTTTAAATAATTTACTGTTATTCCACAGATCTTCCCAGGTTTGTGTTGCTACAGCTACCATCTAGTAAATAAATGTCCACAACTAATTTCTTTGTTCTCCAACGGTTTTTGAATTTCATACAAATGAAATGTAACGCTGTAAAGGATGAAAATGCAGTAAAAACAGCTTTAAAAATACCCTCTATACCCTGTTATCTCTACAAACATCATGGTTTAATTGAAGGACTCAATGAAACAGAGACTAAGGAACTGAGAAATCATAAATAAATGCGATGAAGAAGCAGCAGGTCAGGATAAGTTATGATTCAGATTAAAAAAACAAGACGATAATTTAAAAAAATAGTGGCAAAACATGGATAACATGGGCAGAATGGATAAAAAGACGAATAAATACAATCTGTGAAAATCAATCTGAAGCCGGACAAACGGCAGGTTCTGCTTTTTAAAATATCAACACTTTCATTTACAGGCGTTCTTATGTCGTCCTTTAACTTTACATTCTGTGCTTTTTAATTATTATATCACAAAAATTACCATGTTAGGAAAGAGCCGGAGAAAAGCTCTGGATGCTAAATAACAGGTGTTCTTCCTGTATTTGACGTCCACACGGTGGGCTAGCTGTTAATGTGCTGTTTTTAACGAGTTGTTTTTTTACAGTGTATAAAGCAGACAGGGTGCACAGATAAACGCCTCGACTTTGTAGCTTTTGGCTCTTAGGAGTCAAACCGCAACAGAAATGCATCAGTTTGTTCCAGAAAGTATAGTAAATATGCCACATTGAGCTCTGTAGAACCGAACACGGTGGAGTTTTATGTCATAAATCCTTGTTTCTGTCTTCGTTTTAGAGAACCACAGAGAAACCAGGCACTACGATGACTCCAACTAATGCCACCAATACAACCATGCCATACAACATCACCGGCTACGGCGGGAACAACAACGGCGGGAACAACAACGGCGGCAACAACAACGGCGGCAACAACAACGGCGGGAACAACATGCCCACCATGATGACCTACCAGACCATGAAGAGCGGCCAGAACCACGTCTTCGCCTCCGTCCGTCTGCTGCTGGGATGTTTTGTCCTCGGAGCTCTTTGTCTGTGAGGCGCCGCGACGCCGTCCGACGCAACACGAGCTGAGTTTAGAGTCCGTCTTTCTGCTATAGAAAAGTGTTTGCTGTAGAATATCAATAATAATAAGGACTTTACTTATATAGCACCTTTCAAAAACAGGGTTACAAAGGAGGTTGAGTTGAGAATGAGCCCTACGGTAAAAGAGAGTCTTAAGGAGAGATTGAAGTGAGGATGCTGAGTTTGTATTCCTGACATCTCCAGACAGGAAGTTCCACAACTGGATCATTCAAGGCTTCAAGCAGTAAAATCTAAATATCAGCTCTGACACTCCAGTGAGCTTGATGCATGCTTAAATCATATATATAAGAAAAAAAATGACGAGTAATGTTTTTTACGGTCAACTGTGGTCATCTGGAATTGTAAAATTAGAAAAGCCCTCAGAGAGCTCATACCTCCAACAAGCAGCTTCAGTCCACCCCCAACACAATCTTCCAGTTCACATATTTTCTATGGAACGTTACAGATACAAATGTAATTACAGACAGTTCAAATGTCCTACCAACAATGTGGCCTTCACCCCATCCGACCTAATGAACAGGCGCGGCCTCTAGCGCGGCAGCTCCTAACAGCCTCCCAGCTTCTTAGACAACCAGAGATAAGAATGCTGGCCCAAACGTGAAAGAGAACTCCGTCACTGTTGCTGTCTGTCGCGTGAAGACCCAAAATGTCATGTGGTCAGAGGGGGTTACCCCAAAAACAAGAGTGCCCTCTGGTGGCTTTTAGAGTAAACCGTGTTTAATTGTCCACCTGGTTACACTTACATTAAAAAACATCCTGGATCCAGACGGTGATCCGGATCAGTCCCAGAGTTTCATTACTTGTTCCTTGTCCCATTTCACACATTTCCTGGAAATTTCATCCAAATCCGTCCATGAGTTTTCGAGTTATTTTGAACAAACAACAAACAAACAAACAAACAAACCAACGCCGGCCATCACATGACCTCCTTGGCGGAGGTAATAACAGTTAAAAAATTATTTACCGTGTCCAATTCTTAATATACGTGTTTTTTTATTCAAATACTGGCGATTATCTATAAAATAAAGATATATCATTCTGACTGAAATATAGTAAAAAGAGAAAAAAGTAATTAGAATAAATAATAACATTACAAAATAAGGAATTACAATAGAAATGTTAGATTTGGACATTATTTACAGTTTTGGCCTCTTTTTTTAAACATGTGAAATAATACTTTTTATGTTATTTTGCTAGTTTTTATCTGTAATTTAGGGAAAATCTGACCAAGTTGTTCAAAAAATTACAAAAACAATTCTTACAGAGTGCAGTCTTTAGGAGATGAAAGCATGAGAAAGGTGTAAATCCCTTTTCTTAATTACAGCAGGACATAATGAAGGTTTGTGGTACCAGACGTTAACATGTTAACAGGACGTATAACTGGGCGTCATCTGCATAGAATAGAACATGGAAGGGGACCCAGTACAGATCTCTGGGGGACGCCGTGGATGAAATGAATTATTAGCTGTTTTTGTTTGACAGATTGTGTTTATGATTAATGATCAGTGAGATCCAATCAACATTATATACGTTTAGTAACACGCAACAAGCTGGCTAATACATGCATCAGATCCAGTGCATTTACAGCAGGCTAATGCGTATATTTATTTGCATTTTAACATGTTGCTGCTACATGTAGACTCATTTCAGATTTATATATTTTCTTGCATGTAATTATTTATTTAGTTCAATTATATACTGCGAATATATGAACATAGCATGAATAAGTACGCTGTAATTTTATCTGTAAACATGTTTATGCGTTAGTGAGTTTTGAGGAAAATGTCTTTCTTGTGTGTGTTGGTGTAATTATTGTCTATAGTAGGACAAGCAGTGGTGTTAGTTGTTATACTGGTGTGTCCAAAAGACATGAACATGAAACAAACAGGGTGGAGAATGTTACTAATACTTAACAGTCGTCTTTATAGCAACATGTAATGTTCACGTTTACAATATGTGTCCATCAAAATAAAAGGAGCATGGTTTAATCAAATATGTGGTTATGTGTTTCAAAAATATCAAGCTGTTTGTTTGTTTGTTTGTTTGTGGTGCACATTTTGGAAATCAAAGACATAAAGAAAGTCAGTGGTGTATTTTGTTGGGACCACACATACAGAAAGAAGTCAGACCAGGTCTCCGACTCCCAAATAACGGACAGCAGCCAAACTTCTACAAAACAACAAAGATGCAAAGAAACTTTACATTCCTCAGAGCCTGAGGGGGTCAGCCCTATGTTCCCACAGCCCTATGTTCCCACAGCCCTATGTTCCCACAGCCCTATGTTCCCACATCCCGATGTTCCCACAGCCCTATGTTCCCACAGCCCTATGTTCCCACAGCCCTATGTTCCCACAGCCCTATGTTCCCACATCCCGATGTTCCCACATCATTATGTTCTCACATCATTATGTTCCCACATCTTTATGTTCCCACATCCCTATGTTCCCACATCTCTATGTTCCCACATCTTTATGTTCCTACATCTTTATGTTCCTACATCTTTATGTTCCCACATCCCTATGTTCCCACATCTTTATGTTCCCACATCTTTATGTTCCCACATCCCTATGTTCCCACATCATTATGTTCCCACATCATTATGTTCTCACATCATTATGTTGCCACATCTTTATGTTCCCACAGCCCTATGTTCCCACAGCCCTATGTTCCCACATCTTTATGTTCCCACATCCCTATGTTCCCACATCTTTATGTTCCCACATCCCTATGTTCCCACATCTCTATGTTCCCACATCTTTATGTTCCCACATGCCTATGTTCCCACATCCCTATGTTCCCACAGCCCTATGTTCCCACATCTCTATGTTCCTACATCTTTATGTTCCCACATCATTATGTTCCTACATCTTTATGTTCCCACATCCCTATGTTCCCACATCCCTACGTTCCCACATCATTATGTTCCTACATCTTTATGTTCCTACATCTTTATGTTCCCACATCATTATGTTCCTACATCTTTATGTTCCCACATCCCTATGTTCCCACATCATTATGTTCCTACATCTTTATGTTCCCACAGCCCTATGTTCCCACATCCCTATGTTCCCACATCCCTATGTTGCTACATCTTTATGTTCCCACATCCCTATGTTCCCACAGCCCTATGTTCCTACATCTTTATGTTCCCACATCCCTATGTTCCCACATCCCTATGGTCCCACATCCCTATGTTCCCACATCCCTATGTTCCCACATCTTTATGTTCCCACATCCCTATGTTCCCACATCCCTATGTTCCCACATCTTTATGTTCCCACATCCCTATGTTCCCACAGCCCTATGTTCCCACATCATTATGTTCCCACATCTTTATGTTCCCACAGCCCTATGTTCCCACATCCCTATGTTCCCACATCCCTATGTTGCTACATCTTTATGTTCCCACATCCCTATGTTCCCACAGCCCTATGTTCCTACATCTTTATGTTCCCACATCCCTATGTTCCCACATCCCTATGGTCCCACATCCCTATGTTCCCACATCCCTATGTTCCCACATCTTTATGTTCCCACATCCCTATGTTCCCACATCCCCTTGTTCCCACATCCCTATGTTCCCACATCATTATGTTCCCACATGTCTCATATTTCTAAGACCCCATTTAAACAAAGTGAAAACACAGATATCTCCACGCGGTTCGTGGCTCCACAGCAACCCCATGTTGGAGTAGCGTGTTGAGCTTGAGAGAGTTTGGAAGCTAACTGTCTACTTCAAATTGCCACCCGCGGGATTGAGAGGTGAACCCCTAACTAGTAGGGGAGAAATGTGGGAACTGTGGCAACATGGGGATATGGGAACATAGGGATGTGGGAACATACGGATATGGGAACATAGGGATGTGGGAACATAGGGATGTGGGAACATAGGGATGTGGGAACATAGGGATGTGGGAACATAGGGATGTGGGAACATAGGGATGTGGGAACATAGGGCTGTGGGAACATAGGCACGCTCCCTCTTCAGGTTGCAAGAGCTCAGATATTGCCGGACTAACTGTGATGTCAGCTCACACTAACCTTAACTGACAATAAATGTGCATCATAAAGGAGAACGTCTCATTAATAAACAGGATAAAACCCTTCAGTGAGTCGGGTTGGACTTCATCAGCCCTGTCAATCAGAGCTCACTGGAGGCCATAAAACTCCGATCAGATGTTCCCCCTGCACAGTCTGGATATCAACACCAGCCTCGACACCTGGACAGTAGCGTCTTTCACCTCGGTTCTGCAGCTCCAGTTGACCCATACGAGGAAATGACATTGTCACATGTTTGTTCTTCAGGCCGTCAATTATCCACCAGAAGGAACGCAGAGTGAATAATTCTCCATCTCTAATAAACAGTGTAATGTGTTTGCACAAAGTCAGAACAGTGAAGGACGTTTTATATCTCAAAGGTTAAAGATTAAACAATAATCAACATCACAGAGCAACAGAAGATTTTCCATCACGTTGATTTCATGAAGCAATAAAATAAAGGGAAGCAGTGTTGAAGAATGTGAGGGGACGGTTATGGGAAGTCCTACTTCCCTTAAAGGGGAACGACTGACCAGCGGCACTAAAACTGAGCGTCTGATTGCTTTAATTCAGAGTCCAGCTTCCTGGATCTGGGGCCAGGTCGTGCTCTACGCCTCCCCCGAAACGCTGCCTATAAAAGCAGAAAGCTTCCCGTCGGTCTGCCAGAAGTAGAAGTCGGTCGAACACGAGGGGAGAGGCTTCACGGAGAACCCATCGTCCCTCCAGAGCTTCAGCGGCGTCTCTGCATCCTCTAGACTCTCCATGATGAAGACCTCGGCTCTGGGAGTTCTTACCGTGGCTCTGCTGGCATTCAACCAGGTACCTGCTCATCATCTGTTAAAGATGCTTTACATTTAATCAATTAACTGTTAGATATTTAATTGTTTGGGGTTTGCATGTAGTTTCACAGATCGTAGCAAACATTATATTCTTTTATAATAGCAATAGCAAGCTGGTAGTGGCTGGATTATATCATAAAAAATAACTACTGCTGCTTCTGACTGACCATTATTTCTTTGTTCTTTTCCTCATCAACCGTGTCTGGAACCACAACGACACCGAAGATTGCAATCACCGACTCGGAAAGCACAACAGTCCCTTCAGCAACCGCAACTGACAGCCCAGCAGCCGATACAACCGCCAACCCAGCACCCCAAACGACAACCAAAGATACAACTGCCAACCCAGCAACCTCTACGACCCCCAACCCAGCAACCTCTACAACCGCCAACCCAGCAACCTCTACAACCCCCAACCCAGCACCCGAAACGACAACCAAAGATACGACTGCCAACCCAGCAACCTCTACAACCGCCAACCCAGCAACCTCTACAACCCCCAACCCAGCACCCGAAACGACAACCAAAGATACGACCCCCAACCCAGCAACCTCTACAACCCCCAACCCAGCAACCTCTACAACCCCCAACCCAGCAACCTCTACAACCGCCAACCCAGCAACCTCTACAACCGCCAACCCAGCAACCTCTACAACCCCCAACCCAGCACCCGAAACGACAACCAAAGATACAACCATCAACCCAGCAACCTCTACAACCGTCAACCCAGCAACCTCTACAGCCGTCAACCCAGCAACTTCTACAACCCCCAACCCAGCACCCGAAACGACATCCAAAGATACGACCCCCAACCCAACAGCCGAAACTACAACCGACAACTCATCAACCAAAACCACATCTGTCAACTCAACCACCGACGCAGCTGCCAACACAACCACAGCAACCACAGCAACCACAGCAACCACCGCACCTACGACCCCAGACAGCGGCGTCTCTGAGGTCGGAGCCTCGGTGCTGCTCGCTGTGGTGCCGTCATTGATCCACCTGCTCTGCCATTAAGAACCAAAACTCACCAAGAGGACTAAAAAAACTCCTCGACGTCTTTTTTAGTGTCGGCGAAGCTCGAGTCAACCGGAGGCAGACGCTTGTCAAACGAAGGGACTGGAGGCAGATGCCGTCGTTCCCTCCCTGCTTTATCTGTAAAAGAACGCCGCATTCACCCGCAGGAGGAAGAGGAAACGCTGCAGCCGCTACTGACAGCAATAAAAACAAATCACCTCTTTAAGAACTGCACCCATGACACGCTCAACACGGCTCGTTGTGTCAGGATTAGCCGCGCCTGTTTGGATAAGCTAATAGGCTGCACTTGCAAAAGACGCCACTGATGTTGATTCCATAAAAGATGAAAAGCAGCAGGTTGTCATGAAGTTTATTTTTGGACTGTTTATATGCAAAGCAGCAGACGAGCGGCTCAATCCTCGGACCGACAGACGGCCAGCAGGGCCTGTAGATGGTCGCCTTTGAACTGCGTCTGTTGTGGAAGAGAAATACTTCAGGTCAGTGCTCGAGGGCCGAGTGCAGCAGCAGCAGCAGCATCCGTTAGCGACACCCACCTGCAGGGTCGAGTACAGGGAAGATCCGGTCAGCTTAATGAAGGCCGCCCGGATGCACAGCAGATCCTCCTCGCTGTGAGACACCATGATCCCGTGCACGAAGGACGGCTGCAGGAGTTCAGATAGTTAGCATGTGAGAAGCTCATGCATGGGTTGAATGTCTCATCAGTAAATCTGTGTATTATAAAGGTCATGAATATTAAATAAATAACCACCGCAGCTTCATTTAAAGGCTTTGCTGATTATTAAACCCCATAAATGGCTCTTTGCTGTGACAGAAACTCGTATTTTCTGCTGCTTTACTTGAAATATTGCACCTTTTTACTTCACTGCTCTGCAAACAGTGTGTTATAGGATGTAGCTGAAATAAAGTGCGGCTCTCAGTGCGTCTGTTTGATGTCTCTGCTTTACTTTTGCACATTCAATCAGATTTAAATGAAGGTTTGTCTGTTTAAAGGGACGTTTAATCCACAGTGTGAAAATCAGGTTTGCTGTTTCTTTGGTTTAATGACAGATGCCCCTTTTCCACCAAGAAGAACCAGGTCCTAGTTCTGGTTCTTAGCTGGTTCTAATCTGGTTCCTCATAAGAACCTGTTTGGAGCCAAGTTGGAGCCACTGGGTCACCATAAAACCACTACGCTAGCATCCATTACATAGCAGTTAAACAATAAGTTTCACACTCCCTTCCTTCCTTCCCTCCTTCCTTCCCCTTGCTTTCTTCCATCCTTCCTTCTTTCCTCCCTCCCTCATTCCTTCTCTCCCATCTTCCTTTGTTCTTTCCCTCCTTCCTTACTCTTGCTTTCTTTCTTCCCTCCCTCCTGTCTTCCTTCCCTCTTTCCTTCTTTCCTTCCCCTTGCTTTCTCCCTTCCTTTCCTCCCTCCCTCTCTCTTTCCTTCTTTCTCTTTTTCTTTCCTTCCCTCCTTCCTTCCTTCCTTCCCTCCCACCTTCCTTCGTTCCTTCCCTCCTTCCTTACCCTTGCTTTCTCCCTTCCTTTCCTCCCTCCCTCCCTTCCCTCCATCCTTCTCACCTTCCTTCCTTCCTCCCTACCTCCCTTCCCTCCATCCTTCTCACCTTCCTTCCTTCCTTCCTTCCCTCTTTCCCCTTCCTTCCTTCCCCTTGTTTTCTCCCTTCCTTTCTTCCCTCTCTCTTTCCTTCCTTCCTTCCTTCCTTCCTTCCTTCCTTCCTTCCTTCCCAAGAAGAACCAGGTCTAGTTCTGGTTCTTAGTTGGTTCTAATCTGGTTCCGCCCAGTTGGAGCCATTGGGTCACCATAAAACCACTACGCTAGCATCCATTACATAGCAGTTAAACAAAAGCAGTAAGTTGATGATAATATCTATGTTTATGTCTGTTTTCTGGGTCAAGGAGTCTAATAATGGAGATAAAACAATCCTGGGACGATTATTTCTGGGTGTGAATCCCAACATGGGGTGAAATGAGCTGCTTGGAGGAGGTTATAATGCATATATGTATTTTCTTATTGCTGCTGCCTTTTCTTTATTTTATTTTTTCCTATGTATAAAACTGACTCGGGAGAAAATGCACAAAGAACTCCAGTGTACTTGTGCAAACAGCAGTAAAACTCCATTATATTCCATTCGAGGAAGTTTCAAACTGCTTTTCAGACATTTAAAATGACCTGCTGCATCCAAAACAACAACAAGGAGCTTCTGTATGAATTATTATTGATTTACAAACTGTGTCTAGAAAGAAAGATGTAAGAAAAGAGGAAGTTTGTTCAATAATTTCAGGCAAATTGTTATGACTACGACAAGACACGAAAAAACAGATGAACATGTTTGAAACTTCCTGTTAGAAGTTCTCTTTAATTCATTTTAATTTGTAATGTTTGAGGAACATCCATCACCCTGCATTTCTCCTTTTATAACTCCAAAAACGTCACTAAAGTACACTGAACATAAACATAAAGGCCCCATGTGAAATATTGATGCCACATGAAGTGCACCACCCAAAGTGAGCGTATACTGTCTGGTACTTGGACTAAATGGATATTTCTCTTGATTAGTTCCCAAATCTGAGTCCACCACTGCCTCAGTGATGCATTAATTCCATTCAGTCCATGGGTGTGGCATATCCAGACGCTGCTCCAACACAATGAGCAGTACTCAGACACTCCTTATACTGGGGACAATAAAAGGCCACCCCAACATGTCACATGTTGACCAAAGCAGCAACGCCTCAGATGACTCCGGTCATGAGGGAACGTGTCATTGGCATGTTGGAAGCAGGAATGTCCACCAGAGCGGTCGCTGTGCAGCTGAATGTTCACTATCAGACGACAGGACGTTTGAGAGTTGGTTTCCAACAGACGGGCAGTACTGCAAATCCACCTCATCCACGTCGGCCACGTGTGACCACCCCAGCACAGGATGGACACATCCGGCTGGTTCACTTGTGGGATGGTCTCAGACCAGCGACACGTACAGCAGATGAAACCTTTGGTCTGACAACAGACGCATCACACCAACATGCCAATGACACGTTCCCTCATGACCGGAGTCATCTGAGGCGTTGCTGCTTTGGTCAACATGTGACATGTTGGGGTGGCCTTTTATTGTCCCCAGTATAAGGAGTGTCTGAGTACTGCTCATTGTGTTGGAGCAGCGTC